>JAHRHZ010000034.1:33966272-33997727 GCA_024137785.1 Ginglymostoma cirratum | reverse complement strand
TCATCAGAAAAAAATTTTTTTCTGATGAAGGGTTTAGGCCCGAAACGTCAAGTTTTCCTGCTCCTATGATGCTGCTTGACCTGCTGTGTTCATCCAGCCCCATGCTTGTTATCTACTTTCCCTTTGTTTCTTTGTGTAAATGTGTAAAGGTAGAGTCTGTAACTGGATTAGAGTTTTAGTTACTATAGTCATATGATAATGGTTTTTGTCTGTTTATTGTAGCTATAGTCTAATTACTTGTAATAAACAGTAATTTTTGACTAGTGCAGAAACCGTGCTTTATAGCAATCTTGTTCTGAAAGCCTGGAAAATTAAGGCAGTATGCATACCTTTAAAAAAAGTGTTAACATTCGGTATGATTCCAGGAATAACACAGTTTGATTTGTGGCACACTATCCCAGTGGGTTGTAGCAAAGTTAGGAGACTCATCTGGGATTTGAATTGGATTGGATTAGAAAACTATGCAATGAGAATTTGGTTGCAGTTTGGTAAATAGTATAGGTGAAGTTAAACTTTGAACTGAACTATGACATGGCATTAGAAACAGCAAAGAAGTTCCTGAAGATGGCACAGATGTTGCTGGCAGTCTCAAATATTAAACCTAAGGTTGATTGATTGGTTTGGTGGGTAAACTGGAGATAGCATTACCTAAAAAAGCAGAGGTAATAGAGATACTAGCACAGCACTTGAATTTAAAGGAAATAAAAAAGGACCAAGTACTTCAGGTACTTCAGGCAGTATTCAGTTACTGTTGAAGTGGCTGGAGCATAAGAATGCAATGAAGAAACTAGAGATGGCAGAGAAAGATAAGAAAAGGGAGCAAGATAAGACAAGGAAAGGAAGATAGAATTGTTTTTTATTCATTCACAGGATAAGGGTGTCACTGGGCAGGTGTGCATTTATTGCCCATGCCTAATTATGCATTCAGAGTCAACCACATTGCTGTGGATCTGGAGTCACATGTAGGCCAGACTGGGTAAGGATGGCACTTTCCTTCCCTAAAGGACATTAGTGAACCAGATAGGTTTTTCCTGACAATCAACAATGGATTCATGGTCATCATTAGATTCTTAATTCCAGATATTTATTGAATTCAAATTTCACCATCTGCTGTGGCAGGATTTGAACCCAGTTCATTATCTGGGTCTCTGGATTAACAGTCCAGTGATAACACCCTAGGCCAAAACCTCCCCACAGTTAGAAAACAGGAAACAGAATTGAGAAAATTAGAATTGAAGCGTAAAGAAAATGAGGAGAGAACATGAATATAAACTAAAAATGACACTGTTGAAAAAGAAGATGTCAGATGCTTTTGAAGACTCTATTGGGGAGAATCTGTGTAATAATTTGAAGTGCAGTAAGAAATATTTAAATTTACACAGGTCGTACTGAAATTTGAGGAAAAAGATGTGGAGGCATTTATCATGTCATTTGAGAAAATTGCTAGACAAATGAATTGGGAAAAAGTGGATTGGACATTGCTCATGCAGGGTAGGTTGACGGATAAAGCATAGGAATGTATGCTTCACTATCAGAGGAGGATTCTTGGGTTTATGAATAGGTGAAGAAAACTATATTGGCTGCATTTCAGTTAGTGCCTGAGGCATATGGGTAAAGGCTCCGGAATTTAAGGAAAGAGCCTGGACAAAATTATGTTAAACTCGAAAGGGTTAAGCAAAGTAATTTTGACAAATAGATTAGAGCATTAGAAGGTGAAAACGTTTATGAAGCTCTCAGAGAGGTTATCGTCTTACTAAAATTTAAAAACTCACTACCTTTTGTACTAAGAACACATGCTGAGGACCAAAGGTTTGTAATTAGTGGTAAGACCATGAGACCATAAGACATAGGAGCAGAAATTAGGCCATTCGGCCCATCGAGTCTGCTCCACCATTCAATCATGGCTGATAAGTTCCTCAACCCCATTCTCCCACTTTCTCCCTGTAACCCTTGATCCCCTTGATAATCAAGAACCTATCTATCTCAGTCTTAAATGTACTCAATGACCTGGCCTCCACAGCCTTCTGTGGCAAAGAATTCCATAGATTCACCACTTTCTGGCTGAAGAAGTTGTCCTTATCTCTGTTCTAAAAGGTCTTCCCTTTACTCTAAGGCTGTGCCCTTGGGTCCTAGTCTCTCCTACCAATGGAAGCACCTTCCCAACATCCACTCTGTCCAGGCCATTCAGTATTCTGTAAGTTTCAATTAGATCCCCCTCATCTTTCTAAACTCCAATGCGTATAGTCCCAGAGTCCTCAAACGTTCCTAATAAGTTAAGCCTCTCATTCTTGGGACCATTCTCGTGAACCTCCTCTGAACCTGCTCCAGGGCCAGTACATCCTTCCTGAGATATGGTCTGGTCTGAGAATCATAATGGTTGATGATTATGAGTTAAGCCAAAGGACTAAACATTTTTTCCATGATCCTCATAAATTCAAAAATAACAATAAATGGAAAAGTGAGAGGAAGGCAAGTAGCCAAGGTAAAGAATGGATAGTGGGAATGCCTGAAGGTCTCTTCCTCAGATCAGCACACAAATTACTGAGGATAGAGGTGAAAGTCGGGATACTGTAGGCGCTTTGGAGTTTGTAAAAATTAATCTGAAAAGGAAACTCACAAGGAAAAGGCCACAGATCAGATTATAGCTTTAAGACTTAAAGACTATAAGATGTAGGAACAGAAGTAGGTCATTCAGACCATGGAGTCTGTTCCACTATTCAATGATATCATGGCTGATCTGATAACCCTGAAGTCTAATTTCTTTACTTTTCCCCATAACCCTTGAATCCATTAAGGATTAAAAATTTGCCCAAGCCTTGAATATACTCGATGCCCCAGCCTTGACAGGTCTCAAAGAATTTGTGTATTCAATAAGGTTGCCTCTCATTCGTCTAAATTTCAAAGAGTACAGGCCCAACCTATTCAACCTTACCTCATAAGGAAATCTCTCAAAACTAGTATCAGAGATAATAGGAACTGCAGATGCTGGAGAATATGAGATAACAAGGTGTAGAGCTGGATGAACACAGCAGGCCAAGCAGCATCACAGGAGCAGGAAAGCTTGATGTTTTGGGCCTAGACCCTTCATCAGAAATGGGGGAGGGGAAGGGGGTTCTGGAATAAATAGGGAGAGAGGGGGAGGCGGATAGAAGATGGATAGACGAGAAGATAGGTGGAGAGGAGACAGACAAGTCAAAGAGGCGGGGATGGAGCCAGTAAAGGTAAGTGTAGGTGGGGAGGTAGGGAGGAGATAGGTCAGTCCAGGGAGGAAGGACAGATCAAGGGGGTGGGATGAGGTTTGTAGGTAGGAAATGGGGGTGCGGCTTGAGGTGGGAGGAGGGGATAGGTGAGAGGAAGAACAGGTTAGGGAGGCGGGGACGAACTGGGCTGGTTTTGGGATGCGGTAGAGGGAGGGGAGATTTTGAAGCTTGTGAAATCCACATTGATACCATTGGGCTGCAGGGTTCCCAAGCTGAATATGAGTTGCCGTTCCTGCAGCCTTCGGGTGGCATTGTTGTGGCACTGCAGGAGGCCCAGGATGGACATGTCGTCTGAGGAATGGGAGGGGGAGTTGAAATGGATCCAACGCATCATCCTCCAACACTTCCGCCATCTGCAATCTGACCCCACCACCAAAGACATTTTTCCCTCCCCACCCTTGTCTGCTTTCCGGAGGGACCACTCTCTCCGTGACTCCCTTGTCCGCTCCACACTCCCCTCCAGCCCCACCACACCCGGCAATTTTCCCTGCAACCACAGGAAGTGCTACACCTGCCCCCACACCTCCTCCCTCACCCCCATCCCAGGTCCCAAGAAGACTTTCCACATCAAGCAGATGTTCACCTGCACATCTGCTAATGTGGTATACTGCATCCGCTGTATCCGTTGTGGCCTCCTCGACATTGGGGAAACCAAGCGGAGGCTTGGGAACTGCTTTGCAGAACACCTGCGCTCGGTTCGCAATAAACAACTGCACCTCCCAGTCGCGAACCATTTCAACTCCCCCTCCCATTCCTCAGATGACATGTCCATCCTGGGCCTCCTGCAGTGCCACAACAATGCCACCCGAAGGCTGCAGGAACAGCACCTCATATTCAGCTTGGGAACCCTGCAGCCCAATGGTATCAATGTGGATTTCACAAGCTTCAAAATCTCCCCTCCCCCAACCACATCCCAAAACCAGCCCAGATCGTCCCCACCTCCCTAACCTGTTCTTCCTCTCACCTATCCCCTCCTCCCACCTCAAGCCGCACCCCCATTTCCTACCCACTAACCTCATCCCACCCCCTTGACCTGTCTGTCCTCCCTGGACTGACCTATCTCCTCCCTAACTCTCCACCTACACTCACCTTTACTGGCTCCATCCCCGCCTCTTTGACTTGTCTGTCTCCTCTCCACTTATCTTCTCCTCTATCCATCTTCTATCCGCCTCCCCCTCTCTCCCTATTTATTTCAGAACCCTCTTCCCCTCCCCCATTTCTGATGAAGGGTCTAGGCCCGAAACGTCAAGCTTTCCTGCTCCTATGATGCTGCTTGGCCTGCTGTGTTCATCCAGCTCTACACCTTGTTATCTCTCAAAACTGGTATCAGCTGAATGACCCATCTCTGACTGCATCCAACGCCAGTATGCCTTTCCTTCGTTAAGGAGTACAAAACTGGTCACAGTATTCCAGCTCTAGTTGACTACTGCCTTATTTAGATTCAGCAAACTTTTATTCTCCATTCCCTTTGAAGGAAAGACCAATATTCGATTTGCTTTTTCTATTACCTGTTGAACTTGGAAGCTAAGATAACAAGGTGTGGAGCTGGATGAACACAGCAGGCCAAGCAGCATCATTGGAGCAGGAAAGCTTGACATTTCGGGCCTAGACCCTTCATCAGAAAAACATGGAAGCTAGCTTTTTGTGAGTCATTGACGATGACTCACAAATCCCTCTCCAGCTTTCTGCAGTTTCTCTATTTAAAAACATTTAACTCCCCTTCTTCCTGTCAAAGTGCATAACCTCACATTTTCCTGTAATATATTCCATCTGCCAAGTATTTGCTCACTTGCTTAGCCTGGCTGTATCCCTCTGTAGACTCTTTGTGTCATCCTCAACACTTACCTTCCCACATATTTTTGTCATTTGCAAACTTGGCTATCATACATTCACTTTTCTTATCAAACTTATTGATAAAAGTGTAACTAATTAATCTTATGTACAGACCTCCTAACAGTGGTCAGGACCAGGGGTACAAAATGCACCCGGAAATAGATAGGGCATGTCAGAAAGGCAAGGTCACGGTGATCATGGGGGACTTCAATATGCAGGTGGACTGGGTGAATAATATTGCCGGTGGATCCAAAGAAAGGGAATTCATGGAATGCCTACAGGATGGCTTTTTGGAACAGCTTGTGATGGAGCCCACAAGGGAGCAGGCTATTCTGGACTTAGTGCTATGTAGTGAGCCAGACTTTATAAAAGACCTTAAAGTAAGGGAACACTTAGGAGGCAGCGATCATAATGTGGTAGAGTTCAGTCTGCGGTTTGAAAGAGAGAAGGCAAAATCGGATGTAATGGTGTTACAGTTAAATAAAGGTAATTACAGGGGCACGAGAGACGAACTGACAAAAATCGACTGGAAGCAGAGCCTAGCGGGGAAGACAGTAGAGCAACAATGGCAGGAGCTTCTGGGTGTAATTGAGGACACAATACAGAGGTTCATCCCAAAGAAAAGAAAGATTATCCGGGGGAGGATTGGACAGCCATGGCTGACAAAGGAAGTCGGGAAATGTATCAAAGAAAAAGAGACAGCCTATATAGTGGCCAAGAGCACTAGGAAATCAGAAGATTGGGAAAGGTACAAGAGCAAACAGAGGATAACAAAGAGAGAAATAAGGAAGGAGAGGATCGAATACGAAGGTAGGCTAGCCAGTAATATTAGAAATGATAGTAAAAGTTTCTTTCAATACATTAGAAACAAACGAGGGGCAAAAGTAGACATTGGGCTGCTCCAAACTGATGCTGGAAGGCTACTGAAGGGAGATAAGGAAATAGCTGAAGAACTTAATAAGTATTTTGCGTCAGTCTTCACAGTGGAAGACATGACTAATATGCCAACAATTAAGGAGAGTCAGGGGGCAGAGTTGAGTATGGTAGGCATTACAAAAAAGAAAGTGCTAGAAAAGCTAAAAGGTCTAAAAATTGATAAATCTCCTGGCCCCGATGGGCTACATCCTAGAGTTCTGAGGGAGGTGGCTGAGGAAATAGCAGAGGCGTTGGTTGTGATCTTTCAAAAGTCACTGGAGTCAGGGGAAGTCCCAGAAGATTGGAAAATCGCTGTTGTAACCCCCTTGTTTAAGAAAGGATCAAGACAAAAGATGGAAAATTATAGGCCGATTAGCCTAACCTCGGTTGTTGGTAAAATTCTAAAATCTGTCATTAAGGATGAGATTTCTAAATTCTTGGAAGTGCAGGGTCGGATTAGAACAAGTCAGCATGGACTTAGTAAGGGGAGGTTGTGTCTGACAAACCTGTTAGAATTCTTTGAAGAGGTAACAAGTAGGTTAGACCAGGGAAACCCAGTGGATGTTATCTATCTAGACTTCCAAAAGGCCTTTGATAAGGTGCCTCACGGGAGGCTGCTGAGTAAGGTGAGGGCCCATGGTGTTCGAGGTGAGTTACTGGCATGGATTGAGGATTGGCTGTCTGACAGAAGGCAGAGAGTTGGGATAAAAGGCTCTTTTTCGGAATGGCAACCGGTGACAAGTGGTGTCCCGCAGGGTTCAGTGTTGGGGCCGCAGCTGTTCATTTTATATATTAATGATCTGGATGAAGGGACTGGGGGCATTCTGGCGAAGTTTGTTGATGATACGAAGTTGGGTGGACAGGTAGGTAGTACGGAGGAGGTGGGGAGGCCGCAGAATGATTTAGACAGTTTAGGAGAGTGGTCCAGGAAATGGCTGATGAAATTCAATGTGAGCAAATGCGAGGTCTTGCACCTTGGAAAAAAGAATACAGGCATGGACTATTTTCTGAACGGTGAGAAAATTCGTAAAGCCGAAGTACAAAGGGATCTGGGAGTGCTAGTACAGGATTCCCTAAAGGTTAACTTACAGGTTGAGTCTGTGATTAAGAAAGCGAATGGAATGTTGTCACTTATCTCAAGAGGGTTGGAATATAAAAGCAGCGATGTGCTTCCGAGACTTTATAAAGCTCTAGTTAGGCCCCATTTAGAATACTGTGTCCAATTTTGGGCCCCACACCTCAGGAAGGACATACTGGCACTGGAGCGTGTCCAGCGGAGATTCACACGTATGATCCCTGGAATGGTAGGCCTAACATACGATGAACGGCTGAGGATCCTGGGATTGTATTCATTAGAGTTTAGAAGGTTGAGGGGAGATCTCATAGAAACTTACAAGATAATGCATGGCTTAGAAAGGGTGGACGCAGGGAAGTTGTTTCCGTTAGGTGGGGATACTAGGACCCGTGGGCACAGCCTTAGAATTAGAGGGGGTCAATTTAGAATGGAAATGAGGAGACATTTCTTCATTCCACCAGAGAGTGGTGGGCCTGTGGAATTCATTGCCACGGAGCGCAGTGGAGGCCGGGGCGTTGAATGTCTTCAAGGCAGAGATTGATAAATTCTTGATCTCGCAAGGAATCAAGGGCTATGGGGAGAGTGCGGGTATGTGGAGTTGAAATGCCCATCAGCCATGATTAAATGGCGGAGTGGACTCAATGGGCCGAATGGCCTTACTTCCACTCCTACGTCTTATGGTCTTATAATTGTGGACCCACCACTCACTCCTGTGACAGATTGCCACCCTAAAAACATACCCCTTATTCCAACTCTCTGTCTTATATTAGTTAGACAATTCTCTATCCATGCTAAAATATTACCTCCAACACCATAGGGTTTAATGTGCAGTGTACCCTGTACACAAAGAGCAGGACAAATCCAACCCAGCCAATTACACTCCATCAGTTGACTCTTGATCATCAGTAAGTGATGGAAAGTGTCATCATCAGCATGACCAAGCAACACCTGCTTAGCAATAATCTGCTCACTGACATACAGTTTGGGTTCTGCCAGGGCCACTCAGCTCCTGATCTCATTACAATCTTAGCTCAAAAATGGATAAAAGAACTGAATTCCAGAAGTGAGATGAGAGTGACTACCACTGACATCAAGGCTGCAGTTGACTGGGTTTGGCATCGAAGAACTTGAGCAAAAAATGGGCAGATAGGTGGTAGATAAGTTCAATACAGAGAAATGTGAAGTGATTCATTTTGATTGGAAGAACTTAGAGAGACAATATAAAAATAAAGAGCACAATTCTAAAAGTGAGTGCAGGAGCAGAAGGACTTGGGTGTAAATGTGTATTAGTCATTGAAGGTAGCAAGGCAGTTCCAAGAACAGATCATAAAGCAAACAGTGACTTAGGCATTATTAATAGGGCACAGAGAACAAGTAAGGGATTATGCTGAATTTATATAGGACACAAACCACAGACAGTGCGTTACGTCCAGTTTTGGGTGCTGCAATTTAAGAAGGATGTGGAAGCATTGGAGAGAGTTCAGAAAAGACTCACAAGATTGTTTCTACAGATGAAGAACTTCAGCTATGAGGGCAGATTGGACCTGTCAGGACTGTTTCCATGGAGGAAAGCAGGCTGAAGAGATCTATTTAAGGAATACAAAATCGTGAGAAGGGCTGGACAGAACAGATAGCTAGGGACATTCTATTCCCACTTGTGAACAGATCAATAATAAGAAGGCACAGATTTAAAGAAATTAGAAAAAGAACTCAATAATACATAAGAAAAATAATTTTCGCACCACTAGTGGCTAAGTGAGTGTGTTGTGCAGGTAGGTTCAATTGAAGCATTCAAGAGAATTAGACACTTATTTGATGTAGAGGGCTTGAGGAAGAAAGTGAGAAAATGGTAATATGTAAATCGCTCATCTAGAAAGTTGGTGTGGACACAACAAGCTAAATGACATTCTGCACTGTAACAATTCTGTGATCTGTGAAGGCCTTGTGGAAGAACAAATTTCTGAGGAGAAACACAATTAATTCGTCTGTCACTGTCAGCCACCAGCTCAGATTCTTGCATTATGCATACCTTATCAAAGGCAGCACAAAGCTAAAATCTGCACATGGTGAGACACCAGGCATAAGTGGGCTACAACCAAGCAATGGAAAAGGATAGTTTGTGTGACAGTTTACTGGAGGATAAAGTTGCCTATGGGTTCTATTGCAGAGGACTCAGCTGAGAACTGTAAAGCCATGTTTAACAAGATAATGCTGACAGATGTGCAAACCAAAATGCTCAATGCACTGCAGGCCTGGCACAAAGCCTGTTGTCACCATGAAGCACCATGGAAGAGTCCAGCCGCAACTTGGCACAGGGATTTGCACAGAGTTCAAAGTCTGTCCTTTTCAATTTAGAATTCATGACCAATTCCATAAGATTATGCGTGGACCCAGATGTAATGCAACATCTAATGTCCAATGTTTCAGTTTCTATTTCATTACAGGCAGAGGCCATCCAATAACTAAGCCCTGCAGGCTGAAGTCATGAAGTTTCTTCTTGTTACACAAGCATATTTTAGCGCCGTGAAAGCTCAAACTGCAACCAACTTGGCTGTGGATACCAAGATTAAAAGGGTTTGAAGAATTCCACAGCTGATTAATAGGATTGCTGAAACACCCCCCTGGAGGAGTGCAAGTGACTTCATTGACTTCTCTCAGAATTGCAGCATTTTTACATTTGCTGTTATCTGTTTGTTTCCAGTCACCCACACTACTGCCAGATATGCTAAAATCCAAAAGCATGCTCCCAAGGTCCAGACTGTGTGAGGGTTTCCTGCAAGGTAACCTGCAGTCTCTTCCATTGAAAATCTGCAGCCTTCTACCAGCAAGGTTGTAGTCATTGAAGGGCAATGCTTTAGAGCACTGGACTTGATAACGGCATGAAGCGAAACAGTCAAAATTATGGTGCTACAATGCCAAATTTTGGGGTCTTATACTGTAAGGAATGGAAAAACCAGATTGGGCATTAACAAGGTGAATTATAAAGAACAAATTTTTGTTTCGATATTGCAAGGTAACTATTTAGTAATACAAACCTCAAATCCAGCACTGATCTTTGCTACTTCATTAGCAAGCTGCTGTTTAAAACTATTACGAAGGACTTCAATTCTCTGCAAAAATTAAAACAAACTAGTTAATTGAATGAGTAATTGTGCAACACTACTTTCCTTCCTACTGAGCTCAGGTTGGGACGAATGGCAATGGAGAGATGATGGAAGTGTTAGGATGGTCTGATTCTGCTGCAGGAAGGAAGTGAGGCAGGTTTGGGAGTGGGTAGGGGGAGAGTGCAAGACCAGGCAGCAAAGAGATGCAGGGTTGGGCTGGGTCCTGTGGTGAGGGTGAGGCCAATTACAGCTGCAGTGGCTGGGGTTGGGTGTTTGAGTCAGTTCCAGTAGGGAGCCAGGGGGGTTACGGACAGTGTTGGGAAGGGAAAAGAAAACAAAAGTTGGCAGCATGGTAACTCAGTGGTTAGCACTGCTGCCTCATAGCACCAAGGGCCAGGGTTCAATTCCAGGCTTGGGTGACTGTCTGTGTGAATGTATGCACATTCTCCACATGTCTCTGTAGGTTTCCTCCAGGTTATCTGGTTTCCTATCATAGTCCAAAGATATGCAGATTAGGTGGACTGGCCATGTTAAATTGCCCATTGTGTCCAAGGACGTGCAGGCTAGGTGGATTTGCCATGAGAAATACAGGATTACAGGAATGGGGTGGGAGGGATGGTCTGGGTGGGATGCTCTTTGGAGGGTCAGTGTGGACTCAATGGTCTCAATGGCCTGCTTCCGTGCTGAAGGGGTTCTATGGTACTGAATGCTAAATCACATATGCTACAGAATCTGGCATTTTTTTTCTTTCATTCAAGTTTTATAAAAACAAAACAAGGTACCTTGGCTCAACATGTAGCCATAGACTTTTGACAAATGAAAAATAATCACCCCCGTGCAAGCAACGACTTCAGTGAGCTATTGCCAGGACGTGATCAACTCTACTGTCAAGTGTTCCTGTAGCATGAGGTGGCAATACTGTCAGAGGGGCAGGTTAACAATATCACTTCTTGTAGGTGCATATTAGAACCACCACTTAATTTGCAACAGTTAAGCAAATGGAATAAAGTGCTCTCTGTCCTGTTTTCCATTTTATCCTCATCCTCTAATCCTTTAATCCTTTAAGAAACAATGTGAACAGTGCCACTAAGCAAATGCAACATCAATCTCAGTCATGGTGTCCTTCACAAAGAATTTCAGCTCCTCTTCTAGGATTTAGCCTGGTGCCTAGCCAACAGCAGTGCCCAACCAACCTGAGTTCCACAAGCACAGTCTTCATGAAAAATCCATTGGCCTGCAGGACTTCCTCAACACTGCCTACAGAGCCTGGCACAGTGTAGATCTACCAATAATATCTCCAAGTGGCAGAAGCAGCTGTAACAACTGTATGCTTGCCTATTCACAGCTTCTAGGTCTAGCATATGTTTGCTTCAACTTCCCTGGCATACATGACTGGAATCATCAAGATTCAGCTCTCATGGCACTGTTTTGCAAATGGTTTCAACCAGTTGTAATCTCAATTTCAGCCTAAGTTTCATTAGAAACTAAAAGGCTCTATTTTCCTTTGATATTTCCCTTTACAATTATGGTCTGTTTCAAAAAATACAAGCTTGAAATCCCAGATTCAAATAAATCATAAATTAATCAATAAATTGATCCTTATCAAACTTGTGAATGATCTGCAGAAATTAACCAAGCATCCTCAGACAGCATCTTCCAAGCCATGCACGTCCCATTTCAACCTGCAAGTCCCATTCCATCTACTCACCATCCAGTCTTGGAACATATTGCTGCTATTTCACTGTCACTGGGTTAAAATCCTGGGACTCTCTTCCTAATGGCTTTGTTCACCCATGTGAAACTGACAACAGTGCTTCAAGAAGACAGTTCACCACTACCTGCTCTGGGCCTGGGCAATGCTGGTCCAGCCGGCAATGCTGGTCCAGCCAGCAATGCTGACATCTCATGAATGAATTTAGAAAATATATTTTATGCACAGAATGATGTAGGCATTAATAATAAATGGTCACTTACAAAACCATATCTGTTTTAGTGCAACAGTTAATCCATGCATCACTAACAGTTAAAATAAAGACCCGGCATGATTTCAGGTGAAACCAACTATTTGCCCTGACTGTATAAATACATAATATACCAATATATTCATAACAACCTAACGAAAAAAATCAAATGTAAGTATTACCTGTAGATACGTATCTTGAAGATATGAACTGTAGTCATTAATTCTATTGTATAGGTCTAAAGATTGCTGCTCCACTTTCTTTTCATAGTCTGCTTTTAAGAGCAATGTTTTGGATTCTAAACCTCTTTTAAGAATGGCAATTTCCTGAGTAAGACACAAAATATTAAAAATATTAGAATAATACTTTATCACATTAATTAAACTGGTACAAAAAAGAGGTTTATGACAAATTTCACTTACAGAAGAACATCAGGTAGATGACCAAGCCTCAGCAGGAAACTGGAAAAAGAATTCATGAGAACGGCAAGGAGCAAGTATGAGAAAAGATTAGCAACTTGCGTAAAAGGGTTCCCAAAATATACATAAGGTATAATTCAGAGATGAGGAGAAATTGCTTTTCTCAAATGGTTGTGAATATGTGAATTTCACTACCCCAGAGTGTGGTGGTTGTAGGAACATTGAGTAAATTTAAGAAGAACATAGGCAGATTTTTATTTATTAATGGATTGAAGGGTTATGGATAGCAGGCAGGAAAATGGAGTTGAGGCCGAGATTAGGTCAGCCATTGATTGTATTGAATGGTGGAGCAGGCTTGAGGGGCTGCATTGTCTACTCCTGTTCCTAGGTTTTTGTTTAATTCACTCACAGGATGTGGACATCTCTGGCTAGGTCCCTATTTATTGCCCATAATTGCTCAGAGGGCAGTTAAGTGTCAAACACGTTGCCGTGGGTCTGGAGTCACATGTAGGCCAAACCAGATAAGGATGACAGATTTCCTTCCCTAAAGGACATTAGTCAACCAAATGGATTTTTTTTCCAACAATCAAACCTGCTTAGACCTTTAATTTCAGACTTTTAATTCCAGATTCTTTATTGAATTCACATTCCATTATCTACCATGGGATTTGAACATGAGTCCCCAGAACATTAGCTGAGTTTCTGGATTAATAGTCTGGTGATAATATCGGTAGGCCATTGCTTCTCTCCTAGTTCTCATGCTCTTATTTTATGTCCTAGCTAGAGTGATCCTGACTTCATATCATTGCAACAGTAATACGTTCGCTGACAATACAACTGTTTCTTAAAATCTAATATACATTGCTGAGACTTAGGGAGACTCATGGCAGTATCTTTTAGGGGTCTGAGTGACTTGGATTATGACGAGCTGCATGACAGAATTGAGCAACAAGTGTGGTGAAACCCAGATCAACACTAGGATTATCTTGATTCATCTTCAATGCTTTCTATCAGCAACATGGCAAAATTACTGCTCAGCAGCAGCAAGATGCCATATGCCCAGTATTTGATTGTTAAATGTCTTACCAATGATACAACTCATTTCAACAATATTCAAATTCTTGCCAAACTTACTAAACAAGCTAGTCATTAAGTAACAAAAATAGAAATTGCTAGAAAAGCTTAGTAGGTCTGGCAGCATTGGTGAAGAAAAATCAGAGTTAACATTTTGGTTGAGTGAGGAAGGGTCATTTGACCCGAAACGTTAATTCTGATTTCTCTCCACAGATGTTGCCAGGCCTGCTGTGTTTTTCCAGCAATTTCTATTTCTGTCTCTGATTTACAGCATCCGCAGTTCTTTTGATTTTTGTTTATACGTTGAGTAAACTCCACAACGAAACCAGAGTGAGCACCTGGCAGATAGAGCTTACTACTTGCTCTGAATGACCTCCATGTTGGAAACAGGCACCAACATCACCAGGCATGCTTCATTGATATGAGCCATATGTAACCCCTATTCACAGACATTGGTATCTGACATATCCCAGCCTTTATGAACTTATCTCAGGATGCACTGGAAACCACCATTGTAAGGCTGCAGCAAGGACACTGAGCTCATATACATACAGGAAGCTTATGTACTGGACCAGGCTGTATTACTGAGTTCTTCACTTGGTTTCATTGCCTACCTGGACACCCCAGCATTTTCAATGCCTTGTCTTTTTGTGCTTTGCTTCCCCCCCCCCACTCCCTTATCCATCGATAACAGACTCATATTACTGTTGTCTTGCCTTACTGCTTAGCATAGATACAAAGCCAGGAAATTAGTCACAGCCATCAACAGGCTCAATCAAGTCAAAGGGAACAGCGTTCACTCAGGGGTTCCCAACATAGTAAGTCAAGTGTAGTCCAGGCCTTGTTCAAGGGAGGGAAACAAGGTCACAGTCAGGATTCTCTCCTCAGAAGGGGTGAGGAGCCAAATGCTGCAAACACGTCGTGATTTTTTTCTGCCCTATTGTGGCTTTTTTCTTCCGGGAATAAGAGAGTGACAGGAGATGAAGGTGGGTGGCACAGCTATTACTTTAGTGCAGGTGTGGAAGTATTCCAAGCGGCTGAGTAGGCAACACAGAGAGTTGGGTTAGACAATGGTGGCACTTATCCTGGCAAAGTGGAGAAGGTCATTGACATTCTTCCAACAGTGTTGGAATTCTTCCAGACAGCTAAGACCGCTTTAACCCAGATGTCAACCTCAGACCAGGCTACTATTCCATGTCAGCGTCACTCCATCCACCTGGACCACTATGATCCTTCCTGCAAAGTGGGGCACTAATTTCCCCATCTGTCATGACTTTTCTAATACATCAGTACAGCAAAATGTATAGAGCAGAGAACCTAGGGTAATTTCTAAATTAAATCAATATAATAGTGATTGCAGAATGGGTAATTCATTGTTACTGCAGCATTTGGAATTGGCTGGTCACCAAGGTGATTCAAAATAAACACCTTTGTAGGAAGGGTTTGCAGCTCGAGGAACTTTAGATCCAAATTGAGGATCTGGAGTCCAAGTTGAAGACATTGTGACACATCAGGGAAGGGGAAGTTACTTAGGCTCTTTGATCCAAAGGGCGATCAAATCCCTCAGGTTAAATAATTCAAATTTGGTCTGTGACCAGGGACAGGAGTGTTCCACTGCAGAAGAAGGAGTTACTGGGACCCAGGGAGTTGCAATTGACGAGCCTCGACTTGACAGTTATGAGGTTCTTGCAAGCTATGCAAACAAGATTGAGGATGGAAGGGAGGACAAGCAAACTGACGACAGCACCATTTTTGCTGCTAAACTCTGTAAAAGCAGCCGTTCGAATGCAGGGAAGAAATAGTAATGTAGCAGTTGAACAGAAACAGCAAAATTAGGGAGGTAAATACTCATCGCTGCAACTGTGAGCATGAGTCCCAAAGGCTGTGTTGCCAGCCTGGTGCCAAAGTTAAGGATGTCTCCTCGGGGATGGCAGGGGGCAGATCTTGGAGTGGGAGGGAAGAGAGCTAGTTGTTGTCATCCACCTTGATACTAACAATTTTGATAAACTAGAAAGGAAGTTCTGCTGGAAAAACTTGAACAGGCTAGAGTTAGATTAAGAGCACGGCCTCGAAGGTAATACTGAATTACTACTGCCTAAACTACAAGTAAACCGGCAAAGAAATAAGTCAAGGAGTTAAATGCATGGCTCAAAAACTGATGTGAGTGGAATGATTTTCAGTTCATGGGGCACTAGTACCAGTATTGGACTAGACAGGAGTTGCTCCGGTGGGACAAACTTCAGTTTAACTGTGCCAAGACCAGTGACCTGGTAAATCCAATAATTAGGGTTGTAGATAGGGCTTAAATTAATTAGATGGTGGAGGATTTTGGAGAGGAAAAACATAGGCTTACAAACAAAAAGATATAGCAACATAAAGGACAGCTATTTGAATAGCAATATGTAAAGTGGGGTAGGAAAGCACAGAATGCACAAATATAGAGAAACAGCAGTAAACAGGGTGATAAAGGGGAAAAGTAGTGAAACAAACAAAAGTAATGGTGTTTTACATAGAGTATTCAGAACAAAATAAGTGAACTAAAGGCACAAATACAAGTTAATGGGTAATACCTTATAGCCACTACAGAGACATGGTTACATAGAAACATAGAAAATAAGAGCAGCAGTAGGCCATTTGGCCCCTCAAACCCACACCACCATTCAACATGATTATGCAATTTCAGTATCAAACTCAGTTCTGAATGGCTTACCCCTTATTCTTAGATTGTGACCCCTAGTTCTGGACTTCCTCAACATCGGGAACATTGGTCCCACATCTAGCCTGTCCAGTGCCATCAGGATTTTATATGTTTCTATGAGATCCCCCCTCATTCTTCTTAATTCCCATTAGTACAAGCCTAATTGATTCAGTCTTTTTTCATAAGTCAATCCTGCCGTCTCGGGAATCAGACTGGACTTTTGCTGGATTCCCTTGTAGCAAGAATATTCTTTCTGAGACTAGGAGACCGAAGGCCCAGTACAACTGCAGCAAGCCATTCCCACTCCTATACTCAAATCCTCTCACAATGAAGGCCAGCATGCCATTAGCTTTCCTCACTGCCTGCTGTACCTGCCTGCCAACCTTCAGCGCCTGTTGCACCAACATACCCAGGTCTCGTTGCACTTCACCTTTTACTAAACTGTCACCATTCAGATAAGAATCTGCCTTCTTGTTTTAGCCACCAAAGTGAATAACCTCACATTTATCCACAAGAAGATCGAAACTGAAAACTAAATATTCATAGACAGGCATAAATAAAATGGTGGAGAAGCTTTGTTAGTATGGGATAGAATAAGTACAAGAGCAAGAAATGGTCTTGGATGAGAAGATGTAGAATCCAAATGGCTGGAGGTCAGAAATAACAAAGGGAAGAAGATGCAGGATTAGTCTACAGGCCGCCTACATTAGCTATTTGATGCCATAAGAGAATAAATCAGGATATAATGACATCATATAAAAAAGCAGAACACTAGTTATGAGCGACTTTAATCTTCTGATGGATTGGGAAAGAAAATTGGCAAAGGTAGGCACCAGTAAGATTTCATTGGGTGTGTTCAGAACTGTTTTCTAGAACAATATGTTCAGTATTCAAACAGATATCAGGCTTTTTGGATCCGGTGATGTGTAATAGAACATAGAACATAGAACATAGAACATTACAGCACAGTACAGGCCCTTCCGCCCTCGATGTTGCGCCGACCTGTGAAACCAATCTGAAGCCCACCTAACCTACACTATTCCATTATCATCCATATGTTTATCCAATGACCATTTAAATGCCCTTAAAGTTGGCCGGTCTACTACTGTTGCAGGCAGGGCATTCCATGCCCTTACTACTCTCTGAGTAAAGGACCTACCTCTGACATCTGTCCTATATCTATCACCCCTCAATTTAAAGCTATGTCCCTTCATGCTAGCCATCACCATCCAAGGAAAAAGGCTCTCACTGTCCACCCCATCTAATCCTCTGATCATCTTGTATGTCTCTATTAAGTCACCTCTTAACCTTCTTCTCTCTAACAAAAACAGCCTCAAGTCCCTCAGCCTTTCCTCATAAGACCTTCCCTCCATACCAGGCAACATCCTGGTAAATCTCCTCTGCACCCTTTCCAATGCTTCCACATCCTTCCTACAATGCGGCGACCAGAACTGTATGCAATACTCCAGGTGCGGCCGCACCAGAGTTTTGTACAGCTGCAAAATGACCTCATGGCTCCGAAACGCAATCCCTTTACCAATAAAACCTAACACACCATATGCCTTCCTAACAACCAAATCAACCTGGGTGGCAACTTTCAGGGATCTATGCACATGGACACCGAGATCTCTCTGCTCGTCCACACTACCAAGAATCTTACCATTAGCCCAGTACTCTGTATTCCTGTTACTCCTTCCAAAGTGAATCACCTCACACTTTTCCGCATTAAACTCCATTTGCCACCTCTCAGCCCGGCTCTGCAGCTTATCTATGTCCCTCTGTAACCTGCAACATGCTTCCGCACTATCCACAACTCCACCGACTTTAGTGTCATCCGCAAATTTACTAACCCATGCTTCTACGCCCTCATCCAGATCATTTATAAAAATGACTGACAGCAGTGGCCCCAAAACAGATCCTTGCGGTACACGACTAGTAACTGAACTCCAGGATGAACATTTCCTATCAATAACCACCCTCCGTCTTCTTCCAGCTAGCCAATTTCTGATCCAAACCGCTAAATCACCCTCAATCCCATGCCTCCGAATTTTCTGCAATAGCCTACCGTGGGGAACCTTATCAAACGCTTTACTGAAATCCATATACACCACATCAACCGCTTTACCCTCATTCACCTGTCTGGTCACCTTCTCAAAGAACTCAATAAGGTTTGTGAGGCACGACCTACCCTTCACAAAACCGTGTTGACTATCCCTAATCAAATTATTCCTTTCTAGGTGATTATAAATCCTATCTCTTATAATCCTTTCCAACACTTTACCCACAACCAAAGTAAGGCTCACTGGTCTATAATTCCCAGGGTTGTCTCTACTCCCCTTCTTGAACAAGGGGATAACATTTGCTACCCTCCAGTCTTCTGGTACTATTCCAGTAAACAATGACGACATAAAGATCAAAGCCAAAGGCTCTGCAATCTCCTCCCTAGCTTCCCAGAGAATCCTAGGATAGATCCCATCCAGCCCAGGGGACTTATCTATTTTCACACTTTCCAGAATTGCTAACACCTCCTCCTTATGAACCTCAATCCCATCTAGTCTAATAGCCTGCATCTCAGCATTCTCCTCGACAACATTGTCTTTTTCCTTTGTGAATACTGATGAAAAATATTCATTTAGTGCCTCTCCTATCTCTTCGGACTCCACGCACAACTTCCCACTACTGTCCTTGACTGGCCCTAATCTTACTCTAGTCATTCTTTTATTCCTGACATACCGAGAGAAAGCTTTATGATTTTCCTTGATCCTACCTGCCAAAGACTTCTCATTTCCCCTCCTGGCTCTCCTTAGCTCTCTCTTTAGGTCCTTCCTGGCTAACTTGTAACTCCCAAGCGCCCTAACCGAGCCTTCATGCCTCAACTTTACATAAGCCTCCTTTTTCCTCTTGACAAGAGATTCAACTTCTTTAGTAAACCATGGTTCCCTCGCTCGACCACTTCCTCCATGCCTGACAGGTACATACTTATCAAGGACATGCAGTAGCTGTTCCTTGAACAAACTCCACATTTCAATTGTGCCCAGACCCCGCAGTCTCCTTCTCCATCCTATGCATTCTAAGTCTTGCCTAATCGCCTCATAATTGCCTTTCCCCCAGCTATAACTCTTGCCCTGCGGTATATACCCATCCCTTTCCATCGCTAAAGTAAACGTAACCAAATTGTCACTATCACCAAAGTGCTCACCTACCTCCAAATCTAACACCTGGCCTGGTTCATTACCCAGTACCAAATCCAATGTGGCCTTGCCTCTTGTTGGCCTATCTACATACTGTGTCAGGAAACCCTCCTGCGCATACTGGACAAAAACTGACCCATCTAAAGTACTTGAACTATAGCGTTTCCAGTCAATAATTGGAAAGTTAGAGTCCCCCATAACAACTACCCTGTTACTTTTGCTCCTATCCAGAATCATCTTTGCAATCCTTTCCTCTACATCTCTGGAACTTTTCGGACACCTGTAGAAAACTCCCAACAGGGTGACCTCTCCTTTCCTGTTTCTCACCTCAGCCCATACCACCTCAGTACACGAGTCCTCACCAAATGACCTTTCTGCCACCGTAATACTGTCCTTGACTAACAATGCCACAGCTCCCCCACTTTTACCACCTGCCCTGATCTTACTGAAATATCTAAACCCCGGAACCTGCAACAACCATTCCTGTCCCTGCTCTATCCATGTCTCCGAAATGGCCACAACATCGAAGTCCCAGGTACCAACCCATGCTGCAAGTTCACCCACCTTATTCTGGATGCTTCTGGCATTGAAGTAGACACATTTCAAACCACCTTCCTGCCTGCCGGTACACTCCTGCAACCTTGAAACCTTATTCATGACCTCACTATTCTCAACCTCCTGTACACTGGAGCTATAATTCAGATTCCCATCCCCCTGATGAATTAGTTTAAACCCTCCCGAAGAGCATTAGCAAATTTCCCCCCCCCCAGGATATTGGTACCCCTCTGGTTCAGGTGTAGACCATCCCGTTTGTAGAGGTCCCACCTACCCCAGAATGAGCCCCAATTATCCAGGTATCTGAATCCCTCCCTCCTGCACCATCCCTGTAGCCATGTGTTCAACTGCTCTCTCTCCCTATTCCTTGCCTCGCTAGCACGTGGCACAGGTAACAAATCAGAGATAACAACTCTGTTTGTTCTAGCTCTAAGCTTCCACCCTAGCTCCTTGAATTTCTGCCTTACATCCCCATCCCTTTTCCTACCTATGTCGTTGGTGCCTATGTGGACTACAACTTGGGGCTGCTCCCCCTCCCCCTTAAGGATCCCGAAAACACGATCCGAGACATCACGGACACCAGCACTGGGAGGCAACACACCAACTGCGAGTCTCTCTCGTTCCCACAGAATCTCCTATCTGTCCCCCTAACTATGGAGTCCCCAGTGACTAATGCTCTCCTCCTCTCCCCCTTCCCTTCTGAGCAAGAGGGACAGACTCTGTGCCAGAGACCTGTACCCCATGGCTTAACCCTGGTAAGTCGTCCCCCCCAAAAGTATCCAAAACGGTATACTTGTTATTGAGGGGAAGGGCCACAGGGGATCCCTGCACAATCTGCCTGTTCCCTTTCCGTCCCCTGACTGTAATCCATCTACCTTTTTCCTGAAACTGAGGTGTGACTACCTCCCTGTAACTCCTTTCAATTACCCCCTCAGCCTCCCAAATGATCCAAAGTTCATCCAGCTCCAGCTCCAGTTCCCTAACACGGTTTCTGAGGAGCTGGAGTTGGGTGCACTTCCCGCAGATGAAGTCAGTGGGGACACTAGTGGTGACCCTTACCTCCCACATTCTACAGGAGGAGCATGCAACTGCCCTAACATCCACTCCCACTGTTCTGAATTCCCAAACAGACTATTGAGAAAAAAAAAACTAGTAACCTTACCAAATTGGCGCTCAGAACCTTTTGTTTGGTTAGAGGAGGAGGATGGGTGGGAGACACTACCTAAGTAGTGTTTCGGGTAAAGCAACCGCCCAAATATATTACCTCACTTACTCAGCTGTCCCGTGTCCGCTCCTGCTCAGCGCGCGCTCCGCCTATTCACGAGGTAAGTTTTTATAGGGATTAACTTACCTTCCTGGCAGCCCTCGGTCCTTGCTCTCACTGCTCCCGCTGCTGCTGCAAAAATGGAGCTGAAACAACTGAAAGGCCGCAGTCACGCGAGGTAAGACTTTTATAATCGAAAAGCTTACCTTCCCAGGCTGCCCTCGCGCTTCCTCCCGGACTCCCACCGCTGAAACAACTGAAAGGCTGCAGTCACGCGAGGTAAGACTTTTATAATCAATGGGGCAAGTTTGATAAGTGATCTTAAAGTAACAGATACTTTAAAAATCAGTGACCATAATATGGTAGAATTTAACATTCTGTTTGCAAGGGAGAAACATGGGTCATAAATAAGTGTGCTAAACTTAAATAAATGAACAGGAATGAGAGCAGAGTGAGCGGAGAGGACCGGGAAAAGGATGTTACCAGCAAAGAAAGTTAAGGAATAATGTCAAACATTTAAGAAAATAGTTCTTGGTTCACAAGAAAACACATCCCAATGAGAAACAAGGATGGTAGGAGGGGATAAGCCAACCATGGTTAACCAGGGAAGTTTAGGATGGCATCAAATTGTAAGATATAAGATACAATGTGGCAAAGACCTAGCGGTAAACCAGAGTATTGGGATTTCTTTAAAACCAAGAAAAAAATGGTGAAACAAATAAAGATGGAATAAAATAAACTTTTCAGGTAAACTTGTAAGAAACATCGAGATGGACAACAAACGCTTCTTTAAACATATAAAAAGGAACAGACAGGCTGAAGTGGACATATAGGCCCCTTACAGAATGAGAGTGGAAAAATAGTAATGGGAAAACCATTGGCAGACCGAGTTAAATAAATATTTTGCAATAATCTTTACGGAGGAGGATAGTAATGGCATTCCAAAAAATGGAATTAAGGGGCTAAATGTGGAGAGGAAATAAACATAATAACTAACACTAGCAGAAAAGTACCAGGAAAACTAGTGAGGCCAAAAACTGGTAAGTCCCTGGAACTGATGAGATGCATTCTGCCACTTTAAAAGAAGTAACTACACAAATGGTGGATGCACTGGTAGCTAACTTCTAAGAATTCTTAGATTCTGGAAAAATCTCAGAAGGTTGAAAAACTGCCCATTATTCACAAGTGGAAGAAGACAAAAAAAACCACAGGCAACTACAGGTCAGTCAGCTTAACATATGTTATTAGGAAACTGTTAGAGTGTATTGTAAAGGATATAATAGCAGAGCATTTAGAAATATATAATGTATGTGCATATGTAGATGGAATATAATGTTGTAAAGTATGAGATTATTCATTTTGGCAAAAAGTATCAAGGAGCTGAATGTTATTTAAGTTGAGACAGGCTGCAGAAAGGTACAGCACAGAAGATTTGAGAGTCCATGTTCATAAATCATAAAAAGTAAGCATTCAAGTTCAGCAGGTAATAAGGAAGACAAATAGAATGTTGGCCTTTATTTCAAAAGGAATAGAGTATAAAAATAGGGAAATCTTGTTAAAACTACACAATGCACTTGTTAGACTACATCTGGAATACTGTGATCAGTTTGGGCCCTTTATCTAAGGAAAGATATACTGGCATCAGAGTTAGTTCAGAAAAGATTCACCACAGCAGGCTACTCTAAATGTAGTATTGTGCAATAAGAAGGAGACAATTAATATTTTGTTTTGGGAGATCTATATTGGGTTAAAGTGAAGTATTCCAATCCAAAACCAGGGTTCTAATCTAAACTTAAATGGCTACGATAGACTGGGTATCTTCACTAAAAGGCATCACAGTTTACAAGCGACAGTTCATATTTAAGTAATGAATGTATGCATTTCAGCAGCTATCAATTTCTTTCAGATGAAAGGAGACAACTTGGAAAGTGGCCAAACCATGGTTTCCAAAAGAAATTACAAATAGTACTCAATCCAAAGAGGAGTCAGACAAAATTGCTAGAAAAAGTTGCAAACCTGATGATTGAAAACGGTTTAGAATTAGAAGTAGATGTCAATCAAGAAGTTGATTAAGACAGGAAAAATAGAGTATGAGAGCAAACTTGCAAGGAACATAAAAGCAGACTGTAAGAGCTTCTATTAAACATGTAAACAAAGAATTATTGAAGACAAATATAAGCCCCTTACAGGAGAATTGATAATGAAGAACAAGAAAATTTACAGAATTTAAACAATTCCTTTCGCTTTGTCTTCACAGGAGCAGATACAAAAACTTCCCAGAAATGCTCAAAAAGCAAGGGTCTTTTGGGAAGGAGGAACTGAAGGAAATAAATATTAGTTTAAAAAATAGTTCTGGAAATATTGATCAGATCGAAAGTTGATAAATCTCAAAGGCAAATAGACAACAGAGAATGGTCAATAAATACTCTCCAGGCCAGTAATACCTACATCCCAAGAATAAATAAAAAAAGGAATCCCCAGATAATTTATACCACAGGGTCCTAAAGGAGGTCACCATGGAAACAGTGGATGCATTGGTGTCACCTTCCAAAATTTTGTAGATTCAAAAATGGTTTCAGCAGACTGGACGGTAACAAATATAACCATACTGTTTGAAAAAGGAGGGAGAAAACTGGGGATCACACACCTGTAGACTAATCACAGAAGGGAGAATGCTGGAATCTATGTGAAAGAATGCGACAACAGGACACTTAAAACACCAATGGGATTACATAAAGTCAACATGGATTTAATAAAGAGAAATCATGTTTGACAAAAATACTAGAATTTTTGTATGTATCTTGTTGAAAAGATGAGGAAGAACTCAAGGATATGGCAATATTTGGATTTTCAGAAAGCTTTTAAGTCCCACATAAGAAGTTATTTTAAAAATCAAAGAACTTTGGACTGGTGGTAATCTACTGTCATGGTCTCAGGACCCATGACAGGCCAATTTGTACTGAGATATGAGAAATTTCTGCACTGAGAGGGTGGTGACCCTGTGGAATTTTCTGCCACAAAAGGCTGTGGAGATGAAATCACAGAATATATTTTTTTCCTAAACGATTCACCACAACAATATATTTCTGAAACTAAAGACGTCAAGGGTAATTGGGATAAATTGGGAATGTGGTGCTGAGATGGATGAACAACCATGATCATGATGAATGGCAGAGTGAGCTTGTTGGGCCAAGTAGCCTACCTCTGCTCCTATTTTCTATGTTTCTAAGTCCTGCCGGCCTTCTTTAAAGATCGACAAAGTCTTTCTGACTCCATGGCAATCCAGCCCATGGTTTCAGAATAAGCAGTCAGTCATGCAGGACTGAAATAAGGTGAAATTACTTCACTCAAAAAGACTGTGCCTCTGGAATTCTCTACCCCAGAGAACTGTGGATGTCCAATCAGTGAGTTTATGCAAAGTGGAAATCAAGAATTAAGGCTAATGGAGATAGTACAAGTATAGAAAAGCATAGGCCCTTTACAAGCTGTAGTGATTGTAACAAGGTCAGCCAACTGGACCTTACAGAATATGAAATCCCGATTGGGGCTATTAATCTGGTCCACTCAGGGGGATCTGACTGACATAAAAGGATGAATGTTAGGTATATTGGGGGCCCGAATGCCTGACTCAGTGAGAGGTAAGGCTATGCATTTGCAAATAAAGGATGATTAATGATGGGACGCCGGCCTCTGAAGAGTTCTTTCACAAGCATTATCTAACAAAAGTTGATAGTACAAAAAGATGCAGGTGAGGTGGATCAACTGTGACTTGCAGAGCAGTCTTTTGTGTTGCAGTGGTAATATCCCTTCCACTGAGCCAGAAGGACTGGGTTCAAGTCAGACATCTGAGCCAGAAGGTGTGGGTTCAAGTCCCATCTGCTCCTAGGTGGATAATCATATCATTGGGTAAGTTGATTAGAGAATTTACTGGTACAGCAAGGGCTTTTTTGTGCCATGAGAGTGTCCTACATCTGAGCTAGGAGACCTAGTTCAAGTCCTACTTCTCTATAGTCATGTAATAACACATCTAAGCAGGTTGATTTGAAAATAACTTGACTGGGAGAGCAAGCTCAAAAGGATGATAGGCCTAATCCTACTTAAGTTTCACTTACTATCTTCTGATACTGTGCATCGTTAAATTGCAACAATCAAGTAGTTACTCACTTTGAGGCAGAATATTATTTTCACTCTCAACTATCTAATTCATTATTACCAAAATGGTGAATTATCTGAGCACATTCATTGAAAAAGTACAATGATACAAATAAAACCTGAGAGATGCATCATTTACAATCACTTCACCAGAGATGCCTAACAACATGTGATCGGGTTGATTAGAAAATATAAAAAAGGGTACAATGACTTCTTCATGTTCAAATCTCCCCCTTCTATGCTTTCTGTCCTATTACTAATTTTGTATCCATGCTGCTGCTGTTCTTTTACTGCCATCTTATAGCAATATATCATTTTATTTAAATATTGAGCACTGCAGTCTCAAGGCTGAATAAAATTTGAGTACCTTTACTAGAGACTCAACTTCATTACTCATTTTCTTCAGTTCCAATATGTCACTGGCCTCAGTTTGAGTGGCGCGATCTGTTTTAAAGAAGCCAACCTTCAAATAATTTGAGGGCCCAGAGCTGGAATGAAAAATTTAGAACATGTGACAGAAGTAATACTAAGATACTGCAACTTTATCTCATCCGTTCATGGAAAGTGCAGATCACTGGTTAGACCAGTATTTATTGCTCATGTCTAGTTGCCCTTGAAATGGTGGTGGTGAGTTGCCTTCTGGAATCACTATAGACAGAATGCTGTAGTGTAGGTGCGCCTACAAAGCTGTTAGGGAAGCAGCAACAGAACATAGAACTCAAGGCAGTGAAGAAGTAGCAATGTAGTTGGAAGTCAGGATGGTATGTGGTTCAGAGAGGAATGTTTAGATGATGTTGTTCCTATGTATCTGCTGCCCGTGTCCTTCAAAATGGTACAGGTCATGGGTTTGGGAGAAGCTTCAAAGGAAGCTTGGTGAGTTCATGCAATACATCTTGTTGATGGCATACATTGCTGCCTCTGTGCATCAGTAATGACAGGAGTTAACATTGAAGGTGCTGGATGGGGTGGCAATCAATCAGGCTGCTCTCTCCGAATTGGTGTGAAACTTCTTGAGTGCTGTTAGAGTTGAACCCATCTAGACAAGTAAGGGATATTCCACCATACTTGTGCCTTCTAAATGGTGAACAGGCTTCAGAAATAAGGAAGTTAGTTATTGCTGATAAATTCCTAACATTTTACTATTCTTGTAGCCACTGTTTTTATATCGCTAGCCCAGTCAGTTTCTGGTAAATCAGGATATTGTTAGACAGGGTCTCAACAATGGAAAAGGTGTTGAACATCAATGGGATATATTTGGATTCTCACTTGTGGGTGATGGTCATTGTCTGGCACTTGGGATGCAAATCCTACTTAGTAATAATCTGCTCAAACCTTGATGTTGTCCAGGTTTGCTGCTTGTGACATGGGCTGTTTACTTATCTGAATTGTTAATATTGCTGAACATTGTGCAATCATCAGCGAACGTCCTCCCTGCTGACCTTATAATGGAGGGAAGGTCATTGATGAAGCAGCTGAAGATGGCTGGGCGCAGGATACCACTTCGAGGAATTCCTGCAGTGTCGTCCTGGGACTGAGATAATCAACGTCCAACAAACACAAATTGTCCTCACGTATCACCCCACTAACCTCCGGATTCAACACATCATTCTGCCACTTCCACCACCTGCAATCTGACCCCACAACAAAAGATATATTTCCCTCCACACCCCGATCTGCCTTCTATAAGGACCGCTCTCTCCACAGCTCCCTTGTCCGGTCCACACTCCCCACTAGCCCCACCACCCCCAGCACCTTTCCCTGCAACCGCAGAAAGTGCTACACTTGCCCCCTCACCTCCATCCAAGGACCCAAAGAAATGTTCCACATCAGACAGATGTTCACCTGCACATCCGCTAATGTGGTCAACCGCTGCTCCCGATGCGGCCTCCTCTACATCAGCGAGACCAAGTGGAGGCTCAGAAATTGCTTTGTAGCGCACCTGTGCTCTGTTCACAACAAACAACACCACCTTCCAGTTGCAAACCATTTCAACTCCCTCTCCCACGATGACACATCCATCCTGAGCCTCCTCCAGTGTCACAATGACGCCACTCGGAAACTGGAGGAGCAGCACCTCATATTCCACCTTAGGAGCCTACAACCCAACGGTATCAATGCAGACTTTACTAGTTTCAAAATCTCCCCAACCCCGGCCTCATCCCATGACCAACCCTCCCTCTCATCCCCGCCTCCTTGACCTGACACAACCTGTCCGTCTTCTCTCCCACCTCGCTGACTAATCCCCACCACTGCCTACCTGCACTCACCTGTCACCATCCCACCCCACTACCTTGCCACGCCCGACCCCCCTCTCTCTATTTATTTCAGAGCTCCCCCATTGCTGAAGGAGGGTCCTGACCCGAAATGTCAGCTTTCCTGCTCCTCTGATGCTGCCTGGCCTGCTGTGTTCCTCCAGCTCTACACTGTTATCTCTGACTTCAGCATCAGCTATTCTTACTATCTCTGTCTTCTCTTGCGCTTGTTATAGAATCATAGATCATAGAATCCCAACAGTGTGGAAACAGGCCCTTCAGCCCAACAAGCCACACCGACCCTCAGAGAGTCCCACCCAGACCTGTCCCCCATAACCCACCTAATCTACACATCCCCGAACACTACAGGCAATTTAGCATGGCCAGTCCGCCTTACCTGCACATCTTTGGATTGTGGGAGGAAACCAGAGCACCCGGAGGAAACCCACGCAGACACGGGGAGAATGTGCAACCTCTACACAGACAATCACCCAAGCTCTACACAGACAGTCGAACCCGGGTCCCTGGTGCTGTGTGGCAGCAGTGCTAACCACTGAGCCACCTTGCCGCCCCAGTTATGGCTCCAGCCAGTGGAGAGTCTTCTTCTGATTCCCATTTACTTCAGTTTTGTTAGGGCTCCTTGGTATCATTCTCAGTCAAATGTTGCCTTGATATTGAGGTCAGTCACTCTTACCTCATCTCTGGAATTCAGCTCTTTTATTCATGTTTGGACCAAGGCTGTCATGAGATCTGGTGCTGAGTTGTACCGATGGAACCAAACTAAGCTTCAGTGAAAAGGTTATCACTGAAGAAGTGCTGCTTGACAGCACTATTTGTAACCTTTCCATTATCTTGCCAATGATCATGAGTAGACTGATAGGGACATAATTGGTTGGATTTGTCATGCTTTTTTGTGTGCAGTACTTATTTTGGACAATTTTCCTCATTGTATGCAAATTCCAGTGTTGTCATGGTATGAAAGAGCTTGGCTAAGACTACAGCTGATCCTGGAACACAAGACATTAGTACGATTGCCAGAAGGGTGCCAGGGTTTTAATGTTTGCAGAATCTGTTGGCTTTATTCATTTCTTGATATCATGTCAAGTAGTTCAAATAACTTTAAAACAGTTGTCATTCAATAACAGATAATGCTGTTAAACCAAATAAATCAATTACAACAAATCAATTGGCAGTTTTCTTGACATTATATAATTTATGGAATATGGAATCCCTTCAAAGAGAAAAAACACAATTAACTTATGTTGTTCAAATATGAGAGATGGAAGTTAAGAAATGCAGTAAGGAAAGAATAGTTTAGAAAATGAAAATTTACAATGCTAAATACAGAGAGGAGCACACTGCACGTGATGCTGAAGGCTTTCTCAATTTAGTCCCAAGCAAATTTGATCTATCCTGATCAGGTTTAATTCCAATAAATAAACTGATGCAATATGCCTTAATTGCAAAGATGTATGAAATGAACACTCAGTCAGGGTTCCCACACTTTTTTTTGGGTGGGGGCATTGGTTGGGGAGCAGAGAAAGTTGCATAAAATTACATTTTCTCACTCTATGAAGTGTTTCCATCCTCTTGCATTTTTCCAACGTAGCTCTGGCCCAGGCTAACCAATATATCCGTGATTAAAAGACAATTAAGGTTTATTATCAAGGCCATTAAACATTTTTGAAAGATTGTGAAATTTAGTCAGTGATATATGGAATCTTAAATAAAAGCCAAAAGAACTGCAGATACTGTAAATCAGGAACAAAAACAGAAGTCACTAGAAAAGCTCAGCAGGTCTGGCAGCGTCTGTGATGAAAAAATCAGAGTTAACATTTCAGGTCCGATGATCCTTCTCTATGGAATCTTGTCTTTTTTTTAAACTCATTCATGAGAATGAGTGTCACTGGCTGCTGCCACCATTTATTACCCATCCCTAATTGCTAATGAGAAGATCGGGTGAACTGCTTTCTTGAAATACTGCAGTTCATATTTTGTAGGTAGACCCACCATGCAGTTAGGCAACAAGTTCCAGGATTTTAATCAGTGACATTAAAACAATGGTGATATATTTCAAAGTCTCATAGTGAGTTGCTCGGAGGGGAACTTGCTTGTGGTGGTCTTCCTATATATTTATAGTCCTTGTCCTGCTCTACCATCAAGGAACCTTGGTGAATTTCAGCGGTGCATCTTGTAGGTAGTACACACTGCTGCTATTAAGTGTCAGTGGTGGAGGGAATGGATGTTTATGGATGTGCTGCCAATCAAGTAGACTGCTTCATCCTGGATGGTGTCAAGCTTATTGAGTATTGTTGGAGCTACACTCATCCAAGTTAATGGGGAGTATTCCATCACACTCCTGACTTGTGTCTTGTAGATGGTGGGCAGGTTCTGGAGAGTCAGAAGATGAGTTAATCACTACAGTTAATCCTAACTTCTAAACTGCTCTCACAGACACCATCTTTATATGACTGGTCTGGTTCAAGATGTTGATAGTGGTGGATTCAATGAAGCTACTGCCATTGAATGTCAAGGGACAATGGTTACATTCTTTCTTATTGGAGATGGTTATTGCCTGGCACCTTATGGCATGAATGTATTCAAGGAGTCTTCTGACTCTACGACAGAGGAAATCTCATTGATAAAGCAGCTGGAAATGGTTGGGTCTAGGACAGTTACCTGAGGAACTGCTAGAGGCTTTTGTGTACAGTTATAGAGTCCCTACCTATGGACTAGAAAGTCTAAAGACTAGAAAGCCTGGGTTTAAATCTTACTTGCTCCAGTTGTGTGTAATAACATCTCTGAACAGGTTGAATAGAAAATATTTAACCTGAGAAACTGCAGCTGAGATGACTGACCTCTAACAACAACAACAATCACCTTCCTTTAAGTCAGGCATGTTTCCATCCAGCAGAAAGTTTTCCTCCTGATTCCCGCTGACTCCAGATTTGCTTCAACTCCTTGATTCTACAGTTGGTCAAATGAAGCCTTGAAGTCAGGAGCAGTCACTCTCACATTACTTCTGGAATTCAGCTCTCTGTCCATGTTTGAACTAAAGTTGTAATGAGGTCAGGAACTTAGTGGCCTGTACACAACCCAAACTGTCTGCAGGTCATCGAATCACATGAATGCCAAGGAATTCACATGCCTCGTCACTTTTAAAGAGCAGCATGGGCAAACACAGAACAAATGCTTTGAAATGATTGTTTTTCAGCTGCAGATGGAGCAACTAGATGGTGCTGGGCATGTCAAACTAACTGCTAATCAGCTGTATGTTTCCTTCTCCATCCATTTGATCAGCACACAACCTTCAGATTAATCTATTGGCCACCCTCCACTTCAGCTGCTCTAAATGTCCCCCCCCGCAATAGTCATGCCCCCACCTCCCCAGGCATCCCAATCTGTCAACTGTTGCAGAGGCAGCCTTTCAATTGTGTACCCCTGGGAATATCGCACCCAACATCCTGCCAGGTGCGTGACCCGAAATGAGCCGGACTGCAGATATAATGGGAAAATTCAGTTTCTTGATCAATATTGAGTATCCCCCATCCATAGTACATATTGGGAGGTGCACAGTCAAGTGGGGTTAAAATTGTATCAGAGATAATAGGTACTGCAGATGCTGGAGAATCCGAGATAACAAGGTGTGGAGCTGGATGAACACAGCAGGCCAAGCAGCATCATAGGAGCAGGAAAGCTTGA
>JAHRHZ010000034.1:33953852-33965872 GCA_024137785.1 Ginglymostoma cirratum | reverse complement strand
TATCCATCTTTTATCCGCCTCCCCCTCTCTCCCTATTTATTTCAGAATCCTCTTCCCCTCCCCCATTTCTGATGAAGGTTCTAGGCCCGAAACGTCAAGCTTTCCTGCTCCTATGATGCTGCTTGACCTGCTGTGTTCATCCAGCTCCACACCTTGTTATCTCGCACAGTCAAGTGGGACTGACCATTTCTGTAATGCTCACTGCAACCTGCACTAGACTGCCACTGTATCTAGGAGCAATGGGCAGTTGAATTGTAATGTTCCAGAGTTTCCCCATTAAACCTCTTCCCACGATGAGGGCAACAAGCCCTTTAAACAGGGGGATGGAGAATCTGCGAATTGGCAAAAGGAAAAGAGAATAAAAAAAACAAAAAAGTAGTACGGCACAAGAACAGGCCCTTCGGCCCTATGCCTGTGCCGATCATCATGCCCTGACTTAAAAAAAACCTTCTGCCCTTGTTCGATCCGAATCCCTCTATTTCCTCCCTATTCATGGAACCATCCAGATGCCTCTTAAATGTCGGAAATGAAGGAACAAAGATAATTTTTTTTTGCTAAAGGCTATAGCAAGTTTGTTTTCCTGGTGGTACTGGCGGCAGGCCGTAATTTTGACAGTAGCTTGCACGCAGAGTGACTGTTCAGAAGTGGAGGATCAGGGTTAACACAACTAGAAAAAGCTCTGCAGAAGAGTCACCGGACCCGAAACGTCAACTCTGCTTTTTCTGCACCGATACTGTCAGACCTGCTGAGTTTTCCCAACAATTTCTGTTTATGTTTAAAAACAGCACTCCCGCCCGCGAACAATAACAAATCAGAACCGCCTTTACCCAGAGAAACGGTTGGCTCCGGAAGAATAAGACAACAACAGGACTAAGTCCTGATCATTACTGTGCACCGACTGCTGTGGAGTTGTGTCAGCCGCCATTTCGTAGCCGGCCTGCTCGATCGCTGCTGGGGTCACTATGGTAACCGGCTAAGCCACCGGAAGGACCCTTCACCCCACCAAGGAGCTGTCCTTGAATGTGCCTGAACGAGAAAACACAAGCGTCAAGTACGCCAGAGCGTTGGCGGCTTGTTGCCAGAGCGTTGGCGGCTTGTTGCCAGAGTGTCTGCAATCTCAGGTGCTCGACGTGCCGGAAAGAAATATTGTCGATGCTCACTGCGGATTTGGGCTGTATCCAGTACTCCACGTTACGTTTTAATGAGATCAGAGCGGTTGCCACAACAGACATATCAATCTACAAAACAGCGTACCACTGAAATACAAACTTCTAAAAGAAAATTTATTATCCAACTGGTCGCGTCTCCAGGTAGCTGAATACCTCGAAATACTTTACATTTCACGTTCGCAGGTATTGTTTACGAATCACATTCCAAAACGCAATCTGTCTTCAAAATAAAATCTCTCATTGATGTATGACATACAAAGAGATATAGGTACATTAGGAGGACCAAAGTGCCAGAAATCCAACTTGTATTATAGGTACAAAAACAAAATGCTGCCGCATCTGCTCCCAGGATGAGACATTCCACTCCCGTACATCTCAGATGTCCTCATTCTTCAAGGACCGCAACCTCCCCCCGCCCCCCCCCCCGCGCAGTGGTCGAGAACGCCCTGGACAGTGTCTTCCGCGTTTCCGCAACTCATCCCTCACACCCCGTCCCGCAATAACAACCAAAAAAAATTCCCCTCGTCCTCACGTACCACCCCACCAACCTCCGGATCCAACGCATCATCCTCCGGCACTTCCGCCATCTGCAATCAGACCCCACCACCAAAGACATTTTTCCCTCCCCACCCTTATCTGCCTTCCGGAGGGACCACTCCCTCCGCGACTCCCTTGTCCGCTCCACACTCCCCTCCACACCCGGCACTTTTCCTTGTAACCGCAGGAAATGCTACACCTGCCCCCACACCTCCTCCCTCACCCCAAGCCCAGGCCCCAAGAAGACGCCACATCAAGCAGATGTTCACCTGCACATCTGCCAATGTGGTATACTGCATCCGCTGTACCCGTTGTGGCCTCCTCTACATCAGGGAAACCAAACGGAGGCTTGGGAACCGCTTTGCAGAACACCTGCGCTCGGTTTGCAACAAACAATTGCACCTCCCAGTCGTGAACCATTTAAACTCCCCCTCCCATTCCTCAGATGACATGTCCATCCTGGGCCTCCTGGAGTCCCACAATGATGCCACCCGAAGGCTGCAGGAACAGCAACTCATATTCAGCTTGGGAACCCTGCAGCCCAATGGTATCAATGTGGATTTCACAAGCTTCAAAATCTCCCCTCCTCCAACCGCATCCCAAAACCAGCCCAGATCGTCCCCGCCTCCCTAACCTGTTCTTCCTCTCACCTATCCCCTCCTCCCACCTCAAGCCGCACCCCCATTTCCTACCTACTAACCTCATCCCGCCCCCTTGACCTGTTCGTCCTCCCTGGACTGACCTATCTCCTCCCTAACTCTCCAGCTACACTCACCTTTACTGTCTCCATCCCCGCCTCTTTGACTTGTCTGTCTTGTCTCCACCTATCTTCTCGTCTATCCATCTTCTATCCGCCTCCCCCTCTCTCCCTATTTATTTCAGAACCCTCTTCCCCTCCCCCATTTCTGATGAAGGTTCTAGGCCCGAAATGTCAAGCTTTCCTGCTCCTATGATGCTGCTTAGCCTGCTGTGTTCATCCAGCTCCACAGCTTGTGATCTCGGATTCTCCAGCATCTGCAGTTCCTACTATCTTTGATACAGAATGCTCACAAACTTCAGTTTTTGGAGTATTTGAAATAGGGAGTGAGTTCTGATGGTGCAACGTATCAAAACTTGAAAGCACATTTTTGACAGTATGACAAATTGTTACGAGAACTATAAATCAACAGCAAATAAAAACCGAAAGAACTGCAGATGTGTAATTCAGAAACAAAAACACAAGTTGTTGGAAAAGCTCAGCAGGTCTGGCAGTCTCTGTGAAGAGAAATCCAGAGTTAACGTTTCGGGTCCAGATAGCCCTTTCTCAAAACTGATGATAGCTAAATGTCAGTTTTTATGCAGAACATAGGGTGGGGGAGGGGGTTAAGGAGTAAACGATAGGTGGGAATAGAGCCCAAAGAGAGAGAAAAACAATTGGACAGACAAAGGAGTGGATAATGAGTCAATTAATGTGGAGCTAGAAAAGCACAGCACGTCAGACAGGATCCGAGGAGCAGGAAAGTCAATGTTTCCAGCCGAATGTCAGTCAGGACTGGGGAGAAGGATGGGAGTCCAGAAATAGAGGGATGGGGAGGAAGGTGGGATTGTGATAGGTCGATGCAGGTGAGGTTTATTGTGGTTGGTCAGTGGGAAGGGTGAAATGGAAATGTGAATTGGAAGATAGACAGGTTGGAGATAGAGAGGTTTTGAAGCTGGTCAGATCAATGTTCAGGTCATTGGGCTGTAAATTCCCAAGGCGAAATATCAGGTGTTGTTCCTCCAGTTTATATTTGGCTTCACTCTGACAGTGGAGGAGGCCAAGAATGGACATGTCATCAGGGGAGTGGGAGGGGCTGTGAAAGTGGATGGCAACTGGAAGGTCGGGTTGGTTGGTGCATACAGCGTGCAGGTACTCTGCGAACCAGTCCCCGAGTCTGAATTTGGTCTTCCCAATATAGTGGAGACCACACCGGGAAAAACGGACACAGTAGATGAGGTTAGATGAAATGCAGGTGAATCTCTGCCAGATTTGGAAGGATTGTTTGGGGCCTTGGTTGGAGATGAGAAGGGAGGTGTAAGAGCAGATGTAGCACTTCCCGCGGTTGCAGGGAAAGGTACCAGGTGTGCTGGAAGGATTGGTGGTGAGTGTGGAGCTGATGAGGGAGTTGCGCATTGAATGATCTCAGTGGAAAACAGACAGGGGTGGCGAGGGAAATAACTTTTTGGTGGTGGGGTCTTATTGTAGGTGGCAGAAATGTTGGAGAATAATGCATTGTATTCAGAGGTTGGTGTGGTAGTATGTAAGGACTAAGGAGACTCTATCCTTATTGTTGTTGGGGGGAGAGGGTTTGAGGGGAGAAATAGGGGAAATGCAGTTGAGGATATCCTTAATAACAGAAGGGAAAACTATGGTCCCTAAAGTAGGAGGATATCTGGGAAGTCCTAGAGTAGCACACATCATCCCGGGAGCGGCGAAAGCGGAGGAATTGTGAGCATGGGATAGTATTTTTGCAGGGGCTGTGGGTGAGAGGAGGTGTAGACAAGGTAGTTGTGGGAGTCAGTGAGTTTGAAATGGATGTCAGTGGTGAGTCAGTTACCGGAGATGGAGACCGAGAGGTCGAGGAAGGGGAGGGAGGTGTCAGAAATAGTCCAGGTGAATTTTAGGCCATGGTAGAAGGTGTTGGCAAGTTGGTGAACTGTTCAAGCTCTTCGAGAGAGCACAAGGCAGCACTAATACAGTCATCAGTGGAGCAGAAGAAGAGGTGAGGGATGGTGGTGGTGTAGTTGATGAAGGGGGATTGTTCTACCAATCCTACAAAGAGCTCAGGCCCATGCGGGTGCCCATGGCTGCCCCTTTGGTTTGTGGGAAGTGGGAGGAATCAAAGGAAAAATTGTTGATGGTGAGGACCAGTTCCGTCAAGCAAATGAGAGTGTCAATGGAGGGGGACTGGTTGGGCCTTTGGGAGAGGAAGAAGCAGAGGACTTTTAGGCCATCCTCGTGGGGGATGCAGGTATACAGGGACTGAATGTCCATGGTGAAGTTGAGGTGTTGGGGCCTGGGGAATTGAAGGTTTTGGAAAAAGTATAGGGTATGGGTTGTGTCCCAAATGTAGGTGGGGAGTTTCTGGAACAAAGGGGAAAGACCTGAGTCGAGGTAGGAGGAGATGAGTTCAGTGGTGCAGGAGCAAACAGAGACAATGGGTCAACTAGGGCAGTCGGGTTTATGGATTTTGGGTAGGAGATAGAAATGGGCGTTGGGGGTTGGGGAACTATCAGGTTGGAGGCTGTGGATGAAAGATCTCCTGAGGTGATGAGGTTGTTGATGGTCTGGGAGATGATGACTTCATGATCAGAGGTGGGGTTGTGATCAAGGGGGTGCTCGGACGAAGTGTCAGAGAGTTGGCATCTGGCCTCAGTGATGTAGAAGTCAGTTCGCCATACTACCACCATGCCCCCCATTGTCGGCGGGTTTAATGGTGAGGTTGGGGTTGGAATGAAGGGAGTGGAGAGCTGCACGTTCCAATGAGGAGAATTGGAGTAAGTGAGAGGGGTGGAGAAATTCAGGCAGTTGTGTCACAGCAGCAGTTGGAGATGAAGAGATCAAGGGAGGGTAGGAGGTCAGGAGTGGGTGTCCAGGAATATGGAGTTTGATGGGGAGGGGAGAAGGGGTCTTCGGAGGGTGAATTGGATTCTTGTTCAAAGAAATAGGTGTGGAGGCGGAGGCAGCAGATAAAGAGCTTGACATCAAGGCAAGCACAGAATTTGTTCTTGTGTGGGTGCAGATGAATGAAAGTGCATCCTTTACTGAGGACTGACCGTTCAGTTTCTTTGAGGGGCAGGTCTGGGGGGGAGGTGGGGTGTGCGATGGCAAGGTTTGGGACTGGGGCTGTTTTGAGCTGCAGCTAGGAGCAGGGATGGAGACTGCACCTGGTAGGGTGTGTGTACAGGAGTGGTCACTTGCACAGAAGTGGAAGTAACAACTTGGTTGGTGGCTGTCACGTGCTCGGCGGCATCAGTAGTCGTCACATGGTCAGCAGAGTCATATGGGTAACAATCTGGCTAGAAGAGTGAATAGTTGTTAATGGAAATTGTTAGTGGCTGACATTAGGTAGTGTGTAATGGCTCACTATGTGATAACAAGGCCTAGTCTGTGGGATTGGGGGCTAGGATATGGGAGACTTCAGGCCCTAAAATTATTGAACTCGATATTGAGTCCAGAGGGCTGAACGGTCCCCAAGAGGAAAATGAGGTGTTGTTCTTCCAACTTGCACCGAGCATCACTGGAACACTATAGTAGGCCTGAGACAGAGATAAAGAACTGCGGATGCTGTAAATCAGAAACAAAAACAGAAGTTGCCGGAAAAGCTCTGCAGGTCTAGCAGCATCTGTGAAGAAAAATCAGAGTTAACGTTTCAGGTCCAGTGACCCTTCAGGTCTGAGCAAGGGTTGCCGGACCCGAAACATTAATTCTGATTTTTCTTCATAGATGCTGCTAGACCTCCTGAACTTTTCCTGAGACAGTGATGTTGGCTGGGGAACAGGGTGGTATGTGAAATTATTAAGGAACTAGAAACTTTGGGTATTTTTTTGCAGGCAGAACATAGATATTTTGCAAAACAGCCACCTGTTGTTTCCCCAATGTAGAGGAGACCACTTGTGAGCAGTAAATGCGGTAGACCAGATTGCGTGATGCGAAGGTACAGTGCTGCTTTACTTGGAAGGTGTGTTTGGGTCCATGGATACTGAGGATGGAGGAGGTAAATGGCAGGTGTTACGCCTTCAGCGGTTGCTGGGGAGGGTGCCTGGGGCTGTGGGGTGGTGTTGAGGGTGAAGGAAGTGTGGACCAGGGTGTGCCAGAGGGAAAGGTTCCTGTGGAAGGCGACGAGGGGAGGAGAATATGTGTCTAGTGGTGGCATCTCACTGAAGGTAGCAGAAATGGTGGCTACTGATTTTCTGGATGTGAATGCTGTTGGGATGGTAGGTAGGGACAACGGGAACCCTATCACTGTTGTGGGAGGTAAGAGAGGGGGTGAGGGCAGAAGTGCGGGAGATGGGTTGGACCTGGTTGAGGACACTATCAACAACGGTGCTGGGGAATCCTTGGTTGAGGAAGAAGGTGGACATTTCAGGGGCTCCCTTGTTGAAGTTGACCTCATCGGAACATATGCGACGGAGATGGAGGAATGGGAGAATGAAATGGAGTCTTTACAGGAAGCAGGATGCGAGAATGTATAGTCCAGGTAGCTGTGGGAGTCAGTGGGTTTATTGTGGAAAATAGTTAGAACAAAAGAGAAGTACAGCACTGGAACAGGCCCTTTGGCCCTCCAATTGCCAGTCTATCCCCAGAAATGGAAACAGCGATATCAAGGAAGGAAAGGGAGGAGTCAAGAGATAGACCAGGTGAAAATGAGGGTCGGGTGGAAATTGGAAGTGAAATTGATGAACGTTTCTAGTTCTGGATGAGAGAGGGTAGCAACACCGATGATATTACCAATATATCAGAGAAAGAGTTGTGGGTCCACAGGGACCGTTCCCTCTGGGACACCCTGATCCACTCTTCCTTTACCTCCCACAGCTCCACAGCAACTTCCCCTGCAACCGCCGAAGGTGTAACACCTGCCCATTTACCTTCTCCATCCTCAGTATGCAAGGGCCCTCAAACACACCTTCCAGGTGAAGCAACATTTTACCTGCACTTCACACAATCTAGTCTACTGCATTAGTAGCTCACACTGTTGTCTCCTCTACATTGAGGAAACAAAGCATAGATTTAGTGACCGCTTTGCAGTCTGCCTGCAAAAATGACCACGAGCTTCCAGTTGCCTGCCACTTTAACACATCACCCTGTTCCCTGGCTCACTTCTCTGTCTCAGGCTTGCTGCAGTGTAAAGCTCAGTGCAAGCAGAAAGAACAATACCTCATTTTCCACTTGGGAACCTTGCAGCCTTCTGGACTTATTATTGAGTTCAATAATTTTAGGGCCTGAACTCTCCCATGTTCTAGCCGCCAACTTCACACACTAGGCTTTGTAATCACATAGTCTGCCATTACACATTACTATTGTTAGCCACTTGTCCACCTTTACTGGCTCCATCCCCGCCTCTTCTACTTGTCTGCCTCCTCTCCACCTATCCTCTCCTCTATCCATCCTGTATCCACCTCCCCCTCTCTCCCTATTTATTTCAGAACCCTCTTCCCCTCCCCCATTTCTGATGAAGGGTTTAGGCCCGAAACGTCAAGTTTTCCTGCTCCTATGATGCTGCTTGACCTGCTGTGTTCATCCAGCCCCATGCTTGTTATCTCGGATTCTCCAGCATCTGCAGTACCTTTTATCTCCATTAACAGCTATTCACTGTCCGAGCTAGATCATTCTCCACTCCTTTGTGCAAGTGTTCTGCTCTCTCTTTGGGCTCTATCCCCACCTATCATTTACTCCTTCGTCCCTCCTCCTCACCCTATCTTCTGCATATAAACCAACATTTTCCTAGCTATCATCAGTTCGGGGGAAGGGGCCCGTAACGATAACTCTGGTTTCTCTTCACAGATGCTGCCAGACCTGCTGAACTTTTCCAATAGTTTCTGGTTTTTGTAAGTCAACAGCGTACGTTTTTAGATAGTTTGAATCAATCCTTTCAGAGATGTTATTACACACCTCTGGGGCTAGAACATTGACCTCCTGGTTTGAGGTAGGGATACTACCACTGCACCACAAGAGACCCACAGTGTATGTTTCATTTTATTTTATATCTGTATGTATTATTACATAGAATCGAATAGCTTTCCTATGACTTTTTTTGATTTTAACTATCGACCACCACCAGTAGAACACCTGTGCAGCCAATTGGATGTTTACATTCAAAGTCCATTACAGGCAATAGAAGCCATCAAAAGTGAGGGAGGGATCAGCATATGTTTTCAAATTTCTTTCATTAACTAATTTTTCCTAATCAACCTGTTCAGAGATTTTATTACTTACCTCTGGAGGAGGTGAGACATGAACCCTGGCCTCCCTTGTCCAGGTCACGGACACTAACACTACATCACAAGAGAGCCTTAGCATGTGCTTTCAGGATAGAGGGTCAAATCGGCTACACCTGCTCCTAAGACCCGTGTTCCTATATTTAAAGTGTACTAAATGCATGAGAAAATGTGGAGAATTATGAGGTCATCCTCTTTGAATCTGAGAAAGACAATATGTTCATATTGTGGTAAGGGAGTAAGAGCTGTGACGGAGCAAAGGGATTAAGTGTCCATATGCACATTACTGACAGCTAGTGTACAGATACAAAAATAGAATGTTACAGCACAGCCTACAGCAGCTATTTGAAGGAGGTGAGCTATTTAGTCCCATAACCCAATCTTTCCAAATAACCCTGCAAATGAGGCATCCTTAAATACAAGTATTTGAAAGCTGCTGTGGAATCTAATTTCATACTCTTGTCAAGTATTCATTTCAGATCTCAGGAACCTTCTGTATGAAGAGATTCATCTTCATTGTTCGTTTGTATGACATCTGTAAGGCAAACGGAATTTTGTCTGCCTTTGCTAGAGGGATGGAGTTTAAAAACAGGGAGGCTATGCTGCAGCTGTATAAGGTCCTGGTGAGGCCACACCTGGAGTAATGTGTGCAGTTTTGGTCTCCTTACTTAAGAAGAGATGTACTAGCACTGGAGGGGGTGCAGAGGAGATTCACTCGGTTGATTCCAGAGTTGAGAGGGTTGGATTATGAGGACAGACTGAGTAGACTGGGATTATACTCATTGGAATTCAGAAGAATGAGGGGAGATCTTATACAAACCTATAAGATTATGAAGGGAATAGATAAGGTGGAGGCAGGGAGGTTGTTTCCACTAGCAGGTGAAACTAGGATTAGAGAGCATTGCCTCAAAATAAAGGGAAGCAGATGTAGGACTGAGGTCAGGAGGAACTTCTTCAACCAAAAGGTTGTGAATCTGTGGAATTCCCTGCCCAGTAAAGCGGCTGAAGCTACCTCACTGAATGTTTTTAAGGAAAGGCTAGATAAATTTTTGAACAGTAAAGGAATTAAGGGTTATGGTGAGTGGGCGGGTAAGTGGAGCTGAGTCTCAAAAAGATCAGCCATGATCTTATTAAATGGCTGGGCAGGCTCGAGGGGCCAGATGGCCTACTCCTGCTCCTTATGCATCTTATGCTTGTCTGTCAATTTTTATATATCTATTAACTATGGTTACAGTCCATTTGCTAAGGAAACAATTTCTCTTTACGTGTTTATCAAAATTCTTCAAAATATGGAATAAGTCAGTTCGGCCTATCCTTAACATTCACTGCTGGAAGATCAATTTCAGCTTCTCCAATCTCTCCACATGACAGAAGTCTCTCATTCCTTGGTGCCATCTGGTGGAACTCCTCCATCCTCTTTCGAGGGTCCTGACATCCAATTAAAATCTAGTGCCAAACACAATGGTAGAATTTTTGACCCCAGATATTTTTTGTGGAAATGGATTCAAGGCTAGCAGGGTTATCAATTTCCACGAAGTGAGTATCCAACTGGACGTGTTCAGGGCCTCATAAATACCATTTCAATCACCTCTAGTTCCCAGACCAGCCTGTGAGGCAGGCATCTGGCAGCAACTCCAGGCAAGGCCAGTGATGTTTGCCGAGATGTGTGAGCAACCACAGGCCACAACATAGATGGAATTGCCAGCTCCACTCCCCACAGAGATGTACTGTTTACTGATGAAATTCCCTGTCTGTTACTTATCTGCCATTAGTGCCTGCTGCTCTTGTCAAACTGGAAGGCCTCAGATCGGCCCTTCAGTTTTGAAATCACCCATTGCGTGACCCCCCTCCCAAAATTGAACAGATAACTTGTATTCACATCAATTAATGGGTAACCCACTGTTTCCACAGTCTGACCCAGAAATAGTCCCACCTTCTGGAAATTGGCTTAATATAACAGACAACCAGAAATTTGTTTGTCTGTTATATTAGGCTGATTTTCAGAAGGTGGGACTATTTCTGGGTCAGATTGTGGAAACAGTGGGCTACCCATTAATTGATATAGACACAAGTTATCTGTTCAATTTTGGAAGGCGGGGTGTGTATGGGTGTTTTCAAAAGTGAACGACCAATCTGTGTCCTGAGGAAGGGTCACCAGACTCGAAACGTTAACTCTGATTTTTTCTTCACAGATGCAGCCAGACCTGCTGAGCTTTTCCAGCAACTTCTGTTTTTGTTCCTGACTTACAGCATCCACAGTTAACAAGGTCAGCTAGCTGGACATCATAGAATGAGAGTTCCCTGACTGGGGCTATTAATCTGGTTCAATCAGTGGGACCTGGCTGATAGAACAGGATGAATGTCAGGGTTATTGAGCCCCTGAATGCTTGACTCAGTGAGATGCAGTGCTGTTGACAAAGGCTATGCATTTGTAAATAAAAGGTGATTGGTGATGGGATGCTGATCTCTGAAGAGTTACTCGAGTACTATTTAAATCATATTGATTAAAAACTGTTGCTTCAAAATGTGTTCACGTTCAGCATTACATTGCATATCATCTTTTTACCCATTTAACCAGTCTGTTACCTTCCGTCCGACAGCCCACACTTCACCTCTGATGAAGAGTCATCTACATTTGAAATGTTACCTTGCTAGCTCTCTATGGATGTTGTCTGACCCGCTGTGATCTCCATCATTTGTTGTACAATATCTTTCAGAAGACTGTTTTTATCATGATTTACTGACGGGTCAGTTTTTCTGTCATCTTCAAACATTAAAAATGTACTCCTCATAGTTATTTATCCTGGTTATTTATGTGTAATGTTATGATGGAGGTGAAAATGCACTACTAATATTCAACTTTTATCATTTGAGAGTAATATGAGAGACTTTTCATGAAGTAAAAATTTGTTTTTAAAAAAGGACACTGCTAACCTAAAATGGCTTCTGTGATCACCTGAGTAACCCAGGCAATCCATGTGGAATATATGAAAACTGGCTGCCTCAGAATTTCATTAGCCTCTGTTTCTCCAAATGAGAATTAATTTTATCTTTGGCAATGGATTCTAGTCATTTATCCAACATTCATCCTAGAACAAAATAATAAAACTGCAGATGCTGGAAATCTGAAACAGATATTGCTCAAGGAACTCAGCAGGTCTAGCAGCATTTGTGGAAAAAATGCAGAGTTAATGTTTTAAGTCCAATGACCCTTCTTTAGAACAAATAAGAATGATTGGCTTGTGGTTTATCCCTCTCCCTTTTGTGGAACTGCAGAAATAAGGAAAAGTAGATCTTGCATTTCAATGTTAACAAGGTGTAGAGCTGGATGAACACAGCAGGCCAGGCAGCATCAGA
>JAHRHZ010000034.1:33937147-33948852 GCA_024137785.1 Ginglymostoma cirratum | reverse complement strand
ACACAAAACCTTCCTTCCTTATCCTTTAGTGGACCAACCCTTTCTCTAGTTACCCTCCTGCTTCTTATATATGAATAAAAGACCTTGGGATTCTCCTTAATTCTGTTCGCTAAAGTTATTTCATGACCCCTTTTAGCCCGCTTGATTCCTCGTTTAAGATTGGTCCTACTCTCCCGATATTCCTCCAAGGACCGTTCTGTTCTTAGCTGCCTGGACCTTATGTACGCTTCCCTTTTCCTCTTGGCTAGTCGCACGATTTCTCCTGTCATCCACGGTTCACGAATCTTTCCTTTCCTATCCCTTGTTTTCAAAGGGACATGCCTATCCTGCACTATCTTCAACCTATCTTTGAAAGCCTCCCACATATCAAATGTGGACTTCCCTTCAAATAGCTGTCCCCAATCCACATTTCCCAGCTCCTGCCGAATTTTGATATAATTGGCCTTGGCCCAGTTTAGTATTCTTCCCTTAGGACCACTCTCATCTTTGTCTACGAGTATTCTAAAACTTACAGAATTGTGGTCACTATTCCCAAAGAAATCCCCCACTGCAACTTCTACCACCTGGCCTGGCTCATTCCGCAACACTAGGTCCAATATGGCCCCTTCCCTAGTTGGACTACTGACATACTGCTCTAGAAAACTTTCCTGGATGCTCCTTACAAATTCTGCCCCATCCAGACCTCTGACACTAAGTGTATCCCAGTCAATGTTGGGAAAATTAAAATCTCCCATCACCACCACCCTGTTACCTCTACATCTTTCCATAATCTGTCGACCTATTTGTTCTTCTACCTCACGCTCACTGTTGGGAGGCCTGTAGTACAGCTCCAACAATGTAACTGCACCCTTCCTTTTTCTCAGCTCTACCCATAATGCCTCACTGCTCAAGCCCTCCATAGTGCCCTCCTTTAGCACAGCCGTGATATCATCCCTGACCAGCAATGCAACTCCTCCCCCCCTTTTACTTCCCTCCCTGTCCTGTCTGAAGCATCTATATCCTGGGACATTTAGTTGCCAATCATCCCCTTCCTTCAACCAAGTCTCTGTGATCGCAATAACGTCATACTCCCAGGCACTAATCCAAGACCTAAGTTCGTCTGCCTTACCCACTATACTCCTTGCATTAAAGTATATGCACTTCAGACCACCAGTTCCTTTGCATTCATCTGCTCTCTGCCTACTCTTCCCCTTGGTAATGCTAACTTCATGATCCTTACAGTCTCTAGTTTCCACCTCACTGTCTACTAGTCTTCTCCTCTGGTTCCCAGACCCCTGCCACATTAGTTTAAACCCTCCCCAACAGCCCTAGCAAAAACTCCCCCTAGGACACTAGTTCCAGTCTGGTTCAGGTGTAGACCATCCAATTTGTAATAGTCCCACCTTCCCCAGAACCGGTCCCAGTGTCCCACAAATCTGAACCCCTCCCTCCTACACCATCCCTCAAGCCATGTGTTCATCCTGCCTGTTCTTTCATTTCTACCCTGGCTAGCAAGGTAGAAAGAAGGCTAACTAATAATGCACAATAAGTGCCAGACTTGCCAGTAATGCTGACAACCCAAGAATGCATATTTTAAAAACACAAAGACATTTTTTTCTCCTGATGAAGAATTTCAGAACAAAAATCTATAAGTCTAAAAATTGGATGTGATGGTCAAGAAGGCACAGCAACACCTCTTCTCCCTCTGGCAGCTCAGGAAATTTGGCATGGGGTCCACAACATCCCTCACCAACTTCTACAGGCGCACCATTGAAAGCATACTGTCCAGGTGCATTACGGCCTTGTATGGCAGTTGCTCTGCCCAGGACCATAACAAGCTACAGAAGGTTGTGTGCACAGTTCAGACCATTATGGAAGCCACCTTCCATCCATGGACTCCATTTACAAAGCCTGTTGCCGCGGAAAGGCTGCCAACATCATCAAAGACCCATCGCACCCTGGTAATGGTACCCCACAACCTCTTCCATCAGGCAGAAGATACAGAAGCTTGAACACACGCACCAGCAGGTTCAAGCACAGTTTCTTCCCTGCTGTTATTAGACTGAGACTCTCTAACTTCAAATAATGCTAATCTTGCTAATGTTGAGCTTGCCTAGCATATGCCCTGTGCTATGTAATTTGTATGCCTCTGTTTAGTTTTTTTTTCACCCTATGATTTGTATGTGGTTGCTTACTATGATCTGCTTGTACTGCTCGTAAACAAAGCTTTTCACTGTGCTTAGGTACATGTGACAATAAATCAATCAATCAATCAACTAAGCCATAAGGAAGTGAAATCAAAATGCATGTTTTCACACAAAGATTAGTGAAAGTCTAAAACTTGTGCCTCAAAAATGTGTCAACTGAAATTAGATTTTTGTTTGTTAAGTATGAAGAGATATTGAGCAAAGGCAGATAACTGGAGTTCAGCTTCAAATTAGTCATGATTTAATTATATGGTGCAACATCCTCAAGGAGCTGAATTCAGTTTTACTTTGCCTATGTTCCAGTGGAAAATCAATAGAATAGAATAGAATAGAATAATCTTGTACTGTCATGTGTACTCAAGTACAGAAGTATAGGAGTACAGTGAAAACATTACAACGTTGCCCCAAATGACACCATCTTAGGTACAAAGTATCTAGATGCAGATCTTAGATACAAAATCCAGAAATAAAGGAAAAAAGGAACAAACGTTACATTATTAACAGTTGTTCACTTTATATGTCATGAAAATGAGAACAAAGTTAAAAAGATAAGCATTGCACTCTTTCAGTAAATCAGCGCAAGAAGCTTCCACATGTGGTCTGCCTGGGCCCGCAGGCAGCTGACTGCCTGTACCGGTCCTCAGTCCAGCAACAGCCCTGCTTGGCTCGGGCCTCCAGCCCACTAGTCATCCCGGCTGCTCTTAGGCTTCCAGCCCTGCTGGCCAACCCGCATTACTTGGCCCTCCAGCTCCCTGGCTATCCCAGCTCCACTCAAGCCTCCAGCCGGCTGGACATGTCTGTTCCATGACAGCCTCCACCCACTGTTCATCCCTGCTCCGCTCAGGGCCTGCTGGCCATACCTGCTCTGCTCCAGGCCTCCAGCCGCTCTACCTCAGGAGAGAACACCAAGAGGGGATAAAGGGGAAAAAGTAAGAAGAAAACGGGAAACAAGCAGAAAGAGCAGAACAGCTCCGGTTGGAGTGACCTACTCCACCACTATCTTGACCAGAAGCATGGCAGAGCATTATAATTATACAGATTGGCAGTAATCCTAAAGGTCCAAGAATTAAAAGATTTCTGTCTTACAATGTGGCAGTACCCATATCTTGGAGATGAGTCCACCTATTCATCTCATTAGCCAGGTGAATGACCACTTCCCAATAGTTGTAAAAATATTTTCGTTTTAAGCTAGTTTAGACTAGCATTATTTTGTATATAAAGACAAATCTCTGAACTTGTGTATGAGCAGGCTATCCTCTGCAGCCAGGCTGATGACACCTTTGTAATTCCAAGGAGCACAAAGTGAGCACTGGTGTACACATCCCAATCAAAAAGATTGAGTAAACTTGAGGAACAAAAAAGCTAGCAGGTACAAAAAGTTGACAACTCAGAAAAGTAATAGGTAGCTGTAATGCAGCTCCATAATGTCCTATGACTACAACCACAAGGGTCCAATTTAATTAAGTCACTTTATGTTATGTTGTGGTTGGTTGGCTCGCCGAGCTGGTTCGTTTTTTCCACAGACGTTTCATTACTCTGCTGGGTAACATCATCAGTGCAGCCTCCATTTAAGCACTATTGTGTTTTCCCACGTGTCATTTAAACTCTGTTTCTGTTGAGCTGGATTACCTCACTTCCGGTTTTCCTTCGCAATGGAGTGTATACGGGGTCTAGCTCTATGTGTTTAATGATGGCTTTCTTAGTGGAGTGCCAGGCTTCTAGGAATTCCCCTGCTTGCCTCTGCTTTGCCTGTCTCAGGATCCTGCTGTTGTCTCAATTGAATTGGTGGTTTTCCTTATCCATGTGGATGGAGATGAATGAGAATTGGTTGTGTCTTTTTGTTGCCAGTTGATGTACGTGTACCTTTGTGGTTAATTTCCTTCCCATTTGTCCAATGTAGTGTTTGTCGCAGTCTTTGCAGGGAATCCTGTGTATGACATTGGTCCTGTCCATAGTGGGTAGTGGGTCTTTGGTCCGGGTGAGCAGTTGGCATAGGATTGATGTGGGTTTGTGTGCTACTCTGATGCCCAGCGGTCGTAGGAGTCTTGTGGTCAGTTCAGATGTGTTCATGATGTAAGGTAGTGTGATGAGTGTATTGGGGTGTGTAGTATCTTCCTGGTGTCGTTCGTGTGATAGGCATTTCTGACCAAGTATTTCGGCCATCCATTATCTTTGAATACTTGATGAAGGGTCTAGGCCCGAAACGTCAAGCTTTCCTGCTCCTATAATGCTGCTTGGCCTGCTGTGTTCATCCAGCCCCACATCTTGTTATCTGGAACAGGTACTGTTCCTTTTAGCAAAGTTTTGTGCTGCTGCAGTGCGTTGTTGCCCATTTAGATAATGTTCTCACACAACTTTGTTTGTGTGTGTTAGGGTGGTTGCCGTTGAAATTCAGTACTTGGTCAGTGTATGTTGCATTCCTGTGTGTCTTTGTTAGGAATTCCCCATTCGTCCTGCGTTCCATCGTGACATCCACGGATGGGAGCTACTTGTTCTTCTCCTCTTCTCTGGTGAATCTGATCCCGGTGAGGGTGTTGTTTAATAGTTTGTGTGTCTCCTCTAGTTTGGTCCATTTAATAATGATGAAGGTGTTGTCCATGTAGCGTATCCATAGTTTTGGTTGGATTAGAGGAAGGGCCATACTTTCAAGTCTCTGCATCACCGCTTCAGCTATTAGTCCAGAGATAGGTGGGTAGCCCGTTGATCTGTTCATAAATTTGGCCGTTAAGGGTGAAGTAGCTGGTGAGGCATAGGTCCAGTATCTTCAGCATGTTGTCTGGGGAGGTGGTGTCACTAGGGTCTTGTTCTTGTTTCAGTAGTGTTGTCTGTGTTTCTCTTGCTAGTGGTATGTCTATCGATGTGAATAGGGCAGTAACGTCAAATGATACCATGGTCTCGTTGTTATATATTATGGTCCTTGATGGAATTGAGGAACTCTTGGGCTGAGTGGATTGAGTGGGGTGACTTGCTGACGAGATGCTTTAATCTCCTTTGTAGCTCCTTGGCTAACCTATGTGATGGTGTGCCTGGCAGGGAGACTATGGGTCTGAGGGGTACTTCCTGTTTGTGCACCTTCGGGAGGCCGTAGAATCGGGGGAGTGTTAGTTTCATTCTTAAGAAGTGTCTTGTTGATTTGTCCAGTCTGTTTGAGTCTCTTTAGTGTGTTGAGAATCTTGTTGCCCAGTTGTGGTGTCGGGTCTTTCTGCACTTCGGTTTGTGTTCCTGTCAGCTACTACTGCATGTGCCTTGGAGCAGTAGTCCTGTTTATTTAGTATTACTGTCATGCGCCCTTTGTCTGCTGGTAGTATTATGATGTTCTTGTCCTTTTCAGTCCTTCAAGGGCTTTCCTTTCAGATGCGTTGAGAGTGTTGAGTTCGCTTTTTCTGGTCAGTGTCGGGATCACTGTCTTTCTTATGGCTTGTTATGTTTCTTCATTGATGCGGTTAGTCTTCAGTGTGGCTTCCAGTGTGACTAGGAATTCTGTTTTGTTGGTGTCTCTGTAGTCGTAGCTGAGCCCACGAATAAGAACAGCTTTCTCTGTGTCTGTCAGTTTCCTGTATGAAAGGTTTCTTATCCAGGTGTCTACTGTGTTGTCATTTTGGTGGGTTAGTTTGGCTAGTTTTTCCTGAAGGGTCTGTCTTTTCCTGGCTCTTGTGGTCTGTTGACTGATGTTCATGGCTCGTTCTAGATGCATTGTCCAGTCTTGGTTGGTAGCTGCCAGGAATAAAGTTTTTTGGCACATAATTTCTCTGTCATACCTGTGGAGCCGATTGTGTGCGTCACTGATCATTACCTTTACCATCTTGCGGCCGTTGTGTTCTGCTGTTTTCCGAGCTTGTGGGTTGTTGATGGGAGGTTTCCCTGCAAGATTCCCTGCAAAGACTGCAACAAACACTACATTGGACAAACAGGAAGGAAACTAACTACAAGGGTACGCGAACATCAACTGGTAACAAAAAGACACGACCAATACTCACTCATCTCCATCCACATGGATAAGGAAAACCACCAATTCGATTGGGACAACAGCAGGGTCCTGGGACAGGCGAAGCAGAGAAAAGCATGAGAATTCCTAGAAGCCTGGTAGTCCACTAAGAAAGCCGTCATTAAACACATAGAGCTAGACCCCGTATACACTCCATTGTGAAGGAAAACCGGAAGTGAGGTAATCCAGCTCAGTGGACACCAGAGTTTAAATGACAGGTGGGAAAACACAACAGCACTTTAATGGAGGCTGCACTGATGATGTTACCCAGCAGGGTAATGAAACATCTGCGGAAAAACGAACCAGCTCGGTGAGCTAACCAACCACAACATCCACAACCTGAGCTACAAATCTACACTAAAACCTTAGTCACTTTATATTAAATTGGATTTCAGTGTGTACATATATATTCTCCTTCCTCTCTAGGATAGAAAATGACAGACACTCATTACCCTCTAGAAGCTGAAATTCCTTTACATCTCAGTTTTAGATGAATGTTCCCTCTTTCTGTATCTATGTCTCCTAGTTCAAAACTCCCTCAATAGTGGAAACCTCCCCTCAATATCAACCCAACCAAGACACCTCAGAATCTTTGTATTTCAATCAGACCACCCCTTATTCTTCTAAATTGTAATGAATAAAAGCCTAACTTATTTAGCTGTCTTGATAACTGGATACTTTCTTGCAAGAATTAGCCTAATGAATCTCTTCTGAAATGCCTCCATGGCCATTATATCTGTCCTTAAATACAGTAAGCAAAGCTGTAGGCGGTGTTCCAGCTGCAGCCTCACCAACACTCCTTACAGTTGTAACAAACTATTTTCAGACTCCAACCCAAAGTCTACACTTTGCCAGAAAGAAAAAGTTGCTCGACTTTCAAATTTTCTCAGGTACCTAAATTACACATAAAACTCAGCTACCTTACTGTCTCATTTACGCTTCATTTCATCGTTGCTAGCATGCTTTAATTCTCAGTCTCAATTCATTAAATTTAAAATCTTCGTGTTTCAAAGTTCATCCCACTCTAACCTCACAACCACTTCCAGTCATAGATCCTTCCCTATAACTGTTCAGAATCTTAGTCACAGTCTATGGATATAGTGTAGGCCATTTAGGACTAAGATGAGAAGAAGTTTCTTTACCCAGAGAGTTAATTGTCAACCACAGAAAACGGTAAATATTTTCAATAAAGAGTTAGAAATAGTTCTTATGGCTAAAGAGATCAGAGGGTACGTGGAGAAAGCAGGAATAGGGTACTGAGTTTGGTGATTAACCATGATCATACTGAATGACAGAGCAGGCTTGGGTCTACTCCTGCTCCAATTTTCTGTGTTTGATTAGACCTATGACTTTGGTCTTCTGCAAATCATCCTTTCCTTGCCCTGCCATTGGTGAAATACCTTAAGGGGAGGCAATAGTCTAGTGGTGTTATTGCTAGACAATTAATTCAGAAACTCAGCTGATGCTCCGGGGACCCGGATTCAAATCCTGCCATGACAGATGGTGGAATTTGAATGCAATAAAGAATCTGAAATTAAGGGTCTAATGATGACCATGATGCCATTGTCAATTGTCAAAAAACCCATCCCATTCATTAATGTCTTTTAGGAAAGAAATCTGTCATCCTCACCTGGTCTGTCCCACATGTGACTCCAGACCACAGCAATGTGATTGATTCTTAGTTGCCCAGAGGCACTTAGGGGATGGGCAATATGTGCTGGCCTAGCCAGAGACACCAATATCCGTGAATGATTCATACAAAAGGTGCTTTGGCTGTACTTACTGGGAAATCCTCCATAAAGTTATTTGCCTGTCCATAATGCCATGTTGACAATGGCCAAACAGAGGAGAACACACGTTCAAAATTTTGTCCAGGCAAGAGCTTACTGCTGTAAATATTCTCAAGCAAATAACAGCTAACTAAACAGTTAGTTATGGTGTTTTTTGTCTGTGATTGCGTCATACTGTCTAAATTATAAAAGATCTGATATCTGTTTACTGACATCTACTTTTATCAACACAGTAGAGCAGCTCTGGAGGTGGATCAACTTTAGCTATTTCCTGTACTTATTTCTCTAGCAATCAGTGAAACGAAGTAGTATAATTGTATAAACCTAAACACACACATGCAAAACAGAGACTGCATATAAAAAAAATTTACTAAATAAATATTCATTGAACTTCATGTTTCAGTACTATAATCACTAACAGCCATGAAAAAGTTGTAACCTAAGTATTCTAAATGAATTTGATGTTTTTCAAGAGTGTTGTTTAAAAAGGTACAAAATTAGAAAGAACATAATGCAATATAATAAGAACATAATTCATATACACAGTAAGAGTATAATGAGACTTTTGAGAGAAATGACAAATTGGCTTATTTTCAGTAAGAAAAAGAAGAAACAATTACTGGATCTGGCACTATGGAATGGTGTGGATGCAGGAGATCTTGGACAAATGTGCATTAATTATACTTAGATCACTTTACTTGATATACACTAATGACCTTGGCCTGACTATAAATGACGTTGTTCCAAGATTTGCAATGATCACAAAACTTGTAAGTGTTATGAACTGTGAGGTGGAAAAAATCTATTCCTGATTTGAACAGAACTTTCAAAATTGCCACTACCTAGCCTCTTGTCCTCCACGCACCACAACATTTATGCATCTGTTGGTTTACTTACCCACACCCTCATTATTGCCTTTGTCATCCTTACCCTCGATAAGCTGTTAGTCTATCTTTCCTTGGCCATTCCCCAGTATAGCTCTCATCTCCACTCCCTTAGGTCCGTGAGACACAGACTTGAAAGATTATGATGGACAATTGGTTTAGCCATCTAGAGCCAAACAGAAATACAGAAATATAGAAAATAGGAGCAGAATAAACCATTCAGCCCATTGAGCTTGCTCCACCACTGAGCATGTGCATAGCCGATCCTGTCTGCCACCACCAATGCATAGTGACAGAAGTATGTATCATTTATAAAATGCACTGCAGCAATTTGCGAAGGCTCCTTCAACAGCCCTTCCAAAACTGCAACCTCAACTACAGAAGGAAACAGACAGCAGTTGCATGGGAGCACCACTTGAAGTTTCCACCACTGAAGTTCCCCTCCAGGCCATGTGTCTTTGACTTGGAACAACTGCAATTCCCTCACTACTGCTGGGTGAAAACGTACAGGAACATTTCCTAACAGCACTATGAGAAAACATATCTACACCACATAAACTGCAATGGTTTGAGAAGGTAGCTCTGCATTACTTACTTTCATCTTTAGGATTGGGCAATAAATTCTGGTCTTGACAGTGATTTTCAACTCCTAAGGTCTTTTTATTGACTTTCTACCAAGGGGAGCAGATTTTCCCTACCTCCTCTGTCTATTCCCCTCTTGATCTTGAATTTCACTATTTAATTTCCTCTTAAACTTCTCCTTTAAGGATAACAGTTTCAGCTTTTCCCACAAGCCTGGAACAATTCTCAAAACCATTTTCACAATTTTTGTAAAATCTTCACCATGTCAATCTATGTCTGGATTTGTTGTTTTGTTTAGATGGTGTTGTGCTTCTTGTGTGCTGTTGGAGCTGAATCTATGCAGGCAATTGGAAACTGCCCTGACTTCTGTCTTGTCGATTGTGGATAAGTTTTGGGGAGTCAGGAAGTGTCATTCATCACAGAAGACCCAGACACTGGCCACTCTTGCAGTCACAGTGTTATATTGACATTTATTTGTGTGATTGGTTCTGTTACATTTCTGGTCTATGTTAACCTTTGGGATGTTGATAGTGTGAGATTAAGCAATGGAAATGTTGTTGAATTTCAAAGGAAGCTGGTTATTCCCTGGCACTTGTGTACGCAGTGTTTGCACAAGCTTGAGTTTTGTCCAGATCTTGCTGAATTTGGGCATGGATTACTTCAATGTATGAGGAGCTGAACAGTACACAATCTGGATGGTGGAGGAAGATTCAATAGTGGGTTTCAAAAGGTATTTGGATAAACAGCTGAATAGAAACCATTTGTAGCACAATAGGGAAATAGCTGGAGAGCGCATATTTCTGCGGACTGCCAGCACAGACAGGTTGAATGGCCACCTATTTTAATCATTATATGATTCTATAATTCAAGAATCATCTAAAATAACTAGGCTTTGGCATATATGAGTGTCACAGCAGGGTGTATACTAATTGCAAAACAATGCTCCTGCCTTTTGTAGTGTTAAATGTGTGCTTAAATAGCAGTTCAACTAGGAATGTGCAGCATTGCTCATGTACTCTGTCTGGTATATTGCTTATCACGTAAATATCCTTGTTCATTTCTGGGGACGTATTAGTGTAGTTGTAATATCACTGGATGAATAATCAGGAACTCCAGCCTAAGGTGCTGGGAACATGAAAGTTCAGATCCAAACATAGAAGATGGTGAAATGTGGAGTCAATAAAAAGTATTAAAAAGCTGGTCTAATTGCAAATTTCTGATCATTATCTTTTGTCGTTAAAAATCCATCTGGTTTAGTGACGTCATTTAGGGAAGGAAATCTGTCATCCTCAAATGGGCTGGCTTACATTTGACTCCAGACCTACAGCAATGTGATTGACTCTTAAGTGCCCACTGGGCAATTAGGGATGGGTAATGAATGTTGGGCTCCTCAACGATGCCCGGATCCCATGAACAAATAAATAATCAATAATTTCTAGGTTGCAATTCAGGATTAGAAGGACAAAAATAATATAATTTTTACCACTTTTCATTTGCTTAAAGTCTGTTACATTTTTAACTTTTCCCAGTTGAGGAAAGGTCATGTACTTAAAATGTCTATTGTTTACCTCCCCAAAGATGCTGCCAGATCTGTTGAGTATTTCCAACACTTTCTGTTTGTATTATATATATACATAATACTGTCCTGGCACTCAAGGTATTTGAGGATAAAGATCAAATAAAGTAAAATCCTATTTGTGCTGAATGTGATAGGTACAGAGAAATTGTGTAAAATTCAGTAGATTGTTTATCATAGACTTGTAGACGCTTGCAGCGCAGAAGAAGAACATTCAGCCCATCATGTCTTTTCTGGTCAACAAATATCTAAGTACCCTAATCCCATTTTCCAGGTGTTGGCACATAGCCCTGGAAGCAATGGCAATGCAAATGAATATCTAAATACTTCTTAAATGGTATAAGCCTTTATGACTTACGTACACTTTCAGGCAATAAGTTCTAGACTCCCACCGTACTCTGGGTGAAAATAAATTCTTCTCAACAGTCTTCTTAGCCTGCTACCTTATACCTTAAATTTCCAGACTATTGATCCCTGAATGATTGGAAGAAGTGTCTTCCTATCACCTATCTATGCACCACAAAATTTTAAACACTTCTATCAGGTCCTCAGCCTTCATTGCTCTAAGGAAACAAAAAAAAAAACAGCCTATCCAATGATAACAAGCATGGGGCTGGATGAACACAGCAGGTCAAGCAGCATCATAGGAGCAGGAAAACTTGACGTTTCGGGCCTAAACCCATTTCTGATGAAGGGTTTAGG
>JAHRHZ010000034.1:33868507-33936747 GCA_024137785.1 Ginglymostoma cirratum | reverse complement strand
GCAGTACCTTTTATCTCAGCCTATCCAATCTTTCCTTATAGCTCAGATCCTGCAGCCCAGGGATCATCTTGGCAAATTTCCTCTGCACCTTCTCTAGTGCATCGTAATATAATGACCAGAATTACACACAATGCTCCAGTTGTGGCCTAACCAGCTTTCTACATAGTTCCAGCATAACCACCAAAACAACTGCGGATGCCGTGAATCAGGAACAAAAACAAAGTTGCTGGAAAAGCTCAGCAGGTCTGGCAGCATCTGTGGAGGAAAAAACATAGTTAACGTTTCGGGCCCGGTGACCCTTCCTCAGAACAGTTCTGAGGAAGGGTCACCAGACCCGAAACATTAACTCTGTTTTTTCCTCACAGACTGCCAGACCTGCTCAGTTTTTCCGGCAACTTTGTTTTTGTTCCAGCATAACCACCCTGTTCTTGTACTTTCTGCTTCAGCTAATAAAGACAAGTATGAAATATGCTTTCTTGACCATTTTATCTAACTGCAGTGCTACCTTCAGAGACAAGGTCCCTCTGATCTTCAGTACTTTCTAGGGTCCTATCATTCAGAGCTTAATCCCTTGCCTTGTTAGTACTCCCCAAGTGCATTACCTCACACTGTTCAGGGTAGTTCTGTCCTGTTGAGATCCTCCTGCAATTTGCAGCTATTCTCCTTTCTTTTTAACACCAATTTTTGTTTCATCTGCAAACATCTTGATCATGTTCCCTAGTCCCTACATTTAAGTTTACATCATTAATGTACACTACATGAGCAAGGGTCCCAGCACCAAACCCTGTGGAACCATAATGGAAGCCAGTTTCCAGTTACAGATATATCCTTCCTTTTACAGAGGAAATGTTAAAATAATTAACCCTAAAATAGGTTTTGTTTGCTGCATGAAATTATTCAATATTTTAATACTAAATCATTTGATTATGTTATAAATATATATGTATATTTATGATGCATATTTCATTTTATTGTTAGAGAAATTTAAAATTCAGTTAAACACTACTATCTATTTGTGCTGTAAGCCATAGTTAATAATTTAAACAGTGATGTTTATCGAATGAAATATTGTATTATTTTGCATTGTACTTTTTATTTTACATTTAAGTGATAGGTATCTCTAGGCACTGAGTTGTTTAAAATGGAAGCTGCTGTGCTGCTATTTCTGATAAGAGTTTCTCTATTGTTGTTCTTGAAGTGTGGGCCAGGAACAGGTAGAAGGCAAGAGAATATGTATATGCTGTCTGAGTTTGACCTTAATATTCAAATAGGATGATGAGTCTTTGATTATGTCACTGCCAGTAAAGGTCTTTAGTCAGGCTTAGATAGCCTGTTCAAATTTGTCAGGATTACAAAATGTTAATACATGCAAGATTTCTACTGTGAAAGGTAATGCACCATCATTATTTATAGTCAAGTTTTTTGTGATGCCTATTAAATGTTCGAGGTTTAAAACTTATCCACTTATCAAAAGCTGTCATTTCATGCATTGTGTTATTGAGAGGCATAATTGATTGAAAACATGTCTGCCTGCCTGTTGAGAAAGGACTTTTTTGATCTCAGATGCAGGAAACTATCACTCCAGTTATAATAATTGCTGCGATTTGCCTTACACAGTATTTAGATCATACAGTTTAACCATTATTCTAGCTGATTATCGCAAGGATTATGGCAAACTTTGCGAGTGAAAGTGTGTGAGGTGTGCTCACAAAAGAAGCTTATCAAAATTCTCAATTTATAGGATTCTGATAGGTTAAAAAAAGCTATTTTGATATCAGAGAATGATGTAAATTGTCAGACCCAGGTATAAATCACCAAAATGTGCCATATCATATGCTGATTTCAACAGTTTATGTGTATATTTCTTTCTAATCATGAAGTTGAGCCTTTACGATGGTCTGTAAGGAAGATGTTTCTCTGTTTATCAGATAAATCACAACTCAGTGCTTCCAGTTTTTTTAGCCTGGGTGATGATAGGATGGTTTGTAACCCTGGTGCACATTACACTCAGTTACATCATGTATCAGAGATACTAGGAACTGCTGATGCTGGAGAATCTGAGATAACAAGGTGTAGAGCTGGATGAACACAGCAGGCCAAGCAGCATCAGAGGAGCAGGAAGGCTGATATTTCGGGTCTGGACCCTTCTTCGGAAAATCTTCTTCAGAAATCAGCTTGGCCTGCTGTGTTCATCCAGCTCTACACCTTGTTACATCATGTATCAGGTTGAGATTCAGTTTTATGGTGAAATAAAGAGTGTTGAGAAAATGTTTGGAACGCAATATTATTATTATGAAATAAGTATTCACATATTAGTTTATACAAGTGTAAAAATATGGCAAAATATGAAAAGACATGCTTTGGAAAGGGAATATTTTGGTACTAATTTTACATTATCTTCACATTTTCCTTGCACCTTGAATTGGAAGAAATGGCAAAATACAATCTTATTTTATTTGGTAGCTATAAAATCTCAATTTTTTTTTGGTCAGCATTGAGCCACAACACAAAATTCCATGTAATTTAGCAAACATCAACAGCAAGTTATGATACTGCTTAATAAGAACATAAGATATAGAAGCCAAATTAATCCATTTGGCACATTGAGTCTGTTCCACCATTTGATCATAGCTGATATGTTTCTCAACCCAATTATCCTCCCTTCTCCCTGTAACCTTTGATCCCCTTATTAAACAATAACATACAGTATCTATCTGTGTCTTGAATACAGTCAATGACTTGAGCTCCATAGCCTTCTGTGGTAATGAGTTCCACAGGTTCACCACTGCTCTGGTTGAAAAAACTCCTCCTCATCTCAGTTCTAAAGGGTTGGTCCTTCACTCTGAGACTGTATACTCTGGTCCTAGTCTGAGTTACAAGTGAAAACATCTTCTCCACATCCCTCTATCCAGGCCTCTCAGTATTCTGTAATATTCAATGAGATCCTCCTTCTTCCTTCAAAACTCCATTAAATCCAGAATCTTCAACAGCTGGTCATATTAAAAGCCCTTCATTCCCAGGATCATTCTTGTAAATCTCTTCTGGACCCCCTCCAAGGCCAGCACATTCGTTCTTAGATACGGGGCCCAAAACTTCTCATGAAACTCCAAAAGTGATCTGACCAGAGCCTCATATAGCCTCAGCAGTAAATCCCTTCCCTTGTATTCTTGCCCTTTCAAAATGAATACAAAATTGCACTTGCCTTCCTAACTGCCAACTGAACCTGCATGTTAATCATAAGAGAATCCTGAACTAGGACTCCTAAGTCCCCTTGTACTTCAGATTTTTGAAGCCTTGCCCTGTTTAGCAGATAGTTTGCACCTCTATTCTTCTTATCAGTGGCATGGAGGCTCAGTGCTTAGCATTGCTGCCTCACAATGTTATGGACCCGGGTTCAATTCCAACTTTGGGTGACTGTCTGTGTGGAGTTTGCACATTCTCCCTGTGTCTGTGTGGGTTTCCTCCTGCAGTCCAAAGATGTGCAGGTTAGATGGATTGGTCACGCTAAATTGCCCATTGTGTCCTGGGATATGTAGGTCAGGTGGATTAGACATGGGGAATGCAGAGTTAGGGATAGGGGGTGTGAGTCTGGGTGGGATGCTGCTTGGAGAGTTGGTGTGGACTTGTTGGGTGGAATGGCCTGCTCCCACACTGTATGGATTCTATAATTCAAAGTACATAACCTCAAGCTTTCCCATATTGTATTCCATCTGCCGCTACTTTACCCTCTCTCCTAACCTATCCAAGCCCTCCTGCAGCCTTCCCACTTCCTCAACACTACCTTTCCCTCCACCTTCTTTGGATCATCTGCAAATGTAGCAACAATTCCCTCAATTCCTTTGTCCAAATCTTTATTGTGTCATGAGAATGGTTGTTGTCCCAAAACTGACCCCTGCAGAACTCCAAAAGTCACCAGTGGTCATCCTGATAAACACACAATTATCCCCACTGTCTGCCTTCTGCCAGACAACCAATCCTTTATCCATGTGAGTACCTTACATCTAACATCATGGATTTTTACCTTATTAGCAGCCGCCTGTGTGGCAGCTTGTTAAAGCCCTTCGGGAAATCCAAATAGATCATATCTACCGGTTCTCTGTTGTCTAACTTGCCCATAACCTCCTCAAATAATTCTAATAGATTAGTCAGATGTGACTTCCCCTTGACATAGCTATAATGACTCAGCCCTTTTTCTTAATGTGCACTTCCAAGTAATCCACAATTTCATCCTTAATAATGGACTCTAAAATCTTACAAAAGACCAATGTCAGGCTAATCAGTCTATAGTTTCCTATCTTCTGCCTCCCTCCCTTCTTAAACAGTGGCGTTACATTAGCCATGTTCTAGTTCTATGGGACTCTCCCTGACTCCGTAGATTTTTGAAAGTCACCGCTAATACCTCCACAATCTCCTCAGCTATCTGCTTTGAAACCCCGTGGTGTATTCTGTCTGGTCTGGCTGACTTATCCATCTTTAGACTTTTCAGCTTGCCTAGCACTTTCTCTTTAGTGATGACAACTTCACTCACCTCTGTCCCTTGACTCTCTTGAAGTTCTGGCATGCTACTGGTGTCTTCCACCATGAAGACTGATGCAAAACACCTATTCACTTCTTCCGTCATTTCTTCGTTTCCCGTTACTACTTCTCTAGCCCAACTTTTCAGCAGTCCAATGTCCAATCTTGCCTCTCTCTTCCCTTTTGATACCTAAAAAAAGTCTTGCAATCTTCTTATATTACTAGCTAGCTTACCCTCATATTTCATCTTCTCCTCCCTATTGCTTTTTGCTGGTTGTTATAGGCTTCCCAATCCTCAGACTTTGAAATGATCTTCACTACATTGTATGCTCTTTCTCTTGCTTCTATGTTGTCCCTGACTTCCTTTGTCACTCATGGTTGCCTCATCCTCCTCTTAGTATGTTTCTTATTCCTTGGGAATAATTTCTGCTGTGCCTCCCGAACTCCAGGAACCCCTGCCATTACTGCTCCAATGTCTTCCATGCTAGGCTTCCTTTCCTATAAACTCTGGCCAGCTCATCCCTCACCATCTTTATTATTACCTTTACGCAATTGTAATACTGTTGTATCTGATTCAAACTTCACCCTGTTAAACTGCATGGTGAATTCTATCATGCATACAATGACATCTCTGAATAGGGTGCTTAGCATATATCTAAAAATTAGCTTCGGACCAGCAACTTGTGAGCTGGTCCGATGCTATGGTCATTACAGCCTTGGTTCAAACAAAACGGACAAAAGAGCTGAAATCCAGAGGTGAGGTCAGAGTGACAGCCCTTGACATCAAGGCTGCATTTGACCAAGTGTGGCATCAAGGAACCCTTGCAAAACTGGAATCAGTGGGTATCAGGGAGCAAACTCTCTGGTGGGTGGAGTCATACCTGAAACATAGGAAGATGTTCGTGGTTGCTGGAGGTCAAGCATCTCAGCTCCAGCGCAACTCTGCAGGAATTCATCAGGGCAGTGTCCTTGGCCCAACCATCTTCAGTTGCTTTATCAATGACCTTCCTTCCATCATAAGGTCAAAAGTGGGGATGTTCACCGATGATTGCACAATGTTCAGCATTATTCGTGACTCCTCAGATACTGAAGCAGTGTGTGTTCAAATGCAGCAAGATTTGGACAATATCCAGGCTTGGGCTGACAAGTGGCAAGTGACATTCACGCCACACAAATGCCAGGCTATGACCATCACGAATAAGAGACAATCTAACCATCACCCCTTGACGTTCAATGGTGTTACCATCGCCGAATCCCCACTATCAACAAACACAAGTCAGGAGTGTGATGGAATACTCCCAACTTGCCGGGATGAGTGCAACCTCTATAATACTCAAGAAGTTTGACACCATCCAGGACAAAGCAGCCTGCTTGATTGGCACTACATCCACAAGCATCCACCACAGATACTCAGTAGCAGCAGTGTGTACTATTTACAAGATGCACTGCAGAAATTCACCAAAGATCCTCAGACAGCACCTTCCAAACCAACTACCACTTCCATCTATAAGGAGAAGGGCAGCAGATATATGGGAACACCACCACTTCCAAGTTCCCCTCCAAGCCACTCGCCATCTTGACTTGGAAATATATCGCGCTCCTTCACTGTTGCTGGGTCAAAATCCCGGCATTCCCTCCCTAAGAGCATTGCGGGTCAACCTACAGCAGGTGGACTACGGCGGTTCAAGGCAGCTCACCACCACCTTCTCAAGGACATATTGTGCAAGAAACGGGCAAGAACTGCTGGCCAACCAGCGACGCCCACGTCCCACAAATGAAAAGAAAAAAAGGATATATTTCAGAAACTTTTCCAAAATCGATTCCCGACTGAACAGGAAACAAGCCCAATTTTAAACAGACCGCAGAAAGCTGGCAGAGAGAGAAAGAAAGTTTTATATACATAAGTCAACATTTTCCTGTCAAAACACCTATTCAAACAAACTGATTTCACTGGATAACAATTATGACTCCGATTTTTTTTGTAATTCTGAAGCGTAATATAATCTGGATTCATATGTAGAAAACACGGACAAACAGAGGGAAAGTATTTCCGATCTTGCTCTGCTGCTGTAACACTCTGGTAACGGGAATAGGGCGCTGCTGGCAAACAGAAGAATCCGGCGGTGTTTCAGGAGTCCGTCAATTCTTATTTTTTATTTTGAAAGAAGTGCCTGTGCCAATATCGGTGCATCTTTCGGCAAACAGATGAATAGAAATTAAAACCAAACACTGGGTAGCCACTGTATGTCCAAATTCAATTTTTACATACAATAGAATCTGGGCTTTAGAGGAGTATGAAATTAATAACGGAGACTGTTTTTTATTCGGAGCCCTCCATACTGACATTTTACTTTCCTCAACGCCATTCTCTCACGGGTGCCCAGAGCCACCGTGATCGATGTGATTCGAAACTACACTTTGGGTCATTCAATGAAATATTTTGCATTTGCTGAAGGAACGAAGCAACAACCCATTTGGGGGTTGGGGCCAGAGACCTGCCAAGAATGTGATATATTGTGAGGAAAGATGACTGTGGCTTCTCCTTGAACTGCAAGACGGCTTTACAATCCAGGAAAGTATTTTAACAACCTCTGCGCAATGTTCAAGGTCAGTAATCTGCTACCATTGACCCTTCCTCGCAATCTACATGATTGCCATTCCTTCATTCTTTAACACCGCGGTATGGGAAAAGTAAAAGTTGGATCTGATTGCGGAAGCGTGGGCACCACGAAAGTCATATCCCGTGACTCCCCAACTTGCAGACTAAATCACAAAGGCTGAATTTTAAAAAGGATGTTGGATAAGCGTCACAGTTAAACTCAGACTGTGAGCACTAGTGTATTTTTCATTATAACTCAGTGAAGAACCAGGAATAGGCGTAGTATTAATAAGAGGTATGGTCAAAACATATGAACATTATGAAATCCACATCGTAGGAATTTCATTTTTTGTACGTGAGACGATGCTTGGAGGCCAGTTTGCAGAAGTCATCACCTCCTAACCCCCTAAAGCAGACTTCCCTTCAGCAGGAACAAAAACAAAGTTGCTGGAAAAGCTCAGCACGTCTGGCAGCATCTGTGAAGGAGAAAACAGTGTTAACGTTTCGGGTCCGGTGACCTTCAGCAGGGATAGTACATTGGATATGATTTGCTGTGGTTTCGATTTAGTCAGAGATCTGAATGGATGCAGTCCTCAAATTGTACCTTTCACAGGCAAATATGTATTTGCAGAAAAGACACTGAATTAGTATTAGGCGGAATGTGGAGGTATTTATTATCATTTTACAAAACCATAACAGTTAATACAATCATATGGAATTGTCAGAAATAGGCCAAACAGGCAATCGAGCCTACTCCCCACGGGATAAAATCGGGCTGATCTGATTACGTCTTTGACTTCACTTTGCTATCTGTCCCCATAACCTTTGAACCAGTGTTGATAAAAAAAAGTAAATTAACTCATCCTTCAGTACATTCAATAACCTAGTCTAGCCTCCACTGCTGGCTGGGGAAGAGGATCCCAAATACTAAGGGTTCTCTACGCAAAGATCATAGATTCCCTACAGTGTGGAAGCTGGCCATTTGGCCCATCGAGTCCACACTGACCCTCTGAAGACCATCCCATGCAGACCCACCTCATCACCCTATATTTCCCATAGCTAACCCAGCTAGCTTGCACATCCCTAGACACGCTGGGCAATTTTGGCATGGCCAATCCACCTAACCTGCAGAGATAAGAGGTACTGCAGATGCTGGAGAATCCGAGATAACAAGGTGTGGATCTGGATGAACACAGCAGGCCAAGAAGCATCATTCCTGCTCCTATGATGCTGCTTGGCCTGCTGTGTTCATCCACCTAACCTGCACATCTTTGGACTGTGGGAGGAAACCAGAGCACTCAAAGGAAACCCAAGCTGACACATGGAGAATGTGCAAACTCCACACAGTCACCCAAGGGTGGAATTGAACCCAAGTGCTTGGCACTGTGAGGCAGCAGTGCTAACCACTGAGCCACTGTGCCGCCATGAGGAGGATATTGTTCCTCACCTCTACTTTAAATTGTACCTGACTAGTTCTAGATTCCCCTGGGGTGGAAACATCCAGTACGTACCCTGTCAAGTCCACTCAAAATCCCATCTTATGTTTCAATAAGATCACCCCTCATCTAATGAATATGGGTTGTAACCTTTTCTCATAAGTGAACCCTTCATCTCAGGAATCAGCTTGGTGAACCCTATCTGAACCATTTCCAATACAAGTTTATCCCTTCTTAAGTAAGGAGACCAAAAATGTATAAAATACTTGACATGTGATGTCACTAATGCCAATATACAGTTGTAGCAAGAAGCTATTATGTTTATAGTCCATTGCCTTTGCAAAAAAGGCCAACATTCCATTTGCCTTCCTAAATATTTACTATACCTGTTTGCTAACTTGCTATGATTCATGAACCAGGATACACAGTTTGAAGTATACCGCAGAGTGTTCTCTCTCCATTTAAAAAAAAATTCTGCTGTACTATTCTTCCTGCAAAAGTGGGCAACCTCACATTTTCTCATATTATACTCCATCTGGCAACGAGTTTGCCCACTGAGTTACCTATCTAAATCCTTTTGCAACTCTGTATTCTCCTTAAAACTTGCTTTCCTACTAATCTTTATACCATTAACAAATTTGGCTACAATAAACTCTGTCCCTTCATCAAAGTCACTAATAGAGGTAATAAATAATTCAAATTACAGCATTGATTCCTGCAATACTTCACTTGTTACAGTTTGTGAAAATGAAAATGAGCTATTTATTCCTACTTTCTGCTTTGTACAGGTTACCCAATCCTCTATCCTTATTATATGTGTCCCAAAAGCATGGGCATCCATCTTGTGCAGTAACATTATTATATAATACCTTATTGGAAGTCTTTTGGAAATTCATGCACATAACACCTGCTGGTTTTCCTCTATTCATCTTACTTGATACATGTTACAAAAAAAAGTTGTAGCGAATTTATCAAACACAATTTTCTGTCGAGAAAACCATGTTGATTTGGCCTGATTATCTTTCGTTATGATTTTTCAATGTCCTGCTAGGACTATCTCCTTAATAATGGGTTTCAGCAATTTTTCTGGAAATGACAGATGATAGATTAGTTCACCTATAATTCATTAAACTCAGTCCAACTGTGTCACAGTACAGGCACCTCACTAAGGCAAGTCTCAACATCACATACAAGATAGGCACTCAAGGTTCACTCACCTCATGCTCTCAAACTACTACCCCTTCCTGGGTATTACTCTTCTTACACACCAGCTGGAATATATATGAATAGATATACATGCTCACAAATTTCTTCTACACTCAATCCTCTTTATCTCATTGCATGGTAAGTGGTCAAACAATTGTCGTATGGAGAGAGCCGAGATCAGCAGAGGGGCGCCAGCCATCAGGATCTTCATCTGCTTCGAGGAATTGCCTATATAATTGGCTGAGGAAGACCAGAACTGTTCTTGTGGTGATAGGGAGAAATAAATGTGCCAGGAACCCAGTCAGCAATATTGTACTCTGCCCTTTTTGGATGTGCATAAAGATAAACACTGGTCTGCATAAGCTAATCAGCACTTACACCAAATCATTTTTTCTCTTCCCCATCTTCCCCATCTTTTGTCTACCTCCCTTTTTAAACAGTGGCGTCACATTTGCTGTTTTCCAATCTGCTGGGACTGCCCCAGAGTCCAGCGAATTTTGGAAAATTACTGCCAGTGCACCTGCTATTTCTCCCGCCATCTCTTTCAGTACCCTGGGATGCATTCCATCAGGGCCAGGAGACTTATCAATCCTTAGCTCCATTAGCTTGCCCAACACTACCTCTTCTGTCATAATGATTGTTTCCAGGTCCTCACCTACCTTCGTCTCTTTGTCAATTACCGGCATGTTATTAGTGTCCTCCACTGTGAAGACCGATACAAAATACCTGTTCAATGCCTCGGCCATTTCGTCATATCCCATAACTAAATTCCTCTTCTCATCCTCTAAAGGGCTTTAGCTACTCTTTTTCGTTTTATATATTTATAGAAAGGTGTTTATATTTATATTTATAGAAGGTGTTGTCATTTGTCGTGAACAGAGCATAGATGCTCTACAAAATGGTCTCTGAGCCTCCGCTTGGTCTCACTGATGTAGAGGAGGCTACATTGGGAGTGGCGGATATAAATAGCCTGTGAAAGAGCCTGCCCCCTTGAATGGCCCAGGATGAAAGAGCCATGGCAGCTACCTGGATGTCTAACTCAGACTTGCATTTTCTGGCTATTGTGATCACAAATTAGTTGAACATTCATAGTGCATCATTCTTTTCTATGGACGAAAGCTGCTGTTTAAGTATTGGGTGTTATGATTGTTGTGCGGGTGCAATCGATTGCAACCTGAAGCTGTGGGAAGTTAGTGATGGCCTAGAATCCTAATGCCTTAGCTACTTGATTTCCTTCCATCAAGGAGCAAAGACATGCATTGGTGAACTGTTGTGAAGATCAGTGACATCCTGGATGTACTAATGAGTTGAGGATGATAAAATGCGATAAAAGTTCCCAGTGGGTTGCTGAAGTGATCCATTGATGAAAAAAATTAAAGACTGCTGTTGACTTCAGGGTTGCTCAGATGTAATTGCTACCTCAGCTTTGGGACTTCAGGTCATTGTCCAGCACCTGGCATTGGTGTGCCTGGGGACATTATGAGTCATCTTCAACAATGGCTGTCACTCACCTGCAGATATCTGTACCGAACATTATAGATCCTGTTTCACTTAAGAGTTCTATGTGGTGGTTCATGTCCTGCTGCTTCTCCCTCTGCAGGTTGTGCTGGTTGCTGTTTGCTGCTGCTGCTGCTTTTGTTTCTGTAGACTTCTGCAACTCTTCCTTTCCATTTGAGAGAATGCAAGAAGAACTGCTGGGTTCATCTCTGCCCTGACTTTTCACTTTCAGTGAAAGTGAACTCTGTCAACAGTAAGTGAAAGCATACAGTCTTAGTAAAGAAGAGATTTAGCTCTGACATTTTTTTCTTGAAAATCTCCAGATTGTACTATCACTGAAGTTGCTGTCACACTTGGCCAAGGCCCCAACCAATATGTACCATGTGATTCTGCATTGCTGTGTTGCTTGAGAGGCCAGCTCCTTGTCATCATAATTACAGAAGGTTCTTGAGAAGATTTGTAGCTCAGGTTGTGGATGCTGTGGTTGGTTCGCTCTCCAAGCTGGTTTGTTAGTTTGCAGATGTTTCATTACCCTGCTGGGTAACATCATCAGTGTAGCCTCTGATGAAGCGCTATTATGTTTTCCCGCCTGGTACTGCACTGTCTGCACTGATGATGTTACCCAGCAGGGTTATGAAATGTCTACAAACTAATGAGACAGCTTGGTGAGCAAAGCAACCAAAGCATAATTACAGAAGCTTGGAGGCATCTACTATTGATGTATTACCTAAAGGATAAGGAAGGAAGGTTTTGTGTCGAACCTGAGAAAATGGGTGAGATTCTCAATGATTACTTTGCATCAGTGTTCACTGAGGAGAGGGACATGATGAATGTTGAGATTAGAGATAGAAGTTTGTTTACTCTGGATCACGTTGACATAAGGAGGGAAGATGTGTTGGGTAGGCTAAAGGATATTAAGGTGGACAAATCCCCAGGACTGGATGGGATCTATCCCAGGATGCTGAGGGAGGCGAGAGAGGAAATAGCTGGGGCCCTGACAGATATCTTTGTAGCATCCTTAAACACAGGTGCAGTGCCGGAGGACTGGAGAGTTGCTAATGTTGTCCCCCTGTACAAGAAGGGTAGTAAGGATATTCCAGGTAACTACAGACCAGTAAGCCTGACGTCAGTGGTGGGAAAGTTGCTGGAGAAGGTACTGGGGGATAGAATCTATTTATATTTGGAAAAGAATGGGCTTATCAGTGATAGGCAACATGGTTTTGTGCAGGGGAGATCATGCCTTACTAACTTAATAGAGTTCTTTGAGGAAGTGACCAAGTTGATAGATGAAGGAAGGGCTGTAGATGTCATCTACATGGACTTTAGTAAGGCATTTGATAAGGTTCCCCATCGTAAACTAATGGAGAAAGTGAAGTCACATGGTGTGCAGGGTGTTCTAGCTAGGTGGATAAAGAACTGGTTGAGCAACAGGAGACAGAGAGTAGTAGTTGAAGGGAGTTTCTCGAAATGGAGAAAGGTGACCAGTGGTGTTCCACAGGGATCAGTGCTGGGGCCACTGTTGTTTGTGATATACATAAATGATCTGGAAGAGGGCATAAGTGTTCTGATCAGTAAGTTTGCAGATGACACGAAGATTGGGGGAGTAGCAGAAAGCATAGGGGATTGTCAAAGAATACAGGAGGATATAGATAGACTGGAGAGTTGGGCGGAGAAGTGGCAGATGGTGTTCAATCCGGGCAAGTGTGAGGTGATGCATTTTGGGAGGTCTAATTCTAGAGCGAACTATACTGTAAACGGAAGAGCCTTGGGAAAAGTTGATGAGCAGAGAGATCTGGGAGTTCAGGTCCATTGTACCCTGAAGGTGGCTGCACAGGTGGATAGAGTGGTCAAGAAGGCATATGGTATGCTTGCCTTCATCGGACGGGGTATTGAGTATAAGAGCTGGCAGGTCATGTTAAAATTGTACAAGACTTTGGTTTGGCCGCATTTCGAATACTGTGTACAGTTCTGGTCGCCACATTACCAAAAGGATGTGGAAGCTTTGGAGAGGGTACAGAGAAGGTTTACGAGGATGTTGCCTGGTATGGAAGGTGCTAGCTATGAAGAGAGGTTGAGTAGGTTAGGATTGTTTTCATTAGAAAAAAGGAGATTGAGGGGAGACCTGATTGAGGTCTTCAAAATCATGAAGGGTATAGACAGGGTTGATAGAGATAAGCTTTTTCCCAGGGTGAGGGATTGAATAACGAGGGGTCACGCGTTCAAGGTGAGAGGAGAAAAGTTTAAGGGGGATACACGCAGAAAGTACTTTACACAGAGGGTGGTAGGTGCCTGGAACGCGTTGCCAGCAGAGGTAGTAGAGGCAGGCACGGTAGATTCATTTAAGGTGCGTCTGGACAGATGTATGAGTAGGTGGGGAGCAGAGGGATACAGATCCTTAGGAATTGGGTGATAGGTTTCGACAGTGGATTTGGATCGGCACAGGCTTGGAGGGCCAAAGGGCCTTTTCCTGGGCTGTAAGTTTTCTTTATTCTTTGTTCTTTGTACCTTCCAGCTGTTCAATACCTATTCTCATGCACGATAGTAATCCTGATTTCATCTAAGGTGGACCAAGAAAGTGTTAGTGTGACCTTGACATGAAGCAGCTGCCAAAAGTGCCCAGGCAACTTCACCCCACCACCCCACCAAAGCTACCCATCGAAGACCTTTTCTAGCACCCTTTGTCTTATGTGTGAAGATATGCAATTGCAGTGTGAATAGTGTAGTGCAGATGACTGGGGCATCACTAAAACACAAGGTGAGGTTTTGAGTGAATGCTTCTTGCTTCATAGACTCATGTTGATCTGAGAGATCAAAAGATCTCAATCAGGCCATAATGTACTTTCATTCAGTACTTCCATGAAATCAGATCAGAACTGCGGTACTCTTTGAAATCAGTTGAAACAAATTAAACTGATTTGAATCAAAATCAAGTATCACAGCCCAGGAGCACTGTAACAAAAATCAAATATTCAAGTTAAATTAAGAAAATTTTACTTAAAATTTAGATAGAGGGTTGCACTCAATCCTTCACGGTACCAATTGACTGCAGAAGGCCTCAAGTGTTCTGGTGGACATTTCATGCTATGGATTGTGTGATGTATTCTTTTGAAGGCCCACTGTAACAAAATTTAAATGGTCAACTGACAAAATTTAAATTAAATTGTCATTTTGAATGGTAATAGTGTACTCCTCCCCCTGCAGGCCTCAATGTTTGTAGTGGACACTATGTGCTTTCAATGGAATGAAATATTTATTTCTTCCAGCAACATATATTCAGAACAAGTGGGACTTGAATCTGCTTCTTCTGGACCAGAGGTAAGGGCATTGCCACTCTATCACAAGATCCTTGCATTTTGAGATTTTAAAAAATCAACCTATTCTGCAACCTATACTTTTGAACCCAAACCTTCCAGCCCAAAGGTGGGAATGCCTCTCGGGTGCCACAAGACTCTTGGTATGAGATAACAAAAAATGTTCTTGAATCAACCTGTTTGGAGCTGTTATAACACACTCTGGGACAGACCATAAGACTATTAGAAATAGGAACAGGAGTAGGCCCCTTGAGCTGCTGCACCATTCAATGGGATCAGGGCTGATCCAATATTTCTCACATCCATTTTTCTGCCCTTTCCCCAGAACCCTTGATTCCCCTGTTGATCAAGAACAGGATGTTGGTGAGGCCACTTTTGGACTACTGTGTACAGTTCTGGTCGCTGTACTATAGGAAGGATATAATTAAATTGGAGAGGGTGCAGCAAAGATTTACCAGGATGTTGCCAGGCTTGGAGGGTTTGAGTCATAAGTAGAGGCTAAGGTGAAAGGAGAAATATTTAAAAGGGACCTGAGGAGCAACTTTATCAGTCAGAGGGTGGTTCATATGTGGAATGAACTGCCAAAAGAAGTGTTTGATGCAGGTACAATCACAACATTTAGAAGACATTTGAACAAGTACATGAATAGGAAAGGTTTAGAGGGATATGGGCCAAACGTAGGCAAGTGGGACTAGTTTAGTTTGGCAAACTTGGCTGGCATGGACAAGTTGGTCTGAGGAATCTTTCCCCTTGCTGTATGATTCTATGACTCTATGGCTGTAACCTATCTATCTCAGCATTAAATAAACATAAGGACTCTGCTCTACAGGTCTCTGTGGCAAGGATTTCCAAAGACTCACAACCCCCGACAGAAGAAACTCTCCCCCATCGCAGTCTTAAATTGGCACGCCTTTATTCTGAGACTATGCCCTCTGGTCTTGGACTGCTCATTAAGTGTGTGTTGAAGACAAATGGTTAGGATTGACTAAATCACTGAACATCTGATTATTAGAATAGCACTTTAGGTGGCCTAATATTTCAGCCATGAGCTATATTCCCTTTCAAAAAAGGGACTTACCTCTCCCACTGCAAGTGCTGTTTTGTCCCTATGATCAGCTTATAATGCAGTTGATTTTTGGATCAATATGGTAAGCTTTAGAATTTGCATTTACTGCAGTGAGTTGCAGCATCCCAGTGTGACCTAAATATCCTTTCATTTTTTCCTTCTCCTAAAGTATTGCGATCCTTGCTTCCCCAATGATCCTTCATCCTTTTCTCCAATTCAGTTGAAACCCTTCATATTACCATTAATGTCTCTGCCCCAGTTGAAACCTTGATGTCCTTTCTGGCCATGCACCCTCCCCATATCAAAGCCTGACATCCCCTCTTCTAGATGATCCAATATACTCTCCTATTCAATCAGATCCTACCCTACTATATTCAAATGCCCTCATAACTGTAACCATTCTCTCAGCTAGCCAATACAGGTTAATCCCCAGATTTGATGACACCATTGGATGGACCCTGGTATTGCCACCTCCAACCACCAACACCACCCCCCCCCACCAAACTGTATACAAATTAATCTCTGACTGACCATGGCCCATCATCTAGACTGATTTTATGAAATTACTCCAATTGACTAACCAACAAACCAGGACTTGTTTTGCTTGATGACCAGCATAGAGCATAGCCCAATCCCTGTACTGAAATGGTGCTAATCCGTGGACTTGACAACTGACCATGGTCAGAGTCTTGGACTAGAAATGGCCCAGCCCCTAGACCAACTATAGTGGTACCCCCTGACTGATTGGAGTCAACTCTCATCCCAGGAACCATGCCTCCACTTCTCCAGCCGCATATCACCATACTCTTCAGCATACCGTGTAGGCACGTACATCACCTCTGATATTGCCACAGCACCCTTCAAGGAATGCACACTTCCCTTTCACATTGATACTTCATTGTTTTCTACCACGTTGCATTCTTTGCTAAAGTGTCTGTCTCTGCCACAAGCTGTGTTGTATTACTGTTCTAACATTGTATAGGTAAGTTTATTATTGTTGGTTCACACCCATGGCTTTACTGGTAAGTCCCCTGGACCTTGAACTTCAGAGAGGTTCACAAGGGAAGAGAACTTCAGGGGCAGCAAAAAATCAGGAAGAAGTCAGAACTGGATAAAGAAGAACTTAGGTTACAGGCTGAAAGAGTTTCTAGTAGTTAGTGATAAAGGAAGCCCCAGTCAGATGTTTGACTTAACCAGAAATCTTTGTTTCACTCCTAAATTTACAGAAGAAGAGGAAAGGAGATATTTTTGCATGTTTAAGAAGTTAAGAATTCATAGACTCTTATCCTACAAAGTGTACTGACAAGTAAAGCAATGGTTTTTCTTCTAGTCTTTCAGAAAAACAATACTCAGGCAAGAGACAGTTAAAACTGTTCCTGAAGCTTACCAATTAAGGTTTAGGACAGTGAAGATGAAACCCAGTCAGACATTTGTTGAATTCATTAGGGAAAAAGAAATCCCACGGGATCGATAGTTTTGCTAATTGAAGTTAGAGCAACCAGCTGAAAATGTGATAGAAATCATGATTATGGAAGAAGTGAGGAGTAGCATCCCAATGAGAATTATGTCCTATTTGCATGAGGGTCAGGTACCAAAGCTTAAAGAGGCCAACTGCTTTGACAGATGCATATGACATTTTTCAGACAGATAAATGTTCATAAGTTATCATAATAACTGAAGGATAGACAAGAATCTGTCTTTAGAAAGAAGGCAGAAGTTATTCTAGTCAAAAAAACGATAGAACGCGGGTAAGGTGGCCACCTGATGTGCTGAGTCCGAGCACAGGGTTTACACATCAGTCACAGGGACCATATGGGCAGTCGCAGTCCAGCTGCTTTGACAGGTTAAAATGGGTTTCATAATAGGCTGTGCAGTTGGTGTGGCAGCAGGTGCACATTTTGGCAGTTTATCATGCCTCACTTTGGGTCTGAGAGGCTGAGAACTGCTGGATGGTGCTGGGAAGACCATAATGCAGAGTGGAGGTGCATTTGAAACCTTCATGGTGATTGGAATTGGAATTGGAATTAGATGCTTACAAAATTGCTTTATTTCTCCTCTCTGTTGAAATAATGTATCAACTGTCTCTGTCCCCTTGATTATATGCTGTATAGTAATGGAGATTAAAGTGATGATTTACAGCGGGAAGCCACTATGTTCTCAGTGCCAGAAGACAGGATATTGGAAAGTAAATTGTTGGAAGCAGAATGGCAAAACCATTGCATTAAAAGGAATACTTAAGTCGTCTTTAGAAAAGATAGTATCACTAAAAGAAATGAATGTTAAACCAATAGCACTGATGCAAATGACAGAAATTTCCACATAGAAATTTAAGAAGGTGAAGTTTAGAAGAAACCCATTGTATGTAATGTTTTTACAGGGGGAACAATTAGGGTTGCTAAGGATTATAAAGTGGCTTACATTTGAAGCAGAAGCCACGCCATTTCTGTCCAAGAGTCTAAAAGGATTGCTATCCTGAGCGATGTTGGTTCTGCTCAGAACCTATTCTTAGCAAAGGATTTAGATCCTTCTTCAGAGCATTCACTGAATTAAAATGTATTATTACAGGGTATTGATGAAAAGTATGTATTTTTCCCATTTGTTATTAAATTGTGCTTTGATAAATGGATCATGTGTGATTGGAATTGTTCCCAAATTGCCTTCTAAAAATATAGATGTTAAATTGGGAAATTATATAGTTGTCAGTATAGTTTTTCCACCATTTGGGAAAGATTGCCCAAATTTTGAAGTTTTCCTGTGAATATAAGTTATTTGCCTATTTGTAATTCAGTTTGGGAAAGAACTATTTTCAAGCAGAAGTTGTATGATAAAGTTTATTGCTGTCTGTTCAATAAGACGTCTGGATCTCACACTTAGTCTACTTTGAAAATAAAAGCTACAGGTCCTTGGCCAGATTGGAATGTAAATTTGACAGTCTAGTTCAGGATTATAACAGGCCTGTGAAACAAAAGCTGCAGCTTGAACCTATCCACTAAAGTACCATCTGTAAGACAAATCTGCTGGCTGACTCTGTCGCAGTTCTTTTGGTGCTGCTGAGTGAAAATTCAGGAACTCAATCCCTAATGGCACCTTTGGTGTATCTACAGCAAATGGACTGCAGTGGTTCAAGACAGGAGCTAATAGCCGTTTTCTCAAGGGCAACAAGGGAAAGGTAATACATCCTAGATTAGCAAGTGATGACCTCATCCCAGGAGTGATTTCTTTTTTAAAAATATGCTTCATTTATGCAGTTGAGTTTCTGAAGCATCAAGTATCTCAACTGGGCAGAAGTTCATTGGGAAGTAGAAATAAATTCCAGCAACAGATGCAAATGTATGTAAATAGGCTTCTCACTATCTAATATTGAGAAATTCATCTTGCCGTCTAAGCATGGAGGAATTAGTTGTATAAGTTTGTGTTGACTGCAAGAATCTGATTTTTGGACTCTTGACAGAATAAGACACATACACCATTATTCTTGCCACCTCAAGGAGTGGAAAATTGCACTCCCTGACTCTTTCTTTCTCGATCAATGCTGTCAGACTTGCTGACTTTTCCAGCATTTCCTATTTTCATTACAAAAAAAGGTGCATTTAAATAAAATAATATGCAAACCTCCCAGTTGCAGCTATTGGAGAATTTTATATTACTGTTTCCAGCCGTACACTGAAACAATCTTCAAAGTGGAAAAATTCATCTGTTGTTTTTCATATTAACACTTATTATATTCCAAATTATTCTCTCCTCCTTTCCTGAAGGTATAGACCCTGCCAGGGTATGTTTCAGAGCACCAGTCAATCTATGGTAACTCACCAAACAGGTAATTTTTCACATACCTAATATTCCATCTCTCCTGAGTCTTATCTAATGCTGTTATTGGAAAATATCTTTGATTCAACGATCACATAGCTGAAAAACCACAACACTTACTATCAATGTTCATAATGAACTACATTGTTCAGGTTCTATGACAGAAGTGCATTAATCAAAAGATTTCCCACCATTGATCAAAATTGTAAAAAGGCAGCTTGTGGAATATTTGCAAAGTTAGAAAAATGATAAAAGGTCTCTTTTTCTCATAATTTCTTTAATCAAAGATGATGTTTGAAAGTGAACATTAAAAATTCAAGAAATACTTTCTGACTTGAGAATTAATTAAAAAATGACCTACTTCTGTTTTGTACAAACTCAAAAACATAAGTCAGGTATAAATCTCATATACTCAGGCAACGTCTCGCTCGCCTAATCTAACTGTATTTTTGCACCTCTTAAGGGCAGACATAACATCCATTTTATATCTCAATTAAGTGACCGTGATGTCAGTTGCATCTTGCTGGCAATATTTTCACCCTCTGCATCTGAAGGTTTAATATTTGCAATAGGAACGGACCACAAAAAAAAACAAGGCTACATTCCAGTGCAATATTGTGTTTTTGGATGAGATGGTGAAGTAAGCCTCTATCCTCTCTCAAGTAGATGTAAAAACATTATCTAATTGGGGATGATTGTATTGTAGTAATATTACTGGACTAATAACTTAAAAGTCCTCATTGTCTTGAAATATCAGTGTAAATTCCACATAGTAGCTCTGCTGGCAATGATATACATCGGTTAATAATTGTTTGGTGCCCACTGCACAATTCACCTATTGCCTGTTGATCTATTCATTTAATAATTGGCTGGTATGTTCTGTTCAGTTAACAGTTTATTGATTTGTTGCTGTGTCTCTAACTATATTAATTACTGTTACTGCTGCTCCATTAACTAATTGATTTGTTGGCAGGTCTCCTGTATATTGGATGTAAGGTGTTGGCTTTGAGGGAAAAGGGATAACGGTGTATGGAAGCGTGAGGTGAGGACAATGGCTGACATGAAGAACAAATACCAATTGAAATCTGTTGGGATGAATGGCCTCCTTCCATATTGTAATTGCTTTATCATTCTCTATTCCTATGTCAACTCATTGGTGCTTGCTGCTCAATTGACTTGTTTGTGCATTCACTGCAGCATTAACTTATATGAATTTAGCACATTTAACTGTTTCAAGGCATTTCAGAGAGCATTATAATTAAAAGCATAACCCTGAGCCACATGAAGACCTTTGGCTCATTACTAAACTTTGTAAAAATAATGTGGTATTCTAAAATAAAAACAGAAAATAGTGAAAATATTCAGCAGATACATCAATTCGAAATCATAATGCAGTTTTTCCTTCGATAAAGGCTGGTGAGTTTTAACAGAGGAAACGCAAGGATAAGAGGAGTTGGGAAGAACTTTCAGATCTCTAGGTCTAGAAAACTATTGCCACAAATGGTAGAGCAATTAAGTTCAGGCATGCACAAGAGGCTAGAATTAGAGGTACAGATATCTCACTGGATTGTGGGACTGGAAGAGATTACAGACATAGGGTAATGCAAACCCATGGATTAATTTCAAAACAAGCCTTAAAATTTTAAAATCAGGTGATCAGGCACTTGTGTGGTTCAAATATTATTTGCCACTTATCAACCCATGCCTGGATGTTGTCCAGGTCTTGCTGTATTTGGGTATAGATTGCATTTTTGTATAGATTGTATTTTTTATGAATTATGAATGATTCTGAATGTTGTGCAATCATCAGCAGGTTTTTCTCACTTTTGACCTTATGAATAGAAGGTCACTGACGAAGCAGTAAGACCAAAGAACCATAAGACATAGGAGCAGAAATTAGGCTATTTGGCCCATCAAGTCTGCTCCGCCGTTCAATCATGGCTGATACGTTTCTCAAGCCCATTCTCCCGCTTTCTCCCCATGACCGTTGATTCCCTTGACAATCAAGAAACTATGTATCTCCATCTTAAATATACTCAACGACCTGGCCTCCACAGCCTTGTGTGGCAGTGAATTCCATTGATTAACCACTCTCTGGCTGACGAAGTTTCTCCTTATCTCTGTTCTAAAAGATCTTTCCTTTACTCTAAGGCTGTGCCTCGGGTCCTAGACTCTCCTACCAATGGAAGCATCTTCCCAACATCCACTCTGTCCAGGCCATTCAGTATTCTGTAAGTTTCAATTAAATCCCCCCTCATCCTTCTAAACTCCATCGAGTATATATCTAGAGTTCGCAAACCCTCCTCATTTGTTAAGATGTTCATTCCTGGGACCAATCTCATGAACCTCCTCTGAACCCACTCAAGGGCCAGTATATCTTTTCTAAAATATGGGGCCCAAAACTGTGCACAGTACTCCAAACGTGGCCTGACCAGAGCCTTACAGAGCCTCAGTAGTACATCCTGCTTTTATATTCAAGTCCTCTCAAAATAAATGCCAAAGTTGCATTTGCCTTCCTAACTACTGACTCAACCTGCAAGTTTATCTTGAGAGAATCCTGGACTAGAACTCCCAAGTCTCTTTGCACTTCAGACTTCTGAATTTTCTCCCCATTTAGAAAATAATCCACACCTCTATTCTTCTTACCAAAGTGCATGACCTCACACTTTCCCATGTTGTACTACACCTGCCACTTCTTTGCCCACTCTCCTAACCTGTCCAAATCCTTCTGCAGCCTCCCTGCATCCTCAGTACTACCTGTCCCTCTATCTATCCCGGTATCATCTGCAAATTTAGCCAGAATGCCCTCAGTTCCTTCATCTATATCATTAATGTATAAAGTGAAAAGTTGTGGTCCGAACACTAACCCTTGTGGAACACCACTTGTCACCAGCCACCATCCTGAGAAAGACCCTTTTCAACCCACTCTCTGTTTTCTGCCAGAGAGCCAATCTTCTATCCATGCTAGCATCTGGCCTCTAACACCATGGGCCCTTATCTTACTCAGCAGCCTCCTGTGCGGCATCTTGTCAAAGGCCTTCTGGAAGCCCAGGTAGTTAACATCCATTGGCTCTCCTTGGTCTAACCTGCTCATTACTTCCTCAAAGAATTCTAACAGATTTGTCAGGCATGACCTCCCCTTGATGAAGCCATGCACTTCCAAGTATTCAGAAATCTCATCCTTTACAATGGATTCTAAAATCTTACCCACAACCAAGGTTAGGCTGATCAGCCTGTAATTTTCATTCTTTTGCCTTACTCCCTTTTTAAATAAGGGTGTCACGTTAGTGATTTTCCAGTCCTTTGGGACCCTTCCTGACTCTAGTGATTCCTGAAAGATCACCGTTCATGCCTCCACTATCTCCTTAAGAACTCTGGGGTGTAGTTAGTTCATTTGGTCCAGATGATTTATCTACCTTCAGGCTATTCAGTTTTTCTAGCACCTTCTCCTTGGTGATGGCCACCATACTCAGCTCTGCCCTCTGATTCTCTCAAATTTTTGGGATATTACTCGTGTCTTCTACGTGAAGACTGATGCAAAGTAGTTATTCAGTTCCTCATACATTTCCTTGTTCTCTCCAGCGTCCTTTTCCAGCGATCCAAAGTCCACTTTTGCTTCTCTTTTGCCCATTAGATATCTAAAGAAACTCTTACAGTCATCCCTTACATTACTGCTAGCTTACCCTCATATTTAATCTTCTCCCTCCTTATTTCTTTTTTTTGTTGCCCTCTGATGGTAAGCTTCCTAATCCTCTGGTTTCCCACTGCCCTTCGCCACATTATATGCTTTCTCTTTTGCTTTTATGCTATGCCTGACTTCCCTAGTCAGCCATGATTGCCTCATCGTCCCTGTACCCTGCTTCTTTTCCCTAGGATGAATTTTTGCTGTGTCTCCTGAATTACTCCTAGAAACTCCTGCCGTTGCTGTTCCAATGTCTTTCCTGCTTGGCTCCTGTCCCAGTCAATTTTGCCCAGCTGCTTTGTCAGATGAAGATGGTTGGGTGTAATACACCACACTAAGAAATGGGGGAGGGCTGTTGTGATGCATTGGTAGTGTCAGGGCTAGTAGGCCTGCATTTAGTCCCACCTGCTCCAGAGGTGTGTCATAACATGTCTGAACAGGATGATTAAAATTATCTACACTAAGGAATGCCCGCAGAGTAGTCCTGAGGCTGGGATGACTGGCCTCTGACAACTACATCCATTTTCATAAAAACCAAAAGAACTGCGGATGCTGTAAATCAGGAACAAAAACAAAGTTGCTAGAAAAGCCCAGCAGGTCTGGCAGCATCTTTGAAGGAAAAAACAGAGTTAACGTTTCGGGTCCGGTGACCCTTCCTCAGAACTCCATTTTCACGGTAGGTATGATTCCAATGAGTGAGGTATTACACCCGATTCCCACTGGCCAGTTTCGCCTGGACTCCTGATTCCACACTAGGGCAAATGCTGCCATGATATCAAGTGGATTTACTCCATCGTAACCTCTTAAGTTCAGCTCTTTTTCTGTGATTCAGCAACGTTATTTTAAAGTCAGGAGTTGATTGTCTGTGGTGGAACCAAAACTGAGCTTCAGTGAGTTGGTTATTTCTGAGTCCACAACACTTTCTACCATTTTGCTGATGATCAAGAATTAACTGATAGGGTGGTAACTGCCTAGGTTGGATTGTCCTGCTTTTTGCAAACAGACTTTTTGCAAACAATATATGGGCAATTTTCTACTTTGTGTGGTTCATGGCATCATTGTAGCTATACTGGAATAGCTTATCAAAGGGTGGGGCTACTTTCGAAGTTCTAGTTTTCATTATTACCTCCAGAAAACTGTTTTGTCCCATAGCCTTTGCAGTATCCAGTGCCTTCAGCTATTCTTTTTTCAAAATTATATGTTGTGAATTGAACTGGCTTAAGACTAACATCTGTGATGTTGGGACCTACAGAGAGTGGATGCATTGGTTGTAATTGTCCAAAAACCCTTGGATTCTGGACAAGTAATGGAGGATTGGAAAACTGCCATTTTGACATCCTTATTCAAAAAGGGAGGCAAAAAGGTGGTAGCTAAAAGCCGAAAGGCCCTATATCTATTGTTGGAAAGATGCTGGAATCAATTACTAAGGAAGTAATAGCAGAAGTTTTGGAGAATCATGGTCTAATCAAGTAGAGCCAGCATGGTTTCATGAAAAGGAAATCCTGTCTGACTAATTAGAGTTTTTTGAGAAAATCTCAACCAGAGTAGATAGAGGGGAACCAGCAGATGTGTTGTATTTGGATTTGTAGAAGGTGTTCGACAAGTTACCTTACAAAAGATTAAGTCAGAAAACAAGAGCGCAGGATGTTGGAGGGAGCATATTGACATGGATAGAGAATGGCTAATGGGCACAAAACAACATGTGTTTAAGGGTTAAAATTGTTTCAGAGATAGTAGGAACTGCAGATGCTGGAGAACCTGAGATAATGAAGAAAGGTCTAGGCCTGAAACGTCAGCTTTCCTGCTCCTCTGATGCTGCTTGGCCTGCTGTGTTCATCCATCTCTACACCTTGTTATCTCTTGTGTTTAAGGGTTTCATTTTTAGATTGGTGACCTATGACCAGTGGGGTTCCACAGGGATCAGCGCTGGGACTGCAACTGTTTACAATATATATGAATAACTTGGAGGAAGGAAGCAAGTGTTCTGTAGTCAGATTTGCAGATGACACAAAAATAGATGGAAAGGCAAGTTACAAGAGGAATACAAACAGTTTACAGAAAGATATTGATAGGTTAAGTAAGCAGGCAAAAAGTTGGCAACTGGAATATAGTGTAGGAAAATGTAAAGTTGTTCATTTTGGAAGGGATAACAAAAGAAGAGTATGTTATTGAAATGGGGAGAAACTACAGAAAACTGCAACAAAGAAAGAACTTGGAGGTATTTGTGCACAAAACACAGAAAGCTAGCACACAGGTGTAACAGGCCATCAGGAAGGCTAATAGAATGTTGGTCCTTATTTCAAGTAGAACAGTAGGAAAATCTTACAACAAATGTTCAAAGTGCCGGTGAGACCACATCTGAATTACCACGAACAGGTTTGATCGCCTTATTTAAAAAATATATTATTTCACTGGAGGCTGTTCAAAGAAGGTTCACGAGGATGATCCCTAGTTTGAAGGGCTGTCTTATGAGCAAAGACTAGACAAGTGGGACTCTACTTATTGGAGTTTAAAAGAATGAGAGGTAATCTCATTGAAACATATACGATTCTTAGGAGGCTTGACAGCGTAAATGCCGAGAGGATGTTTCCCCTCATGGGGCGGCACAGTGGCTCAGTGGTTAGCACTGCTCCCTCACAGCACCAGGTACCCGGGTTCAATTCCACCTTTGGGCAACTGTCTGTGTGGAGTTTGCATATTCTCCCCATGTCTGCGAGGGTTTCCTCCAGGTGCTCCAGTTTCCTCCCACAGTCCAAAGATATGCAGGCTAGGTGGACTGGCTGTGCTAAATTGCCTATAGTGTGCAGGGATGTGTAGATTAGGTGGGTTATGGAGGATGCGTCTGGGTGCTATGCTGCCAAGGTCAGTGTGGAATTATTGGGCCGAAGGGCCTGTTTCCACACTGTAGGGATTCTGTGATCTATGAAAGAGTCCAACACCATAAAGCATAGTTTCAAAACAAAAAGGTGCCACTTTAAGACTGAGGTGAGGAGATATTTCTGGTCTCAGAGGGTTGAGGGATTTTGAAACTCCTTGCCACAGACAGCTGTGGGGCAGAGTCCTAGTGTATATTTATGGCTGAGATAGATAGATTAGATTGTTGATTAGCAGGGGAATCAAGGGTTACGGGAAAATGCAGGAAAGTGGATGTGAGGATATCCTTCTGAATGCACAGCAGGCTCAAGTGGCCAAATGACCTACTCTTACAGTTTCAGGGACCTCAGGAGGTGGCATAGATGGATCATCAACTTGGTAGCTCTAGCTGAAGATGGCTGCAAATGCTTCAGTCTTGTCTTTTGCACTGACGTACTGGGCTCTCCCATTACTGAAGATGCAGTTATTTGTGGAACTTTCTCTTCCAGTGAGTTGGTTAATTGTTCACCATCATTCACAACTGAATATGTTAGGACTGCAGAGCATTGATCAAATTTGTTGGATGTAGGATCTCTTAGCTCTGGCTAGCGCAAGCTGCTTCTGTTGTTTGGAATGCAAGTGGCCCTGTATCCTTGCTTCATCATGCTGACACCTCATTTTTAGATATGCCAGGTGTTGCATCTGGTATACTCCTCTGCACTCTTCATTGAACCAGGGCTTGCTGGTAATGGTAGAGTGGGGGAAAAAAATCAGCTGAGCCATAAAGTTGCAGGTTTTGGCTGAATACAATTCTGCTGTTGCTGACCCACAGAACTTCATGGATGCTTAGTTTTTAATTACTTTATCTGTTCTGATTGGTAGCACTGTGTTTATTTTATTCGTTCATTCATTCATAGATGTGGATGTCATTGGCTAGGCTAACATATATTATCTCTCCCTAATTGCCATTGAAAAGGTGTACTGCACCCAATTCTTGAACTGCTGTAACCCATGCTGTAGAGGTACATCCAGAGCACTGTTAAAAAGGGAATTCCAGGAATTTGACTGAGCAAAGATGTATGAATAGTGTAATGGTTACCAGTCAGGACTGCTTGTGACTTGGCAGGTGATGGAGTTCTAATGCATCTGCTGTCCTTTGTCCTTCTATATGGTAGGTCATAGGCTCAGATGGTGCTGTTGAAGCATCCATTGATGGCAGAGGCGGAACCTGCCCGGTTTTGCAGTGTCTAGTGCTTTCAACTGTTCTTGAAATCACTTGGAGTGAACTGAATCAGCTAGATCATTGTAATATTGGGACCTCGGATGGAGATCAGACAGTTCATCAGCTCAGTAGCACTTCTGGCTAAAGATGTCTGCATGTACTTCAGCTTCACCTTTTGCACTGATGTGCTAGCTTCCTCCATTATGGACGATGAGGATAATCGTGGTTGTGCTGTACAATGTGTTGGATCATATCCTGAATGTGATGAAGGGACATGGCCAGATGCATTTAAGACAGGTAGGTTGGTAAGTATAAGATGGTTCCCTTTTGTTAGTTCCCTCACCACTTGAAACAGGCTCAGTCCAGCAGCTCTGTCCTTAGTACTCAACCAGCTCTTGTCAGCAGTGGTGCAAACAACCCAATGTTGATGATGCACACTGAAGTACCCCATTCAGGGTTCATGCTGTGTCTCTCACAAGTTGAGTTCAACACAGAGATGCAGTTGAGGGAGGGTGGTCGGACATAATCAACAGGAGGTTTCCTTGCTAATTTCTGATTTGATGCCGTGAGATGTCATATGGTCCAAAGTCAACATTGAGGGCTTCCAGGACAATTAAATCTTGATTGTATACCATTTTGACTCTGGTTAGCATATCCCATTCTGCAGACAGGACAGATCCAGAGTTTGAGATACATTTTGAAGTTGAGGATTTTTTGAATTTTACAAAAATATTCAAACTTTTAGTGATGAATAAAAGAATAACACAAGATAGAACATATAGAACATAACAGCGCAGCACAGGCCCTTCGGCCCTCAATGTTGTGCCGATTTCACATTTTAAGACATTTACTATCACAAAAGATAATGCTCTTTTGACTAAACAACCTTTGTAGGCAACTCACACTTTAAATCACAGAACACTTTTTATTTCAGGCCAACTAAAAGCAAAATATATTTCTTGAGTATACATTGCACCATTCCTGAGGTGAATATTCATTTCTCCTGAAATAAACCCAGAATAATAATTAGCTGCTGAAATTTTACTTCGGTTATTTTACTTTCTCAGCCTGGTAACTTCTAACTCCAGAATGTTCTTCACATTGACAACATTACTGGAGATCCTCCCAATAGTACAAGTTAGACAAGTATTATTACTTTAACTCTTTATGAATTTGGTCTATCCAATCTAAGTGCAAGTCCTCATCTGCATTCCTATGCTATGAGTCATTCATAGAACATGTCCAGCTATTCTCATTCTTTGTCCAGGCCCCTGGGAGACTAGCTCACCTGTCTGTGATATTTGGTGATATTTCAGGGAAGATTTTAACCCAATCTTTGCAATGGCTTCCTCTGCACCCTTCCCAATGGCAACTTGAATCACATGTGCTTTGTAATCAGGTAAAAATTTTGGTTCACGACCACTTGAGAAGCTAACTCTCTTTCATGTTGTCACAAAATGGACAAAAGGGCAGCTATGTACAACCTAACACTTTTAACATTTTTCTGCAACTTGGATACTAAGTCTGTCCACTGGCATGACAACAGACTTCACCATTATCTGAAATGAATTCCTTGCACCTTTTTCACAGTGAAACAATCTAGCCTTTCTTTCATCTATAGAACATAGAACATAGGACCTGTACTGTGCTGTACAGTTCTTTGGCCCATGATGTTGTGCCGAACTTTTACCTTAAATCTAAGGTCTATCTAACCTCCACCCCTACCTTATACTATCATCCATATGCCTATCTAATAGCCGCTTAAATGCCCCTAATGAGGCCAACTCCACTACCCTCTCCAGCAATGCATTCCGCGCCCCTACCACTCTCTGAGTAAAGAACCTACCTCTGACATCTCCCCTATATCTACCTCCACTCACTTTAAAACTATGCACCCTCATAATAGCTACCTCCACCTGGGAAAAAGTCTCTGGCTGTCCACTCTATCTATAGCTCTGATCATTTTGTACACCTCTATCAAGTCACCTCTCATCCTTTGTCGTTCTAAAGAGAAAAGCCCTAGCTCTCTCAACCTTTCCTCGTAAGACCTTCCCTCCATTCCTGGCAACATCCTACTAAATCTCCTCTGCACTTTTTCCAACGCTTCCACATCTTTCCTGTAATGAGGCAACCAGAACTGGACACAATACTCCAGACGTGGCCGAACCAGGCTTTTGTATAGCTGGAGCATAACTTCACGGCTCCTGAACTCAATCCCACTATTAATGAAAGCTAACACACCATATACCTTCCTAACAACTTTATCCACCTGGGTGGCAGCTTTCAGGGAACTGTAAACATGAACCCCAAGATCACTCTGCTCCCCCACACTGCCAAGAATCTTTCCATTAACCCTGTATTCTGCATTCAAATGTGTCCTTCCAAAATGAATCACCTCACACTTTTCAGAGTTAAATTCCACCTGCCACTTCTTAGCCCAGCTCTGCATCCTGTCAATGTCCCTTTGTAACCTAGAACAGGCCTCCGCATTATCCACAACTTGACCCACCTTCGTATCATCCGCAAACTTACTAATCCACCCCTCCACTCCTACATCCAAATCATTTACAAAAATCACAAATAGAAGAGGACCCAGAACAGATCCTGCAAAAACAGTCCTATATCACCCGGGCCTGTCAACTGTACTTCAGCACAGGTCACATGACCCCTTCATTTTTACCCTATACTTAAACATAATGCCCCAAAACAGTGTGATCTTTTAAATGTCATAATTAATATGCTTTAACTCCTGAGCATCTTTCCTTAATCTATTTGAAGTTATGAACAATTATTTTAATGAAAACCAAAAGAACTGCGGATGCTGTAAATCAGGAACAAAAACAAAGTTGCTGGAAAAACTCAGCAGGTCTGGCAACATCTGTGAAGGAGAAAACAGAGTTAACATTTCGGGTCCGGTGACCCTTACTCAGAACTGATTCCTCAGAACTCCCTCAGTTCTGAGGAAGTCTCACCAGACCCAAAAGGTTAACTGTTTTCTCCTTCACAGATGCCGTCAGACCTGCTGAACTTTTCCAGCAACTTTGTTTTTGTTCCTGAATTATTTTAATGACTTTGGACCAAAGAACCAAGTGCTATATACCATTGATGTTTTTTAGGTAGCAATTCTAAAATATTTAGAAGTGATAAGAGTTCCAAGGAAGAGTCATATTGAACTTGAAATGTTGACTCTGTTTCTCTCTCCGCAGATGCTATCATGCCTGCTGAATTTATCCAGAGCTTTCTGTTTTGATTTCAGATCCTCAGCATCCATAGCAGTTTGTTTGAATTTTATAGAAGCAGCTAATAACTAAAGGCAGAAATCAGCCCATCCTCTTGTAGCTCTGTTTCTGTTACAGATTTGCTTTAGCCACTGATGGGATTCACCTACTTCAGAAAAGTTTCTAAGTGCCGCTCCAGCACAAGTGAACTTAATAATTCTCCAACAATGAGACAACAATGCTGTAAAATATCACTTTCAAAACCAGAGTCCCAACACATTTTCATCTGGCCCTTTTAATCTTCTGTAATTTCATAATAACCCCTTGAAAAATGGCTTAATGACTCGTTTTAACCATTTATGCTTTCGCTCCAGAAGTCCTATGCAAGGATACCATTTAAAATGGATTACACCATTTTAAGTTAAGTTTTCAGTAATTTTTGAGTTCAATAATTTTAGGGTCTAAACTCTCCCATGTCCCAGCCGCTACGCCAACACACCAGGCCTTGTTACCACACAGCCTTCCATTACATACTACCTGTTATTAGTCATTAATAGACCCCATTAACAACTGTTCACCCTCCCAGCCTGATCGTTATCAACTCTTTGTCTGTCCAACTGGACTTGTCTCTCTTCCTATTGTTTACTCTCTACCCATCCCCCTCCCCTTTTTTCTGCATATAAACTGACATTTTCCTAGCCACCATCAGTTCTGAGGAAGGGTCACCGGATCCGAAACATTAACTGTTCTTTCCTTTACAGATGCTGCCAGACCTGCTGAGCTTTGCCAGCGACTTTGTTTTTGTTGTGTTTTACACCATTTTAATACATTACTGAACTGAGTTATGACAAATTTATATAATGCATACCAATGAGCAAATGGGCCAGCAACCTGTGCTGATAGATAATCCGTGAACTGTGAATCACCTAAAATTGCTTAATGAAAGCAACGCATCGCACTTACACACAATGAATTTCATAAGGTTACTGGATTTGCACATTAAATTCAGCACAGAAACACAAATATACCATTTTAATGATTGCCAAGCAACCTCTCTGACCTGTAAATTAACAATAAAATGTTTGGAGCCTCATTACTCAGGAATTTTTCCAATTGCTGTTGTTTTTAAAATAGTCTAAAGAAAAACTTACATTTCCCATCTGTCTGTCATTTCTCTCTGTCCATCCAGTTTTCCTTCCTTCTGGATTTCTCTTTCTTTTTAGACAGAGACACAACATTTTTTCTCAGTGTGGCCAATTGAATATTTACAAGCACAGCCTGTTAAGGGTAATGCTAATATCAGAAAGTGAGGGGGTGAGTGTTTTGGGATGGGGGAGGGGACTAAATCAAAATGGAATTGGAGGAGGAAATAAAATACTGTATCCCCTGTGGTGCATGGATTTCTCTTTCTGTACCTGATTTGACATTGAATTCAGCTGGTTCAGATCTTCCTGTTTATTCCTCAATCCTTTAATCCTATTGATTATAGTGATACATTATTGACCGCTCAGTCATCAAGATCCCAGATTACCTGTTGCCACTACTGTGGACCTAACAATTTATAGGGCAAAAATGAAGCAGTTATGTTGAAGAGGGATAGTGTGAGGAGGTCCTGGAGGAAAAAGGGAAAATGACCAGGGATAAGATGGAGAATGCTGGAAAAGGTGTTGAGACAATGTGAAAATGTAGTGGGCGCTAGGCAAAATGGTGGATAGACCTTTAAGAGGAGTGGGGGCTGACTGGAGGAGAGGAGAGGGAGTTGGGTATTTGTGGAGAGATCAGTGCTGGGATGGGGTGAGACCAGGAGAGGATGCAAAAGATGGTGGGATGCATGAGGAGATTACTAGGTCAGGAAACTGGATAAGGGGTGAATGGCGTAAAGAAACTGGAGGAGAATGGGAAGGTGGGGAGCAGGAGGAGACAGCAGAAAGGATGGGTATTGGTTGGTGTAGACTGGAAGGGAGAGACTAGAAAGGACATGGTCGGGGTGAAGGGTGGGTTTCAGAGACCAAAAAAAAGAGGCGGGAATGGAAGGGCTCAGAGACTGGAAGAAGAAGTAGGAAGGGAAGAGTTAAGAGAGGGAGTATTGAAGGGGAGAGGATTAGCACTGAACACGGGGTGGCAGTGGCCTGAAGTGATTTGTGACTGGCGGTTATTGACCAGGGTTAGCGCGGCGGAGGGCGATTATGCCAATAAACCCCCGGTTTCTGGAGCTCACATTCCAGCATGGTGAGGCAACCACTGGCAGCAAACGAGTGCAGGCCGCCCAAAAGGGGAGGGACCAGGGAGGGGAAACAGGGGGAAAAAAGCCGAGTGCTTTCCAGAAAGGTCTCGGCCGAAACGATGCACCTTTAATGCGGAGAAATCTCCCGTCTTAGTGGAGCGGCGCTGACGTAATGGGGATGAAGTTAGGCCTGAGTGTCGCAGTTGGAATTAGAGTGGCCGGCGGGAGAACGTGAACGAGAGCTGTTAGATCCTGTCTCCAATCTCCTTGTATCCACGGCTTTAGGCTGTACCGGGAGCTGGTGATGACAGCCGCTATTTTTAACTACCATCATCAGCCGGAGGCCGCTATAAAAGGGGCCGCAGCTGCGACATGCACTATTACAGCAGCGTCTTAACGCACTACCCCGGTGCCGCCTTCAAAGTCTCCATTCCAGCGGCGGAGGAAGCGCCTGTCGAGGGCCCGAGTTTCGGAGTGAAGACTGAGCCCGCCGCCGCTGCTGCCGCCTCCTCCTCCTCCTCCTCCTCCTCCTCCTCTACCACCGCCGCCATGCCCGCCTTCTCGTCATGCGAACTGCTTCCTCCAGGCCCGGCTCCATCTCCGGCCTCGCTTCTTTATACTTCCACCGCCAGGATCCCCCTGCGGCCGCTCGAGAGGATGGTGCCGATCCAGATCCTCAGCGACAGAGCGCAGGCCGAGCCCCCGGTGCCGGGCCATCAGGGACGGGGCACCTGGACCGAAGATATCCTGACGGAAAGATCGCGGAAGGTTTCAGCCCGGATCCCGGGCGATGGCCAGCAAGAGCGGGCAGCGACGGACTTACAGCCCGCCTTTGAAGGGCCGGAGACCGCCTTCAACCTGTCGGACGGTGACAGCACCGAGCGGGAGTACCAGGACTGGACCGGGCCGGGTCCTGAGTCCCGGGCTACGGAGGCGGCTGAACAGAGCAGCAGTGCCTGGGAACCCGATGGCGGTTTCAGGACCGTGGACCTGGTGGTGGAGAACAAGGCGGACAAAAACGACAAAGTGGCGCGTTACCTGGCAGAAGTGGAGAAGCAGAATAGTTACCTGCGGGAGCGACAAAAATACCGGTTCCATATTATTCCAGATGGCAACTGTTTGTACAGGGCCGTCAGTAAAGCTGTGTACGGTGACCAGAACATGCACAAGGAGCTGAGAGAAGAAACAGTCCATCACATCGCCGATCACTTGGACGAGTTTAACCCCATCATCGAAGGGGACATTGGGGAGTTTTTAATCAACGCTGCCCAGGACGGGGCTTGGGCTGGTTACCCAGAGCTGCTTACTATGAGTCAAATGCTGAACATTAATATATACTTGACCACAGGAGGTAGCCTGGAAAGCCCAACAGTTTCTACTATGGTGCACTGTCTTGGCCCAGAAGATCAATCAAAATCCAGCATATGGCTGAGTTGGTTGAGCAATGGACACTACGACGCTGTGTTTGATCAGTCTCTACCTAATCCAGAGTATGAAACCTGGTGCACACAAACACATGTTCAGAGGAAACGAGATGAAGAGTTAGCAAAGTCCATGGCAGCTTCTCTTTCAAAAATGTACATTGAGCAAAATGGCTGTTTTTAAATGACTTTCCTCCCAAGCAGTACTATTCATAAACAGTTCAGTTCAGGACCTAAGATTCCCTGCATAAGCTGATGAAACTGATATGAGCAAGACTAGTAAGAAGTACAAATGTAAAGATTGTTAATATGGTTTTTATTTATTTATATGCTTACACATTGATTGGGCTAACAGCACTTTAAAATGGATCATAAAATCAACTCTAAGTAACGCCTTAATTAAATGTGTGAATACCTAGATGTTTTTACCAAATGTTTGAGCTCAAACTAATGAAGGTTGCGGGGCACCTGAATTTTTAAATCAGGCTTATTGCAGATAAGAGACCATAGGATTGAATGGGACTGCATTGTCTCATTAAGCATGTGTTTTTTTTTTAATCTTAAACTTCTGATGTTTGGAAAACAACTGATGTTTAATCTCTGCTTTGGAGAGTGTTTTATTCTGAATGCTTTTTTAAAGAGACTTTTTATTGCAATTTTTTGCAATTGCTAGTTTGTTATTGTCATATCTCCTTCATTACGTTCTTGTATTTGGTATGCTGGCAGGTAGCTAATTGCCACCTTGATTTTCTAATTGGTTAGAATAGAGATTTTAGATCTGTAAAGTTTAGCTACAATTACTAACATCATTACTGTGTGTTTCTTGCCATTTCACTGACTTTTATACATTGTCCAAGATGTATTGACATCTGAAAGTGGTTTGCAGGGTCAAACTTGTAACCAGTTTGCAATTACTGTATTTGTATTGATTGTGAAGTTATTAATCAACATGGAATGAATTAAAGCTATATAACATTTCTCAAACAGTTGTCAGAGACTAAATATTTCATACTCTCTTCTTACCAGAAGCAGAGGGCCTTTGTTATGACATTCCAGTAAAACTTCATTTTAATATAGATTGAGCTTTGCAGAAGAATATGTATGAACTGAGTTTAAACTCTCTAATTAAACTTCAAATTTCAATGCTGATAAAAGTTGGCAATTAGATTATTCAGACCAGAAGACATTTTGAAAAATGTTGCAAGGCTAAATTTTTTTCCTACATTGGATGATATTAATTTTTGAACAGGATACACTAATTATTAATAAATCTAAAGAATGGAGGAGAAACCTTCAGCTTGGTTATTCTGTGAATCTCTACTACATGGACCAGCTACTGATTAAAAATTGGGGTAATTTTTCTGCATATTGTGTAGTGCATGAAGCTATTAAGTCAACACTTCAGCTACCAGCTGGTAACTACTGTACAAAGCCCAGTACATAAAGTGCAACATCTATAAAGTATACCACACTCTGAATGTCCTGTACTTTGTCATTAACCAGGGGAGACTTACAATAAGTAGCTTCTTAGGAAGCAAGTTATGATTTTTAGAGATACTCCCTGAAAGCATATGGAAGCAGGTTCATTGTGCTTATCAATGGGAAATGGTGCATGCTTGTAAAGAAGTGTTACAGGTGATGGGAACATGCAGGCAAGTGAAGTTCATTGGATAGCTTTTCAAGAGCTAGTTCAAGTCTTCTGTGCTGTATAATGCTCTGATTTTTTTTCTTTCTGAGATGGATTAATGTAAATAGTTTATGCCAGTAGAATTTCTCTGTATCTGCAAGCTCTTTGTCTAGGCTGTTTAAACCAAAACCTGATTACATATGATATAATGCTTGCTACTTGCTTGTCAGGTGGCTCTACAGTCTCTTCAACTGTATAACAGTGCAGTTGAACCACCTTCGGAGATGACAAAACAATAATACTTCTATCTGGGCAACATGTATTCCATTGAAATGTTGATCAATCTTGTAACAAATACTGGAGCCCTTTTGTGGCCAAAGGGGATAACAACTGCCATGGGTAATAGTAGTGCCTCTATTTTGTCTCGTGTGGTGACATTGGCCATAAAACTAAAGCAGAGATAGTAGAACTTTCTGAAGATCTAGGCCTGAACCGTCAGCTTTCCTGCACCTCTGATGCTGCTTGGCCTGCTGTCTTCATCCACCTCTACACCTTTGTTATCTCAACTAAAGCAGAATAGCTGTAGCTCTTCATCGTGCTGCAAGGCAGTGGTACTAAAATTGTACAATTGATCCCATAGAGTAACCATGTTTGTTAAATGATAATCACAACCTGAAGTGAATTTCCATGGCCTGTTGACTATGGAAAACCAGTGAATGTCACATGATCTTTCTCAAAGGTCTGTTACTGGTACATTTTTAAGAACAAATTTAAGTTGCAAAATGTCAAAGGCAAATTTTTTAAAATGTTCTGAATACCAGCCCCCTCAAGCTTCAGAAGATCAGCATAGCTTCAGAATCTCACGAGTTACTTATTCATTTCTGCAGCCACACAGAAAAGCCTATATGTCACTACTTCAAGACCCAAACTTAAGTTATATGAAAACCATAAATCTCATGGTCTGTTACCATGCTAAAGGCAAAAGAATACCTAGCAAATTACTGGGAGAGTGATATATACCTATGTATGAAACATTTGAAAATGATTATGATTTACATTTCACTTAGGAAATGATACAATTTTTATAAAATAAATAAGACCTGATTTGAAGAGTCTACCTTTTCTCCCCTCATGAGCTATATTAGTTTTGTTTGGGGTGGGGAAGATTCAGTTGCATGAAAAAATTATGGAGAACATTAAATGAGAAAGGCTCAGCAGAAGTTAATAAAGTTGCATGAACAACTGATAGGACACAGAGTGGAAAGGGTCAGGAATCTAACTTCAGGTGCAAGAGATAAGGGGACAACTATGATGAGAGGGCAGTCAATGCAGGACTGCAGGTGTTGTACTTAAATATGTTAAGTATATGAAACAGGGTAATTGAGTTTGTAATGCAGATTGAAATTGGCAGGTACGATGTTGCTGCAAGGGGAACTGTAAAGGAAAAATGATGGCAGTTGGGTACAGACTTCTAGAGAATTCAGGATGAGAGGAAGAAAATAAATGAGGCGATAGAAAAGGCATGTTAGAAACAAGTTGCAATAATCATGGGGGACTTGGTTATGCAGTTGGACCAGGAAAATTGGGTTGGTAGTGGAACTCAAGAAAAAGAATTTGTGGAATGTGTATGAGATGGCTTTTTGGAGCAGCTTGTGGTAAAGCCCACTAGGGTACAGGCAATTCTGGATTTGGTGTTGCACAAGGAGGTAGATTTGATTAGGGAACTTAAGCTGAAGGAACCCTTAGGGGATGGTGACCATAATAAGATAGAATTCACCCTGCAACTTGAGAAGGAGAAGCTGGAATCCAACACATAAGTATTACAGTTGAGCAAAGACAAGTACAAAGACATGAGGGAGGAGCTGGCCTGGGTTGATTGGAAGGGGATTCTAAGAGGGAAGATAGTGAAGTGGCAATGGCAGGAGTTTCTGAGGGTTATTTGGGAAACAGCAGAAATTCATCCCAAGCAAGAAGAATCATACTAAGTGGAGGATGAGGTAACCACTGGTGACAAGGGAAGTCAGAGCATAAAAGCAAAAGAGAAAGCATACAATATGGTGAAGATTAATGGGAAGCCTTTAAAAGCCAGCAGAAAATAATTAAAAAGTAGTGAAAGGGTGGAGAAGATGAATTTTGAGAGCTCGCTAGTAACATAAAAGAAGATTGCAAGATTTCTTAGACTATATGAAAAGGTAAAAGAGAGAGGCAAGAGTGGACATTGGACTGCTGGAGAAGTAGTAATGGTGAACAAAGAAATGAAGGAGAAATTGAATAAGTACTTTGCATCAGTTTTCATAATGGAAGACACCAGCATCATAGCAGAACATTTAAGGGAGTCAGGGGCAGAGGTGACTGTAGTGGCCATCACTAAGGAGAAGGTTCTGGCAATGCTGCAAGATCTGAAGGTGGTTAAATCACCTGGATCACATGGACTATCCCCCAGAGTTCTGAAGGACATTATTAAGGAGATTTAGAGGTATTGGTGGTGATCTTTCAGGAATGACTGGAGTCAGAGAGGGTTCCAGAGGACTGGAAAATGGCTAATGTAACACTCCTGTTTAAGAAGGGAGGGAGGCAGAAGATGGGAAACTGTAGACCGGTTAGCCTGATCTTGCTCACTGGTAAAATTTTAGAGTTCATTATTAAGGATAAGACTGTGGAGTGCTTAGAAGTCCTTGGTAAAATAGGGCTGAGTCAGCATAGCTTCATCAATGGAAAGTCATGCCTGACAAATCTGTTAGAATTCTTTGAGGAGGTAACGAGTCAGTTACACAACGGAGAGCCAGTGGACATGATCTATTTGGATTTCTGAAGGCCTTTGACAGGGTGCTGCACAGGAGACTGCTAAATAAGATAAGAGCCCAAGATTTTAAGGGCAAGGTACTGGCACGGATACAGGATTGGCTGACTGGAAGAAGGCAGAGAGTTGGGATAAAGCTGCCTTTTTCAGGATGGCAGTTGGTGCCTAGTTTTGCACAGCCATTCATGTTATGCATTTACGATCTGGATGAAGAAACTGAAGGCATTGTTACTAAGTTTACAGATGATGCAAAGAAAGTTGGAGAAGTGGGTAGTGCTGAGGAAGTTGGGGTCTGCAAAAGGATTTGAACAGATTAGGAAAGTGGGCAAAGCAGTGGCAGTTAGAATACAAAGTGGAAAAGTGTGAGGTTATGCACTTTGATAGGAAGAATAGACATAGACTATTTTCTGAATGGGCAAAGACTTCAGAAATCTGGACGATAAAGGGACTTGGGAGTTCTAGTTCAAGACGCTCTTAAAAAGTTAAGATGCAGATTCAGGTGGCAGTTAGGAAGACACATGCAATTTTGCATTCATTTCGAGAAGGCTAGGTTGCAAGAGAAGGAATGTACTGCCGACGCTGTACAAGGTTCCGGTCAGACCGCAATTGGAGTATTATGAGAAGTTTTTGGCCCCAAATTTAAGTAAGGATGTGTTGGCAGAGGATGTTTACAAGACTAGGGGATAGGAGGTCAAGCGTGAAGGAGGAACTGAAGGAAATCTTTATTAGTCAGGAAATGGTATTGGGAAAATGATGGGATTAAAATCCAATAAGTCCCCAGGACCTGAAGCTCTGCATCCCAGAGTACTTAAGGAAGTGGCCCTAGAAGTACTGGATGCATTGGTGATCATTTTCCAGCATTCTATAGATTCTGGAAGAGTTTCAATGGACTGGAGGGTATCTAATGTAACCCCACTTTTTAAAAAAGGAGAGAGAGAAAATGGGGATTTATAGGCTGGTTATCCTGACATCGGTGGTGGGGAACATACTGGAGTCAACTATTAAGGATGTAATGACTGAGCATTGGAAAGCAGTGATAGGATCAGTCCAAGTCAGCAAGGATTCACTACAGGGAAATCAGGCTTGATAAATCTTCTGGAATTTTGAGGATGTGACCAGTAGAGTGGACAAGGAAGAATCAGCGGATGTTGTTTATCTGGATTTTCAAAAGGCTTTTGGTAATTGACACAAAGGAATTAGTAAGGAAAATTAAAGCTCATAGCATCAGAGGTGATGTATTGGCATAGATAGAGAATTGGTTGGCAGACAGGAGGAAGAGAGATGGAATTGATGGATCCTCTTCAGAGTGGCAGGCAGTGATGAGTGGGGTACTGCAGCATTCAGTGCTGGGACCCTAGCTGTTCACAACGTGCATTAATGATTCGGATGAAAGAATTAAGTGCAATATCTCCAAATCTGCAGATGATACTAAGCTGGGTGGTAGTACGTGCTGTGAGGAGGATGCTAAGAGGCTGCAGGGTGACTTGGACAGGCTGGCTGAGTGGGCAAATATTTGGCAAACACAACATAATGTGGATGAAAACGAAGTTATCCACTTTGGTGGCAAAAACAGGAAGGCAGATTTTTAACTAAATGATGGCAGTTTAGGAAAAGGTGAGGTGCAACGAGACCAAGGTGTCATGATGGAACAGTCGCTGAGGTTGGCACACAGGTGCAGCAGGTGGTGAGGAAAGTTAATGGTATGCTGGCTTTCATAGCAAGAGAACTTAACCATAGGGATAGGGATGTCTTGCTGCAGTTATACAGGGCCTTGGTGAGGCCACACCTTGAATATCGTGTGTAGTTTTATTCTCCTAGTCTGAGGAATGACATTCTTGTTATCGAGGGAGTCCAGCAAAGATTCACCAGACTGATTCTCAGGATGGCAGAATTGACAGGATGAAAGACCGCATTGACTGGGCTTGTACTCACTGAAATTTAGAAGAATGAGGGGGCGTCTCATAGAGACGTATAAAATCCTGATGGAACTGGACAGGCTAAGTGTGGAAAGAATGTTCCTGATGTTGGGGGAGTCCAGAACTAGGGGTCACAATCTAAGAATAAGAAGTAAGTCATTCAGGACAGAGATGAACTTGTGGAATTCTCTACACAAAAAGTTGTTGGGGCCCAGTTTGTTAGATATATTCAAAAGGAAGTTGGACGTAGCCCTCGCAGCTAAAGGGGTCAAGGCGCATGGAGAAAAAGCAGGAGTGGGATGCTGAGATTGCATGATCAGCCATTATCATATTGAATAGTGGTGCAAGCTTGAAGGGCTGAATGGTCTACTCCTGCACTTATTTTCTATGTTTCTATGGTTCCAAAGTAGGAGAGACAAGGACTTGAGGATACAGCTTCAGAATGAAGGTATGAGCCTTTAGAACTGAGATGAGGAGGAGTTTCTTCAGCCAGAAGATGAGTAATTTGAGGAACTTGTTGCAGAAGGCTGTGGAGGTCAAGTCATTGAGTTTATTTAACACAGAGATAGATAGGTTCTTGATTGATAGGGGGATCAAGTAAGAGAAGGCAGGAGAATGGAATTGAGAAACAACCAGCCATGATCAAATGGCATAACAGACTTGATGGGCCAAGTTGCCTAACTCTGCTCCTGTATCTTATGATCTCTTACGATCTATTAAGAACAATATGCTTTGCAATTTAAAACTATTCAAGATATTAAGATATGCTATTGCAATCAAAACTATACATTTTTATTATCTGTGAAATTGATTTTCTAAACACCATATCTACAGGATGTGATCATATAATGTGTTTTGTTGGTGGATTAGTATTTCAGAAACCTTGTCTAATGCTATGGAGATGTAAATTCAAATCTCATAACAGTAGTTGGTGAATTTAAATTCAATTAAGTAGATCTGGAATGAAAAGCTAGTAGCATCAAAGCTACACCAGAGAAATTAACAGATTGTCATTAAACTATGGTATACTAATGTCCTTTAGGAAAAGACACCAGCAGTACCCACCCGTTTTGGCCTTCATGCCTTGAGACCCATACAATGTAGTAACTCCTAGCTTTCCTCTGAAGTGACCTAGTAAAACATTAAGTTGTATCAAACAGATTCAAGCTGTTATGAAAAGGTGGAGTAAGAACATAGAACATTACACCCCTCAATTTAAAGCTATGTCCCCTCGTGCTAGCCGTCACCATCCGAGGAAAAAGGCTTTCACTGTCCACCCTATCTAATCCTCTGATCATCTTGTAAAAAAACCAGACAGACCACCCAGCATCAAACTAGGTAATTAATACAAAAAAAAAATAAGCTGGCTGGTAAATCCTGCAAAGTCTTTCACACTAACATTTAGGGATGTACTGCAATTGAGTTAACTGTCCCATATACTGTTTGAGCAACAGTGATTAAATTATGCTTTCCAGTGAATACCCCATACTCCTTCAGCATTATCCCTGGTGGTGTCAGCACTGTGGTACACGGTTGGGAGGGAGATACCCTGGTAGGCTTCAACAATAATTCCAGACCAAATCAAGAAAAATGTGGGTAAGGCAACCTTTACTTGATTTTATGACCCTCCTTTAACTAATGATTCACTGATCCTCCATGCTAAGCACCATCTGGATAAAGATTTGAGTAGAGCAAGGGCACATAATCTCCTCTGGATAGGGAGTTTCACAGAGTGCTTGAATGGAACCATTACTGATTGAGCTACAAGCCCTGAGGGACATATGTGCCTTTGACCTGCAGCAGGTGATAAAGTAAATCAAAACAAGGGAAACACCTGCTTTAGCTCACTACACCAATCTGTCCATCAAGCCAACGCAATACAATTATGGCTGATTTAACTCTAATTGCCTTTTACACACTTGTGCATCCCCAACACCTGTACATGCTGGTAATAAATAATGTATCAATATCTACCTTAAACATACTCAGAGATTGAGCTTCTATATCTTTTTGTTATAGAGAATTCCAACGTTCATAACCATCTGAATACGACATAAAAGGTAGGAGCAGAAGTAGGCCATTCAGCTCAGTGAGTCTCCTATGCCATTCAAAGAAATTGTGGCTGATCTGATCATGCATAAAAAGAAACCAAAAAGAAACCTGCAGATGCTAAAAGTCTGAAGAAAAAACAGAAATTGCTGGAGAAACTCAACAGGCCTGGCAACATCTGTGGAGAGAATGCAGAGTTAATGTTTCAAGTTCAGTGGCCCATCTTCAGAACTCCTTGATAGGATAGGAGATACTGAGGGCAAGTAACAAAGGCAATACGGTAATCATGGGTGACTTTAATGTGTCACATATATATATGTATAAGAATTAAGACGTCTAATATAGTCCAATTGGATTCAGTCTCACTTCATGTGAAAGTCTTGCCATCCTAAGATTTAGTCTGATAAACCTTCATTGCACTCCCTGCCTAGCTATCCCATTAGACAAGGAGGCCAGTTCTCTGACATGGATAGAGAACCAGTTGACAGACAGGAAACAAAGTGTAGGAATAAATGGGTTTTTTCCGATGTCTTGCTGTAATTGTACAGGCCTGGGTGAGACCACACTGGAATAATGTGTGCAGTTTTGTTCTCTTTATCTGAGGAAGGATGTTCTGGGTATATAAGGAATGCAATAAACTTTTACCAGATTGATTCCTTGGATGGCAGGACTGACGTGTGAGGAGAGGTTGAATTGGTTAGGATTATAGCTGTTTGAGTTTAGAAGAATATGGGGGGATTGGGGGAAATTCCTAAAGGAACCTATAAAATTCTAAAAGTACTAACAAGGTAAATGCAGGAAAGATATTCCCAATGGTGGGGGAGTCCAGAACCAGGGTTATGAGGTAAACCATTTAGGTTTGAGATGAGGAGCAATTTCTTCACCCACACAGTGGTGAGACAGGGAATTCACTACCACAGAAGGTAGTCAAGGTCAAAGCATAGCATGATTTCCAGAAGGCGTTGGATGTAACACTTGGGGCTCAAGGTCTCAAAGAGAAAGTGGGAACAGCTGGATGATCAGGCACGATCATTTTGAATGAATGAGCAGCCTCAAAGGGCAGAGTAGCATATTCCTGCTCCTATTTTCTATGTTTCTAAAAAAAGAAATTTTTGTTAAGAGAGAACAAATGTTCAAAGATGGAAAGCTGCATCACAGAGCCAGACCTGAGCATTTCAAATTAAGACCGCTTACCATGCTACTTATTTACTCAAACTTAGCCCCGCCCCGCCCCGCCCCGCCCCGCCCCGCCCCACCCCACCCACATCCAGCATAATGTGCAGAAACAGTCTGCCACCAGCCCAATCTATCACAATCTCTTCCACTCCAGGCCAGGTGCTGTTCTGCTCTTGAATGTCCTCCTTAAATTGCTTCACCAGGTCACTGACTCAGGAAGTTTTTCTTATGTTACTGCAATATTGCAGAAATCTGCAATTTTATCAATAAACTGAACTAAAATATAACCTACTCAATAGATAGCCATTTAAATCTGCAAATTTCTCAGCTATACGTTGTCTAATTTAAAGTAACCTTGCTGATTCCATGTCAATCTTGATATTGAGTATAGTATCAACTTGAATTAAGTAGCATCCAACTGGGCTTGTGATACACTTAAGTTGCCTTACAGGTAAGAAATGAAGAACATCCCCTGGTTAAATTGGGGAATAATTCAGTGTTGTCAATCATAAAAATAAAGTCTGACAGTCATAGGCAAAAGTGCGTACAGGGTTCTAATATTTTATTGAGTTGTCAGTTATAAATTATGACTCTGGGGAATACATGGTGCAAGACTGAGAATGTGGTCATTTGGAGGAGAAGGATGGAGAGGGAAATGTGACCATAATTCCAGTAAAAAGTGTGGTACAGCACTTATGAGCCTAATGGCCTTTTTCTGACCTGGGTATATAACACAATCTTTTTAGCCTTTGTATAATGAATATTAAATTAGCCACCAAGCATTTAATTCCTCCTAACGTGATGCAATCCCTGGAGAAATCAGTACATATTTTAAAGTAAAATGCAACAGAAACTGTTTTTTCCAGAATACAAAGCACTCCAAATGTAAGACAGCTGGCACCCAAATGGTTCCTTGTTAGAAGTCAATGAGAGATTTCCACTCATTCAGTCTGCAGGTTGTGTTTGGCAATTATGCCAGTTTCCAGGGAGCATAATTGTTACCTTAATTTTCCAGCAATCTTCAGGGCACATTCTTTGTAGTTGCTGTAAATGGCAACAAAGTTTATAAATATTTATTAAAACATATAACGATTATACTCTGTGAAGAAGTATAGGGCCCTGTCTAGCAAGCAAAAGTGCTCTTGTACAGAAACAAAAATGGAAATTGCTGGAAAATTTCAGCAGGACTGGCAGCATCTGTGGAGGGAAATCAGAGTTAACGTTTAGGGTCAAGTGATCCTTCCTCAGAACACCTCAGCACAGGCCAGTTTTTGTGCATTGTCAAGAGACTGCAGGATCTATATATCTTCAGAACTATTAGGGTAGGAGAGTGAAACAGGTAGGATTCGCATTTGACAGAGTGGATGAGAGCTGAACATTGCTAAGTTGTCATTTTCAGCAGTTTTTGTACAATAACATTTGAGCAACACCTGGAATTGGTAATTTACCACTAACGGGCCATTCACCAAACCAGCAGGAAAAGCTATATTTTTAATAATTAAAGTTACTATGTGTTGCATCCCTATTTATATATATTTATATCCCACTAAATGTTTGGATGAATTACAGCTTCATAAGCTTAAGCTTAACGAAGTATTGATCATGTATAATGGATAATAAGTAAAATGGGTTCAGGAAACAGAATTACTAAGAAGTATTTTAGCAGCATAGCCAATGATAATGAGATTAACCCAAAACAAAGCAATTGCTCTGTACAGGATCATTGATTCACACTACTGTATAAGACGTCTGTACAGTTTGGAAGCATAGGGAATGTGCATCATTGAATATAAACAGTATTATTGAACAAGATCAGGCAATCAAGTACTTGCAATTTTCTTGGGTTCTTGTCAAATTCCTAAAATAGCAACATAAAATCCTTTTTAAGAAGATTACAGCAAATCTTTTGTTACAAATCTGTTTACAAAACTGTCTCCTTGATGCATGTGAAATTATTTCAAATGGAATTTTTGGGCTGGTTGATGTTCAAAATTGTAGTTACACTTACATGTCAAATTAGTTTAATTCACATTAACTTGCATGTGAGAGATAAAAGGTACTGCAGATGCTGGAGAATCCGAGATAACAAGCATGGGGCTGTATGAACACAACAGGTCAAGCAGCATCATAGGAGCAGGAAAACTTGACGTTTCGGGCCTAAACCCTTCATCAGAAAATCTTGCATGTGATTTGTTTAGGTATATTTTGGGTACAACTATTCTGGATTTTGTTAGCATGATTATACTAATGTTTACAAGTTACTTACTTGAATTTTTTTAATTCTACCTTTGCATTCCTTTCCTCATTGAGTTGAAATTCTATCAATGCTAGCAGATCTCTAATAGCTTGCTTAGGTCCACAATCTTTATAGGTAGCAAGTAAACACTGTCAAATGTCCAGAACATACATACCTCGAATCTTAGTGCTTACCATGATTAACTTGCAGACAGTAAAACAACTGTTGAACCTCCATACCTTGAACTGGTGGAATAAAGAACCAATGGGAATGGTGGGAGTTTGGTCATCTAAAGAATGATTGCATTACACTTGAACATTTTATTGTGAGCTGCACTGTTCGCTATAATTCTCATACAGAAATCCTACAACCTGCTACATTTATCTGCAAATAACTCAGGAAATGAAAAATTTAACAGATCGCCCTTATGATTGACCATTAATAAAAACTGGATGTTTATAAGCACTAGAACCTAAAGGGAATTGATGCTTTTGGCTTCTATATACTAAAAAAAATAGCAAAACTTTTGAAGATCATCTCTGCTTTGCTTCCTTATGCATTTACTAATACTGTATCTATTATTACAGGTCTCCAATTACGTATAAAGCACCATGAAAACTTCATGAGGCTATTTGGTCTGATGATTCACTCCTCATCTAGACATTTTGCCCAATGATAGAAACATAAATATAAACATAGAAGATAGGATCAGGAGAAGGTTATTTGGCCCTTCAAACCTATTAGCCATTCTTCATGATCATGGCTGATCGTCCAACTCAGTAGCATGATCCTGCTTTTGATCCCATTTGCCCCAAGTGCTACTTCTAACCACCTTCTGAATACATTCAATGTTTTGGCATCAACTACTTCCTGTGGTAATGAATTCCATAGACTCACCACTCTTTGGGTGAAGAAATGTCTCCTCATCTCTGTCCTAAATTGTCTACGTCGAATTCTCGCACTGTGACCCCTGGTTTTGGACACACCCACCATCAGGAACATCCTCCCTGCATCTACCCTGTCTATTCCTGTTAGAATTTTATAAGTCTGTATGAGATCCCCCCTCATTCATCTGGATTCCAGTGAAAGTAATCCTAACCTAGTCAATGTCTCCTCATATGTCAGCGCCCCCCCCCCCCCCTACCCCGTATCATGCTGGTAAACATTCACTGCACTCCCTTGACAGCAAAAACATCTTTCCTCAGAAAAGGAGACCAAAACTGCACACAATATTCTAGGTGTGGCCTCACCAAGGCCCTGAACAACTGCAACAATCCATCCCTTCTCCTGTACTCGAAACCTCTTGCAATGAAGACCAGCATACCATTTGCCTTCTTTACCACCTGCTGTACCTCCATGCTTATTTTTACCGACTGGTGCACAAGGACACCCAGGTCCTGCTGCACACTCCCCTTTCCCAATTCACAGCCATTCAGGTAGTAATCTGTCTTCTTGTTTTTGCTTCCAAACTGAATAACCTTGCATTTATCCAAGTTATATTGCATCTGCCATTGCGAGTTGCCCACTCGCCCAACTTGTTGCAATCATGCTGAAGGATTTCTGCATCCTCATCACAGTTCACCCTCCCACCCAACTTGGTATCATCTGCAAACTTGAAGATGCTACATTTTGTTCCCTCATCCAAATCATTAACATATATTGTAACTAGCTGGGGTCCCATCACCGATCCCTGTGGCACCCCACTAGTTACTGCTTGCCAATTTGAAAAGGACCCATTAATTCCTATTCTTTGTTTCATCTCTGCCAACCAGCTTTCTATCCATCTCAATACACTTCCCCAATCGCATGCACTTTAATCTTGCACATCAATCTCTTATGTGGGACTTCGTCAAACGTTTTCTGAAAGTCCAAATATACTACATTGACTGGGTCTCCCTTGTCAACTCTACTAGTTACATCCTCATAGGATTCCAACAGATTTTTCAATCATGATTTTCCCTTCATAAGTCCATGCTGACTCTCTCTGATCCTGCCACTGCTTTCTAAAAAGCTTTATAGCTATAAAGTCTTTGATAATGGATTTGAAAATTTTCCCCACTACTGATGATTTTCAACCCTTTCCCTGCATCAGCCCTAATGGCTTTTCCATCACTTCCATCATATTCAATCTCTCCCTTTGTCTCATTGCAGGAAGAAATAGCCAACCATCCTGGTTGATGTCTCCACAGCTGTGGATAGGTAGTGAGGCTTGCCATATAAGTGAATAGGAAGCACAAAGGGTTGGAACATTACCTTTGGAGGATGACGTGGTGGGAGCTGTAGAGTGGACCTGATGCATGCAATAGTGTTGTAGTCCATGAACTTTTGTGCAATGAGTGCAGGCCTGTGAGTGTAAGGTAGCAGAGAGAAGATGGTGACACTAACTCTTGCAGAGTGTAGGATATCATAGACCACTTTCCTGCACTGTTGGATATTCTTTTTAATCTAGGCCACAACAGTGACCCAACTGCTAATCTGGGTCCAGGCTGATTGAGTCTGGTGGCCTCCTTTGCCAATCTGCAGGAAAAAAAAGGTATTCATTTCTTTTCCACCATTCCACCCACCAGCTGTACCAGGACCAGGCTTTGACTGGACTTTAGGATACAGAATCTGCCGGCTTCTAATTGGTTGGCAGTTTATGATGACTGGGGTTGCGGGGGTGGGGGCGGTGCAGGGCGGGGAGCGGGAGTAGGCAGTGGGGGAAATTAGGGAGATTACCAATGTAGAAGCATATTTGGTCTTACTTGCCTGTCAGCTATTAATGGGCTGATTGTTAGTTGGGTGAGTTATCTTGCTGGTGGGGGTGGCATGTTAGTCACCAGCTAAAATTCTCTCAACTCAAGTTTAAAGAAAAAATCCACTGCTAGTTCTCAAAGGGGCCATTGATGCCAAGAGAAACTGTAAGGTTTCCCTCAAATTTTATGGGCCATGACTACCATTAAAATGCTATACCAAGTGTTTCATAGATTTCAGTGATCTTTTGAGAAGACTGGAGAGAAACACTTTGGGAACAATTTAGTGAAGTAAATTAACCTCCGTGAACCAGCTGGCATGAGTACCCACCTGTCAGCATTAGTACTCTCAGCACATGAAAGGCATAAAAACAGTGCTGTGAATTTTTGTAATGGTTGGTTTCTTGAGGATCGTAGAACCATTCTCTGATACATTTGTTAGAAAAATTGGCCTAACATATGTTGCTATTCTAAGTGATGATTGTATTTTAGAGATGTGAGTCTTGGTAGCTTGGCCTTTGCCATCCTCTTCATCATCACATATCTCCTCTTGTTTCATCTATTTCTGTGGTACATCTGCAGAAAGCAAGATTATAAAACAATAACGGTGAATCCCCTTAGAATTAAGGAGACAAAGATGATAGAACCTCTGTGGTGAATTAGAGACAACAGTGCATGTGCTCAGATAGTAACCTACCACGATCTTTGTTTCCTTATCTGACTTGGAGAATTCATCTGAGTCTTCTTCCTCCACGTGCTATTCTTTTTTCTTTTGAGTGGTTGTGCAACACGCAATATACTACCAAATCACTAGAATTTTATGTACTATGTTGCACTGAATCAAGCCCCTAGTCCAATCCTGACATTAAACTATTGCTTCAAGATGTATCAGAGATAAAAGGTACTGCAGATGCTGGAGAATCCGAGATAACAAGGTGTGGAGATGGATGAACACAGCAGGCCAAGCAGCATCATAGGAGCAGGAAAACTTGACGGTTCGGGCCTAGACCCTTCTTCAGAAATGGGGGAGGGGAAGAGGGTTCTGAAATAAATAGGAAGAGAGGGGGAGGCGGATAGAGGATGGATAGAGGAGAGGATAGGTGGAGAGGAGGCAAACAAGTCGAAGAGGCGGGGATGGAGCCAGTAAAGGTGAGTGTAGGGAGGGGGGTAGGGAGGAGATAGGTCAGTCCAGGGAGGACGGACAGGTCAAGGGGGCGGGATGATGTTAGTAGATAGGAGATGGGTGTGTGGCTTGAGGTGGGAGTAGGGGATATGTGAGAGGAAAAACAGGTTAGGGAGGTGGAGATGAGCTGGGCTGGTTTTGGGATGCGGTTGGGGGAGGGGAGATTTTGAAGCTTGTGAAATCCACATTGATACCATTGGGCTGCAGGGTTCCCAGGCTGAATATGATTTGCTGTTCCTGCAGCCTTTGGGTGGCATCACTGTGGCATTGCAGTAGGCCCAGGATGGACATGTCGTCTGAGGAATGGGAGGGGGAGTTGAAATGGTTCGCGACTGGGAGGTGCAGTTGTTTGTTGCGAACTGAGCGCAGGTGTTCTGCAAAGCGGTCCCCAAGCCTCCGCTTGGTTTCCCTGATGTAGAGGAAGCCACAACGGGTACAACGGATGCAGTATACCACATTGGCAGATGTTCCACATCTGCCTGATGTGGAAAGTCTTCTTGGGGCCCGGGATTGGGGTGAGGGAGGAGGTGTGGGGGCAGGTGTAGCACTTCCTGCGGTTGCAGGGAAAAGTGCCGGGTGTGGTGGGGCTGGAGGGGAGTGTGGAGCGGACAAGGGAGTCGCGGAGGGAGTGGTCCCTCTGGAAGGCAGATAAGGGTGGGGAGGGAAAAATATCTTTGGTGGTGGGGTCAGATTGCAGATGGCGGAAGTGTCGGAGGATGATGCGTTGGATCCGAAGGTTGGTGGGGTGGTACGTGAGGACGAGGGGGATTCTTTTTTGGTTATTATTGCGGGGACGGGGTGTGAGGGATGAGTTACGGGAAATGCGGGAGACACGGTCGAGGGCGTTCTCGACCACTGTGGGGGGGGAGTTGCGGTCCTTGAAGAATGAGGACATCTGAGATGTACGGGAGTGGAATGTCTCATCCTGGGAGCAGATGCGGCGGAGGTGAAGCAATTGGCAATAGGGGATGGCATTTTTGCAGGAAGGTGGGTGGGAGGAGGTGTATTCCAGGTAGCTGTGGGAGTCAGTGGGCTTGAAATGAACATCGGTTTCTAGGTGGTTACCCGAGATGGAGACAGAGAGGTCCAGGAAGGAGAGAGAAGTGTTGGAGATGGTCCAGGTGAACTTCAGGTTGGGATGGAAGGTGTTGGTGAAGTGGATGAACTGTTTGAGCTCCTCGTGGGAGCACGAGGCGGCGCCGATACAGTATTTCACAAGCTTCAAAATCTCCCCTCCCCCAACCGCATCCCAAAACCAGCCCAGCTCATCTCCGCCTCCCTAACCTGTCCTTCCTCTCACCTATCCCCTCCTCCCACCTCATGCCGCACCCCCATCTCCTATCTACTAACATCATCCCACCCCCCTGACCTGTCCGTCCTCCCTGGACTGACCTATCTCCTCCCTACCCCCCCACCTACACTCACCTTTACTGGCTCCATCCCCGCCTCTTTGACTTGTCTGCCTCCTCTCCACCTATCCTCTCCTCTATCCATCCTCTATCCGCCTCCCCCTCTCTCCCTATTTATTTCTGAACCCTCTTCCCCTCCCCCATTTCTGATGAAGGGTCTAGGCCCGAACCGTCAAGTTTTCCTGCTCCTATGATGCTGCTTGGCCTGCTGTGTTCATCCAGCCCCACGCCTTGCTTCAAGATGTATGTTTGTCAATTATCTAAGTGGTCCCATGACTCCGGTAGTACCATAGGTATGAAGATATGTTGGATTCATGAAAAAGACTGATGGGGTATCCATTGTTTCCTAGTATCCACGAGTATTCCAGAACAAGTAATAGGACAGACAGTATGGAAAGGGTCTGGAATCTAACTTCAGGCACAGCAGATGAGGGAACAAAATTTGAGAAAGTGGGCAGACAAAGCAGCGCTGAGGGTGTTGTACTTAAATGCACGCAGGATATGAAACAAAATAAAGGAGCTTGTAGCACAGATTGAAATTGGCATATATGATGTCGTGGCTGCAAGGGGATCAGGGCCGATAGCTAAACATCCAAGGCTGCCCATCCTATTGAAAGGACAGCAGGTGGGCAGAGGGGACAGGATTGCCTTGTTAGTAAGAAATAAAATTAAGTCAATAGAAAAAGTGATACAGAGTCATATGACATAGAATCAGTGTTGGTAGAGTTGAGGAACCACAAAGGAAAAAAGACCCTGATGAGAGTTGAACACAGTCTCCTGGAAGTTGTCAGGATGTCGGGAAGAAAATAAAGAAAATAAGGAAATAGAAAAGGCACGCAAGAAATGCACTATTATAATAATTATAGGGACTTCAATATGCAGGTGGACTGGGAAAATCAAGAAGGTTCTCAAGAAAAGAAATTCATGGAATATTAACGGGGTTGCTTTTTGGAACAGCTTGTGGTACAGCACACTAGAAAACAAGCAAGTCTGTAATTGCTGATACGTATTGAAACAGAATTGATTAGGTAGTTTAAGGTGCAGTGACTATAACATGATAGAATTCACTCTGCAGTTTAAGAGGGAGAAGTTGGAATCAAATGTAATGGTATTCTAATTGATTAAAGACATGAGGGAGGAGCTGTCCTAGTTGATTAGAAGAGGAGCCAAGCAGGAAAATCAGTGGAGCAGCAACGGCAGGAGTTTTTGGGGGTAATTTGGAAGGCACAGCAGAAATTCATCCCAAGTAAGATGAATCACACTAAGGAGACAATGTGGCAACCATGGGTGGCAAGAGAAGTTAGAGACAGCATAAAAGCAAAAAAAAAGCGTACAATATGGTGAAGATTTGTGGGAAGCTAGAGGATTGGGAAGCCTTTAAAAACCAACAAAGAATAACTAAAAAAGCAATTAGGGTGGAGAAGATGAAATTTCAGAGTAAGCTAGCTAGTAGAGAGTAGAATAGTAGAGTAGTAGGTCTGAGAGAGGCAAGAATGGACATTGCACTGCTGGAAAATGAGGTTGGTGAAGTAGTAATGGGGAACAAAAAAATGGTGGAGGAACTGAATAGGTACTTTACATCAGTTTTCACAGAGGAAGGTACCAGCAGTAGACTAGAACTTCCAGTGAGTCAAGGTATAGAGGCGAATGTGGTGGCCATCACCTAGGAGAAGGTGCTGGAGACGCTGAAAGTTCTGAACCACCAAAGTTCTAAACCTCCCAGACCAGATGGACTACACCCCAGAGTTCTGAATGAGATAGCTGAGGAGATTTAGAGGCATTGATGGTGATCTTTCAGGAATCACCGGAGTCAGGGGCGGTCCCAAAAGACATGAAAATGGCTAATGTAACACTCCTGTTTAAGAAGGGAGGGAGGCAGAAGATAAGAAACAATAGGCTGATTAGCTTGACCTTGGTTATTGTAAAGATTTTAGAGTGCATCATTAAGGATGAGATTACAGAGTATTTGGAAGTGCATGACAAAATAGGGTTGAGTCAGCATGGCTTCATCAAGGGCAGGCCATGCCTGATAAAACTGTTGAAATTCTTTGAGCATGTACTGAGCAAGTTAGACAAAGGAGAACCATTGAACTCTACCTATTTGGATTTCCAGAAGGACTTTGACAAGTTGCCGTACAGAAGACCGCTCAATAAGATAAGAGCCGTTGTTGTTAGTGCCAAGGTACTGGCATGGATAGAAGATTGGCTGACTGACAGAAGGAAGAGAGTAGAGATAAAGGGGTCTTTTTCAGGATGGCAGTCAGTGACTAATGGAGTTCTGCAGGGGTCCATGTTGGGACAACAGCTATTCAGGCTATACATTTACGATCTGGACGAAGGAACTAAGGACATTGTTGCTACATTTGCAGATGGCTCAAAGATAGGAGGCAGTGTAGGTAATGTTGAGGAAGTAGGTGGTTGCGGAAGGATTGGACAGGCTAGGAGGGTGGGCAAAGAAGTGACAAATAGAATACTATGTGGGAAAGTGTAAGGTTATGCACTTTTTTTTGGGGATAATAAAGCATAGACTATTTTCTAAAAGTGGAAAGACTTCAGAAATCTGGAGCACAAGGGGACTTGGGAGTCCTAGTTCAAAATTCTCTTAAAGTTAACATGCAGGTTCTGTTGGTAACTAGAAAGGCAAATGCAATTTTGCATTCACTTCAAGAGGGCTAGAATACAAGAGCAGAGATACATTGCTGAGGCTGTATAAGGCTCTGTCAGACCATATTTGGAATGTTGTGAGCAGTTTTGGCCCCATTTCTAAGGAAGGATAAGATGGCATTGGATGAGGTCCAGAGGAGGTTTACAAGAAAGATCCCGGAGATGAAGGGCTTGTCATATGAGGAGTGGAGAGGTTTCTGGATTTGTGCGCAATGGAGTTTAGAAGGATTGGGGGCGAATCTGATTGAAACTACAGAATACTGAAAGGCCTGGATAGAATAGATGTCAAGAAGATGTTACCGCCAGTAATATCAGAGTAATATTTGAGTAACATTCTCTGTAGCACCATGGAATGAACCTCTAGCAAACATATTATGGGTGATTTTAACTTTCTTCATCACAGACAAGTCATGATCTAGTAGTCAATAGAACTTGTTAAAGGAGACTGCAGAGATCTAAGACAGCTGACTTAGAGAAAGACAAGTTCGTTATGTACTTTTGTATCAACATCTCCACTTCAGGCCTATACATCCTAATGGCTGGGTAAGGTCAACTACAGGCAGCTGCCTCCTCATTTATTGTCTCCTGCTACCGCTCCTGTTCAGCATATTTATGACTCTTCAAATACTAAAGCAGTCCATGTCCAAATGTAACAGGACCTGGACGATATCCAGGCTTGGGCTAAATGGTGGCAAATAATATTCGTGTCACAAAAATTTCAGGCAATGACCATTTCCAACAAGAGACAATTTAAGCCCTTACTTGACGTTCAATTGTGTTTCCATTATTGAATTCCCCATTATCAACATCCTGAGAGTTGACATTGACTAGAAGCTGAGCTGGACTCGAGATATAAATACAGTGGCTACAAGAGCAGGTCAGAGACTAGGAATACTGCAGCAAGTAACTCACCTCCTGATTCCCCAAAGCTTGTCTAACATCTACAATGTACAAGTCAGGAATACTCCCCATTTTCCTGTATAGATGCATCCCCCACAACATTAAGAAGTTTGGCACTATCCAGGACAAAGCAGCCTGCTTGATTGGCACCACAACCCTAAACATAAGTAATTAGTCTATAGTAATAAATAAACAGATTGAAATCATTAGCATATTACACTACTAAACCTCTAATCTTCTTATAAATTCTACTTGCACACGCACACACATGCACACACACACGCGTGCGCACACACACACACAAATGCATACATATAGACAAACAAATAGGGAAAATAGGTTATTGACAGAGATAGAAAAGAAAATGGAAAGTAAGTTCAGTGACCTCTGCTTTACAGTTCCAGTGCTGAGATGATCCTATTTTGGCTAGCCAGGCCTTTGGTGTTCAATTGTTTTTCAGGGGAAGCTTCCAATACTTTGCAGGAAGTAAAGAGGTTGGAAAATATAATTGGAAAATGCTTCTGATTTATTATGGAAAAGTCACAGCTCACAATTCACAGTAACTACTGCAAGAAAGGTAACTGGTTTTCTTTAAGTGTAAACTGAGTTATTTTACTGCAGAAAACAGAGAGCTTCTTCTGGCCAAAGCAATGGTACACCCTTCTACGTCTTTCTCTCTCTGTGTGTCTATACTGTCCTTTCAATTCCACCTGCTCAGCTAGCTGAGAACCAATCAGCTTACTTGTAAACAACTTCCTGGCTTCTGGTCATCTGCACATTGCAGGAACTAAAGAGAAACAGTTCTTTAGCTTTGCCATCCATAATTTTTTAAAAACACACAAGTAACACATACGTGCCTCTGACCTTACAGGGATGAAATACCATTTTAAAAATGCATTTCATAATGAACATGTAACACACAATAAAGTAAACTGACATCTATTCATTCTTCTCCCCCCGCCCCACTTTATACAATGTTAGGATTTCTCAAATTTTAACCTCTTCTAGCATTTTATATTTAAATAACATATCCTCAATGAGAAACGTTCAAATCAATTTGTTCAGAGACATTATCACACACCTCTGGAACAGGTGGGACTTGAACCCAGACTTTCAGGCTGAAAGGTAGGGAGTCTATGTCTGCACAACAAGAGCCCTTATATGTGCTGTTAGATTATTTTTGCCTTAATGTGAATGATTTTTACATCTGAATCCAGTGCAGCGAAGCCACTTCTGCCTTGGAAAGTGGTGCTCAGGAGATCTGTTGGCAACAAGTGTCATTGATCATATGATGTGAGCCCTGATTGATCTAAATCCTCATGTGGGTGATCCATCACAGTGTTTGGAGCTCTTGCAAGGTACTAGTACAGATAAGAGGCCAAGATACTCTTTTCAAGAAAATCCTGGACATCAGCCAATACTTACCATTTACCGAGATCAGTGGTGCAAGAAGTGAACATTGCCATTAATGTGGACTTGAGCATTGTAGTCATTGTTGTGCAATTGAATCCGCTAATCAAACAAGTATTTCACACACAGTCACCTTGTGCTGTGTGTTGTTGCCGGGATGGCAAGTTTCAAGCAGGGAAAAGTGAAACTGGACAGTCAGAAGCACATGGTGACAGTGATGAGGGGCACTGAGCAAAGGAGCTGAGCAACTCTCTGGGACTTCCACCGGCAGGTGACGGCAGTGAGGGAGGGCAGCTGGAGTGGACGAATGGACTCTCATTAGAAGAAGAAGTCCTAAGTGCAGAGAGTGTTGATGGGAAGGGAGAGGAGACAGACCCTTAGCCCAATATAACCCAGATATTCATTCCATGACTATAGTGTAGATAGTTCTAGTTTATCCTAATTATCTTTTCCTGTTTGTAAATGCCTGATGCCAGTGGAATGAAGAATCCTTGCTTCATGATCTTTGGGCTGTCTGTGTCCTCAAGTCTTACGTAATGGTATTGTTGAACCAGATAGAAGGAGAACTTTAATTAACAGAAAATGAGGAGAGAAAGCATCCTAGCTAGCTGGAATTTGAAAGCCAGTATTCCACTGTAAATCAGTCAAATTCACTGCCTTATTAAGTGTCAATTCTTATGTGCTCATTTTGATAAACATTGTGAAATTCTATGAAACTTGTGAAACCATATTTGTAACTGGAATGGCTCTTTAACTAACCAGGATAAGTAAACTTTTAAATTAGCTATCTCAAAACTCAGTCTATATTTGAACCCCAAATCATACAGTAAGAGTGACAATGAAGAGCTTTAAAGTTTCTCCTCAGAGAAAGCGATCACATAGCAGCCTTCTTTGCCTTCAGCTGGCCAAATGTAGTTACCTGCTAATGGCCTCCCTCTTGGTTGGGCTTCAGTCACCATCTTAATTGGCAATTTTGGACACTTATACTCCTTACATTGCTCCTGCAAGGTCCCAGCTGCAGCAGTGCTGTTCCCTTCTGCCTTCATAATTGTGAACTTCTTGGCAGTGAAAATTTCACTGGAAGCCTGCTGTGCAGTCTGAATAAATCTAACACCAGAGAAATGGATTGGAGTTAGGGGTACGTCTAGAAGGCCAAACAGAAATCCTGACTCTTTAGCAGGCTTCACTGGCAGCTATTCTTTCCAACATGATAATCCTGTGTAGTGCTCAGCATGGCACTCTCTGTGTCTGCCATCCTGACCTAGGCAGAGGGAATAAATATTCTTTGTCTTAATTTCAAATCTTGCATATTAGTTGTTGCTATTTTTGGTGGTGAGAAAACTAGGGATTTAAGATTTTTCTTGGAAGCAGCAGAGTGTTGGGGGCATGCCTCAAATATTAGCAGACAGGTGGACCTCAGTTTTGAACAGTGATGGTTGGGGAGGATTGTTAAACACCACAAGTTAAAGGAGCAAATTACTGCAGATGCTGGAATCTGTAAGGAAAACAAAAAATGCTGGAGATCACAGCGGGCCAGGCAGTATCCATGGAGACAAAGCAAGCAAACATTTTGAGTTTAAACATTAGCTTGCTTTCGCTCCATGGATACTGCCTGACCCGCTGTGGTCTCCAGCACTTTTTGTTTTCACCACAGGTTAAAAATTGGATAGACAGAGCCTAGGCATGTATCTTTCTAGTCAGTTTTGTTCCAACCCGCACATGACAAAACTCCAATTACCCTGATAATTTGCCCTCCAAAGAGATCTTGATCAATTGAGTCAATGGGCTGAGGGGTGGCAGATAGAGTTTGATTTGGATAGATGTGAGGCATGGCATTTTGGTAATACAAACAAGGATCAAACTTATACAATTAATGGTAGGGTAATGTTATAAAATAGTGAGACCTAAGGGTTCAGGTACATAATTCTTTGAAATTTGCATCACAGATAGACAGGGTGATTAAGAAGACATTTAGCTTGCTTGCTTTCGGTGCTCATATGTTTGAATATAGGAATTGGGATGTCATGTTGAGGTTGTACATATACTCCAGAAAAGGACATTGGTGAGGCCTTTTCTGGAGTATATGTACAAGGCAATAAGTGTTTCCTTCAAGTGAAAGCAACATACTAAGAAATTGCATTTTGCATGTAAACAATTTTAAAGAAATCAGAAAGTAAAATGTTAGAATTAATTGATACAATAAAATTCATGTTAGTGGCATCAATCTGATTCAAACTGTAGTGATCTGTTTAGTCTGTGGTAACCATGTTTTATTAGTACTTATTAGTGATCACTCTAGTAGCCCTGTTATAGGAAAGATATTATTAATCTGGAGGAGGTTCAGAAACAATTTACCAGGATGTTGCTGGTTTGAGATATAAAAATAGACTGGAAAGGCTGGGACGATTTTCTCTGGTGTGTAGGAGTTTGAGGGGTGACATTGTTGAGGTTTATAAAATCATGAGAGACACAGGTAAGGTGAATGAGAAGGGTCTTTTCTCTAAGGTGGGAGAGTTCAAAACTAAGGGACATATTTTTAAGGTGAGAGGAGAAAGATTTTAAAAGGACATGAGGGGCAACTTTTTACGTAGAGTGGTTTGAGTGTGGAATAAACAGCTAGAGAAAATAATGGATACAGTTACAACATTTTAAAGATATTTGGCTAAGTTCATAAGTAGGAAATGTTTGGAGGGATATGGGTTCAGTGCAGGCAGGTGGGCCTAATTTAGTTTGGGATTATGGTTGGTGTGGACTGGTTGGACCGAAGGGTCTATTTCCATGCTATATGACTCAATGACTCTATTTACTGTCACTCAATTATCCTTTACTTAACACATAATCATTAACTATTTCTAAGTTTCATGTGGTCTCAATCCCGCATTCCCCCCGCCTCCCCCAAGACCGTGCTAGATAATAACAAGCATGGCCTCCCACAGCAGGCCTGATAGATCTGGCACTTTATGCAGAAACACAGACCTGCAGTTTGTCAGACAGAAGCATCTGGATATGGGTACCAATACAAACTTGAAACTGATGTGGGAGAGACCCACAAAATTTGGGGCACATTTACTATGGAATTGGAATATAAGTTGGTAGCCAGGTGATCACTAATAAGTACTAATAACACATGGTTACCACAGACTCAGTAGATCACTACGGTTTGAATCAGACTGATGCTACCAACATGAATTTTGTTGTATCAACTACTTCTAACAATTTACTTTCTGACTTCTTTAAAATTGGTAACATGCAAAATGCAATTTCTTAGTATGTTGCTTTCAATTCAAGGAAACAGTTATTGCCTTGTTTTTGCTGTTCTACTTATGCTGAAGTCATGTCCGCCAGCATCCTAGCTGTATCAGAGTGAACCCTCAGGCTGCTTATAGAGAACCCCCACTACATCCAAACAATGGGCCATCTGCAGCCAGAAACAATGTTCTGCATTATGTGTGAGCATTTGCAGTTCATATTCCAGCTCTGTGCATCACACTGGCATCCCACAATCTGACATAAGACATGGAAATCCAATGCAAATTGAAAAAGAAAAACAATTAATAGATTTTTTAGAAAAATTAAGTCTCAGAAGTGTCAATGGGGTGGCATTCAAGACAAAACAAAAACAACATGAATTCTATAACGTTACTACATTTCAAACAGCATACACCCATGCATATAGTCTTCAAAAAAGTCACTGAAAACACCCAAGATATGTAAAAAAACCCTAACCTGATGCTTTAATAGTAACAAAGTTTTCATTCCATAGCATTTCTTATTCCAGATAACATATTCATGTCTGGTACAAGAAGTACTGCACTTTACCTATTGAAAGGAATAAAAGAACTCAAGACAAGAAAAACATACTGTTTGTGTTAGATTAATTTCATAGGTCAAAGCATTTCAATGGTGGGCCATGGCTGTTGAAAACCAAGTGGTCACACAGAAAGTTTATTCAGTAAGGCCAGAGAAGGTCGTAGGCTACACAAGGAATTGTATTTTTCCCATACAGATTTCTTGCTGAAGACAAAACAGGAGTCACAGCAACCGGAAAAGTCTGTAAACTTTTAACTTCAGGAACACATCTCAGGCGTTCTGGGCTTCAAAGCCTCTGTTAAGAACAAAAATGCCATCAGACACAAAGCGCCTGTTTAAATCAATGATTGGAATCAATTTCTTTACTGAGAGATCAGAAAACACACTCAGGATTATGGCCCCTTTTTACTTATTCGTCAATATAATCACTTTAAGCGGCTGTCACACTAAATTTAATTGTCAGTCATGACTAACGAACAAATCAGACTGATGTTCAATCATTGAAATCTGTAGTGAGTAAAGTGGATAATTGCAAAATGAGTTTTGTTAATTAAGAAAACATGAGAAAATGTCAGTCATGGTCACTTATTCTTTTAATCTTTAGATGTCTTTCGTTAAAAGGATATTAGAATTAGAATTAGCTTTATTGTCAAATGTACTTCCATGAGTCCAATGAAAAGTTTACAAATCACCACTTATGGTGTCATCTTAGGTACAAATGCACCTGGGTACAGATTCATAACTACAAGTTCTTAGGAAAAAGATAAGAAAAATAAAGAAATAGAAAGTCCAGTATTACAGATCTTTGTGCCATCTTAGGTACAAAAGTACAACATCATAGGAATTAATTAGGAAAATAAAAAAAATGAACAGTTCAGAATAACAGTCCTTCCAATCCAGTCTGCACTCGGACCTAGCCTTCTGCCCATGCTGGCTCTCACCCCCAGACTGCGCCATATATACATAGTGAGTACATGCACAAAACATTGATTGCAATTGACAGAAACAACCAAATTTGCAAATACAGTCTGACAACCAAGTCACTTAAAAGCCATTTGCTGCTCACAATTTCTAAATTGTCAATAGTTCATGCCAGTAAAACATGTCATTCATTTTGTGTCAAGTACTTAAAATGATTTTATATAACTGCAAAACATCTTCTCAAATGACAATTACTAAATGAATTTCCTCTTAGTGCATGAAGCACGGGCACAAAAGACTACATAGGAGATAGTTACACATGTGAATAATGTACCACATTGCTTTGGTTATGCACACTTCCAAACGTTAAATAGAATGCTGGAAAGAAGCAATTCTAACTTACAAGCACTTGAGCCATCTAGTGGCCATGTGGCTATCTGACTATGAGTGCCTAATTTCCTTATTTTTCAGTTTGACCAGCATAATAATTTCAGCCATTACATCAAAACAGCCTTATTTTAGTTTTACTTCTAACACAACATAATATTTTTTAAAATTTCTTCCTTTTTCTTAGAAGTCAACTGTACACAAGAATTGTTCCACTGAAACTCATCTCACTCCCCGTGCCTAATCGATGTGCGTGTTCACTGAAACTTTTAAGTTCTCTCTTCTTTGCTTGTCAGTACCACATTGGCCATCTCCACATTTTTACTTAAATGCTTTACAAGTTATGTTAATTCTCTTGAGTATGTGTTCCCCTTTCCTTCTGTTCTGCTGCTTAATTTTTCTAAGTCTTCCATTTGTAATTTCTGCCAACTCTGATATACATGGAATGCCTGAAACATTTTGTTTATCTGTTGTCTCCCCAGGTACTGACTGACCTGCTAAGTCTTTCCAACATTCCCTATTTTTGTCTCAAAGAAATGAGGTTTGGGCACAACTCTAGTGTTGTTTTAACTAACCAGAACACTTCTGCACCTGGATCAAATATAACAAGATTATCATTCAGGGAATTAATTAGAAATTACAACACAACAAGGCATCTGGCCCAACAAATCCATATGATGTTTACCCCACTGAAGAGGCTGTACTAATTCCAAATAATTGTTCTGTTCTCATACACCTACATTCACTTGTCCTTTAGCCACCTATCTGATTTTCTTTTGATCTATTCCTTGACTGTGGCTGTGATCTCTCATGGAATCACTAATTCCAGTATTATTTTTCATAAACCCACAAACTTCTGCAGAAAAAATCTCCTGTTTTCTGTTTTATACCTCTTACATGTTCTTGATCCTCTCCATCATTGCAACAAATGTTTCTATAAAATTCATTCCATCCCTCATTTTTCAACATTTCAATTAAATCTCCTCCATTCTAATAGGATATTTCAACAATTTTGTTTTAGTTTTAGTAAACTCACAAATAATTACGTACGTGGTCATCATCTGATACTGCACATTGCTGAATATTTTTCTGTTTTGGACCAATGTACAGGATTGACTCACTGCCAAGATTAGGAACCCAAACTATTTAAACCTTTGCAACATACATGTTAATCGAAAAACATTTGATAATGCCAAAGTTTTAAACCATAAAACTCTGTCAGACGTTGATGACCCCTTGTGGAAGCAATAGATTTTGCTAAAAGTTTCATGTTTTTATTATTTGAGTGAATGCCCCTGCCTAATAATAAGATTAGAAGTTTTAATCTGAGTATTTTGGTTATAGTTGTGGTCAAGGAAACAACAGTTGAACCAACATTAAAATGAAAAATGTGAAGGTACAATAATTCTGGAATTGTGAGAAGGTGGAGAGCAGCCACAGAACAAATCACAGAGGAATGGGACCAGAATTTAGGGCCCTGGGATTCCACTGGGATTTTACCATTTTTATCCATTGCTCGATATTCCAGTTGAGGAGAGGGAGAAAAAATTAAATTAGTTCTTGCCTACCTAATTCTAATTTAGATTAACAAAAACATTCAACCTGAAAACAGCGTGAGCTAAACCAGCACTTTGAGGTTTGTCTGTTGTTGAAGAGGAATCATTAATATTAAAAACAACAAGCAATGGTGATAATCTAACATAAAATGACAATAGTTAGCGAGAGGCGAAATGATGTTCTTGCAGCACAGTGGCACTTTTATGTAGATTGTGGTACTCCATAATGTATGGCAACAACACTAAAGAAAGCTTTGCCAAGTACATTAACATGTCAAGAAACTCGTCACTTTGTTCCCTTTCCTTTTTTCTCTTCCCCCAACCCCCACTCTAACACACTCTCCCTTTTCCACAGAATTGTTGACTCCCTGCTGAGGCATAGTTTGACAAGCAAAGTTGTCTTCTGTCACTTCACTCAAGTAGCCATTATTAACACATGAGCCTTGGCAGTGGGCTTAGTCAGGTTTTTCTACTATGGAAGGAGAGCAGCAGTAACATTGAGATCAATGCTAACATCCACATACGCCCACTTCTAGCAGGGGTCACTGCACAGAAATCAGGATCAGCAGCATGGTCAATTATAACCGCTCCCTATCCTAGGGGAGTTCAGACCAATTGTAACATCTCTACTGTAGCTCCAGTTAAGAGGAATTGACTGTGTGCTTTACTAATCTATAGAGTGAAACTCTTGGACCAGGCCAAGTAATACTTTATTCAAAATTCCTCACAAAAATTATGACATTCAGCATTAGCCTTGCATAAAATTTCACATTATCATTAAAATGTGATGAAGAGGGGAATAAAACTGGTCTGGTCTATTTTCAGACCTGAAAGCATAGATTGGCCCTATGCAAAACTTATTTGAGATGCCTAGTGTTGAAATTAAACTTTGAGCCTCATTTCAGTAACCTAGCTGAGCTGCTGCTGCAATCATGGTGCCTCAAACAGTTAATCATTTCAGGAGATGAATTTCAGGCTACTTACCTCACTGATAGCTGGCCTCAGCTGCGTACAGTGGACAAGAGAGTGAAAACTTTTAGGAACCAGCTAATGGCACTGAATTTGAACATGTCAGGAATTCAGGAGCAGCAAGCTAGGAATATTGGACATAAGTCCAAAAGATTTTTAGGCAGCCATCCAAGATGCCTGAAAATAGTTTAAGGCCAAGATAGGATTGGACGTTTCTCACACATTCTTGAAGCATATGGCGCAGCTCTAGAAAAGCTCTCACTTGTGCTTCAGTTTTCACCTGGGAAATATATACTCTGAAATATAATTTCTTCACAAACCATCTTCAGAACAGAAATGTGTGTGAATATTTTCTGCATCAACATGTTTCGTGGTTATCTAAAGAAGAATACTGAGAATGCTGGGTATCGTATCGGGAATATAAACAGAAAATGAAATTGTTAGAAATACTCAGTGGGTCTGTACCGTCTTATCACAAGTTATGGTCATCACACAAACACGCATACACACACAAGCACACCCACACTCTCATATGCTGAACGGCATGGCAGGATTCTCACTAGGCAATGGTGAGTTGCCAGTTGGACCAGGATGAATCTCAGGACTGCTTGCTTGCTTTCATAGCACTTGCTCACTTAACACTATTCTTGCATCATGTTTGCCATGCCATGCCTGTTAGCGTGTTGGTGCCATGGAGGTGGGGAGGAATATCTCAATGTAGAGCACATTGAGACATCAATCTAACACTTATACCATGTGTCATTCACCTACCCAGCAAACACTGCACGTTCTCTCAACCAAATGGCCATTTGTGAGGGCTAGTCTTCAGTCCAGTAATGAGGGATAGCACTGTCAACCAGAGAATCTGAGTATTGTCCATCACAGGCAAGTCCAAACACAGTCCAGGGGCTTTGTCATGGTTAGTCATCCACTTGGAATGTACATGGTCAGGGGGTCTGTCCCAGTAGTCTGGGATATGTTCAGCAGTCAGTGCTGTTGGGCCAACACAAGCAGACAAGGAAATTGCAGACTGTCAATTAGGAAGCTGCAAACTCAGCAGTCAGTGGTCTGATCAGTCATGTCTAGGGGCTGCTCACTGAAGTCAGTCAGGGTCTGGAGCAAATATATTCCTGTCTGTAGATCCTTCTGGAGAGTTCAAGGCGATGCCTGGAGGGCAGTGTTGGGATCACTGCAAGATGTGGGGGAGTCAAGACAGCAGGTGGGAAAGCACTGTCATTTGCAGATGTGGCGACAAGGATGATGATGGGAGCAAACTCAAGGCGAATGGGAAGTTATGCAGACTAGGATCAGAGGGCATGGCAGGCCAAAGGAGGGCAGGTTAGTGGCAGTGACCATCACTGTGGCCTCCACAGGGGGAGCTACAGAAGCAGAGTGGGCATCATTAAGGTATAATGCTGCGGTTGGGGAGAAGGGAGGCCAAGCATAGGTGAAGTGCTATGAGAAAAGAGTTGAGACAATGCCGAGGGTGGATGGCGTGAATGTCAATTTGATTGGCAACAGTGCAGGATCCATGTTTGATGGATGCTAGGTTTTTGTAGCAAAAGAAAATTTAGCAATTGTTTGCAAAGCCTAACTGCATTTAATTTGCATCATTTGTTTTTGCAAGTTCAACTTGGACCCCTCACTAATGTTGAAGGTAGCATCAATGAGCACTATAAAAGACCAGTGCTAGTGAAGGGAATTATTCTTCATGCAACTTTCAAGAGTCCAGAGTGAGCTACAGAATATTGCTTTATCATCTCGCGTGCAGTGTTATGATGGTCTGTACTGAATGCAGTGTGAAATTGAGCTTTAAGATCTGGGATAAGAAGGGTGTTGGAGCACTGCAGGCACCTCCTTCTTGACGTGATTTTGTGGCCACTTAGCTGCACCTTCACTAAGTTGCTGCACTTGCTGAGCCTGAATGTGGATGGATGATAGAGACACGTTATCAGGGTGCAGCATGTTTCACTGTGTGGAAAAATGTGCTTAGCCCTCATCTGCAGGGTATGCCGCTAATGAGTGGTGTGAGATCTAAGAGCCTCTGTTTCTTCTTCTGTTCCTATTTTAGGTTATTTCCACTTTGGTCCTTGCCGCCAGTAGCAAGTTGCTCGCTGTGCCTGCCTCCTAAGAAGGTGAAGATGGATGCAGGAGAACCAGAGCCAATGGCAAGCCCAGTAGCAGCAGCAGGCCTTCGTGGAAGATGAGGAGCACCCAGTTCTGATACAAGTCTTTACTGCAGGACCTCTCAAGATGTGTGGGGTGTGCGGGAGGTCCAGAGTTTTCCAGTTCCAACCCCATTTCCTGGGGATGAATAAGGTGCAATGTCAGTGCAAGCTTCATATTTCCTGGGACCACTGTGACTTTCTTTGCTTGATGCTAGGTCAGTACTTGAGGGCTGCAAGAATGAGAAGCCATCCTCTTTCTGTGGCTGTGAAGGTGACAACACTCTGAACTTCTATGCTACTAGCTCCTCCCAGGGAGGGCTGATGATCTATGTGGGATCTCTCAGTCCCCACAAATGCATCAGGACAATGATCTATGCCATTTGTGCAAGGTTGCACCAGTTCATTTCATTCCCCATGACATGGTCAGTGTTGTTGCCTGGGCAGTCATATTTGAAAACATAGCTGGCTTACCCCAGGTGCAGGGTGCTATCAACTGTACACACATGGCACTGAAAGGGCTGTATCACCATACTATGGAATTCATTAACAGAAATGATCACCATTACCACCTCCTGGAGGTATGTGCCTGCTAACCTGGCAGTTGCCATGACTTGTAAATCTTCGAGCACATTTGTGGACCTGGTTTGTTTGAGTTGGCCGGTACATTACAAGGCTAGTTACTGGGAGACAAGGGCTGTTCTGCTCATGGCACCATCACACAGCCCCTTTACAGAAACAGAACAAGGATAGAATGCTGCCCATGATGGTGGCGCACATGATAGGGTTGCTAAAGAAGTGACTTTGCTACTTGGACAATGTGAGAAGGCCCGTCAGTATAGTCTGGATAAAGTCTGCCCCATAATCCTGACATGCCGTGCTCTGCACCATTGGAGCAGGCGACAAGGTGATGCGCTAGATTCTGAGGAACTGGGGGCTGGGTCAGCCTTCTGAGGAGGAGGAGGACAGGGTTACGGGGAAGGATGAAGCTGCCATTGTCGGTGACAAAGCTCATCTGTTTCAGGGGCTACAAGCCGGACAGAACCTCGTTAATACCTGCTTCCAACAGATGAGAGCTTAGTGCAGCAGGTCATCATGAATTGTAAGCCAGTTATTGTCATGATGCCAAAATTTGTTTTGCATTGTTAGAGCTAACTTCAGCCTCTAGTGATTTTATTTGTTTTTGATTTTGCTTTCTGTATGTAAAAGCTCATGTTAGGATTAGTCTGATTGCTTGCTTGAATGTGATGTTCCCCTACTGGACAATGACAACCTGTAAGTCTGCAGGTGGGCATTGGAAAAGTGTTGACTTAGAGGGTGTTCAGAGAGGATTTAGCTGTTAACTGGTAAAGTGTGTGGCGTGGTGGTTAAACTGTGATGACTATGAGAGAAACAGGTTGGCTGTGTGAGCAAGAGTTACATGACGTGGGCAGTGTGACTTTGGAGCTGCTGTGCCATGATGTTGCCATTGAGGGGCAACATTGGATTGCTAATGCTTGTTCAGGTGCACGGCAGACTTTCAAAGATGGCAAGAGTGGAAGGGGTACCAGTCTTTTGCATCTTCACTCTTCCCTGAGTGGTAAGTTGTTCAGGGAACAGTACCCGGTAAACTGGGGCCGGAATCAGACATGAAGGATACCATCATGTTGGGGTAGGTAATGAATGCAGCAAAATTTGGTGTGAAAACTTGCTAGGCCTCACTGCAGAAATTCCTTTAAAAATTCAACACAACTTGAACAAGCCCAAAAATAGATAAGATTTGGCTCATTGAGCTGAAAGATAGCTTCAAGCATGATTCCTGTAATGAATTTGTCTGTTGCACTTAATACATTTTAAAAAATAAAGTATACAGTGACATTATTCTTTGAAAAGCTATCTGGTCTTTATTTGTTGTAATCCTCACTACCTCCATTAACAAAATAAGTATTGGTGAAAATGTCAGCGCACACAGTTGAATAGAAAATGAAGATGATGGTGTAATGGATTGGAACACTGTCCTTTCATGTCTAAAATGTAATCAACCCAGATGAATGTTTATTCACTAATTAATAATCTTTCTCTAAGGAACTATAAGAATGTTTGATGTGGTAACTGGGAGTCCCACCTTGTTAAGGCTAAGTGTTAATCAAAGGGAAGACTGCCAATATGATTTACATGGTAATGTCTGCCTTAAGGAATATATCAACAGCATTATTATTTTGCACTACCAATATTTTATTTTAGCCAAGATAACAAGCATGGGGCTGGATGAACACAGCAGGTCAAGCAGCATC
>JAHRHZ010000034.1:33782128-33853507 GCA_024137785.1 Ginglymostoma cirratum | reverse complement strand
GACCCTTCTGAGGAAGGGTCACCGGACCCAAAACGTTAACTCTGTTTTCTCCTCCACAGATGCTGCCAGACCTGCTGAGCTTTTCCAGCAACTTTGTTTTGTTTCTGATTTACAGCGTCCACAGTTCTTTTGGTTTTCATTTTTTAAGGGACTGAAGTGCACTTTGACCTCTGTCTTCCTTTGCATATATTTAAAGAAGCTGTTATTGTTAGATTTTATATTCCTTGCTAGTTTGCCCTTGTAGTTTATTTTCTCCGTGTTTATTATCTTTTCAGTCCTCCTTTGCTGGATTCTGAATTTATTCTGGTCTTCAGGGCTGTGACTGGCTTTGGCCTCCTTAAATGCTTTTCATTAAACTTAATATTCTCTTAACTTCCTTGGTTAGCCATGGTTGGTTTATCCCTCTCTGAGATTCTTTCTTCTTTATTGAGGTGTATTTTTGAAGAGAATCATGAATTACCTCCTTAAATGTCTGCTACTGCTTGCTTACTATCATTGCTGCTAATCTGCCTGCCCCGTTGACTTTAGCTAACTCTATTCTCATTTCATTGTAATTCTCTTTATTTAACTCAAACACAGTTATTTCCAACCCAAGTTTCTAACTTTCGAACTGAATATTAAATTCCATCATGTTGCGATCGTTACTCCCTAGGGGATCTTTTACTTGGAAGTCATTTCTTAAACCTGCCTCACCACCCATTTTCAGATCCAAGATAGCCTGCTCCCTGGTCCTCTACTGCAGGTCTTTGCAGCAGGTGCAGAAAGAGGAGACAGCTTACTCTTAGCTCCATCTTCAGCTCTACCTCCACATCTACTTCAAGTTCTAATCTGGTCTGGCCTACATGTGATTCCAGAACCACACATAATGGTTGACTCTTAACTGTCCTTTGAAATGACTTGGTGATTCATTCAGTTGTACCAAATCACTGGACAAAACATTGCTGGCTTTATCATTGACACCAACATTCCATTAAACATTATTTTTAAAACTCCATCCAGCACTTTAAATATTGGCTCCCTTCTCCATTGATGCACAGTGACAGCAGTATGTACCATTGGCAATGTGCTGTGCAGCATCTCATCAAGGAACCTTCAACAGTTCCTTTTAAACCTATGACCTCAACGAACTGGAAGGACAAGGCAGCAGAAAGACAAATGATTTGCATGAACTTTTCTGATATTTGTGGCGCTACTCAACTTCATTTTAGGAACTCTCTTGGGAATAAGGATGACTTACTTCCATTCTGGGTTCTTGAATATCTGAAACATCCAATGTGAGGTCTACAGATTCTAGCACTTTGGGGAATTTGGTGCTGGAAAAGCCAAACAGATAGGTTGTTTAGTGGTTTGCACATTCCTTCCCTATCCACATTGTTGACAAAGTATCTCACCATTTTTGATTGTGTCCTGAAACAGCTTTCTCCATATATTCTGGTGTCAGGCATAGAAACAAAATCACCTACCTTGCAGAGCTTGTTTTGAGTGATTAGCATCTCAATGCTGGGGAACTCAGCTTGGAGGGAGACTCTGCTTTTGGACTACATTTCATGCCATTAAATTTGGAGGATCTTGCAAAGGTATCATCTTGGTTCTTTTGGATGCCTATTGTAAGTCATTCAAGTTTCTGAAGCATGTAGAAGACAGCGGTTGCTGCAGCCAGATAAACCATGACATCAATTTCAGGTCTGAAGAATAGTTAAATCGTTTTTATGTGATTGTGTCTGTTGTAAAAAGTCGTCGCGTGTGTGTGGTATTTTCCACTGACAGGATTCTATCATTCATCCAAAAACATGTTCTGCCTACCATATGTTGAACAATGTTGTGTTTGAATTTAAGTGTAATGTTGAGCACACAAACTGTACATCACAATGATTGCCTCATTGAATGAAACAACATTTTCTTCTAGTTGTTCATAATAAGCAGAATAAAATAAAATGCATCTGTGTGGAATCTGAAATGAAAGCTAGCAAAGCTTAGCTGGCCTGACAACATCTTTGAAGAGAGACAGAATTCTCTGGCTGGATTTCCTGAGGAGTGGCAATCGCACTCTGATTACTGTTCCACACTTTTGTTTTCTGTTCAGAAAGAGGTCTGCATTTCTGACCAGAGGTTCTAATCAGGGGTCCTTTGGAAATTCAGGACATAGTTTCAATCTGACAGATGCCTTATAGTAAAGATAATTGGAGGAAGGCAAATCGTGCCCCTTTTTCTCACAACAGGAAGTTGCTGCATTCTGTGCTTTAAATGTCGAGCATCACAAGTAGCAACTATTACAGCTCCTGTGAAAGGGTAAGTACATGTTAGGGTGCCAATGGGTAGGGTGGTAGAGTGCCAGGTCAGTAGAATGTGTAAACCGCTAAACAACCTATTTATTTGACTCTTCCAGCACCAAATTCCCCAATGTGCTAGAATCTATTTAATTAGAGTGCCAAATATGTAGGATGCCAGGAGACAAGGAGGGGAGGGAGCCAGGTAAATGATGGAATCTTTTGGGAGATTGTTATTTGCTGAGAGCTGGCTGCTCTGATAAAGTGGGCAATGTTGGTCCCTAGGGGTTGGCAGGGTAGTGGTTGGGTCTAGTGACAAGGAAGGGGGGTTGGGTCTGGTGGCAAGGAATGAGGGTGTGGGGTCCCCTAGGAGAGATGTGGTGAGTTGGGACCTAGGTATAGAGGAGTGCTGTCAGCTCAGAATGGAGATTTGGGTCCTGTCGGAGATGTGGGTATCAGATCCAACGGTAGTGGTGAGAGGGACTTGGGTCCCAGAAGAATGGAATGTTGTTGGTATGGGAGCGATGGGAGGGTACAAAATCAGAAATTTCTGGAAAATCTCAGCAGATCTGGCAGCATCTGTGTAGAGAACTCAAAGTCAATATTTCAGGACTGTCAACCCTTCTTCAGAAGTATAGGACAGTGTTCGGAGCAATGAGGGAGGGGCGTGTGTCTGTGTGTTGGTATGGGTTACGGGCTTAAAGTTGTGTCTTTACTCCTATGGACAGATGCAGGTTGTTGAGTCCAGTGGCAGGCAGAGGGTACTGTCAGTTCAGGATCTGGATGTATAAGGGGTCTGGGGTAGATGCAGCTGAGGGTTGTGTGAAAGTTCGGAGGTCAGTTTAATAGTTACCCAAGTATTAGACTATGTTTTTAATTGTCTAACTGTTCAAAAGCAACTGTTTATTTAACCAAAGCTGACTAACTGAATTCTTGAATTTTGATATATGCTTTTTGAGGGTTCTGGGCATCAGGAAAAGCTAATCAGAATCTTCAGTTTCCTGGGCAATTTCCTCAGAGACTGCTACATTGGAGATTCCTGATGTGTAACTGATGTGCAACTCCTTGGTACATTGCAGGCACAACTATCTGTCCATCAAAAAGTCCAGACCAACATTTTAGGTTTATAACCTTTCATCAGAATCAATGATGATGACATGTTGTTGATCTGAAATGTTTTCCCTCTTAGGGTTTAGTATTACTGTCTAGAAAATGTTGTTAGGAGGGCATAAATCAAACTTTTGACCAAAGCCCCAAAAAAGCAAATGATTATAGTGATCACACAGTGTGGAACTGGAGGACACAGCAGGCCAGGCAGCATCAGAGGAGCAGGAAAGTTGACGTTTCAGGTCGGAGCCCTTCTTCAGAAATTATAGTGCCCATTTAAAAAGAATCAATTTGTTTTTAGATACCGCAGTATCTAACAAAATTACATGAATGTATTTAATAATATATCTGCTAATATGGATGCATCATAATTCTAAGGCTTCACTGTATTTGTAAACCCAAAGATGTTTTATAAATACATAAAGAGCGAAAGGAATGAACTGAACCTATTAGATTCCAAAAAAGGTAAGCTGCAGGTAGAGGCAGTAGACATGGTACTTAGTAAATGCTTTGGATCGGTCTTCAAAAAGGAGTTGGGGGTGGCATTGTTTGGTACAGATATTGTAGATAAGGAATAAGGGTCTGAAATATTTGCATGGAATAAGCACAGTAATAGAGGAAATATTAAGTAGCCTAGCATCTTTGAAGTAATTAACTATACAGGCTCAGAGGAAATTTATCCCAGACTGCTAAATAAAGCAAAGAAGAAAATAATGAAGGCTTTGACCATTAATTTCCATTTGTCTTTGGTTACAAGTGTGGTACTAGATAATTGGAGGACTGCAAATATTGTAGATTGTTTAAAAGTGAAGAAATAGATAGACTGGGTTATTACAGATCAGTCCATTTAACCTAAATAGTGGGAAGATTTCTTGGAAATAATTCTGAAAATAAGCATAAATCATAATTTTAAAAGACAGAGAGTAATCAAAGAACATCAGCATGGATTTAGGAAGGTAAGGCCACATCTGACTAACTTGATTGAATTATTGAGGAGACTTGATGGATAGTTGATGACTGCAACACATTTGATGCAGTCTATATAGATTTCAGCAAGGCCCTACAGAGTACACAGATCACATAGCAAATGTTCATGCAATCCAAAAGAAGGAACAATTTGAATCCAAAATTGGCTCAGAGGCAGAAAGCAATTTTTTTTAATTCCTTCACGAGTTGTGGACGTCACTAGCTGGACTAGCATTTATTACCCATCCATAAATGCCCAGAGGGCAGTTAAGTGTCAACCAAATTTCTGTGAATTTGGAGTCACATGTAGGCCAGACCAGGATGCAGTTTCCTTCCCTAAAGGACAGTAGTGAACCAGATGGGTTTTTTCCTGACAATCAGCAATGACTCCGTGGCCATCATTAGACTCTTAATTTCTCATATTTATTGTATTCAAATTTCAACATCTGGCACAGCAGCAGTCAAACTCAGGTCCCCAGAAGTTCACCAGGGTCTCTGGATTAACGGTCCCATGACGTGACCACTAGACCACTCCTCCCCATTGTTGCCGGATTTCTCTGTGACTTTGTTTAGTGGCTGTTGTCAGTGGAGTTCCACAGGACACAGTACTGGGACTTTACTATTCATGGTATATATCTGTAACTTAGACTTAAATATAGAGGATACAGCTGAGAAATTTGTAAAGAATACAAAACCTGCCCAAATGATAGTGAGAAAAAAAGTTATGGACTGCAAGAACATATCAATAGACTGGTCAGGTGGGCAGAAAGGCGACAAAGATAATCCATTCCAGGAAGTGTGGAGCTGAATATTTACAAAAGGCAAACACAGTGTAGCAGTACAAAATAAATGACAGGATGCTGAGAAGTGTAACAGAATGAGGGACCTTGGAGTGCATATTCACAAGTCACTGAAGGTAGCAGAACAGATAGGTAAAATTATGAAAAAAGTAAGTAGGATATTTTCTGAAAATAGAAAGTGCTGGAAATCATAGCAGGACAGGCAGCCTCCACGGAGAGAGAGCAAGCTAACGTTTCGAATATAGATAACTCTTCATCAGAGCTAACATCAAGGATGGAGGGTGCAGCATTTATGCAATAGTTGTGGGGGGTTGAAGTACAGGGAGAAGGGGTGTTGATAGTGGAGATTAAATGGTTGGAATGTGATTGGAATATTTTCCTTTGTTAGTCAAGATATAGTAAATAAGAGCAGGGAGTTCATGTGAAACTATGTGAACCACTAGTTAGGTGACAGCCAGGGTACTGCATAAATTTATGGTCACCTCATTAAAGGAAGAATGTTCGTGTGCTAGAAAAGATACAGAAGAGATTTATAAGGATGTTGTCAGGAGAAAATTTTAGCAGCAAGATTAGATAAGCTAGAACATGGAACACAGGAGACTGTGGGAGGATTAATCAAGGTGTATAAAATTATAGGGAGCCCAGATAGGATGGATGGGAAAAATTTGTTCACCTTAACAAAGAGCCAATAACCAGGGGGTAGACATATAAAGTAATTGGTAGAAGGATTAGAGTAGAGTAGAAACATTTCATCAGACAAGGGGCGGAGACTGGAATTCACTATTTGAAAGTATAGTTGAGATAGAAATTCTCACCTCATTTTAAAAAAATTACTTGGATATATACATGTGGTTTGATTACTTAAAAGACTATGAATCCAAAACTGGGAAGCGGAATTAGGCATGGACAGCGCGCTTGGACAGCTTACTTTGACAACCTGGCTCCTTCTGTGTTGTAAATTTTCAGTTTAAAAGTGTTAAATATAAATGATGAACCATCACAGCTTTGACTCTTTATCAAAGGTTGGCATCATATTAAACAGGTTGCCAATTCATTATCAAGCATGCCATTCAATTTCTCCCTTGCGGCAACAATTCTCATTGTCTGGAAACAGCTCAGTATGGGACAAAGTAGTACTGATAGATTTCCTTCTTATCTATGGGATGTGGGTTTTTGCTATGAAGACTAATTTCTCTTCCACAATAAAAGGACCCAAATATCCCATTAGGCAAAGAGAAGCACAATGATTAATTTTCTTTGTAATTAAAGACCCCCACTAAAAAAGTTAAATTCCATTAAATTTATTAGTGGACCATTAACTACGTACAACAACAAACATTCTTTCACTTTTGAGTGCATGACTGCACCGAATGAATCAATTACATATAGGTATTTAATTTTTTGCTCAATAAACTAAATTGGAAAACCTGAACCTTGAAACAATCTTCAATGGAAATTAAAAATTGTATCAAAATTTAATAACCATGTACTCTTAGGAATAGAACCACTTACATTTTCTTTCAGTCATTTTTCCCCCTCTATGTGGAACACCATATGACTACAAAAGTTCAATAATGCATCTCACTGTACCTTTCAAAGGGAATTAAGTATGAACAACAAATGCTGGCCTTGCCATTGACATTCACATCTCATTAAAGAACTTTGAAAAATACTGCTTCACTTTCTCACACAAATTGCATTTTTGCATGGATGCAAAATTAATGCAGGGTGAGCCTGACCTTGTTCTCATCTGTGTTCTACATTAACGTACATACAATTTCTCACAAGAGGCTACCAATTTAAAATTAAAATCAGGCAGAGCCTTCAGCTTTCCTATCTCAGTGTACTGAAGCATATTGTCACCTTTTTACTGTTGTCCTCAGTTAGAGTCATTGTCATAGAGTCAGACAGCATGAAAACAGATCCTTCGATCAACCTCGTCCATACCAACAAAGTTTCCCAAACTAAAGTTGGCCTACTTGCCTGCATTGAAGATCTCTAAATCTCTCCTATTCATATTTCTGTCCAGATGGCTTTAAAATGTTGTAACTGGTCCTGCATCTACCACTACCTCTGGCAGTTCATTTCACACACATACTACCCTCTGTGTGAAAAACGTGTCCTTCAGGTCCTTTTTAAATCTTTCTCCTCTCACCTTAAAAATATGCCCCCTTGTTTAGAACTCCCCAATCTAGGGAAAAGACTTTTGTTATTCATCTTATCTATGCCCCTCATGATTTTATAAATCTCTATAAGGTCACTTGTCAAACACCTACGTTCCAGTAAAAAATGTCCCAGGTTATCCAGCCTCTCCTTAGAACCCGATAACCCGCCTAGTCCCAGCAGCATCTTGGTAAATCTGCATCTGCAAATTTGCATTTATCCAAATTAAACTCCATTTTCCACTCCTCAATCCATTGGTCCGATTGATCAAAATCCCTTTGTACTGTTAGACAACCCTTTTCACTGTTGACTATGCCACCAAGTTTTGTGTCATCCGCAAAATAGTTAGAGCTATTAAATCAACAAAGAGCAAAAATCAGGTTTGAATCTCTTCTGCTCTGTATGAAGCAGCACCACACTATATCATATTGAATGATTTCCATTATAAAGAAACTATTACTTAAAAGGGGTAGATGACTGATTCACAAGATTAGCATGTTGCTCTTCTAGCAACATCATATGAAATTACATGTGGTCCAATTGATTAGATCAAAATGGTCCTCTTCTGCCTGTATAATTCTAAACTTCAAGCCAGCTTTTGAGGCCTTGAGTGTAGGATGACTGCAAATACACCATTAATTATAAGTAAATTGGCAATCTTCAGAAAATTCATGATCACGAGTGTAGTGAGATATCATTGAATGATGGGTGCCTTTTTGGAGTTTGAGGGTTATGTTATATTGATAGAGCACCTTTATCATTGTATAATCATTTCTGTATCTGATGTGTGAGATATGGGTAAATAATATATTATTAGCATTTAAGAATTTGAATTAATAAAAAAGAGGTAGTTCGGTTCAGGTTCCATTCTGTGAAGGAAGTCATAATCTTTAAGAGATCAGAATATCAAAAGAACAAAACAACAATAGAGAAATACAGCACAGGAACAGGCCCTTTGGCCCTCTGAGCCTGTGCCGATCATCATACCCTAACTAAAACTACAAACCTTCTGCCCTCATTCATTCCATATCCCTCTATTCCCTCCCTATTCATGTAACCATCCAGATACCTCTTAAATCTCACCAACGTGCCTGCTTCCACAACCTCTTCTGGCCGTGCATATCAGACTCCTATCACTCTCTGCATGACATACTTCCCTTGAAAATCTCCCTTAAACTTTCCCTCTCTCACCTTGAACTTGTGCCCCCTTATAATTCCATCTTGGGAAAAAGCCTCCGACTATCCATCCTGTCTACGCCTCACATAATTTTGTAGACCTCTATCAGGTCTCCTCTCAGTTGCTGTCTTTCCAGTGAAAGCAATCCTAGTCTTTTTAACCTTCCCTCATAGCCAATGCCCTTGAGACCAGACAACATCCTGGTGAACCTTCTCTGCACTCTCTCCAAAGCTTCCACATCCCTCTGGTAGTGGGGGCGACCAAAACTGCACACGATACTCCAAATGCGGCCTAACAAGGCTTTTATGTAGCTGCAACATGGTTTGCCAGCTCTTGTACTCCATGGCCCGGCCAATGAAGGCAAGCATGTCATATGTCTTCTTAATGTGTTGCCACTTTTAGGGAACTGTGGTCCTGCATGCCCAGATCTATCTGTATATTAATGTTCCTAAGGGTTCTGTCATTTACGTATAATTCACACCTAAATTTGATCCTCCAAAATACATCACCTCGCATTTGTCTGGATTAAAATTCTATGAAATAAACTCCATCTGCCATTTCTGTGCCCAAGTCATCAATCTATCTATATCCTATTGTATCCTTTCACAATTGTTAGCACTATCAGCCAGCAACTCAACCAATCTTTGTGTCATCTGCAAATTTACTAATCAGACCACCCACATTTTCCTCCAAATCGTTTATATACACTACAAACAACAGAGGACCTAACATTGATCCCTGTGGAACAACACTAGTTACTGGTCTCCATTCTGAAAAACATCCTTCCACCGCTACCCTCGGTTTTCTATGATCAAGCCAGTTTTGTATCCATCTAGCCAGTACACCCTGAATCCTATGTGATTTTAGTTTTGTACGGATCTGCCGTGTGGGACTTTATCAAATTCCTTACTAAAGTCCATATAAACTACATCTACAGCCCTTCCCTCATCAATTATCCTTGTCACCTCTTCAAAAAATTCGATTAGGTTGGTGTGACATGACCTTCCCCATACAAAACCATGCTGCCTGTCACGAGCTAGTCCATTTTCTTCCAAATGTGCATTTTCTTGCCCCTCACTATCTTCTGCAAGGGCTTCCCCACCACTCACGTCAGGCACACTGGCCTATAATTTCCTGGATTATCCCTGCTTCCTTTCTTAAACAAGAGAACAACATGATTTAGCCCAGATACCTATGATCTTAATAGATGAAATGCTTACATTTAGGCATTCATGACATACAGAAAAAACAAAGGATCAGGGACACCAGTGGTTTACTTCGAGTTCAGGGGAAGTCAGCAGTAGCCAGGTTCATGGCACCATGGCTGGCTCTGCTGTACAGAAGGGCGGGAAAAAGAGTGGAAGGGCTATAGTCAAGGGGGATTTGATTGTAAGGGGAATTAGACAGGCGGTTCAGCAGTCAAAAACGAGACTCCCGAATGGTATGTTGCCTCCCAGGTGCATGGGCCAGGGATGTCTCAGATTGACTGCAGGACTTTCTGAAGGGGGAGGGTGAACAGTCAGCTGTCGTGGTGTATATAGGCACCATTGATATAGGTAAGACATGGGATGAGGTTCTACAAGCAGAATTTAGGGAGTTAGGAGCCAAGTTAAAACGTAGGACCTCAGAGGTAGTAATCTCAAGATTGCTACCAGTGCCATGGGCAGGTCAGTGTAGAAATGAAAGAATAGGCAGGACAAATGAGTGGCTTGAGAGATGGTGCAGGAGGGAGGGATTCAGATTTTTGGGACATTGGGACCAGTTCTGGGGGAGGTGGGATTATTACAAATCGGACGGTCTACATCTGGGCAGGATTGGAAACAATGCCCTAGGGGCTGCTTTTGCTAATGCTGTTGGGGAGGGTTTAAACTAATGTGGCAGGTGGATGGGAACCAAATGAGGTGTTTAGTGGACAGTAAGGAGGTAGTAACTAAAGCCTGTAAGGAACTAGATAACGAAGTCAGTGTGACTAAGGGGAAGAGTAGGCAGAGAGCAGATGATGAACGCAAAGGGACAGGTGGTCTGAGGTGCATTTGTTTTAATGTGAGAAGTGTAGTAGGTAAGGCAGATGAACTTAGGGCTTGGATTAGGACCTGGGAGTATGATGTTATTGCTATTACTGAGACTTGGTTGAGGGAAGGGCAAGATTGGCAACTAAATATCCCAGGATATGGATGCTTCAGGCAGGATAGAGAGCGGGGTATAAGGGGTGGAGGAGTTGCATTACTGGTCAAAGAGGATATCACAGCTGTGCTGAAGGAGGGCACTATGGAGAACTCGAGCAGTGACGCAATATGGGCAGAGCTCAGAAATAGGAAGGGATCGGTAGCAATGTTGGGGCTGTACTACAGGACTCCCAACAGCGAGCGTGAGATAGAGGCACAAACATGTAGACAGATTATGGAAAGATGTAGGAGCAACAGAGTAGTGGTGATGGGAGATTTTAATTTTCCCGACATTGACTGGGATTCACTTAATGTTAGGGATTTAGATGGAGCAGAATTTGTAAGGAGCACCCAGGAGGGTTTTCTAGAGAGTATGTAAATAGTCCAACTCGGGTAAGGGCCATACTGGACCTGGTGTTGGGGAATGAGCCCAGTCAGGTGGTTGAAGTTTCAGTAGGGGATTATGTTGGGAATAGTGATCACAATTCCATAAGTTTGAGAACACTGATGGACAAAGACGAGAGTGGCCCTAAAGGAAGAGTGCTGAATTGAGGGAAGGCCAACTATAGCAAAATTCAGCAGGAGCTGGGGAATGTGGATTGGGAGCAGCTGTTTGAGGGTAAATCCATATTTGATACGTTGGAGGCTTTTAAAGAGAGGTTGATTAGAGTGTAGGACAGACATGTCCCTGTGAAAATGAGGGACAGAAAGGGCAAGATTAGGGAACCATGGATGACAAGTGAAATTGTGAGACTAGCAAGAGGAAAAAGGAAGCATACATAAGGTCTAGGCAACTGAATACAGACGAAGCTTTGGAAGAACATCAGGAAAGCAGGACCAATCTGAAATGAGGAATTAAGAGGGCTAAAAGGGATCATGAAACATCTTTAGCAAACAGGGTTAAGGAAAATCCCAAAGCCTTTTATTCATACATAAGGAGCAAGAGGGTAACCAGAGAAAGGGTTGGCCCACTCAAGGACAAAGGAGGGAAGTTATGCGAGGAGTCAGAGAAAATGAGTAAGATTCTTAATGAGTACTTTGCGTCGGTATTCACTGAAGAGAGGGACATGACGGATGTTGAGGTTAGGGATAGATGTTTGATTACTCTAGATCAAGTCAGCATAAGGAGGGGGGAAGTGTTGGGTATTCTAAAAGGCATTAGGGTGGACAAGTCCCCAGGTCCGGATGGGATCGATCCCAGGTTGATGGGGGAAGAGAGAGAGGGAACAGCTGGGGCCTTATCAGATATCTTTGCAGCAATCTTGAGCACGGGTGAGGTCCTGGAGGACTGGAGAATTGCTAATATTGTCCCCTTGTGGAAGGAGGGTAGCAAGGATAATCCAGGAAATTATAGACCGGTGAGCCTGACATCATTGGTGGGGAAGCTGCTGGAGAAGATACTGAGGGAATAGGATCTATTTACATTTGGAAGAAAATGGGCTTATTAGTGATAGGCAGCATGGTTTTGTGCAGGGAAGGTCATGTCTTACCAACTTGATAGAATTCTTTGAGGAAGTGACAAAGTTGATAGATGAGGGAAGGGCTGTAGATGTCATATACATGGACTTCAGTAAGGCGTTTGATAAGGCTCCCCATGGTAGGCTGATGGAGAAAGTGAAGTCGCATGGGGTCCAGGGTGTACTAGCTAGATGGATAGAGAACTGGTTGGGCAACAGGAGACAGACAGTTGTAGTGGAAGGGAGTTTCTCAAAATGGAGAACTGTGATCAGTGGTGTTCCACCGGGATCCGGGTTGGGACCACTGTTGTTTGTGATATACATAAATGATCTGGAGGAAGGTATAGATGGTCTGATTAGCAAGTTTGCAGATGACACTAAGATTGGTGGAGTAGCTGATAGTGAAGGGGACTGTTGGAGAATGCAGCAGAATATAGATAGATTGGAGAGTTGGGCAGAGAAATGGCAGATGGAGTTCAATCCAGGCAAATGCGAGGTGATGCATTTTGGAAGATCCAATTCAAAACGAACTGTACGGTAAATGGAAAAGCCCTGGGGAAAATTGATGCACAGAGAGATCTGGGTGTTCAGGCCCATTGTACCCTGAAGGTGGCAACGTAGGTCGACAGAGTGGTCAAGAAGTCATACGTCATGCTTTCATTCATCAGACAGGGTATTGAGTACAAGAGTTGGCAGGTCATGTTACATTTGTATAGGACTTTGGTTCGACCACATTTGGAATACTGCGTACAGTTCTGGTTGCCATATTACCAAAAGGATTTGGATGCTTTGGAGAGGGTGCAGAGGTGGTTCACCAGGATGTTGCCTGGTATGGAGGGTGCTAGCTATGAAGAGAGGTTGAGTAGATTAGGATTATTTACATTAGAAAGACGAAGGTTGAGGGGGGACCTGATTGAGGCCTACAAAATCATGAGAGGTATAGACAGGGTGGATAGCAAGAAGCTTCTTTTCTAGAGTGGGGGGCTCAATTACTCGGGGTCACGATTTCAAGGTGAGAGAGGAAAAGTTTAAGGGAGATATGCGTGGAAAGTTCTTTACGCAGAGGGTGGTGGGTGCCTGGAACGCGTTGCCAGCGGAGGTGGTAGAGGCAGGCAGGATAGCGTCATTTAAGATGTATCTAGACAGTTACATGAATGGGCAGGGAGCAGAGGGATACAGATCCTTGGAAAATAGGCAACAGGTTTAGATAGAGGATCTGGATTGGCGTAGGCTTGGATGGCCGAAGGGCCTGTTCCTGTGCTGTAATTTTCTTTGTTCTTTGTTCAATTCATAGGAATCAATTCCACCTCATATTAGCAGAAGAGCAGTTTCATTCTAGCAGAAGACCCCCCTAGCTTTTTTGATTCAGATTAATAGCTTTTCCTTAGCAGTAAGACAGATTCTCCAAGTTGTGAGAATTTGTAAATATCTCTTGACTGTCAAAACTGAAAAGGAATCCAGACCTTCAGAACAGAAAGGAAACAGATCATCAAAATTGGAAGGAAGTCTTAAAACTCTTCCAGCAGTTCAAAAAGAAAAGATGGAAAGAATCAATTAAGTAAGAAATTAAAGAGTTATGGTAAGAGTAAAACTGCACTGGGATTGAGTATCTGTAAAGGATGTTGCTACGAAAAAGGATTGTTTCAAACAGACTTAAATTTAAATATAGGATTTTTGCTTATTTTGAAGAATAAACTTGAATTCTTCTGTTAAAATAGCACTAGCAGTGCAAATATCATCAGCTACTAAACACCAGCATGATCAACTACAGAAATAAAATATATCAGGCCATGTTCCATTTTAGGATCTGCTCTGTATAGTATCATCATCAGCTGAGATCATAAAGTGGGGGGCTCATCCAAGAGAGAAATTAATTGAATTTAAGAGGAATCTGTGAAATTTTAAAGTATGTGGGGGCACTGGGCATAAAAATATGAGTTGCTATGAAGTCTATGACATGGGTTGGACTTTAAAATTGTTTTTGACTGTTGCTAAGAACTTTCTGGGAGTAGAAGACATAACAATGGGTTATTTGTAATCTTTGACAGCAGTTAACAGATAAGTTGAAGGCAGAAATGGAAGCAAGATCTTGTAATAGTGATATGTTAAAGTGTTTAGTCAACATTTAGAAGGGAAAAGAAAGTACCCTGAAATTGAGATGCTGCCACTAGAATTGCCTAAACTCAATTCGAAAATATTTTTGTGTTGTTGAATAAGTGTGTGTTCTGGTATTAAAACAACATTTGAAGCCACACATGAATGTGTTCAGTGACAAACCCCCACAGTAGCCAACTGCAAGAAGAACATTTACTACCTATCAAAAAAGATTTCATCTGAGTTCTTAGATAACAAGGTGTGGGGCTGAATGAACACAGCAGGCCAAGCAGCATCATAGGAGCAGGAAAGCTTGACGTTTCGGGCCTAGACCCTTCATCAGAAATGGGGGAGGGGAAGAGGGTTCTGAAATAAATAGGGAGAGATGGGGAGGCGGATAGAGGATGGATAGAGGCGAGGATAGGTGGAGAGGAGGCAGACAAGTCGAAGAGGCGGGGATGGAGTCAGTAAAGGTGAGTGTAGGTGGGGGGTAGGGAGGAGTTAGGTCAGTCCAGGGAGGACGAATAGGTCGGGGGGGCGGGATGATGTTAGTAGATAGGAGATGGGTGAGCGGCTTGAGGTGGGAGGAGGGGATAGGTGAGAGGAAGGACAGGTTAGGGAGGCGGAGATGAGCTGGGCTGGTTTTGGGATGCGGTTGGGGGAGGGGAGATTTTGAAGCTTGTGAAATACTGTGTCGGCACCGCCTCGTGCTCCCACGAGGAGCTCAAACAGTTCATCCACTTCACCAACACCTTCCACCCCAACCTGAAGTTCACCTGGAACATCTCCAACACTTCTCTCTCCTTCCTGGACCTCTCTGTCTCCATCTCGGGTAACCACCTAGAAACCGATGTCCATTTCAAGCCCCACAGCTACCTGGAATACACCTCCTCCCACCCACTTTCCTGCAAAAATGCCATCCCCTATTGCCAATTCCTTCGCCTCCGCCGCATCTGCTCCCAGGATGAGCTATTCCACTCCCGTACATCTCAGATGTCCTCATGCTTCAAGGACCGCAACTTCACCCCCACAGTGGTCGAGAACGCCCTCGACCATGTCTCCCGCATTTCCCTCACACCCCGTCCCCGCAATAATAACCAAAAAAGAATCCACCTCGTCCTCACGTACCACCCCACCAACCTCCGGATCCAACGCATCATCCTCCGACACTTCCGCCATCTGCAATCAGACCCCTCCACCATTTTTCCCTCACCACCCTTATCTGCCTTCCGGAGGGACCACTCCCTCTGTGACTCCCTTGTCCGCTCCACACTCCCCTCCAGCCCCACCACACCTGGCACTTTTCCCTGCAACCGCAGGAAGTGCTACACCTGCCCCCACACCTCCTCCCTCACCCCAATCCCAGGTCCCAAGAAGACTTTCCACATCAGGCAGATGTTCACTTGCACATCTGCCAATATGGTATACTGCATCCGCTGTACCTGTTGTGGCTTCCTCTACATCGGGGAAACCAAGCGGAGGCTTGGGGACCGCTTTGCAGAACACCTACGCTCAGTTCGCAACAAACAACTGCACCTCCCAGTCGCGAACCATTTCAACTCCCCCTCCCATTCCTCAGATGACATGTCCATCCTGGGCCTCCTGCAATGCCACAGTGATGCCACCCGAAGGCTGCATGAACAGCAAATCATATTCAGCCTGGGAACCCTGCAGCCCAATGGTATCAATGTGGAATTCATAAGCTTCAAAATCTCCCCTCCCCCAACCGCATTCCAAAACCAGCCCAACTCATCTCCGCCTCCCTAACCTGTCCTTCCTCTCACCTATCCCCTCCTCCCACCTCAAGCCGCACACCCATCTCCTATCTACTAACATCATCCCGCCCCCTTGACCTGTCCGTCCTCCCTGGACTGACCTATCTCCTCCCTACCCCGCCACCTACACTCACCTTTACTGGCTCCATCCCCGCCTCTTTGACTTGTCTGCCTCCTCTCCACCTATCCTCGCCTCTATCCATCCTCTATCCGCCTCCCCCTCTCTCCCTATTTATTTCAGAACCCTCTTCCCCTCCCCAATTTCTGATGAAGTGTCTAGGCCCGAAACGTCAAGCTTTCCTGCTCCTATGATGCTGCTTGGCCTGCTGTGTTCATCCAGCCCCACACCTTGTTATCTCAGATTCTCCAGCATCTGCAGCACCTTTTATCTCTGATACAATCTATCATCTGGGTTCTTACTTGTCTAGTAATTTATATGATTGGGATTAAAACATCTGAGGTAATTATTATATGTCTGCATAAATATGATTTTAAAAAAATTGGTTGCCCAGGTATATGAATTATCTGAATTATCCTGTCCTCCTAAACTGTTTTATCAAGTCTGCCCCAAACCTCTATAAACTGCCACTCTCAAGTTACTGCTGGAATATCAATGTGTACTGTTGACTAATTTGGTGATCACCTTTCCATTAATTGCCATTGAAAAGTGCCTTGTTTCTGGTTGGAATTCTTTTCATTCACTCATGGAATATCGGGGTCACTGGCTAAGTCAGAATTTATTGTCCATCCCTAGTTACCTTTCAGAAGTGAAACTGAGCTGCCTTCTTGAATCGTTGCATTCCATTTGGTACAGATATACTCACAATGGGGGGAGGGAGTTCCTGGATTTTGATTTAGTGGCACTGAAGGAAATAATTCCAAGTCAGGAAGGTGAATGGCTTGGAGGGAACTTATGGGTGATGTTGTTCCCATGTATCAGCTGCCTTATCCTTCTAGGTTATACTGGCCATAAGTTGGAAGGTGCTATCAAAGGAGTCTTTATTAGTAGTTCCAGTGCATAGTGTGACTGATATACACAGCTGCTATTGTGTGCTTGAGATATGCAAGCAATCAAGAGGGCTGCTTTGTCTGGAATGTCGCCAAGTTTCATGAGGGTTGTTGGCGCTGCATTGATCCAGGCCAATGGAGAGTATTTCATCTCACTCTTGACTTATGGTTGTAAATGGTAGACAGACTTTGCAGTCAGGAGGTGAGTTACTCATTGCAGGATTCCTAGCCTCTGAACAGGTCTTGTAGCCAAAGCATTTATATGGCTCGTCCATTTCAACATCTAGTCAATGATAATACCAGAATTTTGACAGTAGGAATTCAGTGAAGATTTTTCCCTTGAATGTCAATGGCAATGGTTAGATTATCTCTTGTAGGTGATTCTCATTTCCTAGCATTTGTATGGTCTGAATATTACTTGTCACTTGTCAGCTCAAGCCTGGTGATTGTCTCAGTCTTGTTGCCTTTGGATAGGGACTGCTACAGTATCCAGAGAGTCACAAAAATTGCTGAATGTTGTGGAGTTGCCAGAAAACATCTGCACTTCGGACTGTATCATGAGGGAAGGTCATGGGAGAAGCAGCTGAAGATGTTGATGCCTAGGATACTGCCCTGAGAAATTCCTGCAGAGATTTCCTGAGCTGAGATGACTGATCTCTAACAACCACAACCATTTTCCTTTGTGCAAAGTATGACTTCGACCATCTGAGAGTTTTTTCCCAATTCCTATTGGCTTTTCGTCAAATGTTGCAACAAGACAGGCACTTTCATCTCGGCTCTGGAATTTAGCCCTTTTCCCTATTTGAATCAAGGCCATAATGAGATCAGTAGCTGAATAGCCCTGGCAGAACCATGGCTAAGCCTCAGTGAGCAGTTTATTGCCGTGTAAATGCTACTTGACGTCACTGTCTTGGTAGAATTTTCTTGGAAGCATTACTGTTGTTGCAATGCTATTAAATCAAAATCCTGGAGCACCCTCCCTAACAATGCTGTACCAACATTAAATAGACTATAGTGGCTCAACAGACAACTCACCATCAATTTCTCAAGGGCAACTAGGGACAGGCAATAAATATTTGTCAGGCCAGCAACTTCTATATCCTTTGAATGAATAAAAAAGAAGTTTAGATGAAATTGTCAGTACAGAGACAAGGTGACTAAGATTGGCAAATAAGATGATAAGATAGAGGAATGGAATTAGGCCATTCAGCCTATCAAGTCAACTTTTTCATTCGATCATCGCTGATTCATTTCTCAACCCCACTTTCCTGCCTTCTTCCTATAACCCTTGATCCCCTTACTAATGAAATTGATCTCTGTCTTAAATATACTCAATGACTTCACCTCCATAGCCTTCTGTGGCACTGACTTCTACACATTCACTACCCCCTGGCTGAAGAAATTCCTCCTCATCTCAGGTCTAAAGGGCTGTCCCTTCACTCTGAGGCTGTGCTCTCAGTGCAACTCTTTCCTATGAGTGGAAGCATCTTCACATCCAGTCAATCCAGGCCTTTCCGTATTTGCTAAGCTTCAATGAAATCCCCCCTCATTCTTCTAAATTCCATTGAGTACATATTCAGCATCCATAACTGCTCCTCATGAAAAACCCATCATCCCTGGGATCATTCTTGTAAACCTTCTCTGGACCCCTTCCAAGGCCAGCACATCTTTCCTCAGATACAGGGCCCAAAACTGCTCAGAGTATTCCTAATGTGGTCTGACCAGATCCTTATACAGCCTCAGCAGTATATCTCTGCTCTTGTATTCTAGCCCTCTTGAAATGAATGCCAACATTGCATTTGCCTTCCTAACTGCCAACAGAACCTGCAATATCTACCTTACGAGAATCCTGAACTGGCCTCCTAAGTCCCTTTGTGCTTCAGATTTCCAAAGCCTTTCCCCATTTAGAAAATAGTTATGCCTCTATTCTTCCTAACAAAGTGCATAACCTCAAACTCTCCCATCTGATATTCCATCTGCCCCTTCTCTGCCCACTCTCCTAGCCTAAGGTTTTCTGCAGCCTCCCAGCTCCTCATTACTACCTATCTCTCCACCTATCTTTGTGCTATCTGCAAACATAGTAACAGTACCCTCAGTTCCTTTGTCTAGATTGTTAATGTATAATGTGAATAGTTGCGGTGCTAACACTGAATCCACAAGTCACAGACTGCCACCCTGAAAAAGACACCATTATCCTCAGTCTCTGCCTTCTGCCAGTCAGCCAATCTTCTATCCACACCAGTGCCATTCCTTTACCACCATGGGCTCTTATCTTATTTGGCAGCCTCCTGTATGGCACCTGGTCAAAAGGCTTCTGGAAATTTAAATAGCTCACATGCACTGGCTATCCTTTGTCTAACTTGCTCCTTACCTCCTCAAAGAATTCCAACAGACTTGTCATTTATGACTTCCCCTTGATGAAGCTGTGCTGACTCAGTCCTACGCTGACTCAATCTTATTTTATCATGTGCTTCCAAGTACTCTGTAAACTCATCCTTAATAATGGACTCTAAAATCTTCCCTACAGCTGAGATCAGGCTAACCGGCCTATAATTTCCTGTCTTCTGCTTCCCTCTCTTCTTAAACAGGGGTGTTATATTAACCATTTTCCAGTCCTCTGGGACCCTCCCTGACTCCAGTGATTCCTGAAAGATTACTTCCAATGCCTCCATAATGTCAGCAATTTTTTTCAGAACTCTGTGGTGTAGTCCGTCTGCTCTGGGTGATTAATCCACCTTCAGACCTTTCAGCTTCTCTAGCCCCTTCTCCTTAGTGATGACCAATACACTCACTTCTTCCCCCTGAGTCCCTTGAAATTCTGGTATGCTACTGGTGTCTTCCACCATGAAGACTGATGTACTTATTCAGTTCTTCTGTCATTTCTTTGTTCCTCATTATTATTTCTCCAGGCTCATTTTTCAGTAGTCCAATGTCCATTCTTGCAACTCTCCTACGTTTGAAAAATCGAAAAAAAAATTTACAATCTTGTTTTATATTACTAACTAGCTTACCCTTCTGTTTCATCTTCTCCGGTCTTATTGCTTTTTCAGTTGTTCTTTGTTGATTTTTAAAGGCTTTCCAATTCTTTGGCTTCCCATAAATCTTCACTACATTGGATGCTTTTCCTTTTGCTTTTACTTGGCAGTTATTTATTATTATTTACAATTACTCTTATTATGATTTTCTATCACTTATTTTCTATTATTTTGACAATCAACCTCTCGGAACTGACTGTTCCCTGATTGTTACCATGATTCCCAAGTTGCTAGTTCCTACAAAATGGATACAGAAGGAATTAATCACAATATCATTGTTAAAATGCTGAAATTGGACAAAAATTGAAGCATTTTAGCACTTACTAAAATATTCTCTGGCACACTAACAAATAACAACGACTCTGAAGCCTTATCATGTGTTGTTCTAGATGCTCGTAATAAGATGTTGACAGAAGTTTTTGCATCACATAAGACTTTAATGTACAGTTTTGTTTCATTTCAGCAGTTTATTATGTTACCAAGAGAAGGACTAGCCTTGGGGAGAAATTTCCTAATTAAACTGTACTCTCAGGAATATATGTTCCAAGAAACAAAGTTTACCTGTACCAAGTCCTTTGTTGATAAATCATCTAATACAGTATGCATCATGGTGTAACTTCTTAGAATAGTCATGAATTCTGCTTAGTTTTCCCAATATTTGTTGTTGCAAACATATGTATGAATTGCTTTTCTTTTATTGAAACCACAGACAGAATCTTCTTGAAAAAGTTGAGTTCCTAGCAGTCAGCTAGAGAGCTGGTAAGTGATCTGAGTTGACTCCTTATGGCAAGGCTGTCCAATTCTATTGACTCAACAAACATTGGCAAAGATACTGAATGTTCTTAGTCTGGAATTAAGAGTCTGGCAGCTCTCATACTCACCATAAATGAAGCCATGACTGCTGTTGGGAGAACACCTAGTACAACAACATGCGAGGTAAGTTGTGGCAGTGTCGGTTTCTGGGGTTAGAATCAAAGGGAGAAGGAATAAGGGGATTTGAAATAGAACATAGAACATAGAACAATACAGCGCAGAACAGGCCCTTCGGCCCTCGATGTTGCGCCGCCCTGTGAACTAATCTAAGCCCATCCCCCTACACTATCCCATCGTCATCCATATGCTTATCCAAGGACTGTTTAAATGCCCCTAATGTGGCTGAGTTAACTACATTGGCAGGCAGGGCATTCCACACCCTTACCACTCTCTGAGTAAAGAACCTGCCTCTGACATCTGTCTTAAATCTATCACCCCTCAATTTGCAGCTATGCCCCCTCGTACTAGCCAACGTCATCATCCTCGGAAAAAGACTCTCGCTGTCCACCCTATCTAATCCTCTGATCATTTTGTAGGTCTCTATTAAATCCCCTCTTAGCCTTCTTCTCTCCAATGAGAACAGACCCAAGTCCCTCAGCCTTTCCTCATAAGATCTTCGCTCCAGACCAGGCAACATCCTGGTAAATCTCCTCTGCACCTTTTCCAATGCTTCCACATCCTTCCTGTAATGGGGCGACCAGAACTGTACGCAATATTCCAAGTGAGGCCGCACTAGCGTTTTGTACAGTTGCAGCATGACATCACGGCTCTGGAACTCAATCCCTGTACCAATGAAACCTAACACACCGTATGCCTTCTTAACAGCACTATCAACCTGGGTGGCAACTTTCAGGGATCTATGTACCTGGACACCAAGATCCCTCTGCACATCCACACGACCAAGAATCTTTCCATTGACCCAGTATTCTGCCTTCGTGTGTGGCTGTCAGCAAAGAATTCCCCAGCCTACACCCCGCCCTCAGGTTTATCTGTCAGGAGTTAAAGGCATGCTCGTAACTTGGTTGATCCCAGCAGCAGTGGGCAAAGACCCTTGGGTGATCCTTAATTGACCATTTAAGGTCCTCAATTGCTGACAGGAGGTGGAATTTGACAGAGGTGGAAAGCTGTCAGGGTTCAGGTTCACTACCATTCCATCTATTTAAGTAACTGCGTGATCTCCAGAATTTTTAGGGTGTTATTTGTGTCCTTTGTTTTGGTTCCGACTTCACAAGGAGGACACAAATAATGTCCCACGAATGTTGGGTCTAGTGAAGGAGAGGATATGAAGGAAATTGGCATCAGTAGGGAAATAATGTTGGAAAAATTAATGGGATTAAAGGTCAATAAACCCCCATGGCCTGATAATCTACATCCCAATGTACTTAAGAAAGTTTCCCTAGAAATAGTGGATACTTCAGTGGCCATCTTTCAAGACTGAAAAGATGGTTGTTAACATCATAAAAGGCAAATTTTTTTCTTTGTCATGCCTCACTGGGACAGTACACTGGAAATCAAGCCCCACTCTTCCTGGAGTCAACACAAAAATTTTAGATTTTACAAAGTACCTAAATTTCCCCAATTTACCCATCTTTTAGAGACAAAAAACTGCAGATGCTGGAATCCAAGGTAGTCAAAGAGGAGGCTGGAAGAACACAGTCCTGAAGAAAGGTAATACCCAAAACATTGACTGCTACTTTCCCCTGGATGCTGCCTGGCTTGCTGTGTTCTTCCAGCCTTAGGTTTGTTTACCCATCTTTTAGACTAGGTTTACAGAAAGCACAGACCAGGTTGCTGTACTCAATAAGAATTGCTATTTATTATAAATAAATAAGTTCCAACTGTAGATAAACAACTATGAAGCGTCGACATATAACTCTACTGGCTAAAATTCTAACTCCCTTCTAGACCCCTCCTACACATACAGACTTAAGAAATTGTCGTTATTGATAGCAGGGAAAGGAATACTTGGGAAACAGTTTAATAGCACCAGTTCTCATGATTTGTTGCAGGGCTTCCTTTTGTTCTCCAAGTCCTTTATATCCAGGTTCCTCCAGGTTCATTACTTCTTCACAGGAAGCATAGACCAATTGCTTCACAAATGATAAAGTCCCTGACTTGTTGATTAAAAGCAACAGGTTTCAGCAACTAGCTTCAGGTATTTTACTTGAGAGAGAGAAATGCATACTACACTCCTCTTCCAGGGGTTCAAGGGCTTCTCACATTATTATTAACACCCAAAAGCTGTTCAGCTACCCAGGAACCAATCAGAAAGTTGTTGTCAGGGTGATAACCTTAGGCACCCCTGACTAGTCACAACCGCCCAAACCTAACCAACTACTATTGTGAGCCGAAACTCTCTTTGTATACATGCCTCAGGCATGTGCCATCTATTTAAACCTTCCACATTGTTTGCAAAGCAACAATTTAACATGACTTAGAATGAGTTTTATTAACTCAAGTTTTAAAAATATACTGCTTCTTCCTCAGTCCTTTGATGTAAAATAGCAATTTCCCCAATTCAATCCACATTCAGAAATAAAGTAAAATTAAAAGACGTAGTCTCTACAGCATAGGAAGAAAGCTGAGAGACTAAACAAAATAAGGGGTATAATTTAAAGGAGGTGCAGGCGCAAAGGGACTTGGGTGTACACATACATAAATCATTACAGGATTGGTTGACAGAGTGGTTATCAAAGCATATGGTATCCTGGGGCTTTATCAATAGGGGCACAGAGTACCAAAGCAAAAAAGTTACAGTAAAACTACATAAAACATTGATCCAGCCACAAATGGAGTGTTGTATCTAGTTCTGGGCACAATACTCAGAAGGACTGTGGTGGCATTACAAAGTGTGTATTAAAGATTCATGAGATTGGTTCCATGGATAATGATCTTCAGTTTTGTAGATAGATTGGATACATTGGGTCAGTTCTGCATGGAGCAGAGAAGATTGAGAGGTGATTTGACAAAGGTACTCAAACCTATGAATGATACGAACAGTGTGGACAGGGAGAAACTGGTCCCAGTATGAATAGTAAACAAGACGGCAAAGGTTTAAGGAAATGAAAGTAGAAAGTGGCAAATAAACGTAGCAGGTTTGGCAGCATCAGTAGAAAGAAAAACAGAATGAATGTTTTAAGTGCCTCACAGAATTAGGGACTCGGGTTGGATTCCAGCCTTGCACTACTGTCTGTGGGGAGTTTGCACATTCTCCCCATGTCTGCGTGGGTTTCTTCTGGGTGATCCAGTTTCGTCCCACAGCTCAAAGATGTGCAGGTTAAGTGAATTGGCCATGCTAAATTACCTATAGTGTTCAGGAATGTCTAAATTAGTGGATCAGCTGTGGGAAATACAAGGTTGCAGTGATAGGGTAGTGGGGTGAGTCTGGGTGGGACAATCGGTGTGGACTTGTTGGGCTGAATGGCCTGTTTCTACACTGTAGGGTTTCTGTGAAGTGCAATGATACTCTTCAGAATTAAGGTAATTGTCAAAAGTAACAATGGTGACATGAGGGAAGGTATTTTCACAGAGTGACTGATTAGGATCTGGAATGCACTGCACGTTGTGGCAGTAGGTTCAATGGTGGCTTTTAATAGGGAATTGGATCATTATCTAAAAAGGAAACAATTGCCGTGCTACATGGAGAAAGCAGGGGAGTGGCTTCAAGTAAATTACTCCTTTAAATGGTCAGCAAAGATATAACAAGCTGATTGGTCTCTTTCTGTTCTGTAAACATTCTATGTTCTATATTCTGGTATTTCTAAACACTTCCAGCCCACAACATTTACACAAAGTTGCACCTCAAGCATACTCTGCCGGGCGATGAATTCAATTCAGCAGCAGTTTACCTGTGAAATTTAATCAAACAAGATTAATGAAAGATATTGATACTTCTTACATTGGTTTGATCTGCACAACTAGCATCTGCTATTTCCACCATAAATATTTAACAGAGAGTGTTCTACCAGAAAACACAGCTGGTCTATACTGTAACTCGAGTATCTTTTAAATACGCACCAGTAATTGTATTTGAAACCTGAATGGTCCAGTGTTTACAGTCTGTCAAATGAACCATGTTTTTCATAATTGCATTGCGATTTGTGTCAAGATATAATTTAGCAACACTGAATTATCTCTGACTGTAGATGAAAAATGAGTAAGTGATTTGATAAGACCCAGACTGAGGAATTGCTTCTATGTGACGCATTACAGAGGACGAACAAAAATGTGGAGCTCAATTGTGCCAAGCAAGTGTGTCGGTAGAAGACAAATACTAAAACCTCCAAAACAAGTTGCTACATCTTAGCAGGTATACTGAATGTTCCCTAACTTTCCTACCACCTCTCATTTTTGATTGTAACTTAGCAAGATACCACATTTACAGTAACAAAAATACATGTCACAGTAAATCCATCAAGGACATTTCTATGCAGGAACAGTGGAATAGAGAGAAGATTCAGAAAATTAATTGAAATTCTAGCAAGAAAACTTGTGATGGAACATGCAAAATAGAACAAAATAATTTGTTAATGGTACTTAGGTTAGAATTTGAGAATATTTTAAACAATAATTACTGCCATTATATATGGAGATTTTCTTATCAATGTTGGTACAGAACTACAGCTAACTTTTACAAACGGACAGTAGTTTTATCTTGTCTTGCCTTTCGAGCAGACAGAAACCCAGGCAGCTTGATATGCTTGTCCGCAATGACCAGTCAAGGCAGTGTAAATGTTGCTGTATGACACCAAGCTACTTTAATGTCAGACCTGCAGCATGCACCAGCAGCTTCAGTAGAAACACATTGCATGTGCTTCAACGAAATGGCCATGTTTCAAAATCTAAGTTAGAAGTCACGTGACATCAGGTTATAGTCCAACAGGTTTATTTGATATCACAAGCTTTGAGAGTGTGGCCCCTTTGTCAAGTGAAGTGAGACAGAAGCAGACAAACACAGAATTTATAGGTAGACAGGGCAGAGAAATCAAAAGATCATACCAATGGTGTGAGTGGAGTGTCAAACAAAAAGTCTCTGCAGGTAATCAAAAGTGTCAGATGGTATAAATAAAGTGTCACCACCTGAATAACAAGTGAAGGGATGACCTATAATCTGATTAAATGTGGCAGAGAAATAATTACAAAACATTAAAACTAGGGTGCTGCTGGAGACAAACCAAATGACTGCAATAACTTGATTGGTATAAGAATTGCATACCGAGGGTATAACCAAAGTAATAAGTAATCCAAAACTGTACAAACTAATTAAGGTAGAAAAATTATAACAATTTATCAAGGTGATGATGTCAAAACAGAACAATAAGGAAGATTTTACAGATACAGAACAATGTGGTGGGGTCACATGTAGCACAACATGAGCTCACGATCATGGTTGAGGTTGTCTTCAGGGGTACGGAACTTGGCTATCAGTTTCTGCTCAGCAATTCTGCGTTGTGTATCCAAAGTCCGCCTCGGAGGATGCTTACTCTATCGGTCATATCCTGTGTTTGTCTACCGAGCAGTTCATTGCGATTTTTTGCAGTTGCACAATGGAACTGGCAATTGATGAGTTGAGCATTGTATCCCATTCTTGTGGTGGCATCCTTCAAAATCTTTAGATATCATTGCATTCCTCCTCATCTGAGCAGATCCTGTGTATGCGCAGGTCTTGTCAGTATGGGATGGCTTCTTTAATATGTTTAGGGTGGAAACTAGAGAAGTGCAGCATCATGAGGCTATCCATGGGCTTGCGATAGAGTGAGTTACTGAGGGGTCTGTCCTTGATGGAGATGCGTGTGTCCAAGAATGAGGCTAATTCTGGAGAGTAACATGGTAAGTCTGATGGTGGGATAAAACTTGTTGATATTGATATGTAGTTGTTTCAGTGATTCCTTGCCACGAGTCCAAAGGAAGAAAATGTCGTCAATGTTTCTGGTGTATAGTGTTAGTCAGAGATCCTGTGCAGCAAAGAAGTCTTGCTCGAATTAGTGCATGAAAATGTTGGCATATTGGGGCAGAAATTTGGTCCTCATGCCTCTTCTGTGTGTCTGGATGAAGAACTGGTTGTCAAAGTTGTGGTCAAGGATGAAGCAGATGAGCTGTAGCATGGCATCTGGAAATTGGCAGCTGGTGGTATTGAGTACTGAGATTGTTGCAGTGATGCCATTGTTGTGGAGGATGCTGGTATAGGGTGCCAAAATGTCCATTGTGATCAGCAATGTTTCTGGTTCGACTGGCCTGTGGGTGCCTACTTCTGTAAGAAATTTGTAGTGTCACGACAGAAGCTGGGGATCCTTTATTCAGGGGGTTTCAAGATACCCTCGATATAGCCAGACAAGTTCTCACACAGGGTCCCACTGCCTGATACGATGGGACATCCAGGTATGTTGGCTTTGTGTATCTTCCGAAGGTAGTAGAAGTCTCCTATGCGAGAAGTACGTGGGATGAGGTTTTGATCAGTCTGTTCAGTTGAGGAGTGCTTTCTTTAGTCAGATCGGCAGGTAGTTGTCTGTAGTGTTCCTGGATGTTCAGTTGTCGGTACACTTCCTTGCAGTAGTCCATTCTATTTTGTGTGATGATGGCCCCTCCTTTGTCTGCTGGTTTGATTACAATGCTGCAATTGATCTTGACAGATGATCTTTTGATCTTTATGATCTAATGATCTTTTGATCTCTCTGCGTATAAATTCTGTGTCTGCGTGCGTCTTTCTCACTTCACATGAAGGGGCTATGCTCCAAAAGCTTATGATTTCAAATAAATCTGTTGGACTATAACCAGGTGATGCGTGACTTCTGACTTTGTCCATTCCAGTCCAACACCAGCACCTCCACATCATCAAAATCTAAGGGGAGCAGTCAAGTAGGACTATGCTTAATCAAAGGATCCTGCCACAATCAGTCAAGGACATAGCTGCATCTCAGTCCAGGGGTTGGACACAGTCACCTTGCCTCTTGGTATGATCAGCATCAGGGAATCCGTCTCATTATAGGCCAGGGAGTGGGCCATGGTCAGTCCTGCAAGTCAAGTTCAACCAATCTGGGGATTAATAGTTAATCAATCCATTGCATAGTGGTCAGTCTAGTCCATGATCAGTTGCCGCTGCTGTTCCAAGTCAACTGGGGGCTGGCCCATGATCAAGGGCTATGGAGAGAGTGCGGGTAAGTGGAGTTGAAATGCCCATCAGCCATGATTAAAAGGCGGAGTTGACTCGATGGGCCGAATGGCCTTACTTTCACTCCTATGTCTTATGGTCTTATGATCAGCTCAGGGAGTCTGTGCAATGAAAGTCAAATTGGTGGGTTATCAAGGGTCACTTCTATCCTTGTTAAGTTGGGCAAATCAAGTGTAGTGATTGGAGGCAACACGCTCGGATGCAAAGGGGAGAATAACTATGTTGGGGTGACTCAATATAAAGGTGGGAGTAGGCTTAGTATAGGAGAGCACAGGGTTATAAGAGGGAGGCATCTATGGTCAACACCATCCTGGCTTTGAACAGGAGTGTCAATGCATGACAATGTTTGGAACAACTAAGCTGAAGGCCTAGGGCTCAGGGTAAAGTGGGAGATGAAGAGTTTAATGAAGGATGGGAATGTGGGAAGGCTCAAACCTTACAGGGTTGACAGAGAACCCAATACAGAAAAGAACATGAAGATTTGGGAATCCTTCGATTGACATGCTGTGCCTGCAATATAATCTCTGGAGTGTTAGCTGTGTTTCCTTCCATGCTAATTTGAATGGCAAACGTGTAATGAAATTTAAAAAATGACTGCCATTGCACGCAGAGTAAGGTTTCTTTTGTCTGACAGTGCGAGCTCCACTTGTGATGATATGAGGCCCTTTAAGTGGCAATTGAATGAATAAAGCACTTACAGATTACAGGTTAAAGACGTCTGTAATCACAAAATTCTGCATGTGTATCTCATGCAGTGACAAATTTGCCAAACACAAATCATAGGAACGAGCAATTTTGACCATGGCATTATTGATGACCAATTAATCCTAGTAATCTCTGTGAAACGGAAGTAACCATAGATGATCTATAAAATGTCACCCATAAAATTCACAAACACATTCCAAGGTCTCAGAGGATCCACGAGGACCTGGTGTTGCTTTCTTCAGGCATTCAACTGTAAGTAATTCACAACATGCTCTTACATCCATTGCTTTCAGTCGTTTCAGCGGCGGAAGTCCGGAAGGAGGCGCGAGGGCAGCCTGGGAAGGTGACCTTCTCCTTTTAAAAACTTACCTCGTGACGCGGAGTGCGCGTCGAGCAGGAGCAGACACGCATGGTTGAGTAAGTGAGGTAACATATTTGGGCGGTTGCTTTACCCGAAACACTACTAAAGTAGTGTCTCCCACCCATCCTCCTCCTCTAACCAAAAAGGGTCTGAGCGCCGATTTGGTAAGTTACTAGTGTTTTCTTTTCCAATAGTCTGTTTTTTACAATTCAGAACAATGGCAATGGATGCAAGGGCAGTTGCAGGCTCCTCCTGGAGGATGTGGGAGGTAAGGGTCACCACTAGTGTCCCTGCTGACTTCATCTGTGAGAAGTGCACCCAACTCCAGCTCCTTGGAAACCGTGTTAGGGAACTGGAGCTGGAGCTGGATGAACTTCGGATCATTCGGGAGGCTGAGGGGGTGATTGAGAGGAGTTACAGGGAGGTAGTCACACCTCAGGTACAGGAAAAAAGTAGATGGGTTACAGTCAGGGGACGGAAAGGGAACAGGCAGACAGTGCGGGGATCCCCTGCGGCCGTTCCCCTCAATAACAGGTATACCATTTTGGATTCTGTTGAGGGGGACGAGTTACCAGGGGTAAGCCATGGGGTACAGGTCTCTGGTGCAGAGTCTGTCCCAGTTGCTCAGAAGGGAAGGGGGAAGAGGAGGAAAGCATTAGTCATTGGGGACTCCATATTTAGGGGGACAGATAGGAGATTCTGTGGGAACGAAAGAGAATCACGGTTGGTGTGTTGCCTCCCTGGTGCCAGGGTCCGTGATGTCTCGGATCGTGTCTTTGGGGTCCTGAAGGGAGAGGGTGACCAGCCCCAAGTCGTGGTCCACATAGGTACCAATGACATAGGTAGAAAGAGGGATAGGGATATAAGGCAGGATTTCAGGGAGCTAGGGTGGAAGCTGAGAGCTAGAACAAACAGAGTTGTTATCTCTGGTTTGTTACCCGTGCCACATGATAGCGAGGCAAAGAACAGGGAGACATATCAGCTGAACACGTGGCTGCAGGGACGGTGCAGGAGGGAGGGTTTCAGGTATATGGATAACTGGGGCTCATTCTGGGGAAGGTGGGACCTCTACAAACAGGACGGTCTTCACTTGAACCAGAGGGGTACTAATATCCTGGGTGGGAAATTTGCTGGTGCTATTCAGGTGGATTTAAACTAGCTCAGCAGGGGCATGGGAACCTGTGGTGTAGTTCCATTACACAGGAGGATGAGAGAAGGGAGGACATGGACAGGATTTCACCATCACAGGAGTGTGCTGGCAGACAGCAAGCTGGTTTGAAGTGTGTCTACTTCAACGCCAGGAGTATCCGGAATAAGGTAGGTGAGCTTGCAGCATGGATAGGTACCTGGGACTTCGATGTTGTGGCCATTTCGGAGACGTGGATTGAGCAGGGTCAGGAATGGATGTTGCAGGTTCCAGGGTTTAGATCTTTCATAAAGATCAGGGAAGGTGGTAAAAGAGGGGGAGGTGTAGCTTTGTTAGTCAAGGACAGTATAACGGTGGCTGAAAGAACTTTTGACGAGGACTCGTCTACTGAGGTGGTATGGGCTGAGGTCAGAAACAGGAGAGGAGAGGTCACACTGCTGATAGTTTTTTATAGGCCTCCTCAAAGTTCCAGGGATGTGGAGGAAAGGATCGGCAAAACGATTCTGGGCAGGAGTGAAAGGAACAAGGTGGTCATTATGGGAGACTTTATCTTCCCCAACATTGACTGGAAATGCTATAACTCTAGTACGTCCGATGGATCAGTTTTTGTCCAATGTGTGCAGGAGGGTTTCATGACACAGTATGTCGAAGGGCCGACAAGAGGGGAGGCCACACTGGATCTGGTACTTGGTAATGAACCAGGCCAGGTGTTTGATTTGGTGGTAGGTGAGCACTTTGGAGAGAGTGACCATAATTCGGTTACATTTAGTTTAGCAATGGAAAGGGATAGGAACATGCCACTGGGCAAGAGTTATAGATGGGGGAAAGGCAATTATAATGCAATTAGGCAAGACTTAGGAGGGATAGAATGGGGTAGCAAAATGCAGGGGATGGGGACAATTGAAATGTGGAGCTGGGGCAAGGAACAGATATTGCGTGTCCTTGATAGGTATGTCCCTGTCAGGCAGGGAGGAAGTGATAAGGTAAGGTAACCTTGGTTTACAAAAGAAATTGTATCTCTTGTTAAGCGGAAGAGGGAGGCTTATGTGACATTGAGACGAGATGGTTCAGATGAGGCGATGGAGAGTTACAGATTAGCTAGGAGGGATTTAAAGAGAGAGTTAAGAAGAGCAAGGAGGGGACATGAGCAGTCATTAGCAGGTAGAATTAAGGAGAACCCTAAAGCTTTCTATAGGTATGTGGGGAATAAAAGGATGACTAGGGTAAGAATACGGCCAGTCAAAGACAGAAGTGGGAAGTTGTGTGTGGGCCCTGTGGAGATCGGAGAGGTGCTAAACAAATATTTATCATCTGTTTTCACTCAGGAAAAGGAGAATATTGTACAGGAGAAGACTGAGATACGGGCTATTGGACTTGAAAGGATTGAGGTTAGTAAGGAGGAGGTGTTATCAATCCTAGAAGGCGTGAAGGTAGATAAATCCCCTGGGCCGGATGGGATTTTTCCGAGGATTCTCTGGGAAGCTAGGGAGGAGATGGCAGAGCCTTTGACCTTGATCTTTGAGTCGTCATTGTCTACAGGTTTAGTGCCAGAGGACTGGAGGATTGCAAATGTTGTGCCCTTGTTCAAGAAGGGCAGTAGGGATGACCCAGGTAATTATAGACCAATGAGCCTTACATCTGTTGTAGTAAAAGTTTTGGAAAGGACTATAAGAGATAGGATTTATAATCATCTAGCAAGCAACCATTTGATTGGAGATAGTCAACATGGATTCGTCAAGGGCAGGTCGTGTCTCACAAACCTCATTGAGTTTTTTGAGAAGGTCACCAAGCATGTGGATGAGGGTAGGGCAGTTGACGTGGTGTACATGGATTTCAGTAAAGCCTTTGATAAGGTTCCACATGGTAGGCTATTGGATAAAATGCAGAGGCATGGGATTGAGGGAGATTTAGCAGTTTGGATTAGAAACTGGCTTTCTGAAAGAAGCCAAAGAGTGGTGGTTGATGGAAAATATTCAGCCTGGAGTCCGATTACTAGTGGTGTGCCACAAGGGTCTGTTTTGGGACCACTGCTGTTTGTCATTTTTATAAATGACTTGGACGCAGACATAGGTGGATGGGTTAGTAAGTTTGCAGATGACACTAAAGTCGGTGGAGTGGTGGACAGTGTGGAAGAATGTTGCAGGTTGCAGGGAGACTTGGATAAACTGCAGAATTGGGCTGAAAGGTGGCAAATGGAGTTCAATGCAGATAAATGTGAGGTGATGCACTTTGGGAAGAATAATAGGAAAGCAGAATACTGGGTCAATGGAAAGATTCTTGGTCGTGTGGATGTGCAGAGGGATCTTGGTGTCCAGGTACATAGATCCCTGAAAGTTGCCACCCAGGTTGATAGTGCTGTTAAGAAGGCATACGGTGTGTTAGGTTTCATTGGTACAGGGATTGAGTTCCAGAGCTGTGATGTCATGCTGCAACTGTACAAAACGCTAGTGCGGCCTCACTTGGAATATTGTGTACAGTTCTGGTCGCCCCATTACAGGAAGGATGTGGAAGCATTGGAAAAGGTGCAGAGGAGATTTACCAGGATGTTGCCTGGTCTGGAGCGAAGGTCTTATGAGGAACGACTGAGGGACTTGGGTCTGTTCTCATTGGAGAGAAGGAGGCTAAGAGGAGATTTAATAGAGACCAACAAAATGATCAGAGGATTTGACAGGGTGGACAGTGAGAGTCTTTTTCCTAGGATGATGATGTTGGCTAGTACGAGGGGGCATAGCTGCAAATTGAGGGGTGATAGATTTAAGACAGATGTCAGAGGCAGGTTCTTTACTCAGAGAGTGGTAAGGGCGTGGAATGCCCGGCCTGCCAATGTAGTTAACTCAGCCACATTAGGGGCATTTAAACAGTCCTTGGATAAGCATATGGATGATGATGGGATAGTGTAGGGGGATGGGCTTAGATTAGTTCACAGGGCGGCGCAACATCAAGGGCCGAAGGGCCTGTTCTGCGCTGTATTGTTCTATGTTCTATAACGTTTTTGGGTCCCATGTGGAATTTCCAAATGCGGCTTTTCGTTTGTTCTTTGTTTGCTTTTCCTGTTATAGGACAGAAGTTAAGATTAACACCTGTTGAAAATCTTTGCAACACTTAATTCTCCCAGATTCAAAAATGACAATATGTTACACTATGGTGGGCATTAGAGAAGTATAGCACTCCTTCACACAGTGTACTAACATTGTGTGACACAAAGGAAGGATAGCGTGTCTTCGATTCATTCTTGTAGCTGCTGCTAAAATAGCATTCGATCATACAGGTAATAGTGCAAAGTGAAATATATTTCACAAAGGTGTTATTCCATTCATACTGAGGGATTGCCTATGTGTCTTCAGATGCTCTTCTTTTCTGGTTCCCTCACATTGTGTGTAGGTGCATTCCAACGGTCCACAACTGATGTGGAGGAAGCCTGCCCTAAAGTGGAGACTGTTAGCCTTGGTGTTTTGGGCAGGTGACCTGGAGGCATTTATAGCCAACGTGCCCAGATCTGTTAGAGTATCCCATCCAGATGCAGACTCACCCTCAAGACTTAAACTTTCACATGGTTGAGGGTTGCAGACATTGTTAAGGTAAATGGGCCTGGAACCTCTGCAGTGCTTTGACAGGAGACTTGTCAGGGGCTTATATGTATTTTCTCCTCTGTCTGTGTGCCTGCTGACACTCACCTGACTCCTTGTGAGGATGGGGTACCCAGACTGAGGTCAAGGCCCTTGGTGCCTGTTATTGATATTGACCAAAAATGGTCACACAGATGAAGTGCAGGTTTGTGTGCATCTCTGGCACCAAAAGGTATCCTGCTGAATGTGACGGTCAGCGGCAGTTGCTATACAGTGTTCCCTCTAAGCTGCATGGTCATGCATCTGCACAGCCACTCTGGAAATCAGCGATTGAGGTACAGACACCATTCCCAGCACTGACTTCATGTTGGAGCTTGGAGGTCTATGCAGAAGAAAAACAAAATTAGGTGGAATGTAGCCACTGACATGTCCATGGAGACAGCATGCCAAGTCAGCACGATACCTAATATGTTGGTGGACTCCTCCAACGTTCAGTCCAGTTTCTCAAGACAGTCCGATAGACTTGCTTCTCCTGTCTCTGTCTTTGTTTTGTGCATTTTAATGAAGTTATTAATAACCGACACCATGGGGTCCTTTCCTGTCTCGGTCTGAGAAGATGCCTGTTCACTAGCAACTGTCTGAATGCTAGTGACCTGCACCTTTCTTCCTTGGCCAACTGCAGAGGCGTGGTAGTGATATTCTCATGACAATGTGTTCACAAGTCTAATCTAACTAAAGTATCCACTGAGTTGTCAGCATTTGAGCTGATGGAGGGTGCAGGAGACAGCCTTGCCTCTTCAGAGAGATCTGTGTTTTCTCCATCAGAGATGGAGGAGAAACTGGTGGGGTGAGGCTCTGTTCTCCTCCGATCAGAGACTAGTGAGTGCCACTGTGCCTTCAGAAGACAAGAGGAAATGACTTGTGCAATAGGGGCAGAAGCTTGAACAAATGTTCACATTGGTGGTAAAGGGAAAGCAGCGTAGAATTTGTCAATGAGCTTGCTTGTTTGTCAGGACATGGAAATATCAGCATCACCACCTCAGCAACCTCTATTATCTCTTGCTAATGCAAGTATTCTCTCCTTGTAGGGTGTGAGCAGGTGGCTGCATCACCACCAGTCTTGACCCTCTCTGCCCTTTTGTAGGTAGTTTTCTCCTAGAATAAATAAAAGTGCATAGATTGAGTGGGGTGAAAGTAGCTGAGGCTGTTAATTTTGGTGCAGGTGGGGAAACCATGGTGAGGTATCTCAAATAAATAAGTAAGAAACACTGTGACCAGGAAAAGTTAATAGGTGGGGGGAATGGGATGAATGAGAGCCATTGAGGCAAGATGCTACATGCAATAGTGAGGATGGTAGATCTTGGCAGAAGATAGGTGCAGAGATAGAGTGAGAGGTAATAGACTGAAGATGACGGCACTTATCTTTGCACCGGTCATTTACCTCTTTCATGTACTGGCAGGCATTCATACAGAATGTAGAAACAGCACTATGCTGGGTAGCAACTTTGGACCAGGCTGGCAGAATCTGGTGCTGAGATTTCCTCTGGCATTCTTAGAGGGAAAAAAGGCTCTTCTTTCCACCATCCTAACCACCAGAATTTGTAGGTTCGTGTTCGCAACATGGGTGCCAGTCAGCCTCAATCAGATATATCGTTCAGAGATCCTTACATGCTGGCTTGCAGAATATAAGCTGGGGTGGGATTGAGTTTTAAATATGGCACCAGCAACAGGTATGCTGGAAATTCCCAGTGCTTGTGAGTATTTTCCTCACTGTTGAGCACAAGTTAGCATGAGAGTATCACTGCGGAGGCATGATGTATACTTAATGAAATGACTACCTTAAAATTTTGTGAGAGCATTCCTCAGAGCACACAGAAAACCGCTCTGTGAAGTTCCTGAAATTAACAGCCAAATTTTGTGAAAATTCAGCCAGTAGTCTTCAATGGAAATATGTCTAATCTGCAAAAAAATTCCACAAACTCAATTGCTATAATCTAAGGAAGTTTCCTTTATCAGTATTGTATCTGTACATGGACAGCAGCAATTTAAGAAGGCAGCTCACCACCAAGTTCTCAAGGGAAACTAAGGATAGACAATTATTGCTGACCTCATCAGCTGTGCCCACATTCCACAAGTGGATAAAAAATTTTCTTTAATCAGTTAATTCCTGTGATGAATAGCTGGACTTTAATTTCAATTCTGATGAATATTCATGATTTATTACAATTTTTGGAATCTTAGGTTCTGAAGTAGACGCAACCATAAATAGGTTTAAGATGGACTTGTATTTCTATATTTTATGTGTTAAGGATGGAAGAGCATAGTTTTAATTTAGTTTACATCTCTATGAGTGGTTTTCTGTTATTTGGAAATAAGTTTAGATGTATTTAAATGAGGCTTTTAAAAAACACCTAAGGTGAAAAGTTCAGTGCTTCAGAAAACAAGGTAAGTGGGAAACAAAATAGGCCATTGCAAATGCTGTTTTATGATACGGGAGTGCAAAGATATAAACAAGCTTCCCTTTATAAAGAGAGGCAGAACCATCCAAAAACTTACTGAGTGAGCAGGTTTCTTTCAGAGAGAAGCCAATCAGAGAGAAAAGACCTATAAAAGTAAAAGTGCAGTTTAGCAGTTGAAAGCAGTTTGGGCTGAAAAGAAGTCCTGTTTAGCTTAAAGGTCAGGAAGAGTAAAGCTGCAGAAAGAAAAAGGCTTTATATTGTCAGAGACGAAGACATCCTACTATGCTGTTAAATGCATGATTATAAGAACACATGTTAAGCAGTTTGTTTGAGTCTCATGAAAAGCCACTAATTGAAGAAGATAGTATCCAGTGAATGTGGATGTTTGCCAGGAGGAAACCAAGTACAGCTGTGCCCACTGAACAAGAATGTTAAAGGGTGACTATTCACAAATGTTATTATTTAGTTGGGTCTTGCAGGGATATTTGAGGTCAAATGGAGCTAAAGAACAGGTGATAGTTATATGTGCAATGTGTATTGGATGTGCACTTGACATGGTGTAATTGGGAAACAAATAATCATTGGCTTGGAGTTTTGTAATGTGTGAGTTGTGTCATGATTTCGCTAGAAAGTGTTGCACTGATAATCATATTCCACTTTCTCACAAGCTGTCACAAAATGCATAATTACGTCAAATCTTGATGAGACTACCAAAATGAGCAATTTCCCTGACTGACTGCTACTAGGACAAAAACAGTTTATAACAGGTTTTGTCAATAACAACAACTTAACTATTTATTGTAATCCTAATTCATGTTAACAAAAGACAGAAAATGAAGTATTTCTAATCCTACGACTATGCAGCTTAAAGTTTAACAACTTTAAAACACTCAAAACACAAACATGCAATCATAGCTAAGACAGATGAAAGACAAATGGTTCAACGCTGATATTATGGGTGAAAAAAGAAAGGACAGGATAAACACGATTCTAAAGATCGGCATGCCCAAAATGACTCTTACCAATTTTTATAGATGCACCATCAAACCCATCCAATCCAGATGTGTCACAGCTTGGTAAGCAACTGTTCTGCCCAAGACTATAGGAAATTATAGATTTGTGAATTCAGCAATGTCCACCATGAAAACCAGCCTTCCTTCCATTGACTCCGTCTACTCTTCCCACCGCCTCAAGAAAGCCGCCAACATAATCAAAGAGCCCTCCCAACACGTACCAACAGACTCAAGAACAGTTTCTTCCCTGCTGTTATCAGACATATGAACGGACTTCTCATATATTAGAGCTGATCTTTCTTTGCACCTTTTCTGTAGCTGTAATACTATATTCTGCATTCTGTTCTATTACCCTGGTGTATTTATATAAGGTATGATTTGTCCGGTTAGCATGCAAAACAATATTTTTCACTGCATTTTGGTACACGTGACAATAATAGATCAAATCAAAAAAGTTCAGGCCACAAGGAGAAAAAGCTTCCTCATAGTTGTTTTTAATTTTAGAATAATGACACGCTGCTGTTTCTAGACTGATGGCCATTCTTCTTTTCAATGGTTGATCAGGTGGGCCATGTCTTTCCTTGTTTCAGTACTTTTCATTTTTAAGCTTTCTTAGTTTTTCTGTCATTCACCCACACAGATTAAGAAGGAGATATGGATGCTTTCAGTCTGCAGGCTCTCTGTTTGCTGTTTCTCTCTGCTGTTGCATTGGTACTTGCATTTTTTTTAACACACTGCAGCTCAACTAATCAGAGGTGTTGTTAGGTACAATTTATTTAAATTAATAGAATCTCTGTGCCACTCAGTCTCGAACAGGAACAGCAGCACTGTATCAGACAGCTCAAAAAATACTTAATTTTCAAGCCACAGAACTTTCCTAGTATTTCCGTTATGATGGTTCAACTTCCATTTCAGTTTATAGCCCAAGAGAAGAAAATACATGGTCTCTTACAGTTGGAGTAGAACTATGATTAGGGAAGTATATGACTATACTCTGCCTACTTTACTGAAGAAGAAATAAGGTATGGCCTTGATCCTTTGTTACCATTAAAGGATAAGTAGGAATGTTTTTGTTTTCTGAATTGGCAATGATTTGAACATGGTTGAAGACTTGCACAAATTATTAACTTTCATAAATCATATCAAAAAAGTGATTTGCTAGCTGCTTATGAAACGGTTTGACAGATTCAGGAATAGTGAAGATAGTTCCATTGAAAGAGTACACATGGTATTCAGAAGATTATATTCAAGACTGGAGAAATTCTATTTGAAAATTCCACAAACGCTGCTGGTGTTTAAGTTATTAGACTGCCAAAGTATTCAGTTTGGACAGACTTCCTGTTTTAATGGCAGGTAAATAAACACTGCTAGAACAAATGTTGGAAGTACAAAATAAATTCCTTGGAAGGCAACCCTTTCCAGTAGCATTCATGGTGCAAATGGGCAATTAGCCATGTAATAGAAAATGAAGGTGACAATGTTAAGGAGATGATGAGACCATCTAGATACAGGTAGAAGATAACAATATGAAACAAGAATTTTTAAGAGAGATGACAGTAGAAATGCTTTTGAAAATTTTGAGAAGCATAGAGAAATTTAGATTTACAATAAAAGAATAAACCTTAAATTCCCAGGGTGTAGCCAATCACTTTGAATAACACAAGAAACAGTATCAAAGAATCATATTATACAGAAGAGGCTGATCAGTCTATTGAGTCTGTACTGGCAAAAATATAATACTACTTACACTACTCCCACTTTACCAAAAAGACAAATAAAGGAAGTGGAGAAAATGTACCTAATGCTTTGAACAAACCAAACAGGTCCATGTTGTGCAGTACAACAACTTCATTCCCAACACTCTTTGTATTTCCTTTCATTCTCCAAACCAACACCAAGGGGGCAAAAGAGGTGAATGAATTGGATAGTTTGCCAAAGAGTTTGTATTACTATGATGGGCAAACAAAATTCTTCTGTCGTTTACAATCCTATAATGCTGTGATTTTGTTGAAGGAGAAAAGAGACAAATGTGCAAACGTTATTTAGCACGGTACATTGGTTCAAAGTGTTCAATGTAAATCACCTAGACATTGCAAGATATATAGCAAATGACCTTCAAATCTCAGAATGCTTTAAAATTTGTTTCCCAGTTCAATGCACCATGAATCTGTTTAGACATTTTTTAGAATAGGAGTGCTCTTGATCCTTCACATATATCTTGTTTCGTAAAAGTACACAACATTCAGTTACATATCACTACCTTTACAAAAATGCCTAAGGGTACTGGACCGCTGCTCTGTTCTATCAGTCATTAAAGGTCACCAGTGAATTTGCTATTGTTGTGGGAAATGAAGAAAAAACTCATTGGGAAAAGATCCAAACAAAAACAAATAAAAGTGATGGGACTAGAGGGCAGAATGGGACTGAAAAAATGCCCTTACCTTTCAGTTGTTGGCTCATCATTTTGCAGTAGGCTTTACCAAGTTGTCATGAAGGATGAAACAGCTTAATTCTTCTGTGATATCTCCTTGATTCCAGAGCACTTGTTTAATTTTATTTCATGCTGCTCATGGTTACAATTTAGAGTAATTGAATTTGCAGGATCTTCCTCTGCCTTTGCCATGTTTAACAGAAGTTATGGGAAATGGAGACAAAATATTCTGTGGAACTGACTATCAATTTGTATGGCTGCCCTGATATTCCAACATAACATCTGTCAGACTTCCAGTACAGGTGGATGTGTGTCTGCGCATATCATTTTTAGCATGATTAGATGCCACTCATTTCAGTATGATACTGACATTCAGCGAGTCCACAGTCAGCTAAGGGAACTAAAATCCACAACCCCACTCTATAAACTAAGCTGACTCTTCAGCTGGCGCATTTACCTGAGCACAGTAGCAGTGATTTTCTTTTTGGAAACTGCTCTTCTATGAATGATGAACATTCCCGCGCAGGCAGGTACACCAGAAGGAACATTACCAAAAGAAAATCAAATCAGATTGGCATTAAATTACATTTTCTCCAACATATTCAGATCTTGATTATGTGATTATACACACAGTTGTGTGGAAATTGTAAATCAGATGTACTGATTACTACTTAAAATTTGATTTATGTTGTTAATATTACCGCAAATTTGTTTTCAAAAGTGCAAGTCAAGGATACAGAGAAGGATGTCAGGAAGTTGTTCCAGTTGCATCTAGGTTGGGGCAGTGTGTAGGAACTGTGTGTAACTGTGTGGGTTTGTCGTCGTCAGTTTTGCTAACATTGGGGTGATGATCCTGGGATCTGAAGTAGGGGTGCAAGTATCAGAAAGAACTGACATGAGCACTGGGATAAAAGGTCTCGTGTTTAGGAGCATTGAGTATGGTGTATCTGAAATTATATGAGTCAAGTATGCCAAATTTGGGTACCATTGTATCAAATTTATACCAGCATCTGTGGTTGTTGTTGGAGTAAGAAGTACTTGTACATAAATATTTATTTGGAGTTGAGAAATATGGCTTTGACTTTGAACTGAAGTAAATTCTCACACATTCCAGACTTTGTGTTGTATAGACAGAAAGGTGCAGTTGGGTGTAATCAACATAGATATGGGAGTTGCATCAAGCTGCGTCCAGTTATACTAGACCTTAAATTACCTAACCAGTATTTCTAATAGTGACTGCTAGAAGTTACTTAAATGTGGCCACAAAATATTTAGCAAGTTATGTTCTGTAGAGTAAAAAAAATCAGGAACTTTCCTCTGGATTGCACTCGAGTACTGCAGGTCACTCATAGGTTCATGCATCTCCACCACTACCCATTTCCACCCATCCCATCATGTGTTTCAGTTCAGTTTCCAGCCTGCCATTCCCTCAAACCTACTTAATGGCTGGATTGACCTTCGAGCTGACTGAACTTTCTCAGACCTTGACCAATTTGTTACTTTGGAAAATGCATTTGGTGCCTGCAAGCTGCCAGTTTTAAGGACAAGTGGATTTTCTTGTCCATTATTAGGGTGTGTATGTTTTGACATCCTTCTACTCAGAGATGCTGAACATGCAACAAATAATTCAATAAAAACCGAAAGAACTGTGGATGCTGTAAATTAGGAAAAAAACTACATTTAGGTAGGATGGTGCACCTTTTGGTGCACCTTTGCTGATGGGTTGAATGTCAATCCTTGAGAGGCCACAAGCTCCACCAATGAAGCTGCTAAATAATATTGGGCTTTTCAGCATCGTCATGTGTTGCCAAGCTCCTACAAACACAAATCATTCTGGTAGAATGTCCTATCATGGGAGATTTTGTTATTTCCCTCTTTAGCTAGCTTGTAACTCCTAGGTGTAACAATCAATGTTGAGGGCCTTATTGTGTGACACTTGTGAACACTTTTGGAGCACACCCTTCGATGCCTTGCTGGTTGCTTGTCTCTGGCTATGTCACCAAACACAAAGACTTTGGGTATGCAACTGTTTACATCTTGCGAACATGAAAGAGCTACTGCAGCCATCTCTGATTATTGCCAACACACTTGAAAGCTCTGTCTTTGAGAACACTGGCACTTTTGAGATTTTGCCTTGCCAGGATAAGCCCATAATATGTACAGATAGCAAAATTAGGAATAATTGAACTTTGCTTCCTGGAAGCCGTTCATGCTTCACAGCTATACAGCAAGGTACTGATAACACAGCCCTTACAAATGTCAGCTAGATCCTAAGGCTTAGTTTCATGTTTGAATGTAATTCGCAAGTTAACCGAAGGTGAAAGGTGCTTTCCCTGTCTGTATAAAGCACTGCATCAAGAGCCAGATTTTCTGTCACCATCTAAGTAAGTAGCAGAATTTGTGAACCACTTCCAGCTGCGTGCTATTTAGTGTCATCAAGAAGGATATGCAACACAGTTTTCCAGAATTAGTCGGGGTGTAGTCATAGGCGAGATAATCTATAAGTTTTTTTTTGTTGAGTTACTTGTGAACAAATGTTATAGCATCTGCAGATTAGAGGAGCTCCCTTTATCAGGACTTAATGTGTTTTTGTTCTCTCTTTCAGTCTTTCTAGATTGTAGATCTTGATACCTGACCTGCAAGTGTATCACAGAGGTGCCATTAAGGTCGTGAGGGGTTAGTGAGTGCCAAACGTCAGTATATATGAAGGAGCATGCATGCAGCTGGTACCGGTGCGTCAGGCCTAGACATCCTGTTTGGTGTTGAGAAACATGGCAGTTCTGCACAGACAGCATGAACTGATGTTGCCAGGTACCTGATCTAACTTCCACGTCAACGTTTCTCAATGTCAAGTTTGATTGACATGTTTGGTAAGAAAGAAAGCTGAATATCAAAGAGGCAAGTTGGGCTGTTAACAAGGCTTTAACAAGCTGCAATCCCTATTAAATGGCAATACGCTACTGCCTGGTGAGAAACTTGCCGCGTCATTCAGCTAAAACATAAAAGATGGAGTCAGATGCTCCCAAAGTTGCGACAGGCCTCACTGGATGTATCATCTGATTCTGCCACATATTTTGCCATAGCTTATGTCAGTCGGATTCTTTCAATGTAATGGATCCCTCTAAGAACATCTGGATTCAGTTTAATGGAACTAAGAAACAATAATGGGCAGCAGACGTTGGTTGAAATTACTTGTAACGGATTAATAAATAGCAGTGGTATGTGGGGCCTGGCAATAATCAGCAGATGAGAGAACATGTAACACGGTTAATACAGTAATCATGGGTCGCTTCTTTCTGCATATACACCAGGCAAACTAACTGAGCACTAAAGCTGTAGAGCCTGATTTTCTGGGAGTTTTACATATGGTTTTATAGAGCAGTATTTTAAGGACCCAGCTAGAAGATAGGTATTTTAGAGCTAGTATTTTGTAAAGATGAAGTGCTAATCAATGAACTTAAGGTTAAAGAACTATAATATAATAGAATATTATATTGTGTTTGAAATACAAGGAAAGAGTGAATAGAATATAATGTAATCTAGCAAAAAATATAAAAATGGGTGGTAAAAACTTCTATAGGCAGTAGGGAAAATCTTTGAATCAATTATAAAGTATGTGACAAAAGGATAATTGGATAATAATAAAAACAAAATACTGTGGATACTGGAAATCCGAAACAAATCAGAAAATGCTGAAGAAAATCAGCAGATCTAATAGCATCTGTGGAGGAAGAAACACAGTCAATGTTACAAGTCCAATATGACTCTTCTTCAGAACTTGGATAATGACACTTCAATAATGATGATCTGATTGGGCACGGTCAACATGGATTTGCAAATAGGAAACCATGTTGATGAATTTGGTGAAATTTCTTGAAGATGTTATGAATAAAATTGATAGAGGAGTCAATGGATGTAGTATACTTGGATTTTCAGAAGTTTTTTGACAAAGACCCCACAGGAGGCTGGTTAGAATAATTAAAGCACATGGGATAGGACATAATGTACCGGCATGAATTAAGGATTGGCTAACAGGCAGAAAACGGAGAATAAGATTAAATGGGTTATTCTCATGTTGGCAGGCTGTGACAAGTAGGATACTCTAAGGATCAGTACTTCGGCTTAGTGAGTGGGGAAGAACATGGCAGATGCAATATACTGTGGAAAGATTTGAGGCTATCCGCTTTGTTAGGAGAAACAATTGTACAGAGTATTTCATAAATGATATGAGGTTAGAAAGTGTACAAATGGTGAAATGTATCCCCGTCAACAAGTCACTCGAAAGTTAATATGCAGGTGAAACACTATTAAGAAGGCTGATGAAATGTTAGCTTTTAACATAGTAGGTTTCGAGTACAATAGTACAGAGGTCTTGCTTGAATTGTAAAGAAGCCTGATTAGACAGCACCTGGAGTAGTGTGTGCAGTTTTGATTTCTTTACCACAAGTAGAATCTTGTTGCCTTAGAGGAAGCGCAATGAATGTTTACCAGACTTGTTCCTGGGTTGGAGGAACCATCCTACGAAGAGAGATTGAGCAAACTGTATTCTCGAGAGTTTTGAAGAATGAGAGGTGAGCTGATTGAAACCTATAAAATACTTCAAGATAGACAAGGTATATGTGGATTATTTGTTTCCACTGGTTGGAGAGTCTGGAGCTGGAGGCCCCAATTTTAAAATAAGGGGATACCATTTAGCATAAAGATGAGAATTTTTTTTAACTCAGGGGTTGTGAATCTATGGAATTCTCTCTGTGGAGGTTCCATCTTTGACTATTTTTAAAGTCAAGGTTGATAGATTTCTGGATATCAATGGCATAAAATATTATGTAGATAGTGCGGGTAAAAAGCATTAAAGTGACCATGGTCATATTAAATAGTATAGCAGGCACTTACCACTATTGAGTTGGGATTCCATCCTTTCTGGGTGCCCTTCTCTTTGCAAGTGTTTATATTCTTGAGTTCCAGTAAAGACGGCTCTTCATCTAATTCATTCATGACCAGATACTGCAGGGGAGCATCAAGCGCAGACTGGGAGCAGTCTGTCTCTCAGAAGTAGAGTTCACAGAAATGTTTGACTCAGTGGACATCTGCTTACTTCTGATCATAAGAACCTCACTACTGGCTGACTTCAGAGGATTAAAAGTTTGAGTGTCTGATCCTTTTGTATATATTTCATAGACTTCCATTATCACAGGTAGTTTGGCTTTTTTAACACAAGTTCATTTTATGTGTATTTCATGTTTTTTGCTTAGTATTTCTCACTCATTTGCATGGCTGTCTTGGCTCATTTCAGATCATGCGGTGTTTTAGCTTTTGGGTTTATGCTATGCATCACAAAGGCTGTGGCTGTTGCATCAATGACTGATGACATTCTCAGCTGAGCATAGATCATCAAACATCCTTGTTGTGGGTTCCACCTTTACAAAATGATGTTCTCTTGCTTCAAAGATGAGCTTAGTGACTTCTAAGCTTCATTGATACCAGCATTGACATTCCCTGGTAAATCTTTGGCAGGTAACACTTACTGTAATGAAAATGCAAAGTGCTAGTATTTTGCATCTTGGCTGTGCAAAAGATTGTTGAAGCATGATGGGCTTTTGTATTTTGAACTCTGAAATTTTTTGGGTCTGCATCCTCACTGCTGTTGACTGACTACAGAAAGTCAGAAGTCACATGACATCAGATTATAGTCTAACAGGTTTATTTGAAAACACTAGCTTTTGGAGCGCTGCTCCTTCATCAGGTGAAGTATAGATCACATTGACTAGAGAGTGACCAGTGTTGCAATCTGCGCTGTGGAAGGTGAGCATGTGGAGAATACTGGGTAGATTATGCCTTCTCATGTTGGCCAAGGCTAGTGGGTGCCAATGTTCAGATATTGGGCGTTAACATATAATCCCTTGTTGCAATGTCTGCCTTGGAAAAAGGTGATGATGATGAAGCATTCATTCAGAGCACAAAGCTCAGGAAGACATGATCCATTATTATTGATTTTGCCCACCCCATGATGAATACAGCTTATCCACCATAAATCACTGTCGGCCTCCACATGTGGCTAAAGTTACCCAGGATGAATGGCCTCTTGCTATTTGGACCGTTATCAAAACATTATCTACAGTATTGTAGAAATGTTCTTAGTCAACATGCTGTCACATAGCATTGGTGCAAAGGCTGTTGTCATGTTGACTGTGTATCCATCAAATGTAGACTATAGGTACAGCTTGTTGTACGCTGCTCAAATGACTGTTAGCCAATTGCTCACATTGAAGCCGACACCAAATTCATGATGGTCTTCAGCACCCTTTCCATGTGAATAGAAAGTATAATTAACCTCTCAAATAGAGCCTGTATCAGCTAGCCTGGTTACTTGTAGGGTGGCAATTTCAACTGTTATGCTGCTTACTGTACGTAGATTATGGATTATTGTTCATGCCCGTAGAGCATATTGTCTTTATGTACTACATTTTAAATCAACAAGTTGTCTTATTCATTTCCTGTGGATCCCAGGCATTGTTTCAGGTGATGCAGAGCATTGCCTAGCCCTCACCACTTCCCCATCCTTAACCTCACAGCTTAGTATCCACAGGAAAGACAAAAGGCTATAAATTTGAGCCTAGTCAGTTGCAGCAGTTGCCAGAAGGTGCTAACTTGTGGATAATACCAACAGAATAATGGTGCTCCATCCCAGATTTTGTTCTGTTCACTCCCTTAACACTCGATACGTTGTTGATTTTGAAAGGCAGCAACTGACAGGGTCCAGCCAGACATCAGTGTGATCTTGTCATTGTTGTATGCAAAGAGATCAGATTCAGTTGCTGTTTCTCACCTCCAGGCTGTTACTTCCCACCCATCCTATGGTACCCTGGAACTTCCAGGACACTGTAATCAGTTTCACTTATTCTTAAACCACTTTTTCACTTGAGTTGAACTTGGGGAATGGGGTTAGATTCTGGAGACATGTGGCTCCTAACATCAATATGAGATTCAGTTTTGTGGAGAGAAGGTGAGAGATCTGGGTGGGGTGTAGAGTGGATGAGAGTGACATGTTAGATAAACCTATCAAATCAGAATAATTGGGAAAAAAGTGGCATCAGAGAAATACAATGGAATGACTAACTGTTTCTAGATTATGAAAGATGTAGATTGCCTCTGTTTTGTCCTTAACATTTAAAATATTCCTGAATCCAATTTGTTAATCTGGCCCTGGGCAGGTTGGCTTTTGCACATGCACTTGCACTCCTATTTATCATAAGTGAAGAAAAAATGTACCAGCGTATCTGCTACTTCACTCAACAACTAAATGATCTATTTTCATCGACAGTATGTTAACTTCAATAAATGAAAGTTAAATGCGTCATAAAGGTATTATGGTACAGCAGATCCTGTTTTGGATTTGTTTCACAGAGTAGGAAAAACACTCAGCAGAAAAATGTGATGTATTGGAAATATGAATGTCCCAAGGGGCTACAGAATGCTGCTCTTCTGAGATTCAGGTTAAAACATGTTGATGCTATTTGTGCAGGCATGTTCAAAAATTACTTTTGCTTTTACTCGGTTGAAATTTTTGATATTATTGTATCACATTTACAAATTAAATGAATTGCAAATGGGTTACTATTAAAAGATCAACAAGTAAACAGTCTGCATAAGGGTACAAGAACATGCTGAAAAATGTTCAAAACAGACTGGTACAACAGATGAGAAATATTGCATTGAGGAAAGCGTTTCAATCATCTGCACCTACATGACAAACAGCTTGGCATGAAATAGTTAATTTGGCCGGTAAAATAAGAGAACATCTTGTTGACAAAACAATGGCACACACTCCTTGGAGAAACTGACCTTAAAACAATTAGGATAGAGTTAAACATATTGATAACGCTGAAGTGAGCAAAATTTGAAAAAAGGAGAAAAATTTGGATTTGAACAACCTAAGGCTTTGGAATAGGTTCACGTAATAAGAAGTATCCTCAAGATGGAAACAGTTGAAAAAGAACAGGAGAATTTTAAGTCCATGTATGATATTATTTTAATGTTCTGAAGTGAAGTGATCTGTGTACACGGAACTGGAGAATAACAAATCAAATAAAGCAGCATAAATCTGAGTCTATTTTAATAGAAGATCATGGAAAAATGGGCGGAGTAATGGCGCATGCAATCTAATCTGGACAAGGTGATAGATCTTGGAAGGTCTAATGCAGGAGGAAATTTTACTGTAAACAGCAAAACCCTGAGAAGCATTAACATTTGATTTAATGTTTATTGTCACGTGTACTCAAGTATAGGAGTACAGTTAAAAAGATAGCATTGCCACATGGCATCATCTTAGGTACGAAGGTACCTAGGTACAAAACTTAGGTACAAGTAGTAATATAGAGAAACAAAGCTAAAAGTCAAGCATTACTGCTGTTCTTAGCATAAAAGAAAAATAAAGAAATGAAGTTAAAAGTTAACATTACAGTCATTGCTGGTATTAAGTGGAAAAATAAAGGAGTAAAAGTAAAACTTCAACAGTCTTTCTTTCAGATACTGGTAAGGTACAGAAGTCACAGGGTTGTAGTCATGGGTGACTTCAACTTTCCAAATATTAATTGGAAACTTTTTAGTTGTAATAGTTTAGATGGAGCGGATTTTGTCCAGTGTGTTCAGGAAGGATTCCTGACACAGTACGTAGATAGACCAACACGAGGAGAGGCCACTTTGGATTTGGTGCTTGGCAATGAACCAGGCCAAGTGTTAGACCTGTTGGTAGGACAGCATTTTGGCGGTAGTGATCATAACTCTGTTACTTTTGCAATAGTCATGGAAAATGACAGGTACATGCAGCAGGGTAAGGTTTATAATTGGGGGGAAGGATTATTGCAATTCTGTTAGGCAAGAACTGGGTAACATAAAATGGGAACAGATGCTGTGAGGGAAGAGCACTATTGAAATGTGGAGATTGTTTGAGGAATGCATACTGCGTGTGCTCGATATGTTTGTCCCAGCAGGCAGGGAAGATGCAGTCGAGTGAGGGAGCCTTGGTTCTCAATAGAGGTCGAACGATTGGTCAAGAGGAAGAAGGATGCTTATATTAGGTTTAGTAAACAAGGAACGGAAAAGGCTCTAGAGAGATACATGTTAGCCAGGAAGGAGCTGAAGAAAGGGCTTAGGAGAACTATACGGGGGCATGAGAAAACCTTGGCAGATAGGATCACAGAAAACTCCAAGGCTTTTTACACGTACGTGAGGAATAAGAGAATGACCAGAGAAAGGGTAGGGCCGATCAAGGATTGTAAAGGGAATTTGTGCACGGAGCTTAAAGAGATAGGAGACGTCCTTAATGAATACTTTTCTTCGGTATTCACAACTGAGAGGGACCTAGTTGTAGAAGCGAACAATGTGAAACAGGTTGGTAGGCTAGAGGAGGTCGATGTTAGTGAGGAAGATGTACTAGGAATTTTGAGGAACTTGAAGGTAGATAAGTCCCCCAGGCCTGATGGGATTTATCCAAGGATTCTATGGGAAGTGAAAGAAGAGATCGCAGGGCCTTTAGCGATGATCTTTTCATCCTCACTGTCCACGGGTATAGTGCCGGAAGATTGGAGAGAGGCAAACGTCATTCCCTTGTTTAAAAAAGGGAATAGGGATAACCCCGGAAATTACAGGCCAGTTAGTCTTACATCAGTGGTGGGCAAATTGTTGGAAAGGGCTCTGAGAGATAGGATTTATGGTCACTTGAAAAGGCATGGTTTGATTTGTGATAGTCAGCATGGATTTGTGAGGGGTCGATCATGCCTCACAAACCTTATTGAATTCTTTGTGGTATACATGGATTTAAGTAAGGCGTTTGATAAGGTTCCCCATGGCAGGCTCATGCAGAAGGTAAGGAGGCATGGGATGGGGGAAATGTGGCAGATTGGATTCAGAATTGGCTGACCTTTAGAAGACAAAGGGTGGTAGTGGACGGAAAATATTCAACATGGTGCTCAGTTACGAGTGGTGTACCACAAGGATCTGTTCTGGGTCCTCTTCTATTTGTGATTTTTGTAAATGATTTGGATGTAGGAGTGGAAGGGTGGATTAGTAAGTTTGCGGACAATACGAAGGTAGGTCAAGTTGTGGATAGTTTCTAGGTTACAAAGGGACATTGATAGGATGCAGAGCTGGGCTGAGAAGTGGCAGATGGAGTTTAACTCTGAAAAGTGTGAGGTGATTCATTTTGGAAGGACAAACTTGAAAGCAGAATACAGGGTTAACGGAAAGATTCTTGGCAGTCTGGAGGAGCAGAGGGATCTTGGCGTTCATGTCCACAGTTCCCTGAAAGTTGCCACCCAGGTGGATAGAGTTGTTAAGAAGGCATAGGGCGTGTTAGCTTTCATTAATAGAGGGATTGAGTTCAAGAGCCGTGAAGTTATACTCCAGCTATACAAAAGCTTGGTTCGGCCACATCTGGAGTATTGTGCCTGGTTCTGGTCGCCTCATTACAGGAAAGATGTGAAAGTGTTGGAAAAGGTGCAGAGGAGATTTATCAGGATGTTGCCTGGAATGGAGGGAAGGTCTTACGAGGAAAGGTTGAGAGAGCGAGGGCTTTTCTCTTTAGAACGACAAAGGATGAGAGGTGACTTGATAGAGGTGTAAAAAATGATCAGAGGTATAGATAGAGTAGACAGTCAGAGACTTTTTCCTAGGGTGGAGGTAGCTATTACAAGAGGACTTAGTTTTAAAGTGAGTGGAGGTAGATATAGGGGAGATGTCAGAGGTAGGTTCTTTACTCAGAGAGTGGTCGGGGTGTGGAATGCATTGCCGGAGAAGGTAGTGGAGTTGGCCTCATTAGGGGCATTTAAGTGGCTATTAGAAAAGCATATGGATGATAGTATAAGGTGGGGTGGAGGTTAGATAGACCTTAGATTTAAGGTAAAAGTTCAACACAACATCGTGGGCTGAAGGGCCTGCACTGTACTGTACTGTTGTATGTTCTATATTCTAAATGTACTCCTGCAAGGGCTTGGTCTCCTCCACTTTGGCTCACTCTCTGGGAAACCTCAGGCTTCCTGGTTTTGATGCTGCAGATGCTGGGGCACTTCCCTCACCGACACTTTGGCCTCAGTCTAACTATGTTGGGCAGAGGCCCACAGCTGCTTCCATGCACCGGACCTCTGGCCAACATCACTCAGGACCCACAGCCGCTGCCACACTCCCCACAATACCATCACTGCTGCTACCTCTCTCTTCAGACTCCAGAAGTTAAGTAAAGAAAAAAAGAGAAGACAGAGAGAGAAGAAAAAGGAATATGACTGGCCTGGAGTAGATGGGCCTACCATGCTGGTGCCGCCATCTTGAAAATTGGCTCGCCCTCTCCTCCACACTGCCAGATTTTGCTCTCTCCTGCTGCTGCTGAGCACTCTCTCTCTCTCTTTCCCTCTTCCACACTGCCAGATCACACACTCCCCTGCTGCTGTCGGGCCCTCTCTCTCTCTCTCTTCCAGACTGCCGGTTCCTGCTCTCTCCTGCTGCTACTGTACCTCCTCTCTCTCTCTTTTTCACTGTCTCCCTCTCTCTCTTTCTCCCCTCTGTGCCGCTGGCCTGCTGTCTCCCGCTGCTGCTGCCTTAAAAAGAAGAGAGGAAAAAATGCCAAGTTAGAAAAAGAGAAAAAAAAGGCAGAGGTGGATGAACCCCGGGCCAGGAGCTCAAACGCAATGCTTCTTCTCAGCCACCACCATCTTGGATCTTAACTCTTAACATACAAAGTGATCTAGGCGTATAGGCCTACAATTCCCTGAAAGTGGCAATGCGAGTAGATAAGATAGTCAAGAAAGGTATGTGGTATGCTTGCCTTCATCAGTTGGGGCATAGGATATACAAATTGGCAAGTCATGTTGCATCTGTGTAGAACTTCAATTAGGCCACATTTGGAATATTGTTCACTGTTCAGGTTGCCACGCTACCAAATAGAAGATAAAAGTTGGGATGTTAAAGTTAGAAATGCAGATACAAGACTGAGAGACAGTGTTTATTTGATCTTCCAAGATCAATTAAAAGAGATGATGCTCCCAATCTTTTCAGCTTTATTGAGGAATTATCGTATGGATATTTAATAAATGTAACATTTATATTAAAATTGATCAATAAACTTTAGAACAATTTCTCAAAATTAATACTGTTTCTGATCTCTATTAAAGAGTGTAAGGAATATAATCTGCAAAGCTGAAGCAAACCAGAGAAGGACAAATTGCGAGTGATACAGAATATCTGATTCAATGGGAAGTTCTCCAATTAAGCAAGCATAGAGACATTTGCTCAAGCCAACAATAATTGAATCCAGATTATATAGATCTCTCTTTCTCTGCTTCTTTGTTAAAGTTATAATAAAAATGAAGAGGATGGATCCATTGATAATTGACAACTCAGGGAGCCTGTCAGGAGAGAGTGGGAGGTGACTTCAGTCTATGTTCATCACCCTTGAATTTACGTTAATCTTAGGCCAATCAGAATGTAATTATGTAATTGATAATGTTGTGGGTTATGGCTTAGAAAGAATTAATAGGGTGTTGTGGTGCAGTAGCTGTGTCTCTACCTCTTAGCTAGGAGGGATGAATTCAAGTGTCAACTGTTCCACAGATGCATAATAACATTTCTGAACAAGTTGATTAGAAAATTTTAATAAAAGAAAGATTCAATAAACAATGGCTTTTGGTGACCAAGACGCAGTTTTTAAAGTCATTTCATCCCCAACTGGGAGTGGAAGACCCTCTAAGTATTAGGCACTGTATTCAGCCCTCTTGGGCATTACCAAAGGTCAAAAGGAGGAATTGAAAGGGAAAATGGAGAATAGGAGGGATCAATAGCAGTAGAAATAAACAACAGGTATGTGTTAACAGCGTGAGATGCAAACGTGTGATCCATATGTTAGACAATATAATCACATTTATAAGTTTGAGCATGCTTGGATGATATAGTCATGTCTACTACCTTGGAATACAAGGTATGCAACCAGGGTTGGACAAATATGAAAGTGAAAAGTATCTGAGGCTTTAATTGGAAGGCATTACTTGTAAAAGTACAATTAGAAGCTTCTTGTCTGTAAGAGTGGTATAAAACCTTTGTTCTTGTGATGAAAATTTGAGTTGTGTGCCTTTTTTTTGACAGGTACTCTCAATGGATGCATGAATTTGATTATAAAAAAGAAACCTGAGTCTCATCTGGTCTAAGAAAAAGTAAAGCTTGAGTTTGATTTTGATTTTTTTTCACATGTACTGAGATACAGTGAAAAGTTTTGTTTCGTGTGCTATACAGGCAGATCGCCCCATACAAAGTGCATCATGTTGTCAGTACGCAGTGTAGAATACAGTGTTACAGCCACAGAGAAAGTGTAAAGAGAGATGTCAAAACTAACAATTGAGAGGTCTGTTCAATAGTCTGAAAACGGCAGGGAAGAAGCTATTCTTGAATCTGTCCATACATGTGTTCAAACTTTTATATCTTCTACCCAATGGAAGAGGGTGGAAGAAAGCTTAATCGGAATGGGAGGGGTCTTTGATTATCTTGGTCGCTTTCCTGAGAGCGTGGGAAGTATAGATAGAGTCAATGGATGGAAAGCTGGTTAGTGTGGTGGACAGGGCTGTGTTTTTTTAATTCATTAATGGGATGAGGACGTCACTGGTTAGGTAGTATTTATTGCCTATCCCTAATTGCCCAGAGGGCAGTTGAGAGTCAACCACATTGCTGTGGGTCTGGAATCACATGTAGGCCAGACCAGGTAAGGATGACAGTTTTCTTCCCTAAAGGACATTAGTGAACCAGGTGAGTTTTTCCTGACAATTGACAATGGATTCATGGTCATCATTGGATTCTTAATTCCAGATATTTTATTGAATGCAAATTCCATCATCTGCCATGACAGGATTTGAACCAAGGTCCCCAGAATGTTAGATAACAAAGTGTGGAGCTGGATGAGCACAGCAGGCCAAGCAGCATCATAGTAGCAGGAAATCTTGATGTTTCGGGCCTAGACTCTTCATCAGAAATGGGGGAGGGGAAGACAGTTCTGAAATAAATAGGGAGAGAGGGGGAGGCGAATAGAAGATGGATAAAGGACAGGATAGGTGGACAGGAGACAGACAAGTCAAAGGGGCGGGGATGGAGCCAGTAAGGGTGAGTGTAGGTGGGGAGGTAGGGAGGAGATAGGTCAGTCCAGGGAGGACGGACAGGACAAGGGGGCGGGATGAGATTAGTAGATAGGAGATGGGGGTGCGGCTTGAGGTGGGAGGAGGGGATAGGTGAGAGGAAGAACAGGTTAGGGAGGCAGGGACAAGCTGGGCTGGTTTTGGGATGCAGTTGGGGGAGGGGAGATTTTGAAACTCATGAAGAGACAGCAACACTGAGCCCTGCCGAGTCTTCACCAAACCCCCAGACCTCCCCCTTACTGAGGACGAACGGTCAGTCCTCAGTAAAGGGCTCACCTTTGTCCCTCTCCACCCACATATCAACGAATACTGCTCACGCTTGGACATTGAGCAGTTTTTCCGCCGCCTCCGCCTCCACACTTACTTCTTCGACTGTGAACCTAACCCTCCCTCTACTGACCCCTTCTCCTGCCTCCAACACAAGCCTTCCTCCTGGACACCACCCCAAGGCCTCCTACCCTCCCTCGACCTCTTCATCTCCAACTGCCGTCGAGACATCAATGGCCTCAACCTGTTCACCCCTCTCACCCACTCCAACCTCTCCCCCACAGAATGTGCAGCCCTCAGCTCCCTCCGCTCCAATCCCAACCTCACCATAAAATCCACGGACAAGGGAGGTGCAGCTGTAGTATGGCGCACTGACTTCTACATCGCTGAGGCCAGGCGCCAACTCTCTGACACCTCCTCCTACCGCCCCCTGGATCATGACCCCACCCCCGAGCACCAAACCATCATCTCCCAAACCATCCACAACCACATCACCTCAGGTGACCTCCCACCCACTGCCTCCAACCTCATCGTTCCCCAACCCCGCACCGCCCACTTCTATCTCCTTCCCAAAATCCACAAACCTGAATGCCCTGGTCGACCCATTGTCTCCGCCTGCTCCTGCCCCACTGAACTTATCTCCACCTACCTCGACTCATTTTTCTCCCCCTTGGTGCAGGAACTCCCTACCTACGTGACACCACCCACACCCTCCACCTCCTCCAGAACTTCCAATTCCCCGGTCCCCAACACCTCATTTTCACTATGGACATCCAGTCCCTATACACCTGCATTCCCCATGCAGATGGCCTAAAGGGCCTCCGCTTCTTCCTGTCCCGCAGACCTGACCAGTCCCCCTCCACTGACACCCTCACCTGCTTAGCCAAACTCGTCCTCACCCTCAACAACTTCTCTTTCAATTCCTCACACTTCCTACAGACAAAGGGGGTGACCATGGGTACCCGCATGGGCCCAAGCTATGTCTGCCTCTTTGTAGGTTATGTGGAACAATCCCTCTTCCAGACCTACACTGGCCCTAAACCCCAGCTCTTCCTCCGTTACATTGATGACTGTATCGGCGCTGCCTCGTGCTCCCACGAGGAGCTCGAACAGTTCATCCACTTCACCAACACCTTCCACCACAACCTTAAGTTCACCTGGACCATCTCTAACACCTCTCTCACCTTCCTGGACCTCTCTGTCTCCATCTCGGGCAACCACCTAGAAACCGATATCCATTTCAAGCCCACCGACTCCCATAGCTACCTAGAATACACCTCCTCCCAACCACCTTCCTGCAAAAATGCCATCCCCTATTCCCAATTCCTTCGCCTCCGCTGCATCTGCTCCCAGGATGAGGCATTCCACTCCCGTACATCTCAGATGTCCTCGTTCTTCAAGGACCGCAAATCCCCCCCGCAGTGGTCGAGAACGCCCTCGACCGTGTCTCCCACATTTCACGCAACTCATCCCTCACACCCCGTCCCCACAATAACAACCAAAAAAGAATCCCCCTCGTCCTCACGTACCACCCCACCAACCTCTGGATCCAACGCATCATCCTCCGACATTTCCACCATCTGAAATCCGACCCCACCACCAAAGACATTTTTCCCTCCCCACCCTTGTCTGCTTTCCGGAGGGACCACTCTCTCCGTGCCTCCCTTGTCCACTCCACCACACCCGGCACTTTTCCCTGCAACCACAGGAAGTGCTACACCTGCCCCCACACCTTCTCCCTCACCCCCATCCCAGACCCCAAGAAGACTTTCCACATCAGGCAGATGTTCACCTGCACATCTGCCAATGTGGTATACTGCATCCACTGTACCCGTTGTGACCTCCTCTACATCGGGGAAACCAAGCGGAGGCTTGAGGACCGCTTTGCAGAAGACCCGCGCTCGGTTCGCAACAAACAATTGCAAACAGTCGCAAACCATTTCAACTCCCCCTCCCATTCCTCAGACGACATATCCATCCTGAGCCTCCTGCAGTGCCACAATGATGCCACCCGAAGGCTGCAGGAACAGCAACTCATATTCAGCTTGGGAACCCTGCAGCCCAATGGTATCAATGTGGATTCACAAGCTTCTAAATCTCCCCTCCCCCAACCGCCTCCCAAAACCAGCCCAGCTTGTCCCCACCTCCCTAACCTGTTCTTCCTCTCACCTATCCCCTCCTCCCACCTCAAGCCGCACCCCCATCTCCTACCCACTAACCTCATCCTGCCCCCTTGACCTGTCCGTCCTCTCTGGACTGACCTATCTCCTCCCTACCTCCCCGCCTACACTCACCTTTACTGGCTCCATCCCTGCCTCTTTGACTTGTCTGTCTCCTCTCCACCTATCCTCTCCTCTATCCATCTTCTATCCGCCTCCCCTTCTCTCCCTATTTATTTCAGAACCCTCTTCCCCTCCCCCATTTCTGTAGAAGGGTCTAGGCCTGAAATGTCATTTTCATTCTTGTGAAAACAATGTGCTACTCGCAGGGAATGTAAAATATTTCTGGATTGATATGTCATGTAAACTTTTATTTAAAATTTCTTCCCCTCTTTCCTGACACCCCTCCTTTCCTGTGGGGCAGGAATTAGCTTCTCTTTGCTGCAACTATTTTCCCAGATGGACATGGTTGCGATTGGAATATGTGCATGCAAGACACAATCTGGGTGACCCTGTATTTGCCAATACTGCAGCAGCCAATGTTCATACCATTAAAAACTTTGTTGAAACCAACTTAAATTTTACACTGTTAGCCCATTATCCCTCGGCTTCAAGTGTAATAAGGATAGTTGTATATAAATTTACATGACTACGAATGGAAAAGAATGATAGGAAAAGAACATAGATACAATTAGGTCCATTCAGAATTGGACAGCCTTTTAAACATGACCATCATCCCAATGTCCTGCATTTGCACAATTTTCTGGTTCCATAGGAAAAATATCTAAAGTCAATTTAGGAAGACAATATTGAAATTCCGCCCCAGTCCTGATACAACACTGGATCTACTTGACAATGTGGAAAATGGCCCAGATATGTCCTGATCACAAAATGCAGGACAAATTCAACCCAGCCAATTACTTCCCCATCAACCTATTCTTGATCATCAGTAAAGTGATGGAAGGGGCATTAACAGTGTTATCAAACAGTAACTAGTCATCAATAGCCTGGTCAGTGACACCCAGTTTGGGTTCCATCTGGGCTGTTCAGCTCCTGACTTTACTGCCTTGGTTCAAAAATGTACAAAGGAGCTGGATTCCAGAGGTGAAGTGAGTGACAGCCCTTGACCTCAAAGCCTCATTCGACCACATATGGCATCAAGAAGACGTAGCATAACTAGAATCAATGGGTATCAAGGCAAACTCCCTCCACTGGTTGGAGTCATATCTGGCACATAGGAAGATGGTTGTGGTTGAATAAAGTCAGTCATCTTAGTTCTAGGACATATCTTTCAGGAGCTCCTTACTATAGGGCCCAACCATCTTGCTGCCTCAAGGTGCCAGGTACCTGGGTTTGATTCCAGCCTCAGATGACTGTCTGAGTGAAGTTTGTACATTCTTCCTATGTCTTGGGTGGGTTTCCTCTGGGTGCTCTGGTTTCCTTCCACAGCAAGGTAGGTGGATTGGCGATGCTAAATTGCCCATAGTGTCCAGGGATGTGCAGGCTAGGTGGATTAACCATGAGGAAATGCAGGGTTACAGTAATAGGGTGGGGGGGGAGCAGTTGTTTTGGGTGAGATGCTCTTTGGAGGGTCAGATTGGACTCAATGGGCTGAATGCCCTGCTTCTACTCTGTTGGGCTTCTATGATTCTATGATCTTCAGCTGCTTCATCAATGACTTTTGCTCCATTATAAAGTCAGAAGTGGGGATGTTTACCAATGATTGCGTAATATTCAGTACCATTCACAATTCCTCAGATACTATAGCAGTCCTTGTTCAAATCCAACAAGCTTTGGCTTGGGCTGACAAATGGCAAGTAACATTCGTACCATGGATATGCCAGGAAATTACCATCTCCAATAAGAGACAATCTAACCACTGCCCCTTGTCATTCAATGGAATTACTATCACTGAATCCCCCACTACCAACATCCTGGAGGTTACCATTGACCAGAAACTCAACTAGACTCACCATATGAAGACAATGTTTACAACAAAGTGTCAGAGACTAGGAATACTGTGGCGAGTAACCCACCTCCTGACTCCCCAGTGCCTATCCACTTGCCTGGTTGGGCGCAGCTCCAATAACACTCAAGTAGCAGGACACCATCCAGGACAAAGCAGCTTCCTTGATCGGCATCATATCCTCAAGTATCCATTCTCTCCACCATCTCTCAGGAGGAACAATGTGTGCTATCTGTGATGTGCACTGCAGAAATTCACCAAAGATCCTTAGCATCTTTCCAACCCAGAAGGACATAGGTAGCAGATGCATGGGTACACCATTACCAGCAAGTTCTCCTTCAACCCACTCACCATACTGACTTTCAGCACCGTTACTTCACTGTTGCTGGGGCAAAAACCACGGAATTCCCTCCCTAAGGACATTGTGGGTCAATCCACAGCACATAGACTGCAATAGTTCAAGAAGGCAGCTGACCACCACTTTCTCAAAAGCAACCAGGAACAGACAAGTGATGTCTACTTCCTGCGGGTGAATACAAAAAAATACAATTATGGGGAGCCGATGGCCCAGTGGTATTATCGCTGGACTGTTAACCCAGAGACCCAGGTAATGTTCTGGGGACCCAGGTTTGAATCCCGCCATGGCAGATGGTGGAATTTGAATTCAATAAATATTTGGAATTAACAGTCTAATGATGGCCATGAATCCATTGTCAATTGTTGGGAAAAACCCATCTGGTTCACTACTGTCCTTCAGGGAAGGAAACTGCCATCCTTGCCTGGTCTGGCCTAAAATGTGACTCCAGACCCACAGCAATGCAATTGACTCTTAACTGCCCTCTGAGCAATTAGGGATGGGTAATAAATGCTGCCTAGCCAGTGACACCCTCATCCCATAAAAGAATAAAGAAATTAGGTTGGACAATAAATGCTGTCCCAGCCAGCGATGCCCAAGTCTCATGAGTAGATGAAAAAATAATATTCTAGATGTGGTCTAAGTAATGCCTTGTATTATGTTAGCAAGATATTCTTATTTGGATACTTCATTCTTTTTGATATAATGGCCAACATTCCATTTGCCTTCTCTAATAGCCATTGATCGTGAATACTAGCTTTTTGTCATCCATGCATGAGGATTCCCAAAACGTTCTGTGCTGCAGCTTTCTGCATTTAAATCATATTCAGCTCATCTACCTGCCAAAGTGCGTTGCTGCATATTTTTCCACATTTTATACAAACTGGCTTTCTTCTAGGCTGTCATTGCTACTAAATTATTTCTGGAATATTTTCAAGTGCTCCATTTATAATATTCATACAAGGCAAGTTTTTTTTATTGTGATGTTCTGTAAACTATGAAGAATGCTATGAATAAAGTAACGAATAAACAACATTTTAGGACTGAAGATGGGTCTCAGATAAAATAACCTTTTTATGATCAATCCAAGTGTAGTAGATTATACACAGTGAACTTTTACATTACACATTTAATGAACACATTTAATGAGGTGAATGGTATGAAATTCCAGATGTTTATTTCATTTTTTTGTGAGGTTGCCCACCCAGGGAGAAAAAAAAAGTTTTTAAAAAAACAGTACTTGGAAATTAATAAGCTAGTCCTACAGAAGCTCCTTTTGAAATAAATACACGAGATGAGTTGGACCAGTATGTGCTATTCACTAGCTCTACTTATTTTCCTTCTGGACACTAAGCTCTACTTCAGTGGAGAACTGCGGAAGCACAGGTGTGCAATTAGTGTCATGCTTCTGGGACCAGGTTCCTATTTTCTTGTATTTTGCATTGCCATGTTGACGTATACTGCTTGTTACATGAACAATTTATATTTTATTAGCTGATTTTTAGCCTTGACATTATCTATTAATGAGGGCATCACATTGACTGGAAACTTTAAGTGAACTGTCAACACTAATCATCTAGTTCTTTTTTCCACATTTGCTAATGGATACCACATTGTGTACACATGTTTCACGTTTCCTGTCATATAGTGAATCATCATATTCTTATCCACATCAGTAACCATCTGTTATCCATGGAGATCTCCATATAGAATATTCAGCTTTTAAAATGTGACTTACTATACCATTATGTATATCTCATGTGGTGATTTTCATTGTATTTCCAACTGGAGCACAGCTTTTGATTTTTAGCCATGATCCTAAATAGACTGATACAATTATGCATTGCTTGCTGCTGTAATACAGTAAATTTATTGAAGCTACATATCACATGAATAACAGAATAATAAAGTGTTACCCATACAGAAAAATGTGAAGGCTAATTTTCTTGGCATTTGTCCCTGGAGACTGCTCATTTCCCTGGTAGGAAAAGGGGCCATGAACTAAATTTTCCAGATATCTTCCTTTTGAATTGCCCTGAAATTTCAGGGGTGTTCCTGAGGTGTCAGAATTGCTTTTCCTGCATTAGGTGCTTACCGCATCTATAGAACTAAGGTGGTTGTTTCATGTAGTCAGTGCTTTTCCATTATTTCAAATGTAGAACAGGTCTTTAAATGTTCAGTGAATAGCCAATCTTACCATCAATCATTTCAAAACATTAAGGGAATGGTAGACATGATAGTATTCTACAATTTGTAGTTAAGTGATTTGTTGATGCACTTCATTTAAAAAAAAGTGCCTATGATAGCTTGAGGAAACTCAGATAACTCAAATTCTCAGTGTCTCAGAGATGAAAAACACAAATAAAACTATCAATTAGATTGATGTATTCACCTCCTTCCAAGTCAATATTTTTTATAACATTTAGTGTGAAATGGCTCTGTCTCGCTTACTTTGATTCTCTTTAGTTGTTTGGCTGTGATTGATATGCATATGCAGAAAAATCAGACATAGATTTGTCATAAGGGTGTTACGAGAACGCCATACAGAGGTGAGTGTGTAGAACTCGCTATCACAGGGAGTGGATGAAACAATTTGCATAGATGAACTTAAAGAGATACTAGGCAAGAATGTGAGAGAGAAAGCATTAGAGGATTATAATTATAGATTTAAAAGAAAGAAAATGGGAGGAGACTCAAGTACAGCAAGAACACTATCTTGCACTGGTGGGGCCAAATGGTCTGTTTCTATGCTGATTATCCCATGTAATTCTGCGAAATTTCTCCAATCTCTGATACATATCATTTTCAAAATCCCATACATTACATTAATGGATATAATTCCCTACACAAGGTTTCATTCTCACTATCCAGCACTGGCTTCCTATTTGACTTCACAGCAACATACTTTGTCATATTTGTGGTATCCTGAATATATTATTAAACTGAGTGAATGCAATGAGAGGAAGATATTTGAAACAGTTAAACACCTTTCACTGGTGATATGCCCAACCCAGCATGAAAGTAGTCACATCTTTGCAATTTGAGGTGCACTTTAATTGGTGGACATGAACAGGATCCAGTGGATTTTGGGGCTCAACTCAATAAAGGAGGTGGGGAGGTGAGGAAGAAGTTGTTCAAATTCAGCTAAATGTCAAATAAGAATAAGCTCTTAAATGTTGCCAAATATTTACTTTTCTTTAAACAAGGGATTCAAAATAATTAATCTTCTTTATTTATTATTATGATCACTTGTTTCTTTTTATACCATGTAATTTATCTAATACATTTATAGCAATCTAATAAAATATAGTGAATTCAGTCTTTGATAAAATGTGTAAATAGCTCTTTTTCTCTTTCTTTCATTAATTCCAATAAACTATGAGTAAGTTTTGATAGGTGAAAAATAATTGCTGTTAACAATTGTCACACAAACTGACTGACCCAGAGAGCTCAGATACCTTGTATTCAATCCCAGTTGGTGCAAAATTATCCGATCTTACCCTTTCTGGTAATGATTGCTATAATGGCCGAATACCTCTCAGCTATGTCATGGATGGTGTATCTGAAGGCAAATCAACCACCTTCCTAGACACCAAACAGAAGTCCATGATCCCTGATAAGGAAATGAAGAGGAAATGTAAACATTTAAAACACTTAAAATAAAAGGCTCAGTTACTCTCTCTTAGAAATCTTCTCAGTATTAATTGGATGTACTCTTTCAATTTATATCAGGTAATTACGTGACTACTTTCTTTGCTGTAGACTTGCATTTCTCATATATAGTGTAATCACAGAGAGGGGTATATAAATACAGAATGTACATTGCATTAGGGATATTAAGTTGATATAAAATTACACAGAACTTTGGGTTAGACTGTTAGTTCCACTGAGAATCTGTTTAAAAATATAATTTCTTTTACAGTCATTTAAAATTTGGTCTGTTTCTTAGCATCATGCAGTCAAAATTTGACCAATTGCATTAGAGCTCATAGCTGTCCAGGATTATGGAGTGCAGCAGAACTGACAGTAAGCTTATTGTATTTGCATTTGCACCACACATTTGGGAAAATCAAGTTTTTTTGTGGAGTCAGGCCAGGAATAAACTGGACCAACTGACTAAACCGACATAGAGATAACCAGCCAAAATTTGGCCATTGAACAATTCGGTCATCTGCCATAATCAAGAACAATATATATCTCAATGGGTCTATTACAGTAGTTACACCACATACAATTGAGGAAACACAAACAGCCTGTAGGATTGCACAGACTGGGGCATAGTAACAATTACTGCACATAGCCAGATGTTCAAGCAAACATTTAAAAACATACAAAATAGCAATCACCACAAAACAATGCTGCAGAATTGATAAACTAAATCATTAAGTTTTAGAATAAAGAGATTTTCTATGTCCTCAATTTAGAATCTTAATAGTATTCTACCAAATGTTTAGCCATGCAATATAATTTAGAGAAATATTAATCAGTTCCAGAGAAAGTCTTTTTACATGATCAAAGTTCTTTAAACTGACTTTCCATTGCAAGACTATTTTAATAAACTCTATGATATGCTTCAAAAATACAGTGTGAGCATACAGAAAAGATGCTAGAAGAATAAAAATTGCACATATAGTGTCTTAATTGAGAGTCCCAAAAGGACTGCCTGCCTTGGTTCTGGATACCTCATCAGGGCTGCAGAGGAACTTGGAGTGGGAGGGGAAAGTACCAGTTGTCTTTGTTCATGTAGCTACCAATGATATAGGTAGAAAGAGCAAAGAGGTTCTGCTGAGGGAGTATGGGTGGCAAGGGGTAAATTAGAAAGCACAACCAAAAAGGGGCTAATCTTTAGATTACTACCTGAGCCATGAACAAATTGGTACAAGATCAGAAAGATTAAAGAGCATGGCTCAAAGATTGGTGTGGGAGAAATGGGTTTGAATTCCTTGGACATTGATGCTAAGGAGGGAGCTGTTCCAATTGGACAAGCTCCAACTGAATCAGGCTGGGATCAGAGTCCTGGCAAATCACGTAATTAGGGCTGTGGATAGGGCTTTAAACTACGTGGTTAAGGGAGCGGGGGGAATGATGTAGAAAATTAGGAAAAACGTTAAAGGATGGGGGCGGACTCAGCAGAGGTTATTAAAGTTTCCAGAACAAGTAATTTGACAGGCAGAATGGAAAAGGTCAGGAATTTAACCTCAGGCACAGCAGATAAGGGAACAATTCCCCAGGTATGTTCTGTACATAAAAAGAGGGATAAATCCAACACGGCCAATTACCGCCCCATCAGTCTACTCTTGATCATCAGTAAAGTGATGGAAGATGTCATCAACAGTGCTATCAAGCAGCATTTCTCAGCAACAACCTGCTCAGTGACACCCAGTCTGGGTTCTGCCAGGGCCACTTAGCTCCTGACTTCATTATAGCCTTGGTCCAAACATGGACAAAAGAGCTGAATTCCAGAGGTGAGGTGAGAGTGATGGCCTTACATCAAGGATCCCTAGCCAAACTGGAACCAATGGGTATTAGGGGGCACACTCTCCGATGTTTGAAGTCATACCTGACACATAGGAAGATGGTCATGGTTGTTAGAAGTTAGTCACCTCAGCTGCAGGACATCTCTGTGGGAGTTCCTCAGGGTAGTGACCTCAGCCCAACCATCTTCAGCCACTTTCCTCCATCATAATGTCAGAAGTGGGGATGTTTGCCGATGCTTGTACAATATTCAGCTCCATTTGCGACTCCTTAGATACTGAGGCAGTCCATGTTCAATTGCAACAAGATCTGGACAATATTCAGGCTTGAGTTCACAAGTGGCAAGTAACATTCGTGTGACACAAATGCCAGGTAATTACCATCATGAATAAAAGACAATATAACCACCATGTGGGAAAGAAAATGAATTAGGAGACAGAAAGGCATGTAAGAAAGGTACCAGTACAATAATCATGGGAGACTTCAATATATAGGTAGACTGTGAAATTCAGGTTGGTGGCAGATCTCAAGAAAAAGAATTTGTGGAATGTCTGCAAGATGTTGTCTTGTAGCGTATTAAGGGAAGGACAAGGCAACTATGATGAGAGAAATCAGAGACATCATAAAGGCAAAAGATAAAGCATACAATGTGGTGAAGATTAGTGGGAAGTCAAAGGATTGGGAAGCCATTGAAAACCAGTGGAGGATAACTAAAAAGCAATAAGGGGAGAGAAGATCTATTATGAGAATAAGCCATCTAGTAATATAAGAGATTACAAGAGTTTTTTTTAGGTATCTAAAAGGAAATAGAGAGCCAAAAGTGGGCATTGGACCATTTAAAATTGAGGCTGGAGAAGTAGCAATGGGGAAGAGAGAAATGGCAGATGAACTAATAGATACTTTGCACCAGTTTTCATAGTGGAAGACACCAGCAGCATACCAGAACTTCAACAGAGTCAGTGGCAGAGGCAGAGGCCATCACTAAGTAGAAGGTGCTAGGGAAGCTGAAGGGGGCCAAAGGTGGATAAATCACCTGAACCGGATGGACTACATTTCTGAGTTCTCAGGGAGGCAGCTGAGCAGATTGTGGAGGCATTGGTCTTTGATCTTTCAGGAATCACTGGAGTCATGGGGATCCTAGTGGACTGGAAATTGGCTAATATAACACCCCTGTTTAAGAAAGGAGGGAGGCAGATGACAGGAAACTAAGGTAAGATTGACCTCAGTCATTGGTAAGATTTTAGAGACTATTATTAAGGATCAGATTGCAGAGTAATTGAAAGTGCATGGTAAACTAGAGCTGAATCAGCATAGCTTTGCCAAGGGGAAGTCATGTATGACAAATCTGTTAGAATTCTTTGACAAGGTAACGAGCAAATTAGTCAAAGGAGAGCCAGTGGACATGATCTATTTGGATTTCCAGAAGGTCCTTGACAAGGTGCTGCACAAGATAGTGCTAAATAAGATAAGAACCCATGCTAAAATGGACAAAGTACTGGCATGAATAGCGGATTGGCTGACTAACAGAAAGCAGACAGTGGCAATAAAGAAGTCTCTTTCAGGATGGCAGCCAATGATTAATGGAATTCCGCAGGGGTCTGTTTTAGGACCATAATTATTCATGTTATATCATAACAATCTGGATGAAAGAACTTAGGGCATTGCTGCTAAGTTTGCAGATGGTAGAGGGTGGAGGAGCAATTTGTGTTGAGGAATTGTGTGGCTATAGAAGCACTTGGACAGGCTAAGAGAGTGGTCAAAGAAGTGGCTGGTGGAATATAATGTAGGAAATTGAGGTTATGCACTTTGCATAATGGAGGTGTAACAATTTTCTAAATGGGGAAATGCTTTGCAATTCTGAAGCACAAAGGGACATAGGACTCCTAGTTTGGGGCTCTTAAGGTTAAGAACATAAGAACCAGGAGCAGGAGTGGGCCATCTAGCCCTTTGAGTCTGCTCTGCCCTTCAATAAGATCATGGCTTATCGTTTCATGGCCTCAGTTCCACTTACCCACCCTCTCACCATAACCCTTCATTCCTTTACTATTCAAAAAATTATGTATCTTAGATTTTAAAAAATTCAACGAGGAAGTCTCAACTACCTCACTGGGCAGGGAATTCTATAGATTCACAACCCTTTGGATGAAGAAGTGCCTCCTCAATTCAGTTCTAAATCTGGTTCCCCTAATTTTGAGACTATGCCTTCTTGTTCTAGTTTCACCCGCCAGTGGAAACAACATCCCTGCTTCTATCTTATCTATTCTCTTCATAATTTAATGTTTCTATAAGATCCCCGCCTTGTTCTCCTAAATTCCAATGAACATAATCCCAGACTGTTCAGCCTCTCCTCCTAAGCCAAATTTCTCAGCTCTGGAATCAAACTAGTGAACCTCCTCTGCACCCCCTCCAGTGCCAGTACATCCTTTCTCAAATAAGCAGATCAGAACTGCATGCAGTACTCCAGGTGTGGCTTCACCAGCTCCCTGTACAGTTGCAAAATAACCTCCTTGCTTTTAAACTCAATCCCTCTTACAATGAAGGACAAAATTCCATTTGCCTTCTTAATTACCTGTTGCACCTGCAAACCAACCTTCTGTGAGTCATGCACAAGGACACCTTGCACAGCAGCATGCTGCAACTTTTTACCATTCAAATAGTAGTCCCTTTTACTGTTATTCATACCGAAACAGATATCTTCACATTTATCAACATTGAATTCCACCTGCCATGCCTTCACCCACTCACTTAAACTATCTATATCCTTTGCAAACTTTCAGAGTCCTCTGCACACTTTGATCTACCACTCACCTCAGTGTCAACCGCAAACTTTGACACACTACACGCGATCACCAACTCCGAATCATCTATGTAAATTATAAATAATTGTGGTCCCAGCACTGATCCCTGAGGCACACCACTAGTCATTGCTCGCCAACCAGAAAATCACTCATTTATCCCCACTCTTTGCTTCCTGTTAGTTAACTAATCCTCTATCCATGCTAATACATTGCCTGTAATGCCATGCACCTTTATCTTATGCAACAGCCTTTTGTGTGGCACCTTGTCAAATGCCTTTTGGAAATCCAGATACATCATATCTACTGGATCCCCACTGTCCACTGCATTTGTAATGTCTTCATAGAATTCCAGCAAATTAGTCAAACGTGACTTGCCTTTCATGAACCCATGCTGCATTTGCACAATGGAACAATTTCTATCTAGATATCTTGCTATTTCTTTCTTGACGATAGATTCAAGCATTTTCCACAATACATAAGTTAAGGTAACTAGCTTATAATTCCCCATCTTTTGTCTACCTCCTTTTTTGAACAGTGGTGTCACATTGGCTGTTTTCCAATCTACAGGAACTGCCCCAGAGTCCAGTGAATTTTGGAAAAATTACCATGAGCGTATTTGCTATTTCTCCCGCCATCTCTTTTAGTACCCTGAGATGCCGTCCATCAGGGCCAGGAGACCTGTCTACCTTTAGCTCCATTTGTTTGCCCAACAGTACCTCTTTCGTGATGATAGTGTTGAGGTCCCCACCTACCTTTGTCTGTTTGTCATCAATTACTGACAAGTTATTTGTGTCCTCCACTGTGAAGACTGACACAAAATACCTGCTCAATGCCTCATCCATTTCCTTATTTTCCATTATTAAATCCACCTTCTCATCCTCTAAAGGACCAAAGTTCACCTTAGCCACTCTTTTTTGTTTTATATATTTATAGAAATTTTTGCTATCTGTCTTCATATTCTGAGCTAGTTTAGTCTTATACCTAAAGAGATAGGAGAGGTCCTTAATGAATACTTTTCTTCGGTATTCACAACTGAGAGGGACCTAGTTGTAGAGGAGGACAGTGTGAGACAGGCTGGTAGGCTAGAGGAAGTTGATGTTAGTAAGGAAGATGTACTAGGAATTTTGAGGAACTTTAGGGTAGATAAGTCCCCCGGGATTGATGGGATTTATCAAAGGATTCTATGGGAAGTGAAGGAAGAGATTGCAGGGCCTTTGGTGACGATCCTTTTGTCCTCACTGTCCACGGCTATAGTGCCGGAAGATTGGAGAGAGGCAAACGTCATTCCCTTGTTTAAAAAAGGGAATAGGGATAACCCCGGAAATTACAGGCCAGTTAGTCTTACATCAGTGGTGGGCAAATTATTGGAAAGGGCTTTGAGAGATAGGATTTATGATCACTTGGAAAGGCACAGTTTGATTCGAGATAGTAAGCATGGATTTGTGAGGGGTTGATCATGCCTCACAAACTTTTTTGAATTCTTTGAAGAGGTGACCAAACACACGGATGAAGGTAGAGCAGTGGATGTGGTATACATGGATTTAAGTAAGGCGTTTGATAAGGTTCCCCATGGTAGGCTCATGCAGAAGGTAAGGAGGCATGGGATAGGGGGAAATGTGGCAGATTGGTTTCATAATTGGCTGACCCTTAGAAGACAAAGGGTGGTAGTGGACGGAAAATATTCCACATGGTGCTCAGTTACGAGTGGTGTACCACAAGGATCTGTTCTGGGTCCTCTTCTATTTGTGATTATTGTAAATGATTTGGATGAAGGAGTGGAAGGGCGGATAGTAAGTTCGCGGACGATATGAAAGTTGGTCGTGTTGTGACAGCGCGGAGGGCTGTTCTAGGTTACAAAGGGACATTGATAGAATGCAGAGCTGGGCTGAGAAGTGCCAATGGAGTTTAACCCTGAAAAGTGTGAGGTGATTCATTTTGGAAGGACAAACTTGAAAGCAGAATACAGGGTTAACGGAAAGATTCTTGGCAGTCTGGAGGAGCAGAAGGATCTTGGCGTTCATGTCCACAGTTCCCTGAAAGCTGCCACCCAGGTGGATAGAGTTGTTAAGAAGGCACATGGTGTGTTAGCTTTCATTAATAGAGGGATTGAGTTCAAGAGCCGTGAAGTTATGTTCCAGCTACACAAAAGCCTGGTTCGGCTACATCTGGAGTATTGTATCCAGTTCTGGTTGCCTCATTACAGGAAAGATGTGGAAGTGTTGGAAAAGGTGCAGAGGAGATTTACCAGGATGTTGCCTGGAATGGAGGGAAGGTCTTACGAGGAAAGGTTGAGAGAGCTAGGGCTTTTCTCTTTAGAACGACAAAGGATGAGAGGTGACTTGATAGAGGAGTACAAAATGATCAGAGTATAGATAGAATGGACAGCCAGAGATTTTTTTCCTAGGGTGGAGGCAGCTATAATGAGGGGGCATAGTTTTAAAGTGAGTGGAGGTAGATATAGGGGAGATGTCAGAGGTAGGTTCTTTACTCAGAGACTGGAATGCATTGCCAGAGAGGGTAGTGGTGTTGGCCACATCAGGGGCATTTAAGCAGCTATTAGATAGGCATATGGATGATAGTATAAGGTAGAGGTGGAGATTAGATAGACCTTAGGATTAGGGTAAAAGTTCTGCACAATATTGTGGGCCGAAGGGCCTGTACTGTGCTGTACTGTTCTGTACTCTATGTTCTATTACCTTTTTTTATTTATTGTTTTCTGGCTTTCTGTTGACCTTTTAAAGTTTTCCCAATCTTCTAGTTTCCCACTGGTCTTTGCCACTTCATATGCCTTATCTTTCAATTTGATAGCCTCCCTTATTTCCTTTGGCATCCATGGCTGATTACCCCTTTTCCTACAGTCCTTTCCTTTTGCTCAGCAGTTTGAAAAATTGCTTTGAAAGTTGTCCACTGTTCCTCAACTGTCCTATTGTAGAGTCTTTGTTTCCAGTCTAGTTTAGCCAACTCCTCCGTCATTCTATTGTAATCTCCTTTGTTTAAGCACAGGACCCTGGTACTGGATTTTATCTTCTCACTTTCCATCTGTCTTCTAAATTCAACCGCATTGTGATCACTCCTTCCAAGAGGATCCCTAACTATGAGATTATTAATTAGCCCCGTCTCATTACACAGGACCAGATCCAGGATAGTTTCCTCCCTCACCAGTTCGATTACATACTGGTAGGTTCAGTTGGCAGATAGGAAGGCAAATGAAATGTTAGCATTCATTTCAAGAGGGCTAGAATACAAGAACAAAGATGTACTGCTGAGGCTGAAAAAGGCTCTGGTCAGACCACATTTGGAATATTGTGAGCAGTTTTGGGTCCCATATCTAAAGAAGGATGTATTAGCCTTGGAGGGGTCCGGAGAACATTCACAAGAATGATCCTGGCAATGAAGAGCTTGACATATGAGGAGCAGTTGAGGACTCTGGGTCTGTATTCAATGGAATTGAGAAGGATGAGGGAGATGTGATTGAAATGTACAGAATACTGAGAGGCCTGGCTAGAGTGGACATGGAGAAGATGTTTCTGCTAGCAGGAGAGACTAGGACTCAAGGGCACAGCCTCAGGGTGAAGGGACAACCTTTAAGAACTGACATGAGGAGAATTTCTTCAACCAGAGGGTGGTTAATCTGTGGAACTCCTTAATGTTTGAGGATTGTCTACTTTTGAGGATACCAAGACATTGAATATATTTAGGACAGAAATAGATAGGTTCTTACTTGGTAAGGGCGTCAGGGTTATGGGGAAAAGGGAAGAGAATGGGGTTGAGAATGGAGAGGTAATGGCCTAGTGGTATCAACACTGGGGTGTTAATCCAGAAACCTAGGTAATGTTCCGGGCACCAGATTTTGAATACCACCACATCAGATGGTGGAATTTGAATCTAATAAGAATCTGGAATTAAGAGTACAATGATGACAATGAAACCATTGCCAATTGTTGGAAAACCCTGTCTGGCTCATTAATGTCCGTTAGGGAAGGAAACTGCCATCCTTAAGATCCATAGCAATGTGGTTGACTCTTAACTGCCCTCTGGAAATGCAATAAATGCCAGCCTAACCAGCATCACACTCACCCTTTGAATGAATTTTTTAAAAAATCAGCCCTGGTTGAATGAATGGCAGAGCAGACTCTAATGGCCTAATTCTGCTCCTATATCTTATGGTCTTAGTGGGCTAAATTCTGCTGAAACATTGTGAAGCTAAAAAAGCTCATCATTATTTCAGGATAGATCTGACATCAACTTGATTGGAGATCATTATAAACAAAAATCTGAGGGTTGCTACCTGGCATGTGCAACTCTAAAGGCTGCATGGAAATACTTTACGGTTGACCAATCAAACATTCCAAAGAAACAGAAAATGACACATCCAACAAACATTTTGTGCCATGCATTCATCATTCAGTGTAAAAGCCAGACTGACCATATGCCCAGTCTGTTTCAAAACATTTCGTATCCAAATTGTTGCAATGTCTATATAATCAGTCTGTAGGAGCAGTATGTTATTTATGGCA
>JAHRHZ010000034.1:33760167-33781728 GCA_024137785.1 Ginglymostoma cirratum | reverse complement strand
GGGCCTAAACCCTGAAGGGTTTAGGCCCGAAACGTCAAGTTTTCCTGCTCCTATGATGCTGCTTGACCTGCTGTGTTCATCCAGCCCCATGCTTGTTATCTCGGACACTGTTTTGATAAAGCTTTTACCAATGAATTTAATTCATTTTTTAGTTCATAAGAATAGCACAGGCATTTTAAATAAAAAGGCACTGATGTTTGCTTTTTGTGATTACCAGTTCATTCATACTTAAATGAAAGATGTGTGCATCAGTTCCAGAAAGATTTTGAGAATTCTTCTAATAACAAAGAGGCAAGATTATTTTATTAAGGAACTTTGGGCAATTAAGAGAAGCAGAGAAAAATCAAGTATGTGAGACACAGGGTAGAGGAGAAGAAACAACAATAGTTTGTTATGAAAATGCTTCAAAATCTGCAGGTACTCAGCAATGCCATCTGGCCATTTTTGTAATCATGCTTTTTGATGTGGAGTCTTGCAACATTAACCACGAATTCAATACAAGGGTCTTCTGTTACAGCTACCAAAACCTGGAGAATGGGCTGATTCCAAATGATTCAGAGTACCGAAGTATACTCTTGAGCTTCCCTGATTTTAATTATTCTAGCACAGGTAACTGTGCTTTCAGAAACCAAGGCCTCAAGCTGCGTGATTTCCTCTCTAAAGCTCTTCAGTACTCTACTTCTCTTTCCTCCTTTAAGTGTGCATCAGCATCTTCCCAGACCCGATTGCAAAAATCTAGGCAGACTCCAATGCAATACTAAAGCAGTGCTGCACTGTTTACACTGCTGTCACATGGGTGCTGCAGGGACGGAGGCCATGTCTTTCCTGAGATAGTAAGAACTGCGGATGCTGGAGTCAGAGTCAACATAGTGTGGAGCTGGAGGAACACAGCAAGTCAGGCAGCATCAGAAGAGTAGGAACGTCAACGTTGAAGGTTGGGATCCTTCATCAGAACTATTGTATTCTGATGAAGGGGCCTGAACTCAAACGTCAGCTTTCCTGCTCTCTGATGCTGCCTGACCAGCTGTGTTTCTCCGGCTCCGCACTATGTTGACCATGTCTTTCCTCTCAGGTGGACACAAAGATCCCAGAGCAATATTTCAAAGGGTAGAGGAGCTATCCTGCATGTTTCAACAATATTTATTCTTCAATCAATATCCTTGTGACTAATATCATGATGATAACAAAAAGGTAGCGGTGATCATATGAGCATCATTGAAGAATACAAGTTTCATGATACTAAAACATCAAAGAATAGGTCTTCACAGGCAGTTTTGAAGAAAGTGAAGTGGCTTGCAAATCTCGTGCAGAGTGAGCGGTAGCATACTGTAGGTCACGTATTAGCATGGAGGGGTCTCAAGTTAAAAGGGCATTCGATATTTAATACTCACATCAGAGGGCAGTTGATCTTTGAAGTGAACAGGCATATGTCATGTAGATTTGAATAGTATGGGGGCTATCACACAACCCTGTATGATCTACACCAGATTTTGAATGTGTTTGTTTCTGATCTCCCGCTCACTTCAGACAGATTTTGTCATGATGCAGTTGCAATGATAATTCTTGAACAACCAAATCTCTGGTGAACAATCTGTAAAGCCTCACAATTTATTGAATCAAATATTTTTGTCAGGTCAATGAATGCAATGGAGATATCCATGTAACAAGCACAGGACATGGTGACACAGTGGCTAGCACTGCTGCCTCACAGCCCAGGAACCTGGGTTTGATTCCAGTGTTGGGTGACTGTCTGTATGGAGTTTCCACATTCTCCCCATGTCTGTTTGTGTTTCCTCTGGGTGCTCTGGTTTCCTCCTACAGTCCAAAGATGTGCAGGTTAGGTGGATTGGTCACGCTGACTTACCCATAGTGCTCAGAGATGTGCAGACTAGGTGGCCTAGCATGGGAAAAACAGGGTTATAGAGATGGGGGGGTGGGGGGGCGGTGAGGGGGTGGGGTTGATGGATCCAGATGGGATGCCCTCCAGAAGGTCAGTGTGGATTTGATGGGCCAAATGGCTTCAGAATGCTGGAGAAACTCAGAAGGTCTGGCAGAGAGAAACAGAGAAAATGTTTTGAGTCCAGTATGATGGAAGATATATTTGCATTGTTCTTGACATTTTTCTTTTACTTACTGGCAACAAAGACCATATTGGAGTTTGCTCAGGAAGGTCTAAAGCTACATTGTGTCTCTGAGAAGATTGTCTCACCCACAGGGCAACTGTATGAATAAGGTGACCAAACTTCTAACAGAGTTTGATCTATTTACCACTAGCTTCTACTTTCTACCTCATTAACTTGTTTAGCACAGAGTGTTACATCACCTTGGGTAGTAAAAGGCTTGTTGAACTTTCATTTACGGAAATACCATTCCTGCTTCATGAATTTCTCACAAAATAACTTCAGCAGAGCTTTTTCTACAGTTGGAGTTTGTATCAATTTTCATTGACAATTTCCAGATGCAACCTCGAACTTCCAAGTATTTTTTTCCTCAGGTATCCAGCAACAAATATCCGGAAAGTTAATTATCCATTCTGGGAAACCACTGAACAATCTAGACATGTTGGCAATCTTAATCAATGAGTAGGCATCTCACCATTTTTCCTCACTATGTATTTCACATTTATTGACATTGAATTTCATCTGCCATCAACCACACTGTTCATTTACTACAGTTGAAGTGTGAGTCACATGGGTAGAGTGGCAAGAGGAAAGTAGAATAAGATTAGAACATGTAAGCATGACAGCGAAATAATGTTAGGCTGGTACGATGAAGAATGTGAAAGTTCTACAGAATATACTAAATGCAAGAATATTACAAGGTGTCTCACCTGTTGAGTGTTTCGATTATTTCTATTTTTGGTTTCAAATTTTCAGTATACATAGTCTCTTGCTTTTGTGATATTAAAAGCAAAGTTGCTTATTTGCCCCCTGGACTCTTTCCTTTGATTATAAATGAAGAATGACTTTCTCTCTATTGTAACTAATAAACATTTGAGATTTCACACAGTTTAGCACATGTATTATCTTGATTTGTTCTCCACTGTTTTGAAATAATCGAGTCAGTTATATTTAAAACATAAATTGCAATACATCACCTACTAAAGAGATGACTGCAGCCCTTTTTTTCTAAACAAAACACAATCTCTTTTTAAGCCACATCTTTGAATAAGAAAATGTATTTAAATATTTGTGTTAAGTACAGCTGTAATTCTAGGAAACAGCTTTTCAGTTGTCAATGTCAATGTCAATGCTTCAGTTCTGAAATGGTTTAAAGAACAATGCTGTAAATTGGCAAAAGTAAGCAATATTAATAAAATCAAATACATTTCAAATATTTTGTGCAATAAGGTGAAAGGCATGACAACATCATTCAACACACTTCTACTTTCTTTTCAAGTATTCACATGTGACGTGCAGAAGAATGTTGCTGTCATGGTGACCTTAGTAAAATTTAACTCAAATGACCTTAACAAACCCAGAACTCAGTAAAGTTTTGGAAACTCAAGTAAGATTTTCAACATTTAAGTCTGAGGGAAAGGGTTTGAAAAACAGCTCTTCTGCTAGAATTCTCTCTTTAATTTTTGATCTTCCTTCTCCTCCAACCAGCTCCAGGCAATTGTTTACACAATTTCCAAAGATTATCCTATTTGAACAATGTAGGGGAGTCAACTCTGCAGGATTGTCCTGGAATTTCTATGAAATAAAAGAATTGTTCTAAACACCACAAACAACTGAATTTTTGATTCTCCTCATCGAACCATTTTCAATGTTTGCTTTATAAAATTCCAATGACAAAAGTGGGTAATATCCTGTAAGACATTGTGAGATGAGGTTGTTGACTTGATCACCGAGCTGGCTTGTTTTTGTTCAGATGTTTTGTCACCATGCTAGGTGACATCATCAATGAGGCCTCCAATGAAGCGGTGTTGTTCTACTCTGCTTGGAATTTATACTGACCGGTCTGTTATGGTGAATAGTGTCACTTCTAATTTTGTTCTATATGGGTTTGGATACGGGGTCCAATTCTATATGTTTGTTGATTGCATTACGGATTGAGAACTATGCCTCTAGGAATTCCAGTGTATGTCTATTCCTAGGAATTCCTAGAGGCATGGTTCTCAACTCATAATGCAATCAACAAACATATAGAATTGCACCCCACATACAAACCCATACAGAACTGAACCAAAATGACACTACTCACCATAACAGGCCAGACAGTATGAATTCCAAGCGGAGGAGAGCAACATTGCTTCGTCAGAGGCCTCACTGATGATGTCACCTAGCATGGTGACAAAACGTCTGAATGAAAACAAGCCAGCTCGGTAAGAGAGTCAACAACCTCACCCACAACCCAAGCTACAGATCTTTGCTAAAACCATAAACATTGTTAGATAGCATGTCTAAATTTCCCTCCTCTGTCGCCTTTTGAAAACGCTGCCCGGGTACAATTCCACAGGTAATTATCACCCACTAACCTCACACAGATACACTTCCTTGTGTGAAGACAGTCAGTGCTATTGAAGGAACAGTCCAATCTGATAAAAATATGTTTCTGAGGAAGTAACAAGTGAGATTGATGAGGGTAGTTCATTTGATGAGTCTATTGAATTTTAGCAAGGCTTTTGATAAGGCCCCAAATATAGTCTGGTCACAAAGTACAAGTCTATGAGATTGAAGGTTGCGTGCCAAATTGACTTAGAAGTAAGAAGAAAAAGAATTGTCAATAGATTTAAAAAAAACTGTGGATGCTGGAAATCAGAAATTGCTGGATAAAATCATCACATCTGGCTGCATCTGTGGAAGGAAAGCAGAATTAATGTTTCAGGTCCAGTGATTCTTTTTCAGGACTGTCAATAGATTGATTCCCCTACTGATCAGAAATCTAAAGTTATGGGGGAACAGCAGGAAAATGGACGTGAGGAGTGCCAGATCAGTCATGATCCTATTGAACGGCAGAATAGGCTTGAGGAGCCAAACAGCCTATCCTGTTCCTATTTCTGATGTCTTATAGTCTTAATAGACATTTTTGTAATTTTGTATAGATCACAACTAAAGACCTTTATTTGTGAGAGATAATAGGTACTGCAGATTCTGGAGGATCCGAGATAACAAGGTGTGGAGCTGGATGAACACAGCAGGCCAAGCAGCATCATAGGAGCAGGAAAGCTTGACGTTTCGGGCCTAGACCCTTCATCAGAAAATGTTTTTATTTGTGACATGTATCAAAGTTTTGGACTTGAATGTAGGCATATGATGACAATGTTTGAAATCAATACAAAAAATAGGCCTTATAATTGATCATTGGAAGCAAAGGAAATTGGGGGAGATTTAATGGAAGTGTACAAGATTATGACGAGTTTGCATAAGGTACATTAGGTAATATGGTTTCAATTAGTTGACCATACTAAGGACGAGAAGACATAGATTTAAGGTTTTGAGCAAGAGAAGCAGAGGAGAAGCAAGAGGAGGAACAATTTTACACGGTAACTGCTAATGACCTTGAATTCATTGCCCACAACAGTTTTGGAAGCAGAAACAAATATTTTAAAATAAATTTGCATAGGCACTTGAAAGAAATAAACTTCAGGTATATAGGATCTGTGGTACAGTGGTAGTGTCCCTACATTTAGGCCAGGAGGTCTGGGTTCACATCCTAACTAACCTGGAGATGTGCATAATATGTCCAAATAGGTGGATTAAAAATAACCACAAAGATTGAGCAAAGAGAGCCAGCAAGGACTTGATGGGCTGAATTGTCTCCTCTTTTGCTATGAATGACTCTGACTCTTAAAGCTAAAGACTCAGGAAAAATATAAATAGATTAGTCAGATGGGCGAGTTAGTTGCAAATAAATTTGAATCAAGAGAAGTATGAGGTAATAATGCTTTTGTGGAAGGCTAACGAGGCAAGGGAAAACACAATAAGTGATAAGATACCGAGATTTGCAGAGGAACAGAGGTATTTTGTAGTGCATGTTGGATCCTGGACCATGGCTATGGTGGGTTTGGAGGCACATACAATACTTAGCTTTATTAGCTAACGCACAGAATACAAAAGCTGAGAGGTTATGTTGGAACTGTATGAAATACTAATTGGGCCACATCTGGAGTACTATGTGCAGTTCTAGTTACAATAAGAAGTACATGACTGCACAAGGATGATTCAACTACTAACCTTAGAAGTACAACCTCATACCTCTGTGTAAATAAGTTTTATTGTTTTCTGTTCTGAATTGTTTGCATTTTGATTCACTGGCTCTTCATTTGTGACCCTTCAATGGAACATGCTGTCCATGCCACTCAGTCGCAGATGCATCATCGTAGTTCACCTGAAGCCAATAAAATAGTAGATGGAGCGAGCTAGAAGGCGAACCTCATTAATGGGCTTCAAAAAAATTAAGTACACGAAGTGATATACACAAAATGAAGCAGAAATCAAATACAGTGTCACTTTAAATTTCTTACAACTGTTGGATCTTGTATAATATGACTATAACTAGGATAATAACCATAAGAAATCAAGGAGCATGTTCACTACCATGGATTCAAAACCTTAATTGACATTGGCATAGCAACAAATATGAGACAGCTTAGGTGGCCTAAATAGATGGATGCAGTATTTGTTTCTCAAGAATGATAATTAAGGATATAATATTACTCAGTGATAAAGTCCTTTACAAAATTACCTGCCAGTTGCACCGTGAATGGATTTGTTCACAAATATTTCTGAATAAGATTGTCAGCAAAATTGCTAGTCAAGAGAAGTGACAATATAGTTTCTTGACAACCTCAGAATATCCAAAATGCTTTACAGCTGACGGAATACTTTTGCAGTACAGTTACTGTTGTATTGTGGGAGAAAAAGCCATCAGTTTGCACAAAGCATAGCTTAATAAAGAATAAAATATTAATTACCAAATGTTGGTTGAGGAATAAAGGTTGTCCAGGAGAACAGAACGAATCTCTGTGTTCTTCTTTGAATATTGCAATACAGCACTCTTCCAGCAGCGCACTGGAGAGGCAGCCTATATATGTGCTCTAGCCTTTCAAGTTGAACTTGAGCACAAACCTTTTGACTCACAAGTGAGACTTCTACCAGCTGAGCCACAGCTGACACTTACCAGAAATGGAAGGTGAATGCTATCTAGGGAATATAAATGCCCTGATATTCTCAGCTGCAAAAGAAAAAAAATGTATCTACTCAGAATCATACACAAATGCTTCCTAAAATAATAGTAAGAAATACATAATATTCTTCACTGATTTTTTTTTCATTTTTGTAATTGTTTCTTAGTCTTTTTTACTGTGTAGAAATATTGAGCTTTAATTCTAAACTAGTTAGGGTAATATCAAAACTAAGCTAAACTTTAATTCCAAACCAAACTGATGTTACAAACAACCCCTAGGTAACGTTCCCCAGTTTGTTGTGGTTCCATACAGGATACCCCAAATACTCAAATCATTACTTTCCTGGGTGAGGAGGGATGAACTAGCTCCCTTTCTTTCTTTACCTACCCCTCCTTGGTTGATTATAAGATTATTTTTAAAAAGAACCCCTCATGTGTGGATGTCTTTCTCCCAAACCAAATGAATTTATGTTTTAAAAAGAGCCAATTTAACCAGAAGAATTCCAGAAAAACTAGAATTTTTCTCAGACACCCTGGCAATGCAAGTTTTCCAGAAAAGGAGTGCATATCAGTTGAAGTGTAAATGCAGGAGTGTGACAACTATGCTAATGGCTTATTGAAAGGGAATGAAAGGAAATAAAAGTAACAGCAATAAGGTCTATAAAAGTTTCTGATATTGAGAAACAAGATGATCAATTGCTAAAGATCTGAGATTAGTAGGAATTCCACAGAGACTTTTTTCCCTTTACGTTAATTGTACAAAACATTTCAGTCTCAACAAAGCCACTGTGTAAAAACAATGAAATTTTGGCTCAGTTCGAAAGGAAAATTAACCAGAGTTTGATTATCATTATGAAATATGTTGTTTTATGCTGTAATTTTATATAAGATATATTGCTTCCCTGAGACTGAAAATAATCAGAATTATATTTTTACCATGAAAACTATAACGATAATGTTTTGTGTTAGATTTTAAGATGCAGCATTGTACAAGTTTCCATCTGTGAAAAAGTCTGTTCAGCAAACTTGCATTTGACAACAATCTAAAGTCAGCAACAAGTGAGGGATTTTTCTATTTACATAAGTTTGTCTAACCATTGCATATTTTTCCTTCTACATATTCACACTCAAAAATACAACAAAAACTAACTTCCTCCTTTTGACATTGAGCAGCTGCATCAAGTCCTGATTATACACAGCCCTGTGAGATGCAGATGAATAGTAAAATCTGCCCAGGTTTATTATGTGATTTGGATGTGGCACCAAGGCATATTATCCTGATGATAAATTTTATATTGCTTCCCAGCAAAATCCGTAAATTCTTACTTCTCTGCATTAAAGTTCAGGTGCCTGGTGGCTATGCATTCCACCAGCCTGTCAGCCGTGGCAGACAGTTAAGATAAATTAAACTCGATGGGAGACAGGGGAATGCGGTGAGTTAGATTCAAAATCGGCAGAGTGACAGGAAACACAGGTCATAGAGTCATACAGCCTAGAGATAGACCCTGCGGTTCAACCAGTCCATACTGAACATAATCCCAAACTAAACTAGTCCCACCTGCCTGCTCCTGGCTTATATTGTTCCAAACCTTTCCTATTCATGTACCTATCTCAATGTCTTTTAAATGCTGTAATCGTATCCACATCCACCACTTCCTCAGTAAGTTCATTCCACGTGTGAGGCACCCTCTATGTAAAAAAAAAAGCCTCTCATGTCTTTTTTAAATCTCTGTCCTCTCACCTTAAAAATATGTCCCCTAGTCTTGAAATCCCCTATCATAGGGAAAAGACAACTACCATTACCTCTATCTATACCTCTCATTATTTTAAAAGCTTCTATCGGGTCACATCTCAACCTCCTGTGCTCCAGCGAAAATTGTCCCAGCATCAACAGAATATTTTGTGATTGGAAAGTGTTTCCACTGATGTTCTACAGGATGCAGTGTTAGGTCCCTTGCAATTAACGTATATATTAATGATTTACACTTAAATGTAGAAGGCATGATTGAGAAGTTTTCAGATGACACAAAAATGGCAGCTGATAGTGAAGAGGCTGTCAACGACAGTAAGATATTAATAGTTTAGTTGAGGGAGTGGAAAAGTGGCAAATAGAATTCAATCTAAGGCAATGAAACACACATTTAAGGGGAGGTTGATTGGTTTGAAAGGGATAAATGACATGAGAGACTTTAGAGTGAGTGTCCACTTGTCCCACAAAGTAGTAAAGAAGGCATTGCTTTTCTTCATTGGGCAAGGTTTTAAATACAAGAACAGGGATCTAATGTTGGAACTATATAAGACCCTGGTTATGCCACACCCTTTGTTTTGTGCACAGTTTTATTGATCACATTACAGGAAGGACACATTGCTTGAGAGTACAGAGAAGACTTACAAGAATGTTGCAAAACCTTCAAAATTATAGTTAAGAATAAACATTGAGAAGCTGGAGTGGTTTTCCTCAGAACAAAGGAGACTGACAGTAACTTAATTGAGGTGTATAAAATAATGAGGGGTTTGGACAGAATGGACAAGGGAGACCTGTTTTTCCCAGTGGAGGGTACAGATTTAAGGCAACTGGTAGAAGGATTAAAGGGGAAATGAGGGTAAAAAATCCTTTCACCAACAGGATGGTGGACGTCCAGAATTTGCTACCTAGTTTGTAGTTGAGGTGGAAATACTGTTTTTCTTTTTATTCATTCATGCAATGTGAACATTTGCTGATTGGGCCAGCATTATTAGCCCATCCTTAGTTGTCTTTGAGAAGGTGGTGGTGAGTTGCCTTTAAAGAAGGTTACAGATCAGGTCCTAGAAAATGTAATGAGAAAGGGTAGCTAATTTACTGAAATAGCATAGACATAATAGTTTGTATGGCCTTTATTTGTGCTATGACTTTACTGTGGTTCTATGGTCTATGTCCCCCTGAAGTTTATCGCTATTGTTCTCACAGATTTCCTGGGTGAATGCACTTGGCATAAATTGTGTATTTTGGTATAAATATAAGCTGAAGGGTCTAGGCCCAAAACGTCAGCTTTCCTGCTCCTCTGATGCTGCTTGGCCTGCTGTGTTCATCCAGCTCTACACCTTGTTATCTCAGATTCTCCAGCATCTGCAGTTCCTATTATCTCTTCCATGTCTGAGGGCATTGTTTCCAATCTTGACAATTGCATTGATGCTTCATCTCCAATACTTTAAACTTGTCATACAGGTACAAATCAAATTGGGAATGAGGGTTTTCTCAGGTCTGACTGTATGGATGTGTTTTTGTCCTTTGATTAAATATTAATTTCAGTTCAGACAATTTTGTTTATTCTATATTGGATTCATGAGGTTTGGCTAACATGGGGTCAAGTGATTGCTGTAGCCATTTTAAATGTTTCGTCCTTTTATCAAAACCATTTCAAATCATTAAAGCTGCAGGAATTAAATTCAGTTGATGGGATTCAAAAATCAATAGCCCATTTTATTTACCACCATCATGATACCTTCACCACACAGAATTTACAAATCTCCACTGGATTCAGAAAACACAAGCATTTTATGCAAAATGTGCATTTTGATACCTTTTTTATGATTTCCTGCTATTTTGCCTCTTTGTAGTACTTAGTAAATTCCCTACAGAATTGTTAATCTGTAATAAACATTGAAGGAAGTATAAACCTGCTGCTTGTTCAATCAATTAGCAGTTTACCACTTAAAAAAAGTGCAGGTTTAGATTAAATCTGAATTTCGGTAAAGTTATTTATTTAGTGCCCTGTAATTTCAATCACACTGTCTTTGCACTCTGCAAACACTTTATTTCGAACAAGCCTTGTCAAATTCATCCCTCACAGTGTACTAGTATTCAATAAATTATTTAAAGTAATGACATGTTCTATTAGGCAGTTCAAGGCATAAATATACAAGAACAAATAAAAATAGTGAAGCCAGAAATCACATATTAATGGACAAAGTATCACAGAAAAAACACAGTCTTAAGTTGCGAATGCTGGATTAAAACAGACAGGTCAGTTTTAACCTGTCTTCATTAATTCAAGGTAAAATAGAGTAAATTAGACATTGGGGTGGGAACTTCTACATGATCTGTCCAGAGTCAAGCTAATTGTGAGGTGTATTAATTGTGAAGGAGAAGGAAATTCAAATTGAAACTTATTCCAAGACAGGTACAAATAACACAGGAAATCGGAGAAGTAGAGGCTACTCCAGCATTCAATATGATCATGGCTGACCTGATGGCTTTGACTCCACATTCTCACTGCTCTATATCCCTTGATTCTACGGAAGACCAAAAATCCATCTTTCCCACCCTTAACTATGATCAACAATGGAATGTCCACATCTCAGTTGCAAATGATCGGCCTCTTCTCCTGATGCCTTGACACAAAGGAAAAAGCAACCGATCATATTGGTGTCTAGACACTGCTAAATTGAGAGATTTCACCCTGATTATGATTTACAGCATGTTCTGCTGTGCCAAACTGGAAAAAAAAGGACTCATTTTATGTTAAACACCTATCAGAAGGCTAGTGTGGAAGGATCCCATGTTAAAGGAAACAAACATTGCAGAAAGTTATTCACTATAGAATCACAAGAGGATATCATGCTACAGAGGGTTGGATGAAGGGAACTTTGTTTAAAATGATACTGGAAGATTCAACATGATGGAACAGAAATTAGAGACCCCGTTAAGCCAGGAAGAGCTTGAGATGTTAATAACAAGATTATACTTCAGAGACATAATGTATGTGTAATTGAAGACTTTGTTGGTATTAAGTTTACTATAAAATCTGTACATTATTGCATTAATTACCAACCAAGTAACATTCAGTTGATGTTGATTTTAATTTGTCTTTACAGTAAAAGTCTTAAAATGTGATATCTTCTCATATGATACATTGCGTTATTCACTGGAAATTTAATACATTTGTTTCAAACTTATTATTTCTCTAGTGATCACAACAACATAAAAGAATGTTAAGCTTAAAAGGTAAAATGTTGTTAAGTAATCGATGACAAGCGTTCGCTTGTGTAATCTGCTGTCTCATGATGCCTTTTAAACCATATTTTGATTACAAAGAGGAATAGGCTTTTCAGATTTTTAAGTTTACTTTTACTTAGTACATTTTTACGCATTTCAAAATGAGCTTTTTGGCATTTATTTTGACCAACTGAAATTAAGTATAAAACATTTAAGAGTTCCATCTGAACATAATAATTTATGACGGATATGACAAAGCAAGCATCAGTTAAGGTCTTTTTGTTCTGATTGGCCTGGAAGCAACTGCTCATTAAAATAACAGGAAGTTTATTCTTATCATTGACAAAGGATCACATCAAAAGCAATGGAAAACATAGAGGTTTGGCTAACATGGGGTCAAGTGATTGCTGTAGCCATTTTAAATGTTTCGTCCTTTTATCCTTTCATTGGGCTCCAGATTTAGTGAAAAGTGTAAGGAAATTAGGCATTTTCCAAAATAACAGAACTTGCTGGAAAAGCTCAGCAGATCTAGCGGCATCTGTGAAGAAAAAAAAAAATCAGAGTTAACATTTCAGGTCTGGTGACCCTTCCTCAGAACTGATGGTGGCTGGGAAAATGTCAGTTTATATGCAGAAAATAGGGAGGGGGTGTGGGGTAGGGAATAAACAATAGGATAGAGCCTAAAGAGAGAGCAGAACAGTTGGACAGACAAAGGGTTGATAATGATCAGGCTGGGAGGGTTAATAGTTGTTAATGGGGACTGTTAGTGACCAACAACAGGCGGTGTGTCATTGTAGGCTAATGTGATAACAAGGCCGAGTGTGTGGGGTAGGGGGCTGAGACATAGGAGAGTTTAGGCCCTAAAATTATTGAACTCAGTATTGAGTCCAGAGGGTTGCAGGGTCCCCAAGCGGAAAATGAAGTGTTGTTCGTCCAGCTTGCGTTGAGCTTCGCTGGAACACTGCAGCAAGCCAGAGACAGAGATGTTGGCCAGGGACCAGGGTGGTATGTTAAAGTGGCAGGCAACAGGCAGCTCAGGGTCTTTTTTGTGAGCAGAACATAGATGTTCTGCAAAGCGGTCACCCAGTCTACTCTTCGTTTCCCCAATGTAGAGGAGACCACATTGTGAGCAGCAAATGCAGTAGACTAGATTCTGGAAAGTGCAGGTGAAGTGTTGCTTCACGTGGAAGGTATGTTTGGGCCCTTGGATCCCACCCCGCTCCCTATTTTCTGCATATAAACTGATGTTTTCCCAGCCACCATCAGTTCTAAGGAAGGGTCACCGGACCCGAAACGTTAAGAACGTGGAACGTAGAACAGAACTGCACAGTACAGGCCCTTCTGCCCACCATGTTGTACCAGCCTATTATCCTACTCTAAGATCAAACTACCCTGCATACCATACATTTTACTATCATCCATGTGCTTATCCAAGAGTCGCTTACATGTCACTAATGTGTCTGACTCTGATTTTAACTCTGACTTTTTCTTCACGGATGCTGCCCGACCTGCTGAGCTTTTCCAGCAACTTTTGTTTTTGTTCTTGTTCTTGACTTACAGCATCTGCAGTTCTTTTGGTTTTTATCTTCCAAAATAAGTTAAACATTAACCATATTACCAAATAATCTGCAATCAGCTGATATTCAGCATAGGGAGTTTTTCTGTCTGCTGAAGAGTACTAAAAAAAACACCAGCTGGATTCTTTGGAGATTTCTGAATGCTGTGTGCAATTTCAAATGCATGCCATGGGCCACAAGAAACACTGAAAAGTAATCAGCCTTTAAGGTAAAATTATTGTTCATGGATAGGTGTTGCAACAGGAGCCTAATTAGCTGGATGGCACATATGTGGTTCCCAATATCATCAACAGCAAGGTTTTGTTTCTTCTTCTGACTGAGGTAGATTTGTGACTTGTCCCTGTGTGAGGAAGGCAATGGTATACCATTAATGATAAAGTTGCTAAAAATAAAGCTCAAAAGCATCACTAGACAATTAACAAAGGAATCACCTTTGGGCAGAGCACTCATGAACGAATGAGGCACAGCAAAAACAATGACAAATTTATTCTATTATTTCAATACAGCTTTTGCTAAAAGAGAAATCAAATACCTATTCCATGAGAATAAATAAACTTCATCTCAGAATCATTTCAAATTGCAAGGATAATTTAGGCTGATTTTTTAAGTGAATAAATTTAAATAACAAAAACATTCAATCAACAGAAAGAAATAAATACCTTTGATGAATTGGTCTATTTAAACATATTTATGGGTTGAATGGACAAATTTGACCCATAGTGTAATTATTGAACTATATCTTAAACTGACATCTGCAGACCTAACGTTAATCGGAGCACAATTTCATAATTCTTTTTGTTGCTTTTCTTGGAGTTGAGAACACCAAGAATTTAGAACACTGTGGGGGACAAAAAAAATTCAGTTCACAAGCTAGCCATCAATAAAGTTTCCGGTTGAAGCATTTTTGTTAATATAAAGATGGGGTATAATCTGCTATTAGGTTCAATTCATGCAATCCAGGTTGCTCACTAACATTTGTCAATTGTCAAATCAACCAGATAATAGGATACAAGTTTTATTTCTCTTGCTCCTTCTCCTTTATGCTCCTCTACTACATTTGAATTAATTTTCCAATTTAAAAGAAAAAATGCCATATTCCTGGGTATCTTTAATAGTATCTCATTATATGCTTAACAATATTTTAAGCAATAAATGTGTAAAGGCAAAATAGAGGCTTGGTATTTCTTGATATTCAAACATTGTTAACAGAAATAATAGTAACACACATTAAAATGTTGTTTTCACTGTACATGAATTTGTCATTGAAATGTAGGTTTCTCTTGTTGCCGCTATTGACAATTTTTAGCAGTTCAGGCAGGCAGTCTGTGTTGTAACTGATGACAAAAACCAGCAAGTTCAGCAGATTGCATTGCTAAACCTATGACAGTTAGTTGGTGGAGATGACTCGAAGCCAGTTGTTATTCAGTTTTAATTTTTTTCACAAAGAAAATTATTATAAATGTAAATATTCCAACATTACCACCAGCAGTGTTAGTAAGTGTCTCTTTGAAAGACTAATAACCATATATAGAAACATAAAAACACTGGAAAAAAACTGTGGATGCTGTAAATCAAAGACACAAATAGAAACAGCTACTATCACTTCTGAGAAGCGTAACTCAACCTGAAATGTTAACTCTGATTCTCTCCACAGATGCTGCCAGACCTGTTGAGCCTTTCCAGCAATTTCTATTTGTGTCATAGAAACTTAAAAGTTGCTGATCTTTTCAAGTGGTAATTTAATATGACAGTAATTGAAAGAAAATTGTAAAAAGAAACATGTCAATTTAGAATACCATTCCTGGTATTAATGATCCACTCCAGCCCCTATAGAATCTATTGTCATGGAAGCTCCAGCCTATCATTGGACACTGTGTTTTCCCTCTCCAGCAGAGGTGGTGGAGAGCATCACAGTGGTCGTGTCCCTTCTTGATCAGAAGGTCTGGGTTCAAGTCATACCTGCCAAGGATGTGCATCAAAACTGGTGTATTAAAATGTCTTTTATTTTGAATTACCCCTTTGATAAGGCCTTCTAGTGTAGTAGTAGCGTCTCAAACTCTGATCCGGAAGTTTGAGGTTGAAGACCCTGCTGTGCTGGAGGTGTGCCATAACAAGCTTCAGCTGACTGATTAATTAAATCCTCAGCATAGGCAATGGCCTAGTGCTATTATCATTAGGCTATTAATTCAGAGATGCCGCTAATGCTATGGGGACCTGGTTTTGAATCCTGCCATAGCAGATTGTGGAATTTGATATCAATAAATATCTGGAATTTGGAGTCTAATGATGATCATGAAGTCATTATCAATTGTCTCGGAAAAATCCCATCTGGTTCACTAATGTACATTAGGGAAGGAAATAGCCATCCTTACCATGCCAGAATACTGCAATGTGGTTGATTCTTAAATGCCTTCTGGGCAATTATGGATGGGTAATAAATGCTGGCCCAGTCAATAACACCTACATCCCATGAATAAATACTTTCTTTTCGCATTAGCCCTTGAATGTCATTCACTGCATTATTCATTCATGGAATGCTAGTGTCTTCACCTAGGGCAGCATTAATTGCCCATCCCTAGGCATCTTTGAGAAGATGGTGGTGAGCTGCCTCTTGAATTGCTGCAGTACATGTGCTGTAGATGGACCCACATGCTACTAGGGAAGAAATTTCACGATTTTGACCCTGTGACAATGAAGGAACATTGATATATTTCCAAGTCATAATTGTGAGTGGCTTGGATGGGAACTTGCAGATGGTGGTTTCAAATATCTGGAATTATGTAGACTACAGAATGGGAGGACTTTCTGATCAGTACTTTTGCCCTTTGGCTTATCAAACTCAGGCAGGATATAACTGCAAAGGTACACAGAGAATGTCTGACTGATGGTGAAATAAGAAAACATGTTCTAACAACGTCCATTAAGTAGGTGGCAAACCACATAGTGAAGCAAAGCTACAATTTCAGAGAGTACTGGTCATTGGTTTGGATGTTTGCATCAGTTAACTGAACCATCTAATGCCTAAAATATGATTTTGGACAAAAATGTTAAATATTTCACTGTCATAAAATTAGATTTACTTATTGAATTGACTCATCTCTTTTAAAGACATCCTTAAAAGTTTTATTTTGACTGTAACCTGTGTCTTGTTTGTTCCCACGGAGCAACTGAAGGTTTCCCGAAGGTGTCTGTGCATGTGCATTTTATAGAAAATTTTCAGCACATGCCAATAAAGTTCTGAATTTAAGCCAAACTTTGAAATGTTGAGAATGGGACAGACAAAGATCTTTTCCTTTCTATAGAAGACTTCAAAACAACCTGGAGATTTGTTTCAAGCACATTTAACATTTAATACAATACCTTTTTTTTCCAATATAAACTATATACTGTTAGTCATTAGTAACAACTTCGGGTTATTTCATTGACATTTAGAGATCAAAATAAAAGAATTTGAACAAGAATATGTTCTGTTTCTCTTTAATGGAAAAGTCACTATATTTCATTTCCTTCTCCTAATCTTTGATATAAACTGGCTGGAAGATGAAAATGAAGAATGGGATTTCTTTTGATTGACAAAGGCATAAAATACTGTTTTTAACTCCCATCCTCTGCTGACAAAAATTGTGTGCTTCAATATTTTGCATTTGTTTGTCTACACTGGCTAAATAAACAATTGATTTAAAATTTTAGTTTGTTTATGGCAACTCATTTTCATTAAGGATTCCATGAGTTAGAATACAATCTCAGAGTATCAAGACAGTACTGTAAATACAGTAGCAAGCTGAGGGCATGATTGGATGCCCAATGGTGCAGAATTCTCAAAATGCAAGAGTAGAAAATGGTCCTCAAGAGTCAAGAACAATTGGGCTCTATTTCTCTAGCCTTCTCAGGTTCCAGACGCTATTGTGTCCAATTTCCTGAATCCTCATTGACTCAAAGGCTTTCCTCTCTTGACTCCTACAAAACATACTCGAGGACCACATCCAATACTGATAAACTAATGTTGGAACACTCTGTTCATATAAAACCTTCAATCCAAAACAGATTGATCCATCATTGATGAAACTTTGATCTAAATTAAGTATATGTTCAAAATAAAGAAACATGAAAAGGCAACATGTTCAATATGCCAGGTGCTGATACAAATAGCTAGGAGAAGCAGTGGCCTAGTGGTATTATTGCTGGACTGCTAATCCAGAGATCCAGTTAGTGCTCCAGGGGCCTGAGTTCAAAACCCATCTAGTTCACAAATCTCCTTTAGGGAAACAAACTGCCATCCTTACTAGGACAACAAGGTGTCGAGCTGGATGAACACAGCAGGCCAAGCAGCATCAGAGGAGCAGGAAAGCTTGATGTTTCGGGCCTAGACCCTGAACTTGTGCAATCTTTAACCTTCCATTTTCTCCAAATTCATTGAAAATATTAATACCTCCTAGCTATGAGCTCACCATTCCAAACATCAGCAATTCATGCATCACTCCCATAATTCTTTCTTATTCACAGGATGCCCTTCGGTGACAACATTCAAAACATGGGCCTAACTTCCAATTTTGCTAAAGCAGCCGATCCTACTTCACCACTTTTTGTAATCATCCTCATTCTATCAGCTGACTTATCGAACATCAAATCATGGATGAACCATAATTTTCTAACTGAACATCAGGAAGACTGGACCTTTGATTCCATGCACCTCCTTGACTACTTTCCACAACTGAACCATTCTATTTGCCACTAAACTAAGCATATCATTCTACATATTTTCACAACACTGCTCATCCTATTGTCATTAAAACTATAATGCATTTCAACTCTTATCTATGCCATTGTTTGGCCAACTTCTAACTTTAATGAAATTTTGTTTATGTATATTTCCACCACCTTCATCTTGTTCATCCATCACCTCTCCGTCAGTTACTGACATTGGCTCCCTATTTTCCAAAATTTAATGTAAGATTCATCCACAAATTCCACTGCACCATCAACCACAATTGTAACCTGCTCCAGCTTTAAGTTTTTATTCATGGATACCTAGCGCACTGCATCATGCCTTCTTGGCATGTCCTTTTCTTCTGTGACAAAGCTTTGCCTCTGCTCTTCTAGACTTCCTTTCCTAGATTTAAAAATTGTCTTAGAGCTCTAACTAGATTTGTATTCACCTGTTCAAATGCTCCCAACAAAGGATTGGCGTTCACCCCATTTCTTCTACAAGCTGTTTGACTGTGTTGAAGGAAAGTATGAATTCAATTTGCTGTTTACTAATCATATTAAATGACCTGTTAAAACAAAATTGTTTTGCTCTATTGTAGGGATTATGTGCTAGGAGACAGTAAGGACTGTGGATGCTGGAATTCAGAGTCAATAAACATGGAGCTGGAAAAGCACAGGAGGTCAGACAGCATCAGAGGAGCAGGAAAGTCAACGTTTTGGGATGAAACCCATCATCAGGACTGGGGAGGGGAACAGGAGCACAGAAATAAATAGAGGGAAGGGGGTGGGAGTGAGGGAAAAGTAGGTAGGATGGTGATAGGTGGATGCAGGTAAGGGGTTATAGTGATAGATCAATGGGAAGGGTGGAGCAGATAGGTGAGTAGGAAGATGGACAGGTGAGGTCAGGTCAGGGCAGCAAGGCAGGACATGGGATAAGGTTGTGGCTGGAGGGATTTTGAAGCTGGTGAAGTCAGTATTCAGGCTGTTGGGCTGTAAGCTCCCAAGGCGAAATATCAGGTGTTGTTCCTCCTGTTTACATCTGGTATCACTCTGACAGAGGAGGTGGCCAAGAATGGACATGTTGCTAGGGGAGAGGGAGGGGGAGTTAAAATGAATGGCAACCGGAAGGTTGAGCTGGTTGGTGCATGCAGAGCACAGATGCTCTGTGAACTGCTCCCCAACTCTGCGTTTGGTCTCCCTGGTATAGAGGAGACCACATCAGGAGCAATGAATGCAATAAATCACATTGGATGAGGTGCAGGTGAATCTCTGACATGTCTGGAAGGACTGTTTGGGGCCTTGGACGGAGGTGAGAGCGGACGTATAGGGGCAGGTGTTGTATCTCTTGCGGTTGCAGGGAAAAGTACTGGGTGTGGTGGAGAGGTCGGTGGGGAGTGTGGAGCTGACGAGGAAGTCGCGGAGGAATGGTTCCTGTGGAAAGCGACAGCAGTGGGGAGGGAAATATCTTTCTACTGGTGGATTCTGATTGTAGGTGGTGGAAATGTTGGAGGATGATGTTTGGGATTCGGAGGGTGCTGGGGTTGTATGTGAAGACTAGGGGACTCTATCCTTATTGTTGTGGGGGCAGGGGCTTGAGGGCAGAAGTGCGGGAAACGGGGGAGATGCACTTGAGGGCATCCTTAATTACAGAGGAGGGGAAACTATGGGATTATAAGCATTGTTTTTATGCCATTGGTCTTCAATGAACAAGGAACTCAAGAAGCTCAGTTTAAGGATATCAGAAGCAATTCAAGTTATTACAAATATTAGCTTGGAATAATAATGATTGCATAAATTAATCAGTTTATCTCTATAAATCCATATGTACATATGTTTTCCAGAATTCTTTCTTTGGTTGCTGGGAACAAAAATCTCATTTCAACAAATATTTAATATGAGTCAAACTTCTGTTCGTAAAATTGGCTGCAATGTCAATTTAACTTAAATCAATTCCACACACATTTACTTTATGTGTTATATACAGTATATTGAAATACCAAGAAATTCACAAGAAAACAACAATCAAAACAACCTTATATTTCTCCAGTACTTCAGGCATAGTACTCAACCTGAAAGCAAATATTTTTAAAAATTACAATTGAAAAATATTTCCTTTCAAATGAATTGCTCAAATGAAAGATTTTGATTGTTTATTTGTTAGTGTTTCAGTTGGGAAAACAGTAATCTACCTGGTATTTAACCATATGGACTCATTGGAGTCCAGGTATAACCATGTTTTAATGGGCTCTTGTGATACAGTGTTAATGTCCCTATCTCTGGACCTTAAGGCCTGGATTCAGGGTCACCTGTTCCCGAGAATTACTTGGACAGGTTGATTAAAAATATCTTTAACCCTGAATTAAGAGGACTCTTATGGTGTAGATGTAACATTCCTAACTCTGGACCAGAAGGTCAGTGTTTAAGCATCATCTCTCTTGAAGGCATGTCATAACATGTCCAAAAACATTGATTAAAAATATTTATGATGCGGTATTATTCTAAGTTAACTAGCCTGGTCAAAGCCTTACTGAGGACATTGGTCAACTACAGGTCAAGCCAAAAAAAATTCATTCAATTTATTAATTCATGTTTCTCATTACTAGACAGTGGTCTCTTTGTGATTACGAGATCAGATTCTGCTGCAATATTGTCATAGTTAAAGAATGTGCTGCCATTTTGGTTAAATAGTGTATAAGTCAGGCAACAGATTCTTAATGTGCAAAGTGTCATTTTAGCACCTAATGGGATAATCATGCTTATTCCACACAGTTCCAGTTGGTACTCCAGGTGAAGAAGCCTCTGAAAAAAAATAAGAACAGACAATTCTGGAAAAACTCAGCAGATTGGGCAGCATTTATGGAGAGAAAGAGAGTTAACATTATGAGCGCAATATGACTCTTCATCACTCAGAAGACAGACCCAGAAGAAGAGTCTCAAAAAGTTCTTAGATCTGAACAAAAGTTATATCAGGCTCAAAATGTTTACTCTATTGCTGTCTGCACAGACGCTGCCAGATCTTTTGAGTTTCTCTGTTTTTATTTCAGTTTCCAGCATCCATAGTGTTTTAGAGATAATAGGTACTGCAGATGTTGGAGAATCCGAAATAACAAGGTGTGGAGCTGGAATGAACACAGCAGGCCAAGCAGCAGCATAGGAGCAGGAAAGCTTGAC
>JAHRHZ010000034.1:33725624-33759767 GCA_024137785.1 Ginglymostoma cirratum | reverse complement strand
CACATTTTCTGATGAAGGGTCTAGGCCCGAAACATCAAGCTTTCCTGCTTCTATGATGCTGCTTGGCCTGCTGTGTTCATCCAGCTCCACACCTTGTTATCTCCATAGTGTTTTACTTTCGTTTGCATCCGTGAAAGCAACCTGGACAATCAAAGTACCTAGTCCCCTTCTTACTCTGAGAAAAGCCACTCATTCCTAAATCAGTGGTTCCCAACCTTTTCAGTATCAAGTTACACTTCAATGAGACAAATGATGTCACAGTTCATCCATTTTTATCATAATCCATGTGTGGCTTTTGGAAATCTACACATGCGTGGCTCTGGAGGCTCGCGCATATGCAGTTGATAGGGGCATCATAGAAACTGAGGCTCTGGAGGAGATCGAAAGCCTCAACACTCAGGTAAAACAGTGCTGGTTTCCAAACGTTTTGTGGCCTATTCTCACCGTGTCACAGCGCATCATTGAAAACCATTGCCTAGATCACTTGTTTTTTGGTCTCAGTGATTTGCCAAACCAATTGATAGTATATTGCCCAGGAATGATTGTTTTCTGTCTTCAGCCCATAATTCTGATGTTATAATAACTCTGACACTCATAATTGATCAATTGACCAAATTCTCAGAATCTAGGATGTACTAATCCTATCTAATAATTCGAACATAGCCATTACCTCTCCAACACAGGATTCTCTTACTATACATTCATCCCTAGTTGTCTTGTCCTTGAAGCCTCTCCAAGCTGTCCCTTTTGACATCATCTCTCAGAATAAAATCAATTTTGTTAAATATAGGCCTCATCCATATTTCCCTTCCCTCAGGTTCCAGTCAACTTTGTGGGACCGCTTTTCTTATGCATGGAAGAGTCAAACATCCAGTTAACTAAATACAGTTATTTTCACCTGCCATTATAAAGCAACATTCACTCCCTCCACCACTGACACTCAGCATAGAATCCCTATAGTGCATAAAGAGGCCATTCAGCCCATTGTGTTGGCACCAATCTTCTGAACAGCATCCCATCCAGACCGACCTCTCCCCGCTCCCCCAGCCCCAACCCCCAACCCCCAACCCCTACCCATTCCCTTAACCCTGCACTTGCAATGGCCAAACCATCTAGCCTGCACAACTCTGGACACTGCAGACAATTTAGCATGGCCAATCCACCTAACCTGCATATATTTGGACTGTGAGAGGAAACTGGAGCACCCAGAAGAGGCTCATGCACACATAGGGAAAACATGCAAGTTCCACATAGTCAACCAAGGCTGAAATCAAACCAGGTTTCCTAGCACTGTAACACAGCAGTGCTAACCACCAAAGTAGTAGCACATATTATTTACAAGATACACTGTAAAACTTCACTAAACTTCTTAGACAGCACCTTCCATACCCATGACTAATTCCATGTAGAAGAAAAAGGCAGCAGATACATGAGAACTGCAAGTTCCCCTCTAAGCTATTCACCATACTGACTCGGAAATATATTGTCATTTCTTCAATGTTGCTGAGTCAATTACCTGGAACTCCCTCCCTAGACTCTGTGGGTCAACCTATAGCAGTTCAAGAAGTCAGCTCACCACCATTGTCAAGGGCAACTAGGGATGGGCAATAAATGCTGGCTCCACCAGTGATGCCCACATTCCATGAGTGAATTAAAATGATGTACAGGAAAAATGGACTAGATGAGGTTGAAGATATATGAGATAAAACGGAAGACTTGGGGAGGGCTAGGGCAAGTAAGCAATTGGAATGGATCAAATAAAGAATGGGGAAATTAATAAAAGGCAGGTTTTGATTTGGAGGGATAAAAGTATGGAAGGACAAAAGCAACTGTGGACAAAAGAACGCTAGCTGATCTTTAACTTCATGAAAAAGAAATCCATGAACATCTCATAACTTTTAGAAATGATGGTGATGGGAACAGAAAAATATTTTAATACTGTGAAATTTAGCAGTGAGTTATGTCAGTGTTCCCTAATAGTATAAGAAACAAAACTAATGCCAATCTATCGTATGAGCCTACAGTTAATTATTGACCTCAAATAATTTTGGATGACCATTTATAACAAAGGTATCAGAAGCAAGGCACAATTTTGTTGACACAGCATTATCTCAAAAGAATTAATAACAATGAATCAAAACATTTTGAATGGTAGGAACATTACAAAAATGTCAAATAATTTCATCATGAATATGATACATTGAAAACAAAACTGCACCTACTGGCATTTAATAGATATATAATAATTCTTCCAAATAAAGCTGAAATTAATGTTTACATTTCACATAAAAAATTTATTCACATTTTATTTGCTCGAGCTCAGGTATTTATAGAATACTATTTAATGGGATAGCAACAGTACCTGAACATACTATAATTTAGTAATTATAATTTTTCTCAACTTTCTAGTTTCTTCCGCTTACTCATCCTGACATTCCTTTCCTTTCAGCAGTACTCAACAAATCTTTCTTTTGCCCCTGTGTAGCAAGATGAATGACGGATTGATGTTTAAAATAAAGTTAGGCGAACGCAGTCGGAATGGAGGCAAAGGCAATTTATTCGTGCCAATACAAAACCAAAAGAAAACAAACTAGAAGCCAAAGCTGCACTCAGGAATTTTTTTATGACACCTCTGACAGAAATTGCTGGATCAATTCATTTCGAACGAAACGAATGTTAAAACTTCCAAATTAACCCCAATGAGGCAGTAATTTCACTTCGAGTTTTTTTTAAAGAGTGCGTGTTATCTCGCTGGAAACTTAATATGCATTTTATATGCCTACTTTAATGCACACCCCATGTTCTTCCTTTACATTTCAAAAAAGATTTTTAAAAAACACACATATACAGGCCTTTTTTTTGTATTTACGTGGAACAAGCTTACAGCAACTGGTCTGAAGATGACGCAGTCTAACTGCAATCCTGTTATTAATAATTAGCGACGAAACGCAGCTGAGTAGACCGCGAGCGCCCACCAGCCCCCTTCAGCCTCGTGAAGCCCCCGTCTCTCCAGCCCGCTCGCTGTGAACAGCTGGCCAGGTAAATGAAGGCAGCTTCCGGCGGGCAGCAGACAGCGAGCACAATGGGCGGGCCCGGGACTGCAGTCCTAGCGTGAAACGAGCGCGCTGCATACTGACAGCAGCCGCTCCTGGAATAAGACCGACCGAGGGCAGAGGCATAACGTGAGAGAATGACAGGACTGCCATTCTCCCGAGCTCTGCAAAGCGCTTGTTTCGCTTCTGGCTGACTTGACACCCCATACAAATACCCGCATACACTTAACACCAAAAAAAAGGACGGTGTGGAAGAACACTCGATTTCTTCGCAAATATACATAAAATCCCCACGGTCATGTCTGGAAATCGGGTTCAGTTCACTGGACTTCCACCCCCGAGAGATGCGAAGGATCACCAAAGAGTAGCACGTAAGTGTATTTTCTCGAGGAAAATAAAGTTTTGTCTTATTCTGAGTTTACGCACGTTGTTGTTGTTGGCAGAAAGTAAACTAATTTAATCCTGCCCGTGACCTTCTCGCACCCTTAGCGAGTGGATTTGGGTTGAAGGAGTGCTGGTGTTTCAGGATATTGTGTTTTGAATAGCCTTGCAGACATAATCGACCGAGAGCTACTTCTAACTTAACTTCAGTGCTTTAACATCGCAGCTTCAGGCTGTTCACTCTGTTCTTTTTTAAAGACGCAATTTAAATTCCAGTATTTAAGATTAATATCTGTCCTGAACCCTATGATTTATTAGGCAGAATGTACAAGTTACGCGTTTTATCATGATCTGCAATTACTTCACATTAGTTAATTCTCCATTCTCCATTCCCTGAGAAATTTAAGCTTATTGGGGGAAAACATACGGTATTTTATCCTCATTTCCAAGACTGTTCCTTTTCAATGATGTGTGTCTACGCTAATCTGCATAATTTTTCCCCTGTGATTTATACACATTCAACAACAAACAGCCTGGTAAGTTATGCTTCAGAATGTCCATTTTTCTTTTGGATAGTCTTAGCACTTGTGTAGCCACTTTTCATAATTGAAACAGCGAAAAATGCCTTGCCCAATATTGTGTGACTGTTAGTAAGATAAGTTGTTTCAATAATATCGCCAACTTGTACTTCTTTACATAAGACAACATAATATTGTAAGGCACTTCACATGATTACTGCAGACAAACATTTGATAGCAAGTAATATAAGGCAGTATTACAGTAGGTATAAACAAGTCTTGCTCAAATGGGTAGATTTTAAGGGGTATCTTGAAATAAGAATGATAGTGTCAGGGAGGGAATTGCAGTGCTTCAGACCTTGGCAGTTGAAAGCATAGCCATGAATAGTGAAGTAATTAAAATCAAGGGTGCTGAAGAGACCAAATTCAGAGGAGTGTCAACAGTGAGGTAAGGGTGAGATAAAATTCTGCTATGCCCCTCCTGTCGGATGTGGGAGATCAGGATGGATTCAAGTGTCCCTGATGACTATATACAGAATGTGACTGGCAGCAGCTCCTCACAGATTGTGTTTTTAGGTTTGAGAGGCAGTTGTATGCTTTGTTTCACAGAGACTTGGCTCATTTCTGAATGTGCCCTACAAGCTGATGGATTCTCCATACGTTGCATGGATCACTTGGCGTCCTCTGGTAAGGCAAAGTGTGGCAGGGTATGCTTCCTGATCATCACCACGTGGTGCTTGGACATAGTGACCCCGGCAAGACATTGCTCCCCGGACCTAGAGTACCTTACAGTGAAATATTGTCCCTACTCTTTGCCACATGAGTTCTCTTCTGCCATCCTGACAGCAGTTTACATACACCCCATGTGGAGGTAAAGAATGCCCTAGACAAAATTTACACCATCACAAACACTCTGGAACCGAAATTCCCCAAGGCCTTTATTCATTGTGGCCAGCGACTTCGACCAAGCCAACCTCGAGAGTGCTGACAAAGTACCATCAACACATCTCCTGCCCCATTCGAGGACCAAACATCCTGGACCGCTGCTATACAGCCATCAAAGACACCTACTGCTCTGTCCTCTGCCCATACTTCGGTAAATCAGATCACGACGCTGTGTTCCTCCTCCCAGCTTACAAGCAGAAGATGAAATGGGAGGATCCTTCACAGATACAATACTGGTCTGAGGCAGCGGACTGCTTGGAATTGGACTAGATCATATTCAGGTACTCGGCGGAAAACCTAGACAAGTACACCGCCACTGTCATGGACTTCATTAGCAAATGCATATAGGACTGTGTACCAAAGAAGTCAATCCAGGCATTCACCAACAGGAAACCTTGGATGGACCAGGAAATCCACTGCCTACTGCAGACCAGGTGTGCAGCATTGAAGTCTGATGACCCAGACCAATACAGAAAATCAAAATATGACCTCTGCAAAACCATCAGAAATGCCAAGAGGCAGTACCAGACCAGATTAGAGGCCCAAACCGACCATACAGACTCACGCCTGTGGCGAGGCCTAAGTATCATCATGGGATACAAAATGAAGCAGTGCAAGATAGTGGACAAAGACATCCCTCCCTGAGGTGCTCAATACTTTCTATGCTCAGTTCGAGCAGAATGCCAGCGGTGTGGTGTCACCTGTGCCCAGTGTCATCGCTGCAGACGTCAGATTGGTCTTCCTGGGAGTCAGCCCAAGGAAAGGGATGAACCCAGATGGAGTCCCCAGCCGAGCACTTAGATCCTGTGTGGACCAGCTGGCAGAGATACTCACTGACATCTTTAACCTCTCCCTTCTACAAGCTGTAGTCCTCACCTGCTTCAAGAAGACCACCGTCATACCAGTACCAAAGAAAGTACACACAACTTACCTTAATGACTACTGCCCAGTGGTTCTGACCTCCGTAATCATGAAGTGCTTTGAGAGGTGGGTCATGGCCCACATCAACTCTAGTCTCCCAGCCTGCCTCAGTCCTCTATAATTTGTCTACTGACATAAGAGGTCCACAGTGGATGCCATTTCCCTAGCCGTGCACTCATCCCTGGAACATTTGGACAGCAAGGATACCCACGTCACACTTCTGCTTATTGACTACAGCTCAGCCTTCAACACCGTTACCCCTCCAGATTGATCTCAAAACTCAAGACCTAGGTCTCGGCTCCACCCTCTGCAACTGGATCCTCAGCTTCCTGACCCATAGGCCACAATCAATGAAGGTAGACAACTGCACATCCTCCACAATAACACTCAACACTGGAGTGCACCCCCCCCCCAAGAATGTGTTCTATGCCCTCTACTATACTCCCTGTACACCCATGACTGTCACCAAATGCCGAATGAATGACATCTACAAGTTTGACGACACCACCGTGGTAGGACGGATATCAAACGAGTCAGCGTACAGAAAGGAGACAGGGCTTGCTGACACGGTGCAATGAAAACACATACTCTCTCTACATCAGCAAAGCTAAAGAATGATTATTTCTTTCAGAAAGAGAGGAGGAGGACATGCCCCTATTTACACCACCAGAGTGGAAGTTGAGAGGGTTGAGGATGTTGAGTTCCTAAGAGTGACGATAACCAACAACCTGTCCTGGCCTTCTCACATAGGTGCAATAGTCGAGGTGGCACAACATCACCTTTTTCCCCTTTGGGTAGCTTAGGAAATTTGACATGTCCACAAGGACCCTCACCAACTTTTACAGATGCGCCATTGAAAGCATACTGTTGGGGTGCATGATGGCCTGGTATGGCAACTGCTCTGCCCAGAGCAGTGAGAAACTACAGAAGATGGTGCGCACAGCCCAGACCGTCGCGGAAGCCAACGTCCCACCTGTGGACTCCATTTACACATCTCATTGCTGCGGAAAGGCTGCCAACATCAAAGACCCATCCCACCCCAGTAATGCTGTCCTACAACCTCTTCTGTCAATCAGAAAATACAGAAGCTTGAACACAGAACAGCTTCTTCCCTGCCATTATTAGACTGACGAATGGACTCTCAAACTTCAAATAATGCGGACCTTGCCTAGTGCACATGCTGTGGAATGTTACCTGTATGCCTCTGGCCAAGACTTTTTTTCAACTTTATGTATGTCGTTGCTTACCATGATCTGCCTGTACTGCTTGTAAATAAAGCTTTTCACTGTCCTTAGGTACGTGTGACAATAAATCAAATTATTTGGACACACTGAGACACATACAGGGAACAGAGTGTGATACACACTAGTGATATGGTCACACCAAAGGTTCAGTCAGGTAGATGGGTGAGGGACTCACTAGTCAGGGGTACAGACAGGTGTTTCTGTGGCGCAATCAAGACTTCAGGATGGTGTGTTGCCTCACTGATGCCAGGATTAAGGATGTCTCTGAACCAATGTGTGAAAGTCTTAAGGGAATGGATGAGCAGTCAGAGGTCCTTTTTGTACATGTTGGATTCATTGACATAGGTAGGGAAAGGGATGAGGTCCTGAAGAGTGATTATAGGGAGTTAGGCAGAATGTTTAAATGCAGGACCTCAAGGAAAGTAATTTCAGGACTACTTCCAGTGCCACACATTAGCGAGAGGTAGGAAAAGGAGGATTTGGCAGATGAATGTGTGGCTCGAGAGCTGGTGTAGGGAGCAGGGACTCTGTTTCTTGGATCATTGCGATCTTTTCTGGGTAGAGGTGAGCTGTAGAAGATGAATGGGTTGTATCTAAACTGGAGGGGGATTCAATATCCTGGTGGAGAGATTTATTAGAGCCACAGGGGAGTGTTGAAACTAATCTGGCAGGGGAGTGGGATCCAAAGCAGTAGGGAGACGAGAGAAAGTTAAGAGCAAGTTAAACAGTACAGGCAGTGTTGATAATCTGAGTAAGGCAGACAAGAGCACAGCATGAAGCAAGGGAAGTCTGGGTTAAACTGCATTTATTTCAATGCAGGAGGCCTGACAGGCCAGGGAAATGAACTTGGGGCAATGGATGGGTATATGTGACTGGGATAATATAGTGATAGAAACATGGCTGAGGGAGGGACAGATAGGCCTCACATCTCAATGTTCCAAAGTACAGATGCTATAGGAAGGATAGAAGGCGAGGCAAGAGAGGAGGGAAAGTTGCAGTTTTGATTAGGGAGAATGTCATGGCAGTACTGAGAGAAGACATTCTTGAGGGTTTGCCCGTTGAGTCTAAATGGGTGGAACTGAGGGGAGGGGAAAAAAAAGGGGAGATCACTTTGACAGCATTGTACTATAGTTCCCCTAATAGTCAGTGGGATATTGATAAGCAAATATGTAAGGAGATCACAGCTGCAAGAATAATAAAGTTGTGAAAGGGGATTTTAACTTCCCTAACATTGACTGGAACTGCGGCAGTGGTAAGGGCTTGAATGGAGAGAGGTTTGTTACTGTATGAGAAATTCTTCTAGAACATGCTTATGTAGATGGCACTGCTAGAGAACGGGCAATACTTGACCTCTTGGGAAATAAGGCAGGGCAGCTAACAGTGTTAGTGGGGGAGCACTTTGCGACCAGTGACCGTAATTCCATTAGTTTTAAAATAGCTGTGGAACAAAATAGGTCTGGTCTACAAGTTAAAATTCTAAATTGGGGCAAGGCCAATTTTGATGGTCTTAGAAACTTTCAAAAGTTGATTGGGGGAGGCTGTTTGTGGGCAAAGGGATGTCTGGTAAGTGGGAAGTTTTCAAAAGTAAGTTTAATGAGGGTTCAGGGCCAGTGTGTACCTGTTAGAGTGAAGGGTAAGGCTGGCAGGAGCAGGGAACTTTGGATGCCTCGAGTTATTGAGGGCCTGATTATGGAGGCATACAACATGTATAGGCTGTTGGAATCAAGTGAATTCCTTGGAGTATAGATGGTGTCAGAGCATACTTGAGAGAAATCCGGAGGGCCAAAAGGGGACACGAGATGGCTTTGGCAGATAAGGTAAAGGAGAATCCAGAGATTCTACAGGCACATGAAGAGCAACTAGGGAGAGAATAGCACCTCTTAAAGATGAACATGCTCATCCATTTACAGAGCCACAAGAGATGGATGTGTTCCTAAATGAATATTTCTCGTTTAGTATTTACTGTCTAGAAAGGTATAGATGCTAGGGAATTTTGGGAAATAAATAGTGCAGTCTTGAAGAGAGTCCATGTTAGAGAAGAGTTGCTGAAAGTCCTAAAACGCATTAAGGTAGATAAATCCCTGGGACCTGAAGAAGTATATTCCAGGACTTTGTGAGAGACTAGGGAGGAAATTGCAGGGCACCTAGTGGAGATATTTGTATCATTGACAGCCATGAGTGAAGACTGGAGGGTGGCTAATGTTGTGCCATTATTTGAGAGGGTGCAGGGAAATGCCTGGGAGCTATGGACTGATGAGACTAATGTCTGTGGTGGATAAGTTGTTAGAGGGGAATTCTGAGACAGGATCTACAGACATTTGGAGAAACGAGAACTCATTTGGGATAATCAACATGGCTAAGTGCATGGGAAATAACGTCTCTCAAATTTGAGTTTTTTGAACGGGTGTCCAAGAAAGTAAATGAGGGCAGAGTGACAGATGTTATCTGCACGGACTTTGGCAAGGCCCTTGATAAGGGACTGCATGGTGGGTTGTTGAGTAAGGTTAAATCCCATGGGATCCAGGGACAGGTAGCCAGTTGGATACAAAATTGGCTTGACTGTGGTGGTAGAGGGTTATTTTTCAGACTGGAGGCCTGTGACCAGCGGAGTGCCACGGGGATCAGTGCTGGTTTCACTGTTACTCGTCATTTATATAAATGAGTTGGCTGAGAGTTTAGAGGTATGGTTAGTAAGTTTACTGAGGATACCAAAATTAGTGGTATAGCGTATGGTGAAGAAGGTTACCTGGGAATGTAGTCAGATCTTGATCAACTGGGCCAATGGGGTGATGAATGGCAGATGGAGTTTAATTTAGATAAATACGAGGCGTTGCATTTTGGTGGGTCAAACTAGAGTAGGGCTTACATGGCCATTGGGAAGGCCCTGGGGAGTGTTATAGAACAAAGAGATCTAGGGATAGCTTTCATAGCTGCTTGAAAGTGGAGTCACAGGTAGACAGAGTGGTGAAGAAGGCTTTTGACATGCTTGCTTTCATCAATCAGAGCTCTGAGTACAGGAGTTGGGATGTCTTGTTGCAGCTGTACAAGACATTGGTGAAACCACATTTGGAGTATTGTGTGCAGTTCTGGTTGCCCTACTATAGAAAGATAATTATTAAACTAGAAAGAGTGTAGAAAATATTTCCGAGGATGCTGCCTGGACTGGAGGTTTGAGGTAGAAGGAGAGGTTGGATAGGCTGGGACTTTTTTCCCCTGGAGCATAGGAGACTGAGAGGTGACCTTGTAGAGGTCTATAAAATAATGAGGCATAAATAAGGTAGATAGCCAGCAGCTTTTCCCTGTGGTAGGGGAGTCTAAAACCAGAGGGCATATTTTTAAGGGGAGAGTGGCGAAATACAAACGGGTCCAGAGGAGCAATTTTCTCAGAGGGTTGGAAGTGTCTGGAATGGGCTGCTGGAGGTAGTAGTGGAAGCGAATACAATTTTTTTGTCATTTAAGAAACATTTAGACAGGTACACGGATGGGATAGGTATGGAAGGATATGAACCAAATACAAGCAAATGGGACAAGCTTAAATGTGAAAACTGAACGGCATGGGCAAGTTGGGCCAAAGAGCCTGTTTCTATGCTGTGAACCTCTTAGACTCTGATGAGGGGGCTTCTGATGGAAACTTACAGAATACAAATAGTTCTGCTATAATGTGTGTTTCATTAATGCAAATTGGCTGTAACATGATTGAATAGTGGACGCTGTTTGGATAATGTGAACTTTCTGCTGTACAGGTGTAGTGATTTTCCAGTAACCCAGTTTTCTATGGTGATTTTCTATAGCTGGAGGTCACGCAAGTATGCAAGTACTGTGTTATAGGAGAACTACCTACACTGAAAGGTCTGGATAGTGCGGATGTGAAGAAAATGTTTCCACCAGTAAGGAGAGACTAGATCCTGAGGACACAGCCTCAAAGTGAAGGGGTGACCCTTTAGAACTGAGCTGAGTAGGAATTTCTTCACCCGGAGGGTTGTTAGTCTGTGAACTCATTGCTGCAGGGGACTGAGGAGGCCAAGTCATTTGAGCGTATTTAAGACGGGTACCTGACTGGTAAGGGAATCAAGGGTTCTGGGGAGAAGGCAGCAGAAAGGGGTTGAGAACACATCAACCATGATTTTATGGTGAAGCAGACTTGATTAGCTGAATGGTCTAATTCTGCTCCTATATCTTGTCTTATGGAATAGAATTGCGATTAAGTATGTTTAACACTTGCTTAGCCAATACATGTTCATTCTTGTTGAATTTCTTCAATGAAAGTTTGCAGTTCTCTACGTTCAATATCAATCTCACGCTGTTAAGTGACCACACTGTTCTTAAGTGACAGCAAATTTATTGCAGCAAATTTGAAAGAACCATTTGCATTTATTTAGCATATTTTGAGAGCTCCGGATGTTCTAAGCATAGTACAGCCAAGAAAATACTTCTTGAAATGTACTATTCCAGTACACTTTGAACTTCCAGTCAATATTTTAACATTTTGAATAAGACTACTAAAATGACTATCTTAAACCACAGGCCCTGCAGCATTCTATTTTTTTTCTTTAATCAATCCATTCACCACTGGAGTAGGTGGGACTTGAACCCAGGCTTCCAAATCTATGGGTGGAGACACTACCAATGTGCCACAAAAACCTTCCTTCAGCATTCCATGCTCTTGACATTCCTGAGTCTCTAGCAAATACCTAACTAATTGTAGACATTCACATCTGGGAAATTTGCACTTATCTCAAATCCATCCTTGAAACAAAAGCGATACAGTATTCCAGCTGGCTTATTTTTGTTTCATCATGAACAAAGGGAACACCAAAACTCTGTGTATTTATGATGGTTTCCCTCATCCAAACTAGGTTGAGTGAACTGCATAGTGTTGAAGGACAGCACAGGATTTAGAAACTATATGTTAGCTTTTTTTCCCTCTCTGGGGTAAGATGACTTTGAACTTCTACAAGTCACATGAGGAATCATTTTGTTGCCTGCTTTTAAAGGAACAGTAATAATCTGTTCTGAGTGTTCAGAGAGCCATTGAGTCAGCTGAAGGTCAGACAAGTTAGTAAATCAACAGTAGTATCTTGAAAGCTGAAGGGTTCCTTTCCCACCAACTCCCTCCTCATGTCAATCTGTTCCAACTTTTGAGTTCACCCATAAATTATGCTCTAGAACTTCAACTACTAAAAGCCTTGTGGCTTACTAGTAGTCATCTGCTTTACAAGATCTTTCACTTCAATTAAAGCATTAACGCAACTTAAACGACAAGTTTGCTCCAAAAGAGACTCCATTTTAAGTTACCTGAATCTAATTTTCTGTGATAATGTGAATGAGGTATCACAGTTCAAACATTTGGGATAAGTGTGTGATGATAACTTTTATCTTGAAAGTCAAACTTGGTGCTGTAAATTTATTTAATTGACAGTCACTCTGAGGACAAGAAAATAATACCCCTTACTTATTTACACTCTTCACAGTAAGTAAACAAGTTTTGTTCATGACTGAATGTTTTGTTGTAATGTAGGACAAACAGCTATTTGTATATGACAGCCTCATGCAAATGGAAATATGACTGGTCTGGGGTAATCTGTTCACTTCATTGGTGAAACTCAGCAGGTCTGGTAGCACCTGCAAAACTTTTAATATCAGGAGGATGTTATTGGCAGTGTTTTATCACTTGAGAAATTTCTATCAGGATTGAATAGTTTTTGGCCTGAAGTCCTGTTGAACTGATGATGTACAAGGACTTCCCCTCTCCTCTTTATAGTTAATTGAAAGAGCTAACTTTGCTTCCAACTGGGGACTTTTCAATAGTGTTTATCTGTTTTTGTTGCTGATATATTCCAGGAAATAGACTTCACTTATCTTGACATATGGAATTGCTCATTATTTGACTTGTAACGCATTGGGCATTTGTTATTCATCCTCAGCTTTGCTAAGAGGAAAAAATGAGGGGAGTTATATGCAGACTTCAAGAATATCCAGGGTCTGACTCAGTATCATACTTGGTAGGCTGCCTATTTCGTTTGACAAAGAACTGTTTGTTGTCATGGGAATAAGGTTAGTCTGTGGAGGTAGAGAAGTTACTGTTAATTTGCGTCCAGGCAGAGCCCAACTCCATGATATTTCTCTAGCAGAAATATCACAAATGAGCACCTTTTCTTTTTCGGCTTCGTGATTCTTAAATTTAAAATAAATTTTGCCAGTGAGATTATAATGGGTTGTTTGATCTTTTTAAGTTATATTGTCAGTAGTTTAAACAGATTTAAATGCTTCTTCAGTTATCTAATTCAATAACTGCATTTATGCAAGTCTTTTTGTTCAATAATGATTTATAATTTAGTGCATGCAGCATAAAAGCAAATTCAAAAATAAGTATGTAGTATTGGTATGTTTTTTAAACACATCCTGATTATGTTTATGGTTTTGAATCTTTCCTGTTGACCTGAACAATAAACGCCCAGATTGTACATTTGCGTGTTCATACTTGACTTACAAATTAATGAACAAACAGGATTGCATGATTTGCTTTTAAGGTTATCTAAACATGGGCATCATGCAGAGTCTGAAAACAGTTCTGAAAGAAAAGCTATATGTCTTTTTTTTAAAAGACGTGTTTTATTCATCCATGCACTTAATTACATTTTTATGCATAGAATCCCATAAATCAAATTGCTAATGTTCAAATTAAAACTATTAACTTTAAATCAGCTGCTTTGGATAATTTAGGAATAAGCAGCAAAAGTATGTTTTATGATCTTAAATGACATGCTATGTAACAGCAACAAAAGTAAACTACCCTTAAGTCTGTAAAATGTAGAAGTGGGCCATTTAGCCCATCATGCCTGCTCCATCTTTCAATTAGACCATGGCTGATCTGAAAATCCTCAACTCCACTTTCCTGTCTTTTCCCACAAATCTCTCAATTCCCTTGCTGGTTAAAAATAGGTCCATCTCAGGCTAGAAAAGGATTTAAACATTGTGACTCAGTTGCGTCGTACCAAGGGAGCCACAGATAATGACTTTGTCTTCAGCTAATTGCCCTTGGCTCTGGAATTCCCCCTCCAACCTCTTGCACAATCTGCTATAAAGGCCCAGATGTTTTATTGGCAAGAGAATCATTGAACCAATGTAGCCTGGAGTTATGCGTTGGGACTATGCAGAATTCTTGCAGCAGACTCCATGGGAATTGCCTAGGAACTTACTATTCCGAAGGCACATTCCCTTGTTTCTGGAACCCTCCAAAAGAGTCTGTTAAAATTGGAGGGTTCCAACTCAGTTAAAAAAAGTAGTCCTCTAGAAAACTCCTGACCCTGAGTAACTATTGAACTGAATGCCCCATTCCCAAGTCTGTGTGGGAACAGGTCCATTGGCCCAACAAGTTCACACCGACCCTCGGAGCATCCCACCCAGACCAGACCCATCCCCTATAACCCACCTAATCTACACATCCATTAACACTACAGGCAATTTAGCATGGCCAGTCCACCTAGCCTGCACATCTTTGGACTGTGGGAGGAAACCAGAGCACCCGGAGGAAACCCATGCAGACATGGAGAGAATGTGCAAAATCCACACAGACAGTCACCTAAGGGTGGAATCGAACCCGGGTGCCTGCTGTTGTGAGGCAGCAGTGCTAACCACAGAGCCAACTTCTAACAACAACCTTCTTGACCAGATTCCCCCTTGCCCAATGAACAGAATTCCAGTGTCCCAGGCCCTGACACACCTGGCCTTTAACCTGACCCTCCTGGATGACATCCCATGCTAGTGGACTCAGCTACTCTATTCTGCTGGTCCAACACCACTGGGGAAGCAATGGCCTAGTGGAATTATCCCTAGACTGTCACTGAGTCACTGGATTAATGTTCTGGGAACCCAAGTTCAAATTCCCTGGCAGATGGCGGAATTTGAATTCAATAAATACCTGCAATTAAGAGTCTAATGAGTACTGTGAAACCATTGCTAATTGTCAGGGAAAAACCCATCAGGTTCACTACTATCCTTTTAGGGAAGGAAACTGCTGTGGGCCTGGAGTTACATGTAGGCCAGACCGGGTAAGGATGGCAATATGGTTGACTCTTAACTGCCCTCTGGGCAATTGGGGATGGGCAATAAATGCTGGCCTGGCTGGCAATGCTCTCCTCCCATGAATGAATAAAAAAAATCTATTCTGAGCTCTCCTTCACTTTATCGGTCCAGTTGCTTTACTTACTGTGTCACAGGAACTGTCAAGGTGATAGTTGGACATATATATCACACAGTATTGTGCACTTAATGCCAAAGTTGGTACTGTTTCCATAGTGATTCTCTTCACTGCTGAAATGGTGGATTCCTGGACCAGTTTGTAACAAGAGGCCCCTATGTTGGAATCTCCAGCACAGAAGTCATGTAATGTTAACTGGCTAAGACTTGAAGTATCAGAAACAGAAATGATCAGTGCAAGCTTCGTTCTTGATCAGTAGGGGAATCGAGGGTTGTGGGGAAAATGCAGCAAAGTAGATATGAGGAATGTTGAATCAGCCATGATCATCATGAATGGTAGAGCAAGTTCAAGAGGTCAAATGGCTTACTGCTGTACCTGTTTCTTATGGTCATATGCTTCTTTGGCTTAAGTGCAAGTTGCATCGAGATTTGTATCTTACCAAACTCCTCTCATTAACAACCTACCATATTGCTTTGGCATCCTTCTCATCCGATTCTATCCAGACCTTACCACATGCAGTTCCCGGAAGAACTTTCCACTCACCAGATGTCTGCTGAAAGACTGGCATCCCTTTTGTCCACTCTCTCTTTAAAAAGCCACTTCGTAAGTGTTGGCATCTTGTCTTTACCTATCACCTGCATTATAATGGTACGCAGCCACAAAGTCACTCTTTTTATGGTATGTAGCCTGCATGGCTGACTCTGTCACAGATACAGCCCTATTCTCCCACAGTCTTCACTGTTTGCTTATTCATTCATGGGCATTGTCAGCTGGGCCAGCATTCATTGCCCATCCCTTATCGTCCAGAGGCTAATTAGAATCAACCACATTACTGGGGTCTGGAGTCGCATATAAGCCAGACCCAGTGCAGACCCGCATCTTGTCCTTGTCCAATAAGGGAACATGCCACATTCAGGCAAACAGTCAGTCAATTCCAAACAGGAGCTTTTATTTACAGCCAGCAAAAGTGAACACACGCAAGTTGAATAGAGGCTGGTGGTCCTGTCCACAATGCAGACGAAATACTGGCTTGTTGACTATTAATCGTGCACTAATAGTGCCCAATGACTGACAGAATTCAACTTTATGGACAAGGAGAACTTTATCCTCCCTCATGTTCACATTCTCATTGGAAGACTGTTCCCCTCGCTGTTCCTCAGCACAGATCATGTCATTGTGCCCTGCACAATTGGAGCAAGCAACATGCTAGTATGATCTGGATACTTCATCTAGACCATAATGGAGGCTCATCTCCATACTAGTCCGAGCAGTAGAACTGCACCTTCAGCATTCAAATTATGTGCTCCATCGTGATCCCTGTCAAAGCATCAGCAGAATTCTACCTGCACTTTGTTTCTATTAGGGGATTGCACTCTGGTGTCATGATCCATCATCACAGTGGGAAGCCTTTGTCCTGAAGTAACCAGCCTTGTAAGGCACCTGGACCCTCAAATACAGGTACAAGAGACTGCTCCATGTTGTAGGCATTGGAATAGCAACCAGGGTTGGAGGCACACATCCCCAGGAAGTGTAAAGGTGATCATCGATGACCTGAACGTGAATCAAATCAAAAGTAGGGCTGAGGCTAAGCATCTTGCAGTAAGTAATTCCCCAAAGCCTGTTTACGATATACAGAATACAAGTTAGGAGTGTGATGGAATATTCCCCCCTTGCATGTATGAGTGCAACTCCAAAAACAGCCAAGAAGCTTGCCACTATCCAAAAAAAAACAGCCCATTCATTGGTGCCATATCCACCAACATTCAGTCCCTCCACCATCAATGCTCAGTGTGTGCCATCTACAAAATGCACTGCAGAAATTCATCAAGCTCCTTTAGACAGCATCTTCCAAATCCATGGCTGTTTCCATTTCAAAGGCCAAGGGCGGCAGCACCACCTGTAACTTCCCTTCCAAGGCATTTGCCAACTGGACTTGAAAATATATTACTGTACTTAATGTTGCTGGGTCAAAATCCTGGAGCTCCCTTGCTAACAGCATTGTGGATCTACGTACACCAAATGGACTGCAGTGATTCAAGAAAACACATCATCACTACCTTCTTGAGAGCAACCTGGGATGGGCAAGAAAAGCTGGCTCAACCAATGATGTGCACATCCCTGAATGAATGAAGGAAAGGAACATCTTCCTATTGATGAATTCTGCCATGTTGTGCTGTGGCCCCCTAAGTACCATGTGTGTGCATTTGATGGCACTGTGCACCTGGGGTATGCCAGCTATGTTCCCGAATCCAAATGCCCGGTATGTACTGACCACATCATTGAAAAACAAAATGAACCAGTGTAATCTTGCACTGGTGGCATTGGCATTTGTAGACGCATGGCTGAGGTCTTTCACACATGTCACCCTTTGATCCCTGGAAGGAGCCAGTAGTATAGAAGTTCAAAACAGCTGCCATCTTCAGAGCCACCGGGAGAGTGCAGTAGGAATAGGATTAGCTGACCCTAACCCACGCCAGCTCTCCAGTCACACTACAGAATCCAGCATAGTTCCACCAGCGTTCCAGGACATGTGGAACTTGTATTGACACTACCCCTCATCACCTGGGAATGGACTCTGTTCCAAACATCCGGGGTCCTCCTGCAGACATATGCATCTGTCCACCCTATGGCTCTAACCTTTCTCTGAGCTGGGTACTCCTCATCCTCTGCAATGGTCTCCTGCTACTCTTGCTGCTGGGCTTGCCAACAGCCCTTGTCCCCCTGCATCTACCTTTGCTGCCTTAGTAAAGTAGCCACAGTGACCAACACCTCACCAGTGGCAAGGCACAAGACCCTCATTAGAAATGCCTGTTGGATACATAAGGAGTGAAAGAGGTTCTTCGTCAGAGCTGACATACCCAGCAGGTGAGGGTTGCATACATATTTCCACGCAGTGCCCAGATAATGAAAACCATATCTCCATCATTCATTAAGCTTCAGCCTCGGTATGCACATCATCTTGAAGTGCGTGGTGGCTGAGCGACCAGCAGATGAGTGAGTGCCTGTTGCATACATCCCCTTCCCATCCTGACCTACATCAATCATTCAACTGCTCATTGCTTGTTACAATTGTATGATAAATAATGAGCTGCATTGTAAATGGATGATGAAATAATCACAAATTATATGTCAGTAGAATTTGCACATACCTGTTTCATTTGCCCCTACAGCGTCATAGCATCCAGCAGACCTAGCTCTGTGCTCCATGCTTTTGTCCAAACTGAGCAAGGTTTACAGGGCACAGTTTCATAAACTGCAAATGATATGGAACTTTTATCTACTTGGAAATGTTGTGAACTGTGAGGTGGAGAGTGCAAAACTTCCGAAAGGACATCCAGGTTGGCGGAATGGGTAGACAAGTAGCTGGAGTTTCATGCAGAGAAGTGTGCGGTACATAGAGGCAGTATTGTTTTGGGTTTATCTGCTTCTTTTCCCCTCCTGAGGCAAGGTTGGAAGACCTGAGGAAGCTGTTTCTGCCAGCAGCCAAGGCCAAGGGGTAAAAAGGCCATTAGAAAATTTCTGAGTTGAAATTGGTAAGCAGAAATTATTATTGGGTTCTTGTTTGGAATGAAGATCCAAATTCAAATGGAATTAAAACTGTCAGATTTACTTTGGTAATGCTGGTAAAAGAGACCAACAATGGAATCCTTGCAGAGAAAGTAATCTCTAGGTGTTTAAAGCAATTGAGCAACTAAAACAAAGCAGTGAATTCTTGAAGCATCAGAGGAGCAGGAAAGCTGACGTTTCGGGTCAGGATCCTTTTTCTGAAGAAGGGTCCTGACCCGAAACATCAGCCTTCCTGCTCCTCTGGTGCTGCCTGGCCTGCTGTATTTCCTCCAGCTCCACACTGTGTTATCTCAGACACCAGCATTGGCAGTTCTTACTATCTCAGTGAATTCTTGAGTTGTGGCACATTTTGTCCCAGGGAAGGGACACGTTTCTTGAGATGCCGGAGTGTGTAGGGAAACTAATGAGAATGCAAAGTGGTGATATGTCTAAAAATTCTACACTGAAGTGTGTTCACAAAATATCAAGATAAGTCCAATTTTTTATGTCTTATTTAATTCTGATACAGTAAAAAAATTAAAATGTAAAACTGTATGGTGCCACTGTTCCAGGTAATAATTGCTCTCACTTGAGATCATAACTTCAGAGACAGTGTTCCTGCACCCTTAAATTTGCAAAGGGACCTAAGTGTGTTTGTGTATAAACCTTTTGAAGATTATCGGTTAGATTGAGAGCTTTTAATAAAACATTCAATAACCTGAGTTTTATTAATAGGACCAGAATGTTAACACCCACTAGGCAACATGCTCTAGAAACAATTTGCATTCAAGGGTATGCAGAAAAGATTTATGAGAATTGTTTGAAATCGGGAACTTCAGTTACGTAAAAAGATTAGAAAAGTTGAGACTGTTCTCCATGGAGGAGAGGAGGTTTGATAGAGATATTGAAAATAATTGTGGGTTTGAATAGAGTAGGTAGGGAGAAAAACTTTCCTTGTTGGTGGAAGAATCAAGAACCAGAGGGCACACATTTCAGGTCATTGATTCTTTAGCTAATGATAGCGTGAGGAAAAGCCTTCTTTCATGCTAATACGGTTAGGTTCTGGAGTGTGGTGCCAGTAATAGGTGGAGATCTGAGATTAATCAAATGCTTATCATGCATTGGTATGGCATTTAAGATGCTTCCAATATTTTACTTGATGTAGCAACCCTAATGTTATCTTAAATAACATGTGAATATTGAAATAATAAATGTTTATTAATAAAATGAAACAAACATTGTTTACGATTTTTAATCTCTATTGGTAACGTGTTATAGTAAGCAATTATCTTAGTGATGTTTAGTGTTTTCTCAAACCCAACTTTGTCTCTCATCTAATTAAAAGTGCTGTCCCCAGAACACACAAATCATGAAATTAAAGTTTCCTAATACTTGTTACATTTATTGCAGCATGTACAGACAAAACCTGACACTGACCTGAAATGTAATCATTAAGCTGTCAAGTTACTATTAACATCCTGGGGGTTATCATTAATCAGAAAATGAACTGTATTCACCATTTAAATATTATGGCTATAAGACCAGATCAGAGGCCATAGATTTTGCAATGATTAACTCTCTTCCTAACTCCCTAACTTTGTCTACCATCAACAATGCACGAGTCAGGACTGTGATGGAATACTCCCCACTTGCCTTCATGAGTGCAGCTCCAGCAACACTTGAGGCTTGATATCATCTAGGATAAAGCAACCCACCACATCCACAAATATATTCACTTACTTCACCACTGACACGCAGCTGCAGTATTTACCATCTACAAATGCACTGCTGAAATCCACCAAGGTTCCTTAAACAGCATGTTCAAAACACACAAACACTTCCATCGAGAAGGTCAACAGCAGTAGATACATGGGAACTTCACCACTACCCTCCAAGCCACTGACCATCATGACTTGTAAATATATTACTGCTCCTTCCGGGTCAAAATCCTGGAATACCCTCCCTAACAGCATCATGGTTCGACTTACAGCACGTGAACTACAGCAGTTCAAGAAGGTTAGTAAACATAGGCCTGTACAATTTTTTGGGAATTCTCGTTTCCCAAGAATCAAGGTGCAAACCACCTAAATGGCGTAGAGGTATCCACTCGTAAGGAAACATCTCCAGCTTCAGGTTTCTTTTCAAGATTGCTGCCCTGACTTGGAGCTATATCACAGGCACTGTTCAAATTTGAAACGTCCTCCTTAAGGTGCATTTGGACTTTTAGACAGCAATGTTCAATAAGCTGGCCCTTCACCACCACCCTCTCAAGGGCAATTATAGATAGGTAATAAAAGCTGGTGTTGCCAGTGATGCTTACATTCAAGAATGAACCAAGTCTGCATGAAATGATAATGATTCCACTTCTGAATGTTCCGGTAACAAGATTGAAACTTGACAGGAAAGGGGTTGTTATAAAACTTCTGTCCTTTGCTATTTGGCTCTCCTTTTAATTTTTACAGTAAAGGAAATGAAAGAAATGGATGACATCTAGGTGACAAAGCACACTGCTATTCCTATGGTGGAAAACTCACATTGCATCTAAAGATCAGTGTATACTGGTCGCAAGCACGGGAAAAGGATGGGAAGGGAAAAACACTGGTCAATCCTGATGAGTTTCAACTGTTTCCCAGCAGTGGTCAAGAGTTTTGTGAGCGAGGGAGTTTGTATGTAGTGACAACTCCCTACAGATGGTGTGATTTACATTTCTTGAAAGTGGTTGCTGCGCAATGTCTGCCTTCAATTTTGAACATTGGCAGATGGGAGGTCTGCATCTGGAATGTTGCACATTCTTCTTGATGTGGAGCTATTCTTGTGGTACAGATTGCAAATTGCTCTACAAGCATCACAACAGTATTGTTAAGACATGCAATGATATTAGAAAATGAGAACCATGCATACTCCCTCCCATCAGTTTGTTCCCCAATCTGCTCTTGGCGAATGCATGCTTACCTGTTGTTTTTAAACTGTACAGGAATTTCCATTTAGTTCTTCTGCATGCACTCATTTTCTGTGGGCTTTCAAGCCAGTAAAGTGCAAATGAGCAAATGCAAGAATCCTTTTACAAATCTCTCTTCAGGCCACTGGCACATGCAACTTTTAACTAACTTCAAGGGAATTCTAAGTTATAATATTAGTTTGTACTATAAGCGTGGCTGGTTTAAAATTGTGAAATGTATATTTCTAAAATTTTAAGCTGTCGTTTGTGTTTAAGGATGCCATCTAGCCTGTGTATTTGAAGGACTGAAAGTTGGATAAAAATGATAAACGACAGGGATTTTGTTTTTAAGAATTGACTATAATAAATGGGAAAGGACAATCATGAATTATTCCTTTTCATTGGTATAATCTTGCCAGTATTTCTCTGATTTCCTTCTGGGAAACAATGTTAACTTCAGATCTAGTTGCGCACACCATTCAAGTATTTTGCTGCAAAATTCAGTACTATCCAGAATTTCGTAACTTAATTCTTTTGGAACGTGTCCACCACTGAATTAGCAAGTTCTGAGAAAAATGCTTGTGTTGTTGTTTTTTCTTCCCTGAAAATACACTAAATCATTCTTACTGAGTAAAGAAATGCGCTGAGGAATTGGCATAGAACATCTCAGCTTGTCAGTGAATTGAAGTTCACTTTTTTTGTTTTAATTATTTGCTCACCATTTCTGAATTCCTCTTTTTCATGAATCAAAAGGTTATGGGTTCAACTTCAATTCCAGAGACTTGGCACACAATCTTGGTTGACATTTAATGCAGCAATCACTTAGTACTGCACTTCCCAGGGTAGATGTGCTTGGGGTGACCAAAGCTTTTCTGCCCTCCTGGTACTGTTTGCAGAAAACAGGCATTTTTCTCTTGTGCTGGCCAAAATTTGTTCCTTAACTAACATTGAAACAAATGATCTGGTCATTTACTTTATTACTATTTGTGGAACTTTTGACTGAAAAATTGGCCTGTATTTCCCAAATTAATACAGCAAATATGCTACAATAGTACCTCACCGCTATAAAGGATTTGTGGGACTTCCGGAGTCCGCAAAATAATCTGTATATGTTTCTTTCTTGTCAGGATGGAATGCTTTTTGTTAGTTTGGTTTTCTCACCACATGCATTTGTGCACTTCCACTTTTTGTGTTTTTTTTTTTGTTTGCATCCAATTTTTTTTTATGTTTAAATGTAAACAGTGTGTGGGTAATGAAATTGTCAATCAAACTGTTTCTCTACCTATTCTTAGTACCTCCCTTCATTCATTATAATACAGCAGACTTCAGGACCAACATCTGACCATTCGTTTGTAGGGATATAATGAAAGAATTTCCCTTTTAACATGCACAAACTTTGGGCTTACTGTGTGACAAATATTTCTTTCATTTGATTTTCAAGCAATGACCATTCTCCACAATAAAACTCAACTAAAATCCTTTGACTTTCATTGACATTACCATCACCAAGGTCCCACCATCAATATCTGGCATGACACCATTAACTAAAACACAACTAATCACAGAAATTTAATGACTACAATTGATCAGAGATTGGATACTCTGGCAAATGGCTCACTCTTTCACTTCCTTGTCACTTTTTCCCATCCACTCATCAAAAGTTAGGCACATGATGGAGTAGTCTTGACTTACCTAGATGAGTGTAGCTGTGACAATTTTCTATATACTTGACATTTAGTATGAAGCAGTCCATGTGATCAGCTCAGTCTCTCCAATGTATATTAATTTTTTAAAATGTGTGACAACTTATTACTGCAGCTACTTTAAAAGTATCTTCAAACAACTGACCTAGGCCACCTTTTTTGAAGGACAAAAGCAGAAGAGGTACTGAAATGTTACCTCTCCAAGCCTTATGCCAACTTGACTTTGACAAATTGTGAAAATGCATGAAATTAGTTTACTTTTTCGGAGAATCTTGATTATTTTGGAAGATATTTTGAAACTTCTGGGCTGCGGACTTGTATCTCTCAATAACTAGGTTCAGAAATTTCCTAAATTTATATCGAAAAATCATAACCAGCTTTTTTGCATAGATGCCAATGTAGTTATGATGTAAACTTCATGCCTCCCTCCCACCCAGTTTATATAAATTGGTTCGTTGCCACCTATTTTCTGATTTGGGAGTCCCTAATGTTGAGCAGCTGTTTTTTTAACATCTCCCCCAGAGAAAACGATACTAGAACAAATACTGAGCATATTGCGATAATCACTTGGTTGTTATATCAGTTGCTTAGAAAGTATTACATATTGTTTTTCATTTTTACAGAGATTATACTGTGTTGAAAGTAAATAAATGTTGACACTTGTAGTAATTGGCTTTGCATTTCCTGAAGTAATTTTTGAATTGCACAAGCATTTCCTGTGTGTTTCCACAGAATACTGCTCTTGTCCATTTTTTTACATCTTCTAGATGTCTCGTATTATTCCTGAAACAAAATTGCATTTTTTAATGTAATGCAAAAAATATTACATGATTCCAAAAGCACCTAGCAGATCTCCAACACATATGGTCTGCATACCTCTATGGTATGTTATTCATTATTTTGTTATCTTGACTCTCTTGCTTCCCCTTCCCAAAACATTGATTTTGAATTGAGTACAGCCTCAAAAACAATTGCTACCTCTCTGGTATTTTGCCAACTGCTTGATTTGCACCACTCCCTCCAACATTGACTCTCAGTAGTAGCAACATGTACCATCTATAAGACATACTGCAGAAATTCACCAAGGCTCCTCAGAGAGCAACTTTTCAATCCTATGAGCATGTCCATCTAGATGGACAAGGGCAGCAGATATATGGGAATACTATCACCTGCATGGTCCCCTTGAAGGCACTCACCATCCTAAGGGACTGCAGTAGTTCAAGGTGGTAGCTCAGCACTACCTTCTCAAGGGCACTTATGGATGATGAGATAACAAGGTGTAGTGCTGGATGAACACAGCAGGCCAAGCAGCATTAGAGGAGCAGGAAAGCTGACGTTTCGGGTCTAGATGTCTGAACCTGTGTACGATCAGTATATTTCATCATGAGGGAATCACGGCTAAGCTCTGTCCTACCCTTGCTTAATGTCCAACGTATGTGTGCAATTCCATCAAAGCTCATTGGACTGGTCAGTTTGCATTTGGAATATTGCGAGCAGTTTTGGGCCCCATATCTAAGGAAGGATGTGCTCGTGTTAGAGGAGGTCCAGAAGCACTTTACAAGAATGATCTTGTGGGTGAAGGACTTGTCATATGAGGTGTGGTTGAGGGCTTTGGGTCTATATTTAATGAAATTTGGGAGGATCTGATTTGAAACTTACAGAATACTGAGAGGCATGTGTATAGCGGATCTGCAGAAGATATTTCCATTAGTAGGAGAGTTTAGGTCCCAAGGATGCAACCTCAGTGAAGGGACAATTCTTTAGAACTGAGATGAGGAATAATTTCTTCAGCCAGAAGGTGGTTGATATGTGGGCCTCCACAGCCCCCTGCAGCAATGAGTTCAAGTCATTGAGTGTATTTAAGAAAGAGAGAGGTTCTTCATTGGTAATGGGATCATGGGTTACAGGGAGAAGGCAGGAGAATGGGATTGAGAACATGTCAGCCATGATTGAATGGCCTAATTCTGCTGCTAATCTGGTACCAGGAGTATCAGTATTTATTTTCTTCTTCCTTCCCCTATTCCTTAACTGAAGGGAACTGCTACTGGTTTAATGTTCCTTACCAGGTGCTGTGATATCAACAAACAGCACAGTCAGAATTGAACTTGGAACGATCCTTGTCTTTACGGTTTAGCTAGTCACTAGAGAAATGTGATGAGCTATTGGAGGGAATGAGAGATGTAGAACACTTACTCAGGAAGTATTCATTTCAGCTTCTCCTTTTGAGCTTGACAGGGGACAACTGCAGGATAATGTGTCTTTGTGTCTTTATTTCTTCACACACCTTATGCATTTAAGCATGAACTTGGAGCTTTCTGTTGATTTTCAATGTATATTGTACTAGTGCGACAAACTACAAATGAATACAATTGTTGTATTTTCATGGAAAATAGACCTAGGAACAGAATTAGGCCACCTGGCTCATGGAGCTTGCTCTGCCATTCAATATGATCATGGCTGCTCAGTACCTCGTTTCCACTTTCTTCCCGCTCCATTTAATCCTTCTAGCCCTAAGAATTATATCTAACTCCTTGTAAAAATTCAGTGTTTTGGCCTTAACCACTTTTGTGTGGCAGAGAATTCCAGAGGCTCACTGCTTTCTAGTTGAAGAAATTTCTCTTGTTCATCTCGGTTCTAAATGGCCTACCCTATACATTTAAATTGTGACCTCCAGTTCTGGATTTCCCAGTCATGGGGAGCATCCTTCCTGCATTTACCCTGTGTAATGCTGTTTAGAATTTTATAGGTTTCATTCTTCTAAATTCCAATACATATTGTCCTAACTGATCCAGGCTCCCACCATACATCTGTCCTGACATCCTAGGAGTCAGCTAGTAAACCTTTGTTACATTCCCTCTATAGCCAGAAAATTATCCTTCAGAGGAGGAGATCAAAAGTGCACATAACACTTCACGTGTTGCCTAACAAAGGCGTTGCACACTTGCAAAAATTAGGCAAATGCATGGGATTTTGTGCAATTGCATAGTTCTTTCTGTGTAATGCTTGCTGCTTCTTCTGTTATTTGGCATGCAAGTTGTTCTGTGTTATGAATTCACCAGGTTGATCTGGCTGTACCTGGCATGACGTCTTGTCCTGTATCCTTCATAGGGCCAGGGTTGATTCCCTGATTAATGCTAATAAAGGAAATAGGAGTATTATTGGTTATAATATTCCAAGTTGCGGTGAATACAATTCTGCATGTGCTGCTGTTTCACACTACACATGAATGCTTACTTTTGAACTGCTGAATCTGTTTAAGAACTATGCAGTTCCCTACTGGATTCCGTACTGGTGTCACGGAACCAGATGAAGGGTATTCTCAATGTGAAGATGAATGCCTTGCAGTGGTCAATTCTACCATCGCTGTCATGCACAAATGGTGAGGATGAGATCAAGTGCATTTTTATTTTTCTGCAGTACCTAGTGATCAGCAGGAGGTTTCCTTGGCCATGTTGGTTCTTCAGCAAACTGGAGTCTGTATGGATAGAGCTTGGGAACACCAAGATGCAGAAAATGATAATAGGGCCTCTATATAGCGCCACAAGTGGTAATGAGAGGAGAGGCATTAAACAGGAAATTAGAGTCAGTAATTTGAATTCGGGCTGAGAGAGAGAGTCCTTTTGGCCTGTTTCCTTTTGTTTGGCTGCTAGCTAGCTGGCTTTTAGCACTGAGAGTGAGTCTGTTATCTGCAGCATGGGTGACTTTGGGATAGTTCTTCACCTGTGACCTTTAAGGCATATTAATGCTCAAACACACGCTGGTGTACACAACTATTCAGTCCCACTAGCCACTTGATCTGGAACTGGCTTTTTAATCCCTGTCTTTGTGTGCTTTCTCTGTTTAAGAACACAATATGTTTGTATTTTGGAAAATAATCCTCAAGGGTTAGCTTGTTGTTGAGCAGAGTATCAGCAAATCCTCATTATCTCTGCATTCACAAGATCTCAGTTCAGTCTGTTTTGACTTGCTCTGCTCTGTTCTCTCTCACTCTCCTCCACCTGCACTTTTCAAATGTTGTTGCTTGATGTTCACTTTGCATCCATAGACTATCCATGGGGGTCTCTGTCCAGATAGCCACTTAATTTATGTTCACAGCCACTTCTAGCTGCATCAGCCCTCTTTTAGATTTAAAACAAAAAATTTTTGAGTTAAGAGTTGAACAATCCACCGTACTTCAGGATCATGAATATGCTCATATCACAGTTGTGTAATTCAGTGATTGGCTGGTTTTTCCTTTTCAAATATGTATGATATTTAAATTCATTTCTACTTTGCTGGCATGTAAATTTTTTTCAACGTGTAACAATTGGAGAATTAGTCTCGTATCAACTGCAAGAACACCTTGCTCATACTATGAATAGGAAATAACTGTCAAATGAAAAGTCCAGTATGAACATACAGCATTAAGTGTGGTTATATATTGGTTCTGATATTTTAAATGTGGTTTTAATAGTTCAACTATTTCAGTTAGTTGTCACTGCTGAGAGTTTAATATTTCAAAAGTCATCTAATGGTTGAATGCTGACCAAGTTGACGTGGACAGGCTATGAATATCCCTTTGGGCACATGGAATTCATGTGTTTAACCTGTGTCTACACTAGCTGAAAGCACTAATAATATTCTTGTGTACTTTAAATGCGACATGAATGAGGTATGTGGACTATATTTACTTGAAGATCTCTAGTAGGTTTATTTGTAGCTATATGCAATACAGAGTAATCTCCCCACGGAGTCTGTGCTCAAGCGCTGCAGTGCAGAGAGCCTGTGGCATGTGACAACATTTGGGTACTTGGCTCATTTGTATGTTGATCTCTTAAAGGCACATCACACCAATCTTGATAACATAACAGGCACTGCTCATTCCATCTGAGAATGCTGAGGAAGTTCTCGAGATGCAATGAGAGGTTCAGTGGTGGTTTGAATGCCTCCCTATTACTGCAATGTTGCAGAATTGGTGCCAAATGCTGCTGGTAATGGATTGGGTTTGGAGCTTGGCGTTTGAGGCTGCTCTTTGACTTGTTCAGCCTGAGCTATTTGTGTTGAGATTTTAGCAGGAGCTTAGCAGAATAGTTTTGATCATCCAGAGATAGTAAGAACTACCAATACTGGAGTCTGAGATAACAGTGTGATACTGGAAGAGCACAGCAGGCCAGGCAGCATCAGAGGAGCAGGAAAGCTGACTTTTCGGGTCGGATCCCTTCTTCAGAAAAGGGTCCCGACCCGAAATGTCAGCTTTCCTGCTATTCTGGTACTGCCTGGTCTGCTGTGTTCCTCCAGCTCCACACTGTGTTATCTCTGGTTTTGATCATGTTGGGTATGTAGGTACCTAGAACAATGGTGCTAAGGTAGAGCCAGATATTGAAGGAATATGGAAACTAACCCTGTACCTATAGGTCATGTTGTTTGATAGAAATCAAATTACTTTAAAGCATCTGGAAACTCCTCACTTCATGCCAGTTTGAAACATCTATTGTACAGCTGGGTTTGAATTGTACCATGGTAAACTAATTTTAAAACTGCTGCTTGCCTGTTGTGCCATGTACCTTTGCTAATATTGCAAATTTTAAAAAAAATTAGTTCATGTCGTATGATATGGGGGGAGTAAAGAAAGACTTGCATTTCAATATCTTTCACAGCTTCCAGATATCGCAAGGTAATTGAGTACTTCTTGAAATTAAAACAAATTGCTGGAAAAACTTAGCAGGTCTTACAGCATCTGTGGGGAGAAAGTAGAGTTAATGTTTTGAGTTCGGTGACTTTTCATCAGAATACTTTGAGTATAACTCCTCCATACTAAAGGATACACATTTGCTGCCATGGTAAGCTCCAACAAACAGCAAATTAAACTAACCAGATAATCTTTTAAGGATGTTGTTTGGAGGATAAATGTTGGCTGGGACACCAGCGATAACATGACCTGATTTAAGGTATTGACCTAGATGAATTAAATTGTGAACGGGGCATAAGGAGTTTGCAAACAGACTTAATTAGGTTGAGTGAGTAGGCAAAGTTTGGCAGATGGAGTAGAATGTGGAAAAATATTAACTTGTCCACTTCAGCAAGAAAAAAGTAGAGAAGCAGTATGTTTTTTGGAATGGAAAGAGACATCACAAATCCATGGTACAGAAGTGACCTGCCAAATGAGTCAGAAAAGTTAGTATGTAGGTTCAGCAAGTGATTAAGAAGGCAATATTATCATTTATAGCAAAGAAAGTGAAGTAGTCTAGTCTTTAACCAACCTGTTCATACATGTCATGACAACTGTCAGAGACCGGTGGGACTTGAGTCTGAACATTCTGGCCCAGAGGTAGTGACACTATCACTGCACTCCAAAGTATATTTTCTAATCAACCTACTCTGATATGTTATTGTACAGGTGGGATTAGAACCTAGGCATCCTGGCTCAGAACTCTCACTGTGCCACAAATTAAACAGGAGAAGATTTGCGACAACCATTCAGGGTCTTAGTTAGACAGTTGGAAGTACGATTGATAGTTTTGCTCACGTTAGAAAGAATATAATTGAATTAAAAGCAGTCCAGAAAAGGTTCAGCCAAATGAATCTTGGGGTTAATTTGAGGAAAAGTTGAACATTTTGGGCCCATACCCATCCATGTTTAGAAGATGGAGTGGTGATCTCTTTACAACAACAAATTCCTGAGTGGACTTGACAGGTGGATGGTGGGAGGATGGGTCAATTTACACTGAAGAATTAGCCAATCTTTTCTCAAACGCTACAATCAATATTATCTTTTATCTTTTTTTATGTGTTATGGATTATATTCAATTTCAATTTTTGCTGTTAAGCAATACCTTAGTAGGAAAACATCTACGTGGAACAATAAAAGAAGGTATAAAAGGAAAAGCCTTAGTGAAGCACTTCACTGCAAATAAGTAGTGTGCAGAGTGTTCCAAATAGTGATAGGGCTATAAACATAGACAGTTTCCATGTCAAGTACCTAAAAGTATCTTTAGGTAACTGGAGAATAATCATAATGGTCATGGGATGTCCATGTCTAGAACTGCCCTTCAAAAGTGTGCAGTGTCTGTTTCAGACAGAGTTTTGTGCTTTCTGCAAAAGACTAATAATATTTTCAAGGTTAGGTATCATCCATTATTGGGATGGCAAAGAGAAAAATCATCCTTGTTTATAATTTGCACTTCCATCTAATGAAGTGCCATTTCAACATGATTAGTTTACATCCGCATGGATAGAAACAGGGCAAATGCTCACATTTCATGCAGAAGTTCCTAGAAATTGTTCTCGACTTAGTCATTTATCTCCATTTTCAACTGTCTGGTCGACAATGATACCTCTCAGGTAATAAGTAAACAGTAACAGGTTGGCTCTGATATGACTGATAGAAGTTTTAAAACTGAGGTCAAACACTATGGTAATCATCAGAAATATACAGTCTTTAATGCTCCAGAGTCTTGTTCAAGATTGACCAGGTAGCATCATTCCTTAGAAATCCCGAAGTGTAGGAGGAAACAAAGGGATACTTTAGCATAGAGCTAGAATTTTTTCTACTTGATTCCACATAAAGATAAACATAGAAATATTTAAAATAGGAGCAGAAGACCATATGTCACATCAAACGCATTCCACCATTCAATATAGCTGTACTGATCCTTTATCTGAATGCATATACCCCACTCTGCCCATACTCCTCAACAACTACAGATTCCATGTATCTTTCTTTCTTAAACATATTCAGTGACCTGGCCTCCACAGTCCTCTGTAGTACAGAATACCACAGGTGAACCACCTTGGGAGAAATTTCCTCACTCAGAATCAGTCCATAGTGGTATATATCAATTCCTGTGACTGCGAGCCCCTTGTTCTGGACCTCTAGCCAGGGGAAACATTAAGTCCATTTTATCCAGCCCTCTCAGAACTTTAAAAGTTTGAGATCCCCTGCATTCTGAATACCAGGGCTATTTGCTGCACCTACATGCTTCCCTTCAGTGACTGGTGCACAAGGACACCAGGGTTCCCTTGTACCTCATTTCCCAATATATCACCATTTAAATAATAGTCTTCCACTCTGTTTTTCCTATTGAAGTGGACAACTTCACACTTAGTCACATTGTGTGGCATCTGAGATGTGTTTACCCACTCCTCAACATGTCTAAATCTCCCTGGATTCTACATCCTCTTCATTACTCATGATCTCACCTAGATTTTTGTCATTAGCAAATTTGGAAAAATTGTGATTTTTGATTCCACCATCCAAATTGTTGATGCATATTGCAAATGCTAGGACTGCTATGTTTCTCCAGTATTATCTTCATTTTTATTTCAGATTTCGAATATCTGCAATAGTTTGTTTTTACAAGATTGACTATGAGCTGTTCATACACTAATAAGCCAGTTGGAATTCAAGATGCCTCATCATTCCCAGAGGGCAGCCTCAACAGCACTCTGGTGAAAAATTCCACAGGTTTACAACCTCAAAAGAAATTCCTCCTCTCTGTCATGAATGCGTGACCCCTTGTTTTGAGATTTTGCTGTCTGGTCCTAGACTCTCCCACATGAGGAAACAAACTTTTTGCATCTACCTTGTCAAGTCCTCTCAGAATTTTGAATGTTTCAATAAGGTTACCTCTCATTCTTCGATATTCCAGTGAGTACAGGCCCAATCCACTCAACCTTCTTTCTTTGGACTTCCTCGAATGCTAGTATGTTCTTTCTTTAGATAACAGACCCAAATCTGTACACAGTATTCCAGTTGTGTACTGACTAGTGCATTGAATACTGTTAGCTAAACATCCCTGTTTTCTTCTTCCATTCCCTTTGAAATAAAAGCCAGAATTCCATTTGCTTTCCCCATTACCTGCTGAAATTAGGTGCAAGCTTTCTGTGAATCATGAGTGAGGACCCCAAAATTCCTAAATTCTACAGCCTTCTGCAACCTTTCTTCATTTAAATAATATCCAGTTCCGATATTCTCCTGCCAAAATGCAAAACCTCACATTTTCTTACATATGCCGTCGGCTAAGTTTTTGGCTATTCGCTTAACCTGTCTTTCTCCTCTACACTCTCTGTGTCATCCTCGCCACTTGCCTTACCACTGCCAAATTTTTGTCATCCACAAATTTGGCAATAGTATGTTCACTTTCCTTATCCAACTCATTCATATATATTGTAAATAATTATGGCCATAGCAGTGATCCCTGTGGTACTTCACTAGTTACAGGTTACCATCCTGAAAATGACCTCTTATTCCAACTGTCTTCAATCAGTTAGCCCATTCTCTGTCCATGCTAATATACTACCTGCAACATGATGGGCTCCTATTGTATTAAGTAACTTGATGATTGATAAGGTACCACATGTCTCCCGCAATTCCAAATGCATTGCATCTTTGCTTCCTTATTTTCCTTGTTACCACCTAAAAGAATTCTAGTAAGGATGCCAGGCAAGATTTCACCTACTTGAAGTCATAGAGTCTTAGAGGTATATAGCATGGAAACAGACCCTTCAGTTCAATTCATCCATGCTGACTAGATATCCTAAATAAATCTAGTCATATTTGCCAGCATATGGCCCATATTCTTCTAAACCCTTCCTCTTTATGTACTCATCCAGATGCCTTTTAAATGTTGTAATTATACCAGCCTCCTCCACTTCCGCTGGCAGCTCATTCCGTACATGCACGACCAACTTGAAAAAGTTGCCCCTTAGGTCCCTTTCTAAATCTTTCCCCTCTCACCTTAAACCTATGCCCTCTAGTTTTGGACTCCCCCATCCTGGGGAAAAGGCCTTGCCAATTTACCCTATCCATGCCCCTCATGTTTCATAAACCTTTATAACGTCACCCCTCAGCCTCTGATGCTCCAGGGGAAAAAGCGCCACCCTATTCAGCCTCTTCCTATAGCTTAAACCCTCCAATCTTTGTAAATGTTTTCTGAAAACCCTTTCAAGTTTCGCAGTATCCTTCCTATAGGAGGGAGACCAAAATTGCATGCAGTATTCTAATAGTGGCCTAACCAATGTCCTGAAAAGCTGCAGCGTGACCTCCGAACTCCTGTACCCAATGCACTGACCAATAAAGGCAAGCGTACCAAACAGCACCTTCAGTATCCTACCATTCATGCTAACGCTGCTTAGTCATATTATGCTTCTCTAAATTTTCTGTCAGTACGTCGTTTATCATAGACTCTAACATTTTCCCAATAACAGACATTAAGCTAACTGGCCTACAGTTACTAGTTGTTTTTCTCTCCTTCCCCTTTCAAATAAAAGTGATACATAGGCAGTTTTAAGATTTTCTGGGACTTTTGCAGAATCTAAGGAGTCTTGGAAGATTGTTACCAGTGGCTCCACTATTTCTGTAGCTACTCGCTTTAATATCCTTGAATGCATCCCATCAGATCCAGGGAACTTCTGTCATTCACCTCATTAGTTTCCCTTGCACTTTCTTCAGTTATTGTATTTATTTCTTCTCTTCCTTTTTTCTCTTGAATATTTACTAATTTTTGAATGCTATTAGAATCTTCAACTGTGGAGATTGTTGCAAAGTATTTATTTAACTCCTTTACCATTTCCTGAATCTTCATTTCATTTCCCTAGCCTCATCCTTTAAGGGACCTGTGTTCACTTTGGCATTAATTCTACAAAACTTATGAAAACATGTCTGTACCTGAAATAGAGATAAAAGGTACTGCAGATGCTGGAGAATCCGAGATAAC
>JAHRHZ010000034.1:33659771-33725224 GCA_024137785.1 Ginglymostoma cirratum | reverse complement strand
GGGCCTAGACCCTTCTCTAGGCCCGAAACGTCAAGCTTTCCTGCTCCTATGATGCTGCTTGGCCTGCTGTGTTCATCCAGCCCCACACCTTGTTATCTCTGTACCTGAAATAGTCTTGCAACTAATCAGGACCAATATGTCTTTATACTGATGCTTTCAAATGTTAATCTAAAATTGCAATTGACGTAGGATCACAGAATTGTTACAGTGCAGAAGAAAGCCATTCGGCCCATTGTGTCTGCTTGGTTCTATTATCTAATGCCAACCAACTACTTTTTCCCTATATCCCTGCATACTATTTCTATCTGAATAATCATCCAATGCTCTATCAAATGCCTAAATTGAACCTGCTTCAACAACACTTGTAGGCAGTGCATTCCATACCCTAACTCCTCACTGTGGAAAAGTTTTATTTACTCTATCCAGCCTGCTCATGAACTTGAAAATGTCTGTCAGATCTCCCGTCAACCACTTTTTCTCTAAATAGAACAACACCAACTTCTTCAATCTTATGTCTGAAGTTTCTTAATTCTGGAACCATTCTTGTAAATTGCTTCTGCTCCCTCTGCAACATGTTCACATCTTTCTTATAGTGTGTGGTGTCCACAACTGTACACAATATTGTAGCTGATATCTAACAAGTGTCATATACAATTCATTATCACCTCCCTGCTCTTGTACTCTCTGTCCCCATGATTAAGCCAAGCATGCTATGCATTATTTACAGCTGACTCCACTTATCCTGCCGCCTTCAATGATCTGTGCATATATATAGCCAGGTCTTTCCATTCATGCACAGAATCTCATCTGCTGCCTTCCCACTCATTAGGTCTCTCAATAAAGGTGCACCACAAAATCTTCCACTTCCAATCAGGATGCCACAGCACATCACCTATTGATTTAAGATAGATGGTTAGGTCTTGGAGCAAAGGATTACCTATAGGCAAACAAAAGCATGGCATGATTTACAAAAATCAATAACTTCTACAGGAGAGCTCTCTACACTTGCCCCTCCTTACCAGAGAAACAGATGATCGTTCTGGTCTATTTATGACTAATCGTTTTGAGCCAACAGCAATAGGCTGTTCCGAAGAAGGGTCACTGGATTCAACATTATTCCTTTGCTTTCTCTCCACACGTGCTACCAGACCTGGTGAGTTTCTCCAGCAATTTCTGCTTTTTTGTAGCAAAAGGCAAGACGTAGCTACAAATTTGAGGATTTCATGTCACTGCTACCATGATGGGAGAATTAATGTATTGGAAGATGAGTTTTAAATAATCCAGTGATATTCTCTCATCCATGAAGCTGATTTATCATAAGAGATTGCTTTCAAAAGGAGAAACCGCAGTACTGCCCTGAATCTAATGATTAAATGCCTATACGTTGAGAACCCATATCTTCAAAACACCGTTTCAATCAATGGGGTTTCTAGTATGGTTGAAACTATAATATTGGATACAATCATTGCACAAAAACAAAACCAAAGCAGAAGCTTGGTCTACTACTTGATAAATTCAAGGTTGATCTGATTGTGGCTTCCACACCACCTTCCTATTTGCCCCTCATGACCTTCAATCCCATTGCCAATCAAAAAAATGTCTTTAACTCAGCCTTGAATATATTCAGTGACCCAGCCCTTAATGCTCTCTGGGGAAAAGAATTCAATAAAGAAATGAGCTCTGAAAGAAGATATTTCTCATTATATCAGTCTTAAAAGGGAGACTTCTTTTTCCAAACATGTCACCTAATTCTAGACTCCTTCATAAAAGGAGGGAAATTGAAGGAAAATAAGGAAAATACTGCAAATCTACTCAGGGAAAATAGATCAAAATGATAAATCCTTCAGTATGTGAATAAGTGAAGATGAAATGCTTTGGAAGGGGGAAAGAAGTTACTTGGTGTATAGGTATGTTCATAAAGAATAGATTATATGTTCCATATTTTGGATAGGAATTTGCCATCTTCCATGGGCGTTCTTTAATCAAGATCCTGTTTGTCTGCACAAATGTATGCAATTATAGCATAATTTAAAAAGAACAGGTGGCTTTCCCTGAATCCTAACCAATATTCACCTTCAACTAACTCATTGCTTTTTGAGAAAACTTATCTGGTTTTACATCTTATTCGTGGTAGCTAGCTGCCATGGTTACTTACAAAGCGTTGATTCTATTTTAAAAGAAATTCATTTACTGTGACTTTATGACATTTTTGGGTGCAAACCGATTCATTTTTAATTGCTGTGCTCCCTCGAGGCTTGATCTTTTTGCTGGTATGTATGTAATGCTTATTTTACCTTGAATTGCCCATAAATCCGTGGAACAATTCGGATCGATGCCTGCAATTTCTAAACCATGTGGGAATTGGGTAACCATGTCGGCAATAAATGCCTCTTGCCGCTTGAACTTCACCTCAAGAGCATCTGAGTTTCAATGGATGGGATCATTTGCAAGGCTGAGCACATTCTGGGAGGTGGACAGCCCACATCCATAAGGCGTTCAGGACCAGAAGTGGATGGCTTCTTAGAAGGGTGCGAGGATACAAAAAGTTCAGGAATCCTCCTGGAACATGATGATCATTAACTGATTTTCACTATTGATGTGAGGGTGACTCTGCCTTGAAGGATTGCAGTCTATACGGCAGCTTGGGGTAAATTATTTTATGCAGAGGGATAGAATAGTATATTCTGCAGTGTTCTAGGCAGTTCACTAGTTGAGACAGACGGTGTTCTGCAGTGTCTGATATACATAATACATGCTATGTTGCCTCTCTGATTCTAGGTGCATGGACAGCATTGTGATGAAATACAAAATTTTAATGGAGAGCAGCTAATCTCTCTTGTAAACATTTTCTAAGGAAAAGAACCGGATCAGTACCCAAATCAGTTTTGGGTACTAGAGAGGAGGTTTAAAACATTGGGCCCCAAAGCTAATAATCTCTGGATTCATCCCAATACCATGTATTGGTGAACACTAATGTTGTTTAGTAATTGGCTGTAATTTATAAAGGAATGTAGGTGCTCTTTTCCATGGGGGGGGGTGCAATTAGTTATGTATAGCTTTTACTTCACAAGCGTGAGGTAATACGGAGCACTGAAATAAGGTAAAATAATGGTGTTTGCAGCAATGACTAAAGAAGGAGAGCTTCAGATTTTGGGTACAGGAGAGACGTGGCCAACTTGAACAAGCTGTACCTTTTTAGAACTGGAAACTAATTCCCAGTGAGGAAACTAACTGGAGCAGTGGAGAAGGAATGTGCTAATTTGTCATGGGTCAGCAGACTCAACATTAACACTGCTTTCTGTCCACAAATGCTGCCAGATCTGTTAAGTTTCTCCAGCAATTTCTATTTTTGATTCTAATTTGCCATGGGGATGGGCACAAAGATTGAACTTGACAGGATGTTGATGATGCACAGAAGACTGAGAGAGGACAATAACACTAGAATAAATAACTTAAGTTTTCAGAAATCAAATGGAGTAGACAAGGGACAAATGCAAGGCAGTAAAAATGGTTTAGAGTGCATGATTGTACACAATGTGGTAAATGTGCTTAATGAACTGTGGGTATGCATTGCCATGTGTTACTTTCATTTTGTGAACAAAGCTGGCTCAATGGAGGAGAATATTAGGAACTTGATATTTCTAGCTGCAGTATGCGTTGGAGACATGGTGAGGGAAGAAAGGAGGTGGCAGGATTGACTGAAGGAACAAACAATCCTCAAAAGGGATGATGTAGATGAGGAGCCAAAGACAGTCATTTAATTACAGTTGAGGAATGATTGTAATCATCTTTCTATTTATGTAAGTTTGTGAATAAAAAGCAAATGTATGGTGCACTTGTACTAATGGCTGAAGAGACCAATCAGGGAAATTGGTCTTAGCATAAATGCTGTATGTGAAATAGATATCAGGTGATATTGTGGGTAATTATTTTGGATGTTGGCTCCTGTTGCCAAGCAGATTTAATCACTGATCAGCATCAGGATCCATGCTAGCTCACAGCTGATTTTTGCTATTTTTTTCTGTTCTCAGCTCGTGTCTCCCAGGCATGAGAATGAATGAATATTTTAAGGTGTTAACGCCATGTACCCTTGAAGCACATCTTGGAGATCCTATTGGTCTGCTGGCTGTGGCTACAAAGCAAATCCTTAAGTATGCTACCCCTTCCGTCCTGCGAGCATGCCCAAGAGTGCAAAGTCTCCACCACTTGATAAGATACATGGGAACTTTGCCTTTGAGAGGACTGCTGCACTCCTGACATTGGCCTTTCATGAGATACTGTGCATTTGTAGAAAAGGTGGAATTTGAGCTGTAGATCATACATGTTTGGTAGCCACACCAATAGTCCTAAAAGTCAGCATGATGCTACTCATTCTATGCATATTTTGTGAGGTGTCCAAGGTGGCGGCAGCCTAGATGCATCCAGTTTTATTTTGTCACCATGGAGCTAAGGTAACAGAATTTATTACTCTCTTCCAGCAGTGTGATTTTTTTTAAAATTGTGATCAAGGGTGAATATTTGACATAAAGTCCTACAACCCTGGTTTGGTGGTTAATCAACAGTTGAGAAGAATAAGTTACAGATATGGGAAAGATGATCCATAAGTCTTTGTAACTGAGTTTTTATGTAGGTGACTGGCTTGATATCAGCAGCGTTCCTTTCCCAGGATGTGCTGTACTTTTGTCTTTGCTTGCAGATTGAATAGCTTGTCGATCTTACTTTCTGTTCTAGTATTCCGGTAAAGCCACCTTCCAAATCGGTATGGAAAGCAAGGACTTGGAGCATGGAGAAGGAAGATTCCTGAAAAATGCTCGTCATCTCTATGTGGCTGTTATTCCCTCTGGTAATGAAGTGGTTTCACCAAGCTCAGGAGTTCAATAATAGCTAGTAACATTGCACGGTGTGATAATGGAGTGTGTGGGAAGGGAGTGGATTAGTGACGCTCTACAGTATTAAATTTTTAATAGCTTCAAAGCTGTTATAGGTAGAACCTGGGACAGCTCTTGCTGGTCTTTTGAAGAAACACCTGGTGATAGGGTTGGGGAACTCTAGTAGCCAAACTAACGTTCCTTTTCAAGATCACTGGAGACTGTGTCAGAAAATGCCATTTAACAGGTTTTCAGGAGTCTTCGTGGGGTCAGAGAGAGCTTGAATAGTTTTGTGGCTCACTGCTAGTTGCTTGTTAGGCAACACCTTAATCTTGGTTCTCTTTTGTCCTCCCACTTTGAATTGCTAACTTTCCTGGTTGACTTGCTTATGTTTCCCTGGTGATCAATGAGCACTATTTATTGTATTCTATTGACATCAGAATCTGAAAATACTTCAAGTCTCTGAAGGTTTGGGGCAGCAAAAGCTGAACCAATGTCATGCATTTGAGGCATTTGTTGACAGTTGTTACTGCATTTCACTTTGCTCAGGTTCTTGCTCTCGTGCTGTCTCTTTATTGTTGTTTTATCACAGATGCCAGTCTTTAACCACTTCTAAATGATATCAAGAAACTGTTGAAGGCACTGGATGCTGCAAAGGCTGTAGGCCTGACAACATTCCCCAACAATGGTGCTGAAGACACAGGCTTTAGAACTAGCCATAGCCTTAGTGACGCTGTTCCAGTGCAGCTATCATGTTGTCATCTCCAGAATAGTGGGAAAATTGCTCACATGTGCTCGGTGCACAAAATGTAGGACAAATCCAACCTGGTCACCTACTGCCCTATTAATTTAGCCCTGATAATCAACAAAATGATGGAAGGGGTTGTTGGCAGTATAACCAAGCTGCATTTGCAAAGGAATAACTTTCTAACTGACATCAAGGCAGTATTTGACTGAGTACAACATAATTGAAACCTAGCAAAACTCGAGTCGATGTGAATTGGGGGATAAATTTCTGTTGGTTGGAGTCGAACCTAGCACAAAACAAGATGTTTGTGGCTGTCAGAGATCAGTCATCTTGGTCTGAGAATGTCACTAGAGGAGTTACTCAGGCTCAACTCATTTGCTGCTTCATTCTTCCATCATAAGGTCAGAGTTGGGGATATTCACTGTGTAATGTTCGGTACCATTTGCAACACCAGATACTGCAACAGTCCATGTCCAAATGCAGCAAAATGTGGGCAACATCCATGCGTGGACTGGCAAGTGATAGGTAACATTTGTGGCATGCAAGTACCAGATGATGATCATCACCAAAAAGACAGAATCTAAAGAATGCATCTTAATATTCAGTAGTATTGCCATTACTGAATACTGTACAATCTGCATCCTGGAGATTTACCATTGACCAGAAACTGAATTGAACCAGCCATACTATTAATATTAGATTAGGTCAGAGGTCATGGATTTTGTGGTGCACAACTGACCACCTGTCTCCCCAACGTATGTCCACCATCAAAGCACAAGTCAAGAGTGTGATTGAATATTCCCCACTTGGTCGCATGAGTACAGCTCCAACAACACTTAAAAGCTTGACACCATCTAGGATAAAGCAGCCTGCTTGTTTGGCACCACGTATACACCACTTTTTTAACATCCATTTACCCCTTCACCAACATACAGTGACAGCAGTATGTACAAGATGTACTGCAGTATCTCAGCATGGCTACTTAGACAGCACCTTCCAAATCAGTAACCTCTATCACTTAAAGAACACGAACAGCAGATGCATGGGAACACCACCATCTGCAAATTCCCTTCCAAAACGTCCTCCATCCTGCCTTGAAAATATATTACAGTTCCTTCACTGTCACTGTATCAAAATCCTGGAACTCCCTTCTTAACAGCAGTGTAAGTATTCTAACTCCAAAGACAGCAGTGGTTTAAGAAGGCAGCTCACTCATCATAGTCCAAGGATAGTTGGAAATGGGCACTAAATACTGGCTTAGTGAGCATTGCCCACAACCCATGAGTGAATAAAGTGCTATTGTAAAGAAATAAACTTGCAATTATTTTTGACTCAAGATATGCTTTGACATTTATGATTATTTGAGTAGTAACAACAGTAGTAGCACAATCTTTGAAAACCTCATAACATTGTAATATTTTGCATCTTGTTCTTGATTCTGAGGATGAGGGTGTGAATTTGGTAAAATGTATTTAAAAATTCTTTGACATTCCCACAACTATACCAGCTTGATTTTTAGCTCTATAAAAAGTTCACTTTTATTGAAGTTATAGCATGCGGTACATTGGAATGTTTACTTTTGACAATAAAAATTTACAACATCAGCTTGAAACTGTGATCTTTAGTTTTATAATAAAGACTGGAGAGTTCATGTCAAAGAAATAATTGCAAGTTGCTTAAATTTTTAGTAGTTTATTAAAAGGTATGAAAACTGTTCACATGCACTAGTAGAAATAAAGGTGTTTTACACATGGATGAAAATTGAAATGATGTCTCCTTGAAGTGTTAAAATGAGTCATGCCAAAATGAATCAAATAATTTGTAATGGAGAAAGAACAGAGCATCAGCTCTCAAGCTGCAGGAATATGAAGTGAACAAAAGTGAAAGTGTGTGAGAAAACAAAATCATGACTTGTTGGCAATTTATCTTAATTTAGTAGTCAAAGGAGAGGGTCTCTGTTAATGCTGCGCTTAAAGTTTTAGTCAGGTGGTACGGTGGCTCAGTGGTTAGCACTGCTGCCTCACAGCACCAGGGACAGGTTCAATTCCACCCTCAGGTGACTGCCTGTGTGAAGTTTGCACATTCTTCCCGTCTCTGCATGGATTTTCTCCAGGTGCTCCAGTTTCCTCACACAGTCCAAAGATGTGCAGGCTAGTTGGATTGGCTATGCTAAATTGCCTGTGTTCTGGGATGTGTAGATTAGGTCGGTTATAGGAGACGGATCTGGGTGGGATGCTGTGAGGGTCAGTGTGGACTTGTTGGGCCGAAGGGCCTGTTTCCACACCGTAGGGATTCTGTGAATGTTAATCTAATTAGTAGATTAAGACAATTGAGACATAATAATAATGTAGAGAAATCCAAAATGCATTACTGTACAAGAGATAATAGAAACTGCAGATGCTGGAGAATCCGAGATAACAAGGTGTAGAGCTGGATGAACACAGCAGGCCAAGCAGCATCATAGGAGCAGGAAAGCTTGACGTTTCGGGCCTGGACCCTTCTTCAGAAATGGGGGAGGGGAAGGGGGTTCTGAAATAAATAGGGAGAGAGGGGGAGGTGGATAGAAGATGGATAGAGGAGAAGATGGTGGAGAGGAGACAGACAAGTCAAAGAGGCGGGGATGGAGCCAGTAAAGGTGAGTGTAGGTGAGGAGATAGGTCAGTCCAGGAAGGACGGACAGATCAAGGGGGCGGGATGAGGTTATTAGGTAGGAAATGGGGGTGCGGCTTGAGCTGGGAGGAGGGGATCGGTGAGAGGAAGAACAGGTTAGGGAGGCGGGGACGACCTGGGCTGGTTTTGGGATGCGGTAGAGGGAGGGGAGATTTTGAAGCTTGTGAAATCCACATTGATACCATTGGGCTGCAGGGTTCCCAAGCTGAATATGAGTTGCTGTTCCTGCAGCCTTCGGGTGGCATCGTTGTGGCACTGCAGGAGGCCCAGGATGGACATGTCATCTGAGGAGTGGGAGGGGGAGTTGAAATGGTTTGCGACTGGGAGGTGCATTACTGTATAACTACTTTCAACTCAAGTCTGCCATCACAGCTCTAGAATGCATTTAAACTTAGATTTTGTGACTGAACAAAAGCAGTGAAGTCATTGTTTTCATTAGTCCTGCATGGTTGCAGTTATTTTAACATATATATCCAATTCATATGGACAGGGTATTCTATGATAACTAATTACTAATAGCAATTAATATGATCTGTCTTCCAGTTAAAACTTTGGGTAGATTAATCCATTGAAATTTCTGCTGAAGCATACTCTTTGGCTTCCTTTATTAATGAAATGGAACTCCCAGGGTTTTATGTGTTGACTGTTAAATTTGATTAAGTTGTTTTACAGTTGCGTTTCAGTAACAACATACGTTGAAGAATTTTAAATAGAAGCACAAAAACAAAAATAATGCAGATATTGGAATCTGAAATAAAACACAATGCTGAAAATATTTGGCTTTGGACAGTGCCTAAGGAGAGGAAAAGCAAGCAAATGTTTCTGGTCTTGAAAGGTCAGAGACTTGACAGTCTTGGTGGGGAGCTAAATTGAGTTTTCTTTTATTCGTTCACGGGATGAGGGTGTCACTGGCTAGGCAGCATTTATTGACCAGAGCAGGGTTCAGAGTCAACCACATTGCTGTGGGTCTGGAATCACATGTAGGCCAGACCAGGTAAGGATGGCAGTTTCCTTCCCTAAAGGACATTAGTGAACCAAATGGGTTTTTCCAACAATTCTCAATGGATTCATGGCCATCTTTAGACTGTGAATTCCAAATATTTATTGAATTCAAATTCCACCATCTGCCATGGCAGGAGTCAAACCCAGGTCTCCAGAACATTACCTGGGTCTCTGAATTAACAGTCCAGCAATAATACCACTAGGCCATTGCCTCCCCTTGTATACTTGTAATATTTCTGTCTATAAAGATAACAACACCTACTGCAGTTAGTTATGCTTAGCTATTTTCCTATGTGCAACATTTATGATTGTTATACAAGTTAAACACAAAAACATTAATACCATTTACAGTAGTATTAACACCTACACTGCATTGTACATTTGTAAATTGAGATACTAAATGTTTCGATACAGGTTGATTAACATATCCATTGCAGTTAATCCATATTCACAATAGCAAAACTGAGGAATTGCTGTGTATCTGTTAGTTCTATCCTTTAACTGGCTCTTAAAACACATGCAATGGTAATTCCTTACTCACTTTCTCCTGTGCCTTCAGAGCAAGGAAATAAGAGTTTATTATGTAGGAAATTACAGGGTGACTCTATCAATCCATTAGGTGGTACATTTCTAAAACCAGCCTTTTAAATCTCACTTAAACTATCCGCAACAAGAAATGAATTTTAGAATACAAACATTAGATGTTGTAAAGGCTTCTTTCACCAACCATGGAGTAAAATACTTTATGGTGTTAGCATATTTGTACTGAAATAATTTATATTTTTGCTACCCCTTTGGGATGTATGATCTTCTGTTCTTTTTGTTTGAAAATAAATTGCTGTAATAAATATTATAGCTATCAGTTTTATAGAAGCTTCATGAGGGTTGTACAACAGATGCTATCAATAATGCACAGCCCTCCTCCATTATCACAATTTGTTTTGGCATGCAGTTCCACAAATGCTAGTGGCCTTTAAATATCCACCAAAGCTGTCCTATCTCTGAGGACAAGACCAATCATGGGAGCAGGCTATTCATCAGGGTGCATCACAATGGCGGCCTGGGAGGTGGACGTTGGCCCAAAATGGAATCTAAACATTCTCTGCAACAAAAAGATATTTTCAAATGGTCTGTCTTTTTTTTTATTTTTGGAACCAAAGCAGAGCAGTGGAGAAAAGTGGAAAATAGTTGGTACAAAAGCATTACTCTTCTGTTGCCTTTTCCTTTTTTAAAATTGGTGGATTTTTGATCTCTTGATTTCAGCTTGAAATCGTTAGAAACGTGATATGCTAACGTGAAAATTGTGACTGAAGGAGCTCAATCATAATGCATAGCTAAATCATATAATATAAAGATATTATCACAGGCTGAAATAATGTTCTGTTTTCATAATCTAAGATTTTCAAGAACAATGGGGAATGAAAAGATGAAAATTCTGCTCTGCATTTCATAGAACCTCTGCCTGTCCCTTTAAGTATATTGAAATAAAGGACTCCCAATGTAGAAACATTACAACTGTGAAGTGTCATTTTATGGCCTATCTTCTGTCAGTTCTAGAGTGTGTTGCTGTTAATGGCAGGCCTAAATATTTTGCCAAGATCTGGTTAATATTATCCAGTGAAACTGGATGTGTTCTACTACATAGAAGTTTGGATAAATCTTCCTTCAAGTGGTACTGAGCTGATGCTATCTCACTGCTTAAAGTTTACAATAATGGAAGGCTTCAGCTGTATTTGAGTGTGATTTATAGTATGTAATAGTATTACCATTTCTTTTGCACCTTAGGCAGTCACAGCAGACAACAGGTGCCATTACAACCCAGCAGAATTCAACATCTTCGTCTATATATTTTGAATATTATGTACATAATCCATGAACACATCCTGTCATGGCCAGAGGGCATCAAGAGAAATCCCAAAGAAAACAATGTTTTCCTTTCTATATTTTTCTATTCTTTTTAAAACTGGCTGAGGTTAATCAAATGATCGTGTTTCCAGAAGTTTCTGAAGCCCCCGGATTGCATAAACATTCAGGATTTCTGACACTCCTATTTTTATCTTTCAGCCAGAGCTCCCTGATTTGTGTTATTAATCTGGTCTAATCAGGGAACTCATTCTAATGATGTCCACCTGGCCGACCTCATTACAATCACTACAAATGGCTGATGTGTTTTTCAACCCCATTCTCTTGCCTTCTCCCTGTAACCCTCAATCGTGTTAGACAAAGGGGCTGGCGATGAGCTTTCTGCCTACAGCCAGCTCTGAACAGTGGAAAATATCAAAATTCATTGTGCTAAAATGAGTGCTGATGTTCACGGCTTTCTCCTTGTTGTAATGGAAAATCTAATGGGGGAGGTGAAGCCACACTGTTAGCTTAATGACCTGCCAACTCGTCTATAAGATGTACAAGACATGCTTATCTTTGTCTCATCACTGAAATCTGATATAATTGAATTGCCTAAGCATATAATTCTGGATTTCTACGTCAGTTGCTGTTTGACCTCCAGAGGGAGAGCAGGAGCTGAGTTGGCAGCCTGCACTAGACCCTACAGCTGTCTTCAAGCTGCTGGCTGGAAAGAAGCCTATACTTTTCCTGTAAGAAGGAAAATGACTTGGCCCAGTTCAACAAGTAATCTATTGAACACTGACCTCTGGGAAGTTACAACTAATTGAGGAAGTTATTTTTGGACACTGGCCTCAAAAGTTTCAACTTCATTGAACTAATTTTTAATACCTCTGTATTTACCAACAATTGTAACTTGGAGCCTATCTCCTCTCCTGTTCATTCATTCTTTAATTTCTGGACGGCTTGTGCATGTGAATGGAGTGGCAAAGCACATCTATGTTTTCAACTTATAATTAATAAATACTGTGTTTCTTTTCATTATAAAGGATTTTGCTGTGGATTTATTTCAAAAATTGGAATCTAAAATCTGAAAGCCGGGGTTTCAGCCTACCTCAATAATGGGGATGGAAGTGAAAAGGAAAGGACTAGATCTAACAATAGGCCCATTTTCCCATCATGTCAATATTATCATAAATTAAGTTTGCCCCATTCTTCTGTTTTGTCTGTGATAATCTATTGAGGATTTAGATATTGCATGGTATTTACAACATAGAAATAAGCTATCACTCAACAACCCGCCTGCTCATTTTCATTCAAACCCATAAACATATCCTTTTCTCCCTTGTGACTTTATTTAACTTTCCTGGAAGTGTGACTAAGCGACTGATCACTTCACTTACTCATTGTAATAAAAGGCAAATTGTGTTTAACTAACTTGCTGGAGTTTCTTCAGGTAATAATTAAAGTACTGTGCAACAGACTTTTATAAGCAAAGTTATAATCCATGAAATAAAAGGGACTGTAGTGACCTGGATCCAAAAGGCAATTCTGGTACCCAGCAATGTGAAATTTTGTCCAGGCATGTTCTGCACACAAAAAGCAAAACAAATCCAATCCTGCCAATTATCACTATCACTGTATTCTTGATCATCAACAGTGTAATGGAAAGGGCTGTTGTTGATCCTATCAAGCCATATTTACAAAGGAATAACCTGTTCACTGATCTGAAGATATGATTATTGGACTTGGAAAGTTAGTTCTGTTGCTCTTTTCCCAGATGCTGCTCAATTAGCTGAGTTTCTTCAGCACTTTTGTTTTATCTACCTGCTGACTAAAGTTCAGTTTGGGTTCCATCAGGACTGCTCAATTCCTGATCTCATTGCAAGTTTGATCCAAACATGGACAAAAGATCTCAAGTGCAGAGTTGTGGTGAGTGTGACTGTACTTGACATCACGACAGCATTTCAGAGTGTAGCATCAAGGAGCCCTAGCCAAATGGAAATCATTTAGAATTATGGGACTCAGCTGTGAACCCAACTGCTGGTTGGAGTCTCACTGAGCATGAAGAAAGAAGATTGTGCTTGTTGGATGTCAACAGTCTCCATGCAGAGACATCACTGCAGGCGTTCCTCAGGGTGGTGTCCTAGGCCCAACCACTTTCTCCATTTTTCTGTTTTTAAATTCATTCACAGGATGTGGGCATTGCTGGCCAGGCTAACATTTATTGCTCATCACTTGTCCTAGAATGTGGTGGTGAGCTGCTGCTTTGAATTGCTATTGTCCTTTTTGTGTAGGCAACCCCAGAATGCTGTTGGGGAGGGCGTTCCAGGAATTTGACTCAGTAACACTAAAGGAATAATGTATTTTCAAATCAGGATAGTGAGTGGCTTAGAGAGGAATATTCAATTGTTTCATCAATGATCTTCCTTCCATGTTTAGGTCAGAAGTGGGGATGTTGACTGATGATTCAACAATGTTCAGTCCCTTTCACAATTCCTTATCCAAATTTAGCAAGACGTCGACAACAAATAGACTTAGTTTCATAAGTGGCAATTCAGGCCATACTAGTGTAAGGCAATGACTATTTCCACCGAGGTAGAATCCAAATTTTTTTCTTTTTTTGTCCCCCTTTTTCTTCAATGGCATTATTGGTACTGACTACCCCTAGGATGAGTGGAATGCTGCAGGGTTTGTACTGGGCCCTCAATTTTTACAATTTACATCAATAAATTCAAATGAAGGCTTGTAAGGAAGTGGTAGACAGATATAGATAGGTTAAGTAAGTGAGCCAAAAGGGGGCAAAAAGCTGGCCAATGCATTTTAATTTAGGAAAATGTGACGTTTTTCACTTCGATAGGAAGAATAAAAGTGTAGAATACAATGTAAATAGAACAATATAAAAATCTAAGGTGCAGAGAGATCCAGGTGTTCTCGTTCTTGAATCACAAAATGTTAGTCTGAAGGTACAGCATGTAATCAAGAAGGCTACTGGGATGTTATATTTTATTATGAGAGGAATTGAACACCTGTGACATAGGTTGAGGCCAAAGCATTGAATGTTTTCAAGAAGCTAAATATGGATCTTAGGGCTAAAGGAATCAACGGGTTCGGGGAGAAAACTGGACCGGGGATTGAGCTGGGTGATCAGCCATGCTCGTTGAATGGTAGAACAAGCTTGAAGGGTCAAGTGGCCGACCCCTGTTTCTATGTTCCTATAACTGAAGCATTACTTTCTTTACTTTCTTAGAGGCCGTTGGTGAGACTATGTCTTGGAGACTGTGTAGTTTTGGTCTCCCTTACTAAAGGAAGGGTACAAATGCTTTGGCGGTTCAGAGGAAATTTACTAGATTTGTACCTGGAATGAGTGGTTTGTCTTATGAGGACATGCTGGGCTTGTTTCCACTGGAATTAAAAGGGTGAGGGGTGGCTTGTTTTAAAGTGCATAAGATCTTGAATGATCTTGACAAGATGGACATGGAAAGAATATTTCCTTTTGGGGTTAGTCCAGAACTATAGGGTACTATTTTAAAATTAGGGGCCACCCTTTTAGGACAGAAGAGGGAATTTTCTTTCAGGGTTGAGAGACTTTAGAACTCTCTCTACCTTAGAAGGCAGTCAATGTGGGGTCGTTGAATTTTTTAAAAGAAATAAGTAGTTGGATTATTGTTAAGAAAGGAAATCGAAGATTATTGGACTAGATGAGAATGTGGGATTCTAAACATACAAATCAACCATAATCTTCTCAAATGGTGGAGCAGGCTTAAGGGGTTAAATGATCTATGTGTTGTATGTTTCTATTATCATCCTGGGTGTTACCATTAACCAGAAATTAAACTGGACCAGCCGTACAGGTCACAAAAACAGAAATTGCTGGAGAAACTCAGCAGGTCTGGCAGTAACTGTGGAGAGTAGACATTTTAGGTCCAGTGGCAAGTATAGGTCAGAGGCTAGGAATTGTGCAGCATGTAACTCACTTTTATGTCTCCCCAGCACCTGTCCCTCTAAGATGCAAAAATCCGGAGTGTGATCAAAACTTTCCAGTGGCCTGGATGGGTGCAGTTCCAACAACACTCAAGTTTGACACCATTTAGGAGAAAGAAGCCCTCTTGGCACACCTTTTACCACATGCAACATTCACTCCTCTTCCTAATAATGCATAGTGGAAGCAATCTGTGCTCTGTGCAGTAACTCACCAAGCTTTATGTAGAAATCTAGAAAATATGAATAGGAGTAGGTCATTTGGCCTTTCAGGCCTACTCTGCCATTCGCCATGATATGTGGCTGATCATTCAACTCAGTAGCCTGATCCTGCTTTTCCCCATATCCTTTGATCCCTTTGGCCCCAAGTCCTAAACCAAAGGAGGTCAAATGCTACACAAACAACATTCCACGTGTGATCCCACTAAAGCCATGTATAATTGCAGCAAGACACCATTGTTCCTGTACTTGAATCCTCTCATTATGAATGCCAACTTACATTTGCCTTCTTTACTGCCTGCATGCTTTGGCGACTGTGCATGATGACACCTAGGTTTCAGTACACATGTCACCCCACCTCCTCTCAATTTATAGCCATTCAGATAATAATCTGTCTCCCTGTTTCTGCTAACATAGTGGATAACCTCACATTTTCCACATTATATTGCATCTGGCATGCATTTGCACATTAACCCAGCTTGGTCAAATCACACTGAATCATCTCTGCATTTTCCTCCCAGTTCATCCACCTACTCAGCTTTGTCTCATCTGCAAATTTGGAAATATTACATTTCGTGCCCTCATCTAAACCATTAATACATATTATGAATCAGTTGGCTCCCAGCACTGAAATCAGCAATACCCCACTAGTCACCCTTTGCCATTTAGAAAAATTAACTGATTCATTGTCACGTGTATCGAAATACAGTGAAAAGCTTTGTTTATGAACGGTCCAGGCAGATCACAGCAAACAAAGGACGTAGAGATCAAAAAGTCTGAGAGGCATACTGGTTGCATTGCAGGTTACATTGTTTGAGGCTAGAGTCCATTCAACAGTTTGATAACGACCGGAAAGAAGCTGTTCCTGAACCTGTTTGCCCGTGAGTTCAGGTTTCTGTATCTTCTGCCTGATGGAAGAGGTTGTGGGTGATCATTACCAGGGTGCAATGGGTCTTTGATGATGTTGTCCGCCTCTCCATAGCAGTGAGCCGTGTAAGTAGAGTCCATGGATGGAAGATTGGCTTCCACGAGAGACCTGTCCTTTTCTATTCTTTGTTGTCCGACTGCCAGCCAGTTTTTCTATTCTATCAATACAGGACCCCCAATCCCATGAGTTTTAACATTACACATTAATCTCTTAATGTCGCAAGCCTTATGAAAGCCCAAATAAACCAATCCACTGGCTCTCCATCAGCTGTATTAGTTACATCCTCGACAAATTCCAACAGATTTGTCAAGCACGATTTCCTTTTTGTGAATCCATGCTAACTCGGTCTGGTCCTGCAACTGTTTTCCAAATGCTCAGCTATTGCTTTTTTATAGTGTGTGTGTGTGTGTGTGTGTGTGTGTGTGTGTGTGTGTGTAAAAGTATATGTAAATATATAAATAAGAAGGGACACTAGCATTTTCCCCACTACCATCATCGTGCTGACTGGTCTAAGTTCCCTGTCTTCTCTCTACCTCCCTTTTTAAATAGTGGGTTACATTAGGCACCCTCAACTGTTGGAACTGTTCCAGAATGCAAAGAATCTTGGAAGATGACCCACAAAGCATTGACTTCTTGAAGTACTCTGAGATATAGAGTATCAGGCCCTTGGAATTTATCAGCCTTTAATCCCATCAATTTTCCCTATCGCAGTTAACCTATTAATACTAATTTCACACACACACTATAAAAAAGCAATAGCTGAGCATTTGGAAAACAGTTGCAGGACCAGACCGAGTTAGCATGGATTCACAAAAAGGAAATCGTGCTTGACAAATCTGTTGGAATTTGTCGAGGATGTAACTAATACAGCTGATGGAGAGCCAGTGGATTGGTTTATTTGGGCTTTCATAAGGCTTGCGACATTAAGAGATTAATGTGTAATGTTAAAACTCATGGGATTGGGGGTCCTGTATTGATAGAATAGAAAAACTGGCTGGCAGTCGGACAACAAAGAATAGAAAAGGACAGGTCTCTCGTGGAAGCCAATCTTCCATCCATGGACTCTACTTACACGGCTCACTGCTATGGAGAGGCGGACAACATCATCAAAGACCCATTGCACCCTGGTAATGATCACCCACAACCTCTTCCATCAGGCAGAAGATACAGAAACCTGAACTCACGGGCAAACAGGTTCAGGAACAGCTTCTTTCCGGTCGTTATCAAACTGTTGAATGGACTCTAGCCTCAAGATTACCAGCTTGGTTTTAAACTAAAAAGAAAACTTAATTAATACATTCTGTATAGCCATACCTCTGCCAATCAGATTCCACTTGCCAACTAATCAGCAATCTACTTTTATATAGTATAAATGTTCTTTTCTGTTTACTTTGGTGTTTCTTGTGAGTTGTCCTGATAAATGCAAGACAAAATAATTTTGACAAACCATGTCTTTTTACACCAATACTCCAGTCCTATGCTACCGAACAAGTAAAAATACAGCAAGCTGTCAATCAGCTTCTAAAGAGGTTGTCTAATCTTGAATAGGTAAAAGCCATACCATAGAGATGGTCAGTGTCATGTGCTGGAAGGGTTTCAGCTGTAGCTACATAGAAGCCAAGTTTTTAATCATAAGCCATGGTTTGAGTAACTGTAGACCATCTGTAGGGATGAGATCTTAGTGGATAGTACATCCAGTGAGGTAATCACACCACAGATGAAGAGTCCGTGGGCAGAAAGAGAACGGATAATTAGAGATGGGGTAAAAACACAAAGCAGATAATTCAGGAGTCACCTGGGTACACCTCCCTGTTTGACAAATTTTCCAGTTTGTATAATGTTAGGGCAGTGGCCCTCACTGCATTCCCTGAAGAAATTAAGTCCACAATGCTACAAATGGCTAATCTGTACAGGGTGGGGAGAAAAATGTACTAGAAGCAGAATTGCAGTAGGGTATTTTATCATAAGGAGAACAGATTGACATTTCTGTGGAGGGACATGTGATGCCAGGATGGTATGTGGGTCCCCCAGTAGCAAGGTTGAGAATATCACTGAGCAGCTGCAGGATATTCTGAAGTGGAACGGTAAAGGTCCATATTGGTACCAATGGCATAGGTAATAAGACGGATGAGGTCCTACAATAAAGTTTAGCGAGTGAGAAAGTAAATTAAAAAGGTGACCTCAAAGGTGTTAATCTCAGGCTTACTCCCAAAGTCACATGCTGAGATCAGTAATAGAATAAGAGTCTGGAGAGTTGGTGTAGGAGGAAGGGATTAAATTCCTGAGGCATTGTAACCGATTCTGGGACATAAACAAGCTGAAAGAGTTACATCCTAGCAGGACCGGAATCAACAATCTTGCAGGGGTATTCACAAGTACCAAGGAGGGAAAGTTTAAGCTAGAGTGGCAGGGAGATGGGTACTTCAGCAGGGGGGCAAGAGTGAGGGAAATAAGAATAGAAATGAAAGAAAAATGGAAGGCAGGGGAAACCAGGGCTAGCAGCAAATAGAGTCATACTATATAAAGTGCAAAAGTGTTAAAACAAATCAATCTAAGAGTAATGTATCCAAACGCTTGCAGCATTTAACATAAGACAGAAGAATCAACAGCACAAATAGTTATAAATGACGGTGATATGATTGTGATAATGGAGACATGTCTGCAGGATGACCAGGTCTGGGAACTGAATATTCAATGGTATTCAATATTTAGGAAGGACAGGCAAGGAGATGAGGTAACATTCTGTTATTAAATGATAATTTCTCACTCTTGCACTGATTTTACCTTGGCTCAAAAAATCTAAATGTAGAATTGGTCTCGGTGGAGCTAAGAAACCACAAGGGGTAGAAGGCATTCATCAATGTTGCCTTTGGGCCTTCAAACAGGAGTTGTAAGGCAGAGGATAATATGAAATAGGAAATTAAAGCTCTAAGTAACAACAGTGCGACAGTAATCCTGGCTGATTTCAGTCTACAAATAGAATAGGCAAACCACAGTGGTAGACGAATTCTTGGAGTTTGTTCAAGATGGGATTTTTTTACCAGCATTAGCATTGTAATTTATGTTACATGTATTTATGAAAATACAGTAACATGTGTTTAAGTCACCATAAGGAATTCAGCACCATTTTAATTACGTAACTTTGTATGCATTATTTCTTTATTATAATTTAAGACAAATTTCACCTTTTGTTCCAACCACGGCTTCTTGATTTCATATGTAGCTACGGGACATGCCGTACTCCACAGCCATCACAGCTGTCCCTGAGGCCGCAACACACCAAGGAGGAGGTACGCTGCAGCAGCTCCTGCTACTGCTGACCAGACCCAGAACGTTGCTTCTGCCAAAGGTCATTGTCGCAAGTACTTTAGCGGCCGCCATAGCCGGGAGACTGTCCCAACTCTCGAGGACTGCGGACCATCCTCGATGTCCAAAGACCAACGGACCATTCACATTACCTCCGAGGATCGTGGGATCATGCACTCCACTGCCAACGCAGACCGCGCTGAAACAATTGCTCAAGCTGTGACTATCGTGGCAATGAGGAATGGACTGGATCCGCTGCTCAACAGCTTGCTACAACCTCTCTCCTCCACCACAGCAGCAGAAAAAAGAAAAAATGAATTTAATTCAAAAGTTAAATGAAGAAAAATAAAACAAAAGGATGCAGTCGGTCATGCAAGAGGGAGCATCTTATGTAACATTCAAAAGACTGCTATCTCAGCCATGAGCTAACAATTTATTGTACAGGAAATCTTCTGGAAAAATGGATGACCAGCACAAATCTTCATAGAAACACAATATATTAAGAATCAACATATGCTGTTGGGGTGTACTTGGGGAAGATTTTATGAACACAGTTCTGTTTCTATGAGTCTTGGCTAATTTGTTGAAGCAAGCATTTTCCCGCAAGGCTGAAATTCATTTTGCACCGACTTGAGTGGACAGTTTTTAGAGGGATGTGTTTTGAGAGAAAGGGAGTGAAACAGTTTTAAGGTTTGGTTCATTATACATTTGTCAGAATTCACCAAAGGTCTTCATCCTTTGCCAAAGACACTCTACAACTGAATAAATCAAATCAACTTAACATTAACATTTTTAAAAGGCATCTCATAGCAAGCATAAAATTATTGGAAGCAAAGAACAGTTTCATTGTACTTTGAAATAATAAATCATCTGGCTCATACCTAAGTAGTGTTTTTTTAATAACAAAGTATCACCAAATCATTCCTCCACCAGACATTTATTGTTCCATTCTCTGCATTGGACTGTACCTCCCACCCATGAACCTAATCTGCAAACTTGTTGGCATGCCTTTCTAATTTAGTATTTGCAAACTTTAATATAATTCCTCTGTACTGATGTGTAATAATTGGTATAAAGGATAAATAAAGCTGAAAACTACAAAAGTAGGGATTGGGTTGAGGAGATGCCAAGAGGTGCATGAATGTCTAGGTGAAAGTAATAGGTTTATTTTACCCTACCAAAGTATGGTAATGTCCCTTCTCAAATTCAACATTCCACAGTACACATGAACTAACATTCATGCTACACAAGGTGCTAGACACTAACCATCTTCAATGAGAGAGTCTCACTATTGGTCCTTGACATTTAATGGAATTATTATCACTGAATGCCCTGGACTTGCCATATAAATACAGTGGCTACAAGAGCAGGTCAGAGGCTAGAAATCCTGCAGTGAGTAGTTCAGCTCCTGACTCCCCTCAAGCCTGTCCACCAGGCACACGTCAGGACTGTGTTGGAATACCCCTTACTTGCCTGGATGAGTACAGCTCCAATAGCAGTCAAGTAACTTGACAATATCTAGGAAACCTCTTGCTTGATTGGCACTTCATCCACAAGCATTCATTCCCTCCATCACTGTTCAGTAGCAGTAGTGCATACCATCTGCAGAAATTCACTAAGGTGCTTTCGACAGCTTCTTCCAAACCCATGATTATTACAATCTGGAGGACAAGGGCAGCAGATACATGGGAACACCACCACCTGTAAGTTTCCCACCAAGCCATTCCCCATCCTGGCTTGGAAAAATAACATTGCTATTCAATTGCTATTGCTGATTCCAAATCCTGGAACTCCCTCCCCAATGACATTGTGGGTCTATGAACACAAAATGGATAACATCAGTGCAAGAAGGCAGCTCTCACCACTTTGTCAAGGGCAATTAGGGATGGGTAATGAATGTTCTTCAGCCAGCAATGCCCACATCCCATGAATAATTTTTTTTAAAAGGTATATCGTAAGGGCACAGGAGAGTGAATACAAATTGGAAGCTATCAAAAGTAGCGTGATTAAAAACTGAAAGAACTCCAAATGCTGTAAATCAGGAACAAAAACAGAAGTTGCTGGAAAAGCTGAGCAAGTCTGTCAGCATCTGTGAAGAAAAATCAGAGTTGACATTTCTGGTCTTGTGACCCTTCCTCAGAAGCATCATGTTAGAAATAGAAAAGCTATCACCAAGCCATGCAGAGATGAAGGAAACACATGAAGATAGACTGTAAAACATAAGGTTAGTCTTAGAAACTCACTGGAGAAAGTGAGGCCATAATTTTGAGGGAAGTACAAATAATCTTCTGGTGTTTAGATGTTGGTGATACTGACAGTTAACCAAATGGGTTGCACCATGGAGTCTTACCTATTTCTGACCTCTGACACAGGTTCTGCTACCTATTGGCTTGACTTGCTGTCACTCATTCAGTCATTAGCCGGAAGTTTCTCCAATAATCTGTGATGTAGGAGAAGTAGCTCAGCAAATCATGCATTGCAACCCCCTAGAACTGCATTTAAAGTCTTATAGGCTCACAAATGGCTTTTCAAAGCGCTCCCTGTACAAGGAGGTATAAAGCAAATTATCATAGCAATCCACATACAGGGAGATGATCAACAGTTAGAGGAAGAACAGACAAACAGAAGAAATTGAGGTATTTGATCTGTTGTTCACCTCTTTGGGGATCTCGTGATTTGCTCATCCACGTCAAATATTTTACGTTTATCCGTTTGAGATTGAGATGTCATGCATATACTCACTATTTGATTGGGAACAGATATATTTAATAAGTACAGATCCTTGGGCGGTGGGCCTCATTACTGTTTGGGTTGAGAGTTTATTACATTGCCAAAAGCAAAATATATAGCCATCCCAGATTTTACAAACTGTGTTTGCATTTTTCTTTCATGGGATGTTAGTGTCACTGGCAAAGTCAGCATTTATTGCCCATTTTAGTTATTCTTGAAATGAACAGCTTGTTAAGCCATTTCAGAAGGCATTTAAAAGTCAGTTACATTTCTGGTGTTCTGGAGTCACATATCAGTCTAACCAAGTTAAGGATTGAGGGTTGCCTACCTGAAAGGGCGCCACTGAACCAGATGAGCTTTTATGTTAAAATAGCTATTAACAACTGTCAATTGTAACGTGAGGATGTTGATAGGGGATTCAGTGATAGTAACGCCATTGAATGTCAAGGGAAGATGGTTAGACTCCCTCTCGTTGGCAATGCTCATCACCAGACACTTGTGCGGCATGAATGTTTCTTGCCAATTGTCAGTCCAGGCCTGGATATTGTCCCGGTCCTGTTGCATTTGGATATGGACTGCTTCAGTATCTGAGAAGACACAGGTGGTGCTGAACATTGTGAGGTGATCAGCAAACATCTGCACATTTGACTTTATGATGGAGACAAGGTGAGCAAAGAAGCAGTAAAACATGTTTGGGACTACTCTGAGCAACTCCAGCATTGATTTCCTTGAGCTGTGATCTCCGACAAGCTCAACCACTTTCATTTGTGCTAGGTGCAATTCCAACCAATGAAGAACTTTCCCTTGAATGAGTATAGCGGTTGGGAGATCATGTTGCAGCTGTACAGGACATTGGTTAGGCCACTTTGGAAGACTGTGTGCAGTTCTAGTCTCCCTGCTATAAGAAGGATGGTGTGAAACCTGAAAGGGTTCAGAAAAGATTTACAAGGATTTTGCCACGGTTGGACGGTTTAAGCTATAGGGACAGGCTGAATAGGCTGGGGCTATTTTCCCTGGAGTGTCGAAGGCTGAGGGGTGACCTTACAGAGATTGATAAAATGGTGAGGGGCATGGATAGGGTAAATGGACAAGGTCTTTTCCCTGGGGTGGAGGAGTCAAAAACTAGAGGACATAGGTTGAAGGTGAGAGAGGAAAGATTTGAAAGGGACCTAAGGGGCAACTTTTTTACGCAGATGGTGGTGCTTGTATGGAATGAGCTGCCAGAGGAAGTGATGGAGGCTGGTACAATTACAACATTTAAAAGGCATCTGTGTGGGTATATGAATAGCAAGGGTTTGGAGGGATATGGGCCAAATGCTGGCAAATGGGACTAGATTTATCTAGGATATTTGGTCGGCATTGATGAGCTGGATGGAAGGGTCTGTTTCCATCCTGTACATCTCTGTGACTCTATGACTCTGATGTAGGTGGGAATCTTAGAATCAGGTTTTGTCTGCACATTTCAAATGACCCCTAAATCACTTGGACTCAGCAAAAATTGAGGCCTAGCAGTTAAGTCATTTTGCCATCTTATTAAATCATACAAATTATGAAAGATACCCACTTCCTAGGTACCTGTCAGTTAAGACTTTGAGATCTGGATAACTTACGCTTATATCAGTTTTGATGCCAGCCAACTCGTAAAGAGGTACAACTTGTTCATAGTCGACCTGTTTAGCTTTCTTTTTGTGACTATATGGGTTAATAACAACTTTCAGGTACTTTGGTCTGTTCGGAAAATATTCATTCAGAATATCTTTCATTGTTGGAACTGCACTCATCCAGGCAAGTAGGTAGTATTTCATCACATTCCTAACTTGTGCCTTGCAAATGATGGTGTACAGACTCTGGGGACTTAAGAGGTGAGTTACACATTGCAGTGTTCCTAGCCTCTGATTTGCTCTTGTAGCTACTGTATTTCTATGGCGAGCCCTGTTGAGTTTCTGAGTTGCAAGATGAATTACCAATCAACAGAACAAATCTGTTGCTGCTGTATTTGGTCACTTTGTATTATTTGTATTTGGTGTTAGCTTCACAATGACTTGCTGAATACGCCAGTTACATTTTCAATTTTTTTAAGGACCTAATGCTCTGCAAAGGAGCAATTTTTGATCTCCTACTCAATGTGATTTGTTGGTGCTGCTGTGGTACGCAAGATTGATGCATTAAAAGACAGAATTCTGTGTTTGGTAACACCACTGACCTAGAAGAGTAAAAATTCTCTCAACTATCCCATAAGTCAAACATTAATCTGCGTGTATGTTGACCTTGTTCATGACCGGCTGCTTTCCATCTCGAGTGACTGAGCAATTTAGTTAATAGGTACTAGAAAAATGAGATCTTTATTTCCTTCCCAAGCTCAAGCAAACACTTCACTTAATTTTGAATTTACAAGGAAAACTATGATGTGCCAATTGAGTGACTGTGCAGCATTTTAAAAATAAAAATACATTGTGACTTCTATACAACTTCTAGAACCAGGATCACAGCCAGCAGTGATGTTCTTTATGCAGAGGAAATGACTTCATTGTGTAGTCTATTTTCATTATTCAAATAACCTTGAATTTTCCAATCTTCGCTGGAATTCTGTCAATTGATTTCCTTAGTTTAAATATCAGTTTTCTTCTCCATAGACATATTTAATTTACAAAGAACCTTGCTAACTTTCAGGATGTTTCTTGATCCAAAATTATATCAGCAGGCAACTTGCATTACCAATGCATTAGAACAGCAAGCTAAGCAGAAGTGAAACAAAAATTGGAGTCCACACTAGCTATCTGATAGTTCATCAAATTGAACTATACAGTAAGGTGAACTTAAGTATGAAGACTCTGCAGAAGCAGTACAAATGTAGTTTTGATCCGTGCATGTTCCTTCTCCGGTGTTCCCCTTTTAAAGACAAATTTGCATATGCATCAAATAAAGTAGTCCTGATGAAGGGCCGTGACCCAAAATGTCAACTTTCCTGCTCCTCTGATGCTGCCTGACTTGCTGTGTTCCTCCAGCTCCACACTGTATTGAAACAAACCAGAAATCTATATACCAGAATCTGCTGGAACTACCTCTTCAGATCAGGCAGCATTTGTGGATACAGGAAACTATTTGATTTGAAATATTATTTATGTTTCTTTCTCTACAGATGCTGCTTGATCTGTGCAAAATTTCCAGGATTTTCTGTTTTTATTTAAGATTTCCAGCATCCCCAATATTTTACTCTGAATCTAAATACCAAGCTTATTTTTTTCATTCATTCATTTGCCATCTACTGCCAATGCTATGTCAGTTTATTTTAATCAGGAAGTGAACGTATGTACATTGTAATTAAAATTTTGTTCAAAAAAAAATCAAACTTGTGAAGCTTTTAAGTGGTTCCTGGTTTAGCTATAATATTCATGGTATGAAAATACAATGCAGCTGCAAGTTTGCCTGCATATGCATAATTTGCATCAAGTTGGTGCAGAAAGTCCTCTAAGCTTTAGCTACTGAGATATAAATCTCTTTACATGAATAGCCTTAACTATTGTTTTGAACTCAAAATGAACTCGAAAAGATAAATGTGATGTTCACATTTATATGCACAAAAATAGTTTTCACTGTCACAGTTCACCAACCAAGTAGCATGGTCTGTAGCCCACTGAGGTTCATATCCATTTAATTGAAATGTCTTAAAACATTATGTTTTTAATTCAGAGCTGTCACAGAATGTTAAATATTGATTACAATGTAGGTAAATGATTGCTGGCTAAATTATAGTTTGACTAAGTTTGTGGGAGAGGTGGAAATTCATAACATTCAAAGCAGAAGGTTTTAACCAGAGAACAGAGATCGACTGTATCCATCATCTTCAATCGGTACTTGTATGCTGTGGGATAACCAATGTTTATAAATTGATGTAAAATTTAATTAAATTTACCAGCAATGATTTCTATTCAATGTTCAACTTTAAACTTGAAATCTTCTTCCCCCAAATAGTGTCTAGTCATTTGCTCAATGGCATTTGAAAAATATGCCTGCTAAACTATTAAACAAGCTTGTGATTTGTGATGGATTTTATTTAGAACTTATTGTCATGTGACAGTTTTGAATAGAATTTTCTTTGAATATTTTTTTGTCACGTGTACTCAAGTACAAAAGTACAGGAGTACAGTGAAAAGTTTTACAATGTTGCCTCTTATGATGCCATCTTAGGTACAAGTACCTAGGTACAAATCTTAGATACAAAAGAGGAATGAGAAAAAAAAAGTAGTTGCATCACTTTACAGTGCTTAAAGAATAAGTTAGAAATAAGACATAGTTAAACGATTGGCATTACAGTCAGATATAAAAAAAAATTCAAGTAAGCGTTACACTGCACTAGCTGAGCACAGGGGCTTCCGCACATGGTCTGACCACCCGCTCCAGGTGCCAGTTCAACAACTGTCCCTGCTCCCTCCAAGCCTCCAATCCGCTGCACACCGGCTCTCAACTGCTCCAAGGTAAGTTTTCTTTAGAGATATTAGGAACTGCAGATGCTGGAGAATCTGAAATAACAAGGTGTAGAGCTGGATGAACACAGCAGGCCAAGCAGCATCAGAGCAGCAGGAAGGCTGACGTTTCGGGCCTAGACCCTTGACGTTTCGGGCCTAGACCCTTGACGTTTCGGGCCTAGATCCTTCTTCAGAAGAAGGGTCTAGGCCTGAAATATCAGCCTTCCTGCTGCTCTGATGCTGCTTGGCCTGCTGTGTTCATCCAGCTCTACACCTTGTTATCTAAGTTTTCTTTAGGACTGCTTCCCCTTGCTGGACTCTGCCCGATACTCGCTCCCTGCACCGGCATCTGCCCGGGACTGCTTCTTCTCGCTGGCAGCTGCTCCAGGATTGCTTCTCCCCTGCCAGACTCCGTCCAGGACTCACTCCTTGTGAGTCTTTGATTTTCAAATATGAAGTGGAATTGAAGCTGGTTTAAAAAAAGACACAAAATACAGTGGTTGCTGAAATTCTGAATTGAAAACAAAATGCTTGGAAAAAATCAGTTCATGCAGCATCTCTGGAGAAAAATAGTTGTTTCAGGTCCTTTAGTGAAAAGTGATGGAAGCAATTAATACTTCAAATCTAAGGAGATCAGGGACGTGACTGACATCCCTGACTGTTACACTTGCAGGAAGTGTGTCCAGCTGCAGCTCTTGTTGGACCGCATGATGGCTCTGGAGTTGCGGGTGGACTCACTGTGGAGCATCCGCGATGCTGAGAAGGTCGTGGATAGCACGTTTAGTGAATTGGTCACACCGCAGATTAGGATTGCTGAGGGAGATAGTGAATGGGTAACCAAAAGACAGAGAAAGAGCAGGAAGGCAGTGCAGGTGTCCCCTGCGGTCATCTCCCTCCAAAACAGGTATACCGTTTTGGATACTGTTGGGGGAGATGGCTCACCAGGGGAGGGCAGCAGTTGCCCGGATCATGGCACCATGGCGGGCACTGCTGTTCAGAAAGGCGGGAAAAAGACTCATAGGGCCATAGTCACAGGGGATTCTATTGTAAGGGGAGTAGATAGGCGGTTCTGTGGCCGAAAACGGGACTCCCGGATGGTGTGTTGCCTCCCAGGTGCTCGGGTCAGGGATGTCACCGATCGGCTACAGAGCATTCTGAAAAGGGAGGGTGAACAGCCAGTTGTTGTGGTGCATATAGGCACCAATGATATAGGTAAAAAACGAGATGAGGTCCTGAAAGCAGAATTCAGGGAGCTAGGAGAGAAGTTAAAGAGGAGGACCTCAAAGGTAGTGATCTCAGGGATGCTACCAGTGCCGCGTGCTAGCCAGGGTAGAAATGAAAGAATAGGCAGGATGAACACGTGGCTTGAGGGATGGTGTAGGAGGGAGGGGTTCAGATTTGTGGGACACTGGGACCGGTTCTGGGGAAGGTGGGACTATTACAAATTGGATGGTCTACACCTGAACCAGACTGGAACTAGTGTCCTAGGGGGAGTTTTTGCTAGGGCTGTTGGGGAGGGTTTAAACTAATGTGGCAGGGGTCTGGGAACCAGAGGAGAAGACTAGTAGACAGTGAGGTGGAAACTAGAGACTGTAAGGATCATGAAGTTAGCATTACCAAGGGGAAGAGTAGGCAGAGAGCAGATGAATGCAAAGGAACTGGTGGTCTGAAGTGCATATACTTTAATGCAAGGAGTATAGTGGGTAAGGCAGACGAACTTAGGTCTTGGATTAGTGCCTGGGAGTATGACGTTATTGCGATCACAGAGACTTGGTTGAAGGAAGGGGATGATTGGCAACTAAATGTCCCAGGATATAGATGCTTCAGACAGGACAGGGAGGGAAGTAAAAGGGGGGGAGGAGTTGCATTGCTGGTCAGGGATGATATCACGGCTGTGCTAAAGGAGGGCACTATGGAGGGCTTGAGCAGTGAGGCATTATGGGTAGAGCTGAGAAATAAGAAGGGTGCAGTTACATTGTTGGAGCTGTACTACAGGCCTCCCAACAGTGAGCGTGAGGTAGAAGAACAAATAGGTCGACAGATTATGGAAAGATGTAGAGGCAACAGGGTGGTGGTGATGGGAGATTTTAATTTTCCCAACATTGACTGGGATACACTTAGTGTCAGAGGTCTGGATGGGGCAGAATTTGTAAGGAGCATCCAGGAAAGTTTTCTAGAGCAGTATGTCAACAGTCCAACTAGGGAAGGGGCCATATTGGACCTAATGTTGGGGAATGAGCCAGGCCAGGTGGTAGAAGTTGCAGTGGGGGATTTCTTTGGGAATAGTGACCACAATTCTGTAAGTTTTAGAATACTCGTAGACAAAGATGAGAGTGGTCCTAAGGGAAGAATACTAAACTGGGCCAAGGCCAATTATATCAAAATTCAGCAGGAGCTGGGAAATGTGGACTGGGGACAGCTGTTTGAAGGGAAGTCCACATTTGATATGTGGGAGGCTTTCAAAGATAGGTTGAAGATAGTGCAGGATAGGCATGTCCCTTTGAAAACAAGGGATAGGAAAGGAAAGATTCGTGAACCGTGGATGACAGGAGAAATCGTGCGACTAGCCAAGAGGAAAAGGGAAGCGTACATAAGGTCCAGGCAGCTAAGAACAGAACGGTCCTTCGAGGAATATCTGGAGAGTAGGACCAATCTTAAATGAGGAATCAAGCGGGCTAAAAGGGGTCATGAAATAACTTTAGCCAACAGAATTAAGGAGAATCCCAAGGCCTTTTATTCATATATAAGAAGCAGGAGGGTAACTAGAGAAAGGGTTGGTCCACTAAAGGATAAGGAAGGAAGGTTTTGTGTCGAACCTGAGAAAATGGGTGAGATTCTCAATGATTACTTTGCATCAGTGTTCACTGAGGAGAGGGACATGATGAATGTTGAGATTAAAGATAGAAGTTTGTTTACTCTGGATCACATTGACATAAGGAGGGAAGATGTGTTGGGTAGGCTAAAGGATATTAAGGTGGACAAATCCCCAGGACCGGATGGGATCTATCCCAGGATGCTGAGGGAGGCGAGAGAGGAAATAGCTGGGGCCCTGACAGATACCTTTGTAGCATCCTTAAACACAGGTGAAGTGCCGGAGGACTGGAGAGTTGCTAATGTCGTCCCCCTGTACAAGAAGGGTGGTAGGGATATTCCAGGTAACTACAGATTAGTAAGCCTGACGTCAGTGGTGGGAAAGTTGCTGGAGAAGGTACTGAGGGATAGAATCTATTTATATTTGGAAAAGAATGGGCTTATCAGTGATAGGCAACATGGTTTTGTGCAGGGGAGATCATGCCTTACTAACTTAATAGAGTTCTTTGAGGAAGTGACCAAGTTGATAGATGAAGGAAGGGCTGTAGATGTCATCTACATGGACTTTAGTAAGGCATTTGATAAGGTTCCCCATCGTAAACTAATGGAGAAAGTGAAGTCACATGGTGTGCAGGGTGTTCTAGCTAGGTGGATAAAGAACTGGTTGAGCAACAGGAGACAGAGAGTAGTAGTTGAAGGGAGTTTCTCGAAATGGAGAAAGGTGACCAGTGGTGTTCCACAGGGATCAGTGCTGGGGCCACTGTTGTTTGTGATATACATAAATGATCTGGAAGAGGGCATAAGTGGTCTGATCAGTAAGTTTGCAGATGACACGAAGATTGGGGGAGTAGCAGAAAGCATAGGGGATTGTCAAAGAATACAGGAGAATATAGATAGACTGGAGAGTTGGGCGGAGAAGTGGCAGATGGAGTTCAATCCGGGCAAGTGTGAGGTGATGCATTTTGGGAGGTCTAATTCTAGAGCGAACTATACTGTAAACGGAAGAGCCTTGGGAAAAGTTGATGAGCAGAGAGATCTGGGAGTTCAGGTCCATTGTACCCTGAAGGTGGCTGCACAGGTGGATAGAGTGGTCAAGAAGGCATATGGTATGCTTGCCTTCATCGGACGGGGTATTGAGTATAAGAGCTGGCAGGTCATGTTAAAATTGTACAAGACTTTGGTTTGGCCGCATTTCGAATACTGTGTACAGTTCTGGTCGCCACATTACCAAAAGGATGTGGAAGCTTTGGAGAGGGTACAGAGAAGGTTTACGAGGATGTTGCCTGGTATGGAAGGTGCTAGCTATGAAGAGAAGTTGAGTAGGTTAGGATTGTTTTCATTAGAAAAAAGGAGATTGAGGGGGGGCCTGATTGATGGGTCATGAAGGGTGTAGACAAGGTTGATAGAGATAAGCTTTTTCCCAGGGTGAGGAATTCAATAACGAGGGGTCACGCGTTCAAGGTGAAAGGAGAAAAGTTTAAGGGGGATACACGCGGAAAGTACTTTACACAGAGGGTGGTAGGTGCCTGGAACGCGTTGCCAGCAGAGGTAGTAGAGGCAGGCACGGTAGATTCATTTAAGGTGCGTCTGGACAGATGCATGAGTAGGTGGGGAGCAGAGGGATACAGATCCTTAGGAATTGGGCAATAGGTTTAGACAGTGGATTTGGATCGGCGCAGGCTTGGAGGGCCGAAGGGCCTGTTCCTGGGCTGTAAGTTTTCTTTGTTCTTTGTTCTTTGTTCTATCTGCCTTCATTGATGGTGCATGACTGCTTACCATTTTCAAAATTAAAATTGACCTGAATTTCATTTTATTGGGTTTAGTCAAGTTAGAGTGAAAAGTCTTAAAGCTTCTATGAGATGTTTGAGATGGTTGCTAATTCTCTGTCCTCACCCCACCTATGAAGACAGTGTTGAAAGTCACTGAAGACGGTTTACTTCTTATTACACTAGATGGAGCTACACTTCCAATGGAGAGTTGTAACTCATTTTGTGAGGTACAAATTTCTGGTTGATCTGAAGTTATTCCATGTCTGCACTTGAAAGCACAAAGGACTAAGTATGAGATCATTCTTATCATGCAGATTTATTAGTCTGTACATGAAATATTTAAGAGGAGAAGTCTACCCTTTTAAAATAAGATAGATTTGTTATTGGTTTGAATGAGTTTCTTTGCTGCCTCTTTCTCTGTGATCACTGAGGCATATTGAGGTTGTGTTGGTCATTCTGTTCATATCAGTAGCAAAAACAAGTCTGAATTAATTCAGTAAAACTTGACCTTGTGGTCATCAGTTTATGTACAAACCAAGAGGAATAAAATTGGAACTGAATTGTTTAAGCACAGCAGAATTCCATGTATTTAGAGCCATTTACTATTATAGGGCAAATCATAAATTGAAGGCCAATTCAAATATCAAAAACTTTTATTTTAAATGTTTCAAAATATTAAATAAGTATATGTTTTCAGATTATTAGGAGACCAAGTGAATTTCAATTGAAAGTTGGAGTATTAATACTAGAATCTGATTAGTTTACACACAGGAAGGTTGATGATTTTATGGTATGATTTTAAAGTATGATTTTGAAATAAAAATATCTACTGTACTTTTCCAACTTCTGATATATTCCTATCCAACTGAACAGTACTATCTGATCATCATATCTGTTGTGGATTCTGAAAATAGCATCTAGAAAATGCATATTTCATCTTGCAGACAAGCAGAAATCTCCCAAGAAGTTTAAGTTAGTTTTAGTTGTGTAAAACTACATGTGTAATTTCCTCTGCCTTGTATATTTACTGCTTACTAAACCTTTCATAAACTTATAACCTAAGGCGAATTAAGTGTTTATTCTCCAATTTTGTGAAGTTAAGTAAGATTGCATGAGCATATATGGTATAACTAATAGGCAAAATACAGTAATGAAAACAGAAATTGCTGCAAAATTCAATAGGTCTGGCAGCATCTATGGTGAGAAAGCAGAGTTAACATTTTAAGCCCAGTGACCCTTGTTCAGAACCATTCTGAGTTTTTCCTGCAATTTTTGTTTTTGTTTCTGATTTCCAGATTCCACAGTTCATTGGGGTTTATTTAGCTAAAATACAGTAATGATTTACAGATGGAAATCTTTGTACATTACGTAGACACCAAGCAGACAATTCCACAGTAAGACTGATAGGGTTTGCCAATATGACTGATCTGAGACACTAAACCAAAGGATAATATCTAGAATAAAATCTTAACTGTAAGTTCAATCATGAAAAAAAGTTCAGAATTCTGTCAATAGAGAATGATCTGAATTTTATTGTTGCTTGTCCTACCATTCCGCCCATCTCCATTAGCTTGCTCTCTCTTCTTGCTTACATTCTGGCCCTAAGTGACATTCTCTGCAGGCATTACCTCTGGTACCAGATGACTGCTGACAACATCAAGTTTTACCTCTCTAACATCTTTCCAAAGTGTTGTCCAGAGTCCAGGCTTAAGTGAGCCACAATTTTTTCCCATTAAACATTCAAAAGATAAAGGCATGTCTAGTCCCTCACTGAAAATTCACGACAAATTCCAAACCCTCGTTAATCACTGTCCCAAGCCAAACAGGCAAATTGTAGGAGTTCCATTTACACTTGTGATCATTGTTTAGAAATGTTTGGAAACTAACTTCACAGTAATGATAATCAATCTATCTTTGTGTGTTCTTGACCATGTTGTATACTGGGTGGTATCTTGCAGACTGTCTAATGCGTTCTAACTCTGCCCTCATTGTTAGTTATGCTCAGTGATTTTGCAGCTCCATGATACCTCAGTGTTGCTCCAGGATCCTTGTGCAACAGTTCACCAATGTTTGGAAAGGTACGTACCCAAAAAAAGTAGAGGTGCAGATGTAGAAACTCTTTTATTTGGTTGATATTTAATGCTCTAAACTTGCCAAGTCGCTTAAACCCTTCCGTAGATGATTCTGTGGACCTCCTGATTACATTCTACATTCCTATAGAGTTTATCATTTGAGGGTTCTTATTGAACTTGTGCTGCTGCTCCTTCCATATGGATGTCTTTTCACATCTTTTCCACCTCAAGATGCACAACATTAGTTTGCAAACGCATGGGAAAGATTGCATCAACACCGGTTAAGACAGACAAGTGACAAAATACTTTTTTTAAAGAAAATTATTGCTGTGAGAAAATTTAGAATCATGCCAGTAAGGAATAGTATATGCAAATGGTAAGGTTAATTTATTGGCAGGTAATACAATTTGAAATAATCAGTCTGATCTTTAGCATAACTTGTCTCTTTGGATAAGCTTCAATCATAAATCCTTGCAACAGTTTGCAACCAATGAAACATCATGATTTCTAGCCCAAAGCTCCACTTCATACCTGTTTTCAAATTTGATTTTTCTTAATGGACCTATAAGCAAATCAGTCACTTCAGAGGATGATATCTTTTTGACTAGCAGTTAAACATGGCAAAGAAATGTTGTCACTAAGCTGAGAGATGATATGCAAGATCAGGTGCCAACCCTTGAGATAGAGTGCTCATTCAGTGTCAGCACAAAGTTTCACCTTGGCTGTAACCATGTTTATTACTAAGGAATTTGATTTATTGCTTTGTGCCTCAGGACTGATCTGGTAACTGTTGCTCTACCTAACTTATGAGGGATTGCATGCAAATGCTTTGTGAATAAGTAGGATCTTGTCAATTCAATGAACTGGTAAGTGCGACAGAATTTAACACTTCATTTTTCAAGAGATTGCCTTGAAGTTTAAACAGTATTTTTGTACTTATTTAAAACCTGCCTCTGCCCTTAATCTTTAGCTTCTAGCTGTCCAATTCCCCATGGTGTCTGCTTTCTGTAATTATGGTACCTTGATTATCCCTAATTATTAATTGCTTGCATTGGTAGTGCTATCCTCAGCTGCTAAGGGCCTAAGTTCTAGAATTTCTTCTGTAAGTCTCATTGCCTCACATCTCTCCCTCACTCTTTTAGGATTCTCCTTAAAATCTTCCTTTTTGACCACAATGTCAGAAATCATGTGACACCAGGATATAGTTCAACAGGTTTATTTGAGAACACAAGCTTTCAGAGCCTCGATCCTCCTTCAGATGTTAATGAGAGAGGTAGTATCAGACACAGAATTTATAAGTAAAAAATCACCACTGATGAGGATGTATTAAACAAATCTGAGATGCTGTTAAATCTTTTATCAGCTGAAAGGTTTTAATTGATGAATATGTATGTGTAAATTCCTGCATTCCCCGGGGGGGGCAGGGAGACTGACTGAGTGTGTGGGTGAGAGAGAGAGAGAGTGAGTGTGCGCTTGAGAGAGAGTGAGTGAGTGTGCGCTGAAGAGAGGGGTGAGAGAGAGTGAGCGAGTGTGCGCTCGAGAGAGGGGCGAGAGAGTGAGTGAGTGTGCGCTCGAGAGAGAGGCAAGAGAGAGAGTGTGAGTGTGCGCTTGAGAGAGGGGTGAGAAAGAGAGTGAGTGAGTGTGCGCTCGAGAGAGAGGCGAGAGAGAGAGTGAGTGAGTCTGCACGCAAGAGATAGAGTGAGTGAGTGTGCGTGCGAGAGAGGGACAGAGAGTGAGTGAGTGTGTGCGCGAGAGAGGGGTGAAAGAGAGAGTGAATGGGAGCGAGCACGCAGGGGAGGCGAGGGGTGAGAGAGAGTGGGAGTGAGCATGCAGGGGAGGGGTGAGAGAGAGAATGAGAGGGAGCAGGTGCGAGCGCACAGGGGAGGGGAGGGGTGAGAGAGAAAGTGAGAAGGAGCAGGTGCGTTTGCGCAGGGGTATGGGGGCTGAGAAAGAGTGTGAGAGGGAACAGATGCATGCGTGTGGGGGAATGGGGGGAGAGTGGGGGCGGGAGGTAGAGAGAGGAGAGCAGGCAGGTGTGTGCACACTGGGGAACAGGGAGAGGGGGTTGGGAGAGAGAAAGAGAGAGAGAGAGGGTAGATAGGGCAGGTGCGAGAAAGGACCTGTGTGCGTGAGAGTGTGTATGTATGCATGTGTGTGTGTGAGTGTATAGTGTGGTGGGGTCACCTGTAGTGTGACATGAACCCAAGATCCCAAGTGAGTAAGGAACTTGGCTATCAGCCTCTGCTCTGTGACTCTGCGTTGCTATGTATCCCGAATCCGTCTTAGAGGGCGCTTACCCGAAGATCTGAAGCCAAATGTTCTTGACCGCTGAAGTGTTCCCCATTGGGAAGGAACACTCCTGTTTGGTGATTGTTACGTGGTGTCCATTCATCCATTGTCATAGCATCTGCACGATCTTGCCAATATACCATGCCCTGGGGCATCCTTGCCTGCAGTGTATGAGATAGACAACATTGGCCAAGTCACTTGAGTACTGCCATGCATGTGTTGGGTGGTGTTCCCACATGTGACAGTAGACCAGATGTGTGACTTGCGACCAGGATTGTTAGAGGAGGCAAGATTTAGTGAGAGGGAAGAGCTGAGGGAGATGAATATGAGGAGAGAAACGGTGCTGGGAAATTTGTTGGGATTGAAGGCCGATAAATCCCCAGGACCTGATAATCTATATCCCACAGTATTTAAGGAAGTAGCTCTGGAAATAGTAGATGCATTGGTAGCCATCTTCCAGGATTCTGTAGACTCTGGAACTGTGCCTGCAGATTGGAGGGTAGCTAATGTCACTTCAATAGTCAAAAAGGGAGGCAGAGAGAAAACAGGAAATTATAGACTGGTGAGCCTAACATCGGTAGTGGCGAAAATTCTTGAATCCATTGTCAAGGATTTTCTAGCAGACCATTTAGAAAGCAGTGGCAAGATCAGACAGGATCAGCATGGATTTATGAAGGGGAAATCATGCTTGACAAATCTGTTGGAATTCTATGAAGATATAACTAGTAGAGTTGATAAGGGTGAGCCAGTTGATGTAGTATATTTGGACTTTCAGAAAACATTTGACCAAGTCCCACATAAGAGATTAATGTGCAAGATTAAAGTGCAATGGAGTGGGGGAATGGATAGAAAACTAGTTGGCAGAGAGGAAACAAAGAGTAGGAATTAATGGGTCCCTTTCAAATTGGCAGGCAGTAACAAGTGGGGTGCCACAGGGAAAGGTGCCAGGACCTCAGCTAGTCACAATATATAGTAATAATTTGGATGAGGGAACAAAACATAACATCATCAAGTTTGCAGATGATACCAAGTTGAGCGGTGGGGGTGGGAGGTGCTGAACTGTGGTGACGATGCAGAGATCCTTCAGCATGATCTGGACAGGTTGGGTGAGTGGGCAAATCAATGGCAGATGCAGTATAATTTGGATAAAAGGGAGGTTGTTCACTTCAGAAGGTAAAACAAGAAGGCAGATTACTATCTGAATAGCTGTAACTTGGGAGAGGGGAGTGTGCAGTGGGACCTGGGCGTCCATGTGCACCAGTCACCGAAGGTAAGCATGCAGGTGCAGCAGGCGGTGAAGAAGGCAAATGGTATGTTGACCTTCACTGTGAGAGGTTTTGAGTACAGGAGCAGGGATGTGTTGTTGCAGTTGTACAGGGCCTTGGTGAGGTCACACCTGGAATACTGTGTGTAGTTTTGGTCTCCTTTTCTGAGGAAGGATGCTCTTGTTCTTGAGGGAGTGCAGCGAAGGTTTACCAGGCCAATTCTGGGGATGGCAGGTCTGATATATGAGGGGAGATTGACTAGTTTGGGATTGTTTTCACTGGAGTTCAGACAAATGAGGAGGGGGTTCTCAAAGACACATATAAAATTCTAACAGGACTGGACAGGGTAGATGCAGGGAGGATGTTCTCAATGGTGGTTGTGTCCAGAACCAGGGGTCACAGTATGAAGATTCAGGATAGACGATTTAGAACGGAGATGAGGAGACATTTCTTCACCCAAAGAGTCGTGTGCCTGTGGAATTCATTACTACAGAAAGTAGTTGATGCCAAAACATTGAATGTATTCAAGAGGTGGCTAGATATAGCACTTGGGGCGAAAGGGATCAAAGGTTATGGGGAGAAAGCAGGATTAGTCTATTGAGTTGGACGATCAGCCATGATTGTGAAGAATGGCAGAGCAGGCTCAAAGTGCCAAATGGCCTCCTCCTGCTCCTGTCTACTATGTTGCTATGGTAGTGGCCATGTCGAAGATATGACATGTCTTGCAAACCACAAGTTATTGATCATTTGCCTTTGTGGCTGTATCAAGTTTTCTTTGCATCTGTGAAGACCCTTAGGCACATTCACTGCACTAAAAGGCACTGCATTAAACCCAATGTGGCACTTGTTCAGTTTAAAAGTTTCTATTGTGCACTACTACAGGTAGTATGACTGAGTTGTTTGAAATTAACAATAAAATCAATTATTACAACAATTTACAGTTATGGTATTTAGTCTTGTATTGTGCCATTTGTTTGCATTGAATTCCATTGGATGTACCTTTGTTAGTACTTGCATCAAAACTCAGAACCTCCTAAAGAGATGAATCCAGTGGAATTGTTTTGACCTGATGAAACTTTCTCAGGAATGTGATCATAGATGTTTCTGTAAGTAGCCTCCAGTTAACCTCAGAAACTGATTTTCCTAGGGGAAGGAAATGTCCTACCCTCCATTGCTTTCAAAAATCATTAAGTCCAGCTATCATTGCGTATCTGCTGCAGGAATGTTTGCACTAAGGCAGAAATGCAACATGAGGTTTTTATTGTTGATGACAACAATCAATCATTCCTTGTTGATACGGAGTTATTGACTGGTCTCTAGTTAACCTGACTGGCATTGTTCATCAGCATAGGGCATCATCTTTAAAACAGTTTACAAGGTAAAATAGATCACCTTGAATTTTGCATCCACTTTCACGGACTTGGGCAAAACATGTCTGAATCTACTATTTGGAAACCGAATGGCCTTTAGTACTGAGCAATGTCACTATTATGCAACAAACAATTGGCAACCAAAGCTAACAAGTAAAGAAAAATAAACAATAGATTTGGACTAAGTAAATGCTCAGCAATAAGAATCTTATTCTGGCTTTTTATAGAAGAATGATACAGAGTTGATGCTGGTCATGCCAAACTTCTACCAACTTTATACTTAAGCACAATGGAATCTCTTGGAAATAGTTTCAACATGGATGAAGTACATTATTTTACTCACTGATGTATGTCCAGGTTCTTAGTACGTCCTTAAAATATTAAGTTACCCAGAGGCTAATCTAATGGTGACCTTTTGAAATAAAGGTTAATATTCTGCTGCAGTCATTGGAACAGCTGAGTAGTCTTACTCCAACAGCCTATTGATCACCTAAGGGAGAAGATATTCCCATGTTCATTATTCCATTTCCTAACATCCCAATGATGATTCACAAGACCTGACAAAGACAAAACAGTAGTGACTTCATATTGATTGACAACAATTTGAACCATGGACCAGCAGAGAATGAGCGCTCAGCAGCTCATTCTAATTCTGAAAATGTAGAAGGCATCTTCTTCACAAAGTAAGATCCTCGTTCACGATAAGTGGGAAGAATGAATGCTAAAATTTATCACAAAACATTGAAACATTAAATGAAAAACAATCATTTTGTAAAATAGCATTTTGTTTTATATTCCCAACCTGGCACCTACTCGGCCATTTTTGAAATGTTTGATAAAGAACTGTCAATCGCATTAAAATGAAAATCACTGTTTTTGATATAAGTTTCTGATTCCAAAAATAAAGTACCATTTAACTGGGATAGTGTAGATTTTTAATCCAGTACTGATTTTAAATTTCAAGATGGCCATGCCTCACTGGGGTCGTGCGCTGGAAATAAAATCCTGCTATTCTCAATCGTCACAATATTAAAGATGTTATCAGACAATGCAAAATTCCCCAACTTCCCTGCTTTGCTGATAATTGCACAGCAGTTTTAATGTAAGAAACTTCTGGAATTGATTAAAATGCTGACCAGCTGGCAGCAAGTTTAAAAACTAATCTTACCCTTTTCTGTTGCTGGGTTGAAATCCTGGAGTTCCCACCGTAATAGTATTGTGGGTCTACTTACAGCACATGGATTTTAGCAGTTCAAGAATGCAGCTCATCACCACCTTCTCTAGGGCAACAAGGGATAGGCAATAAATGCTGGTCAGCCAAATATGCCCACATTCTAGGAGAGAATTTTTTAAAAAGCAGCCAGCAAGTGGATTGGAGGAGTGTTATTTGTGTGGGTTTGGCATATGTCACTTGTCAGTGTTTGTGGATGAGAGATGCATGTGACTCCTGGCCATGTATCCTGCTGTGAGATGCTGTTTGGTGCTGAACAGCATCAAGGCTCCTCATAGCCAGCGGTGAGTTGAAATCACTAGGTACACACTCTGACTTCCATGTCAAGAATTCTCAGTGTCTAGCTCATACAACACATTTTGTAAAATAGGAAGCTGGATATTAATGAGGTGAGTTGCTGCATTAATAGTGTTTAAGAGCTTTCATCCCTCTTCATTATCAACTCGCCTTGCTCTGCCGTAAATGCATAAAAGATACGGTGAGATGTTCTTGAAGATGAGAGGTCTCTTTAGACTTTTCACCGAATTCTGCACAAACCTTGCCATAACCCACATTGCTTAGATCCATACAACATTCCACCTAATAAATAAAAGATACAGTCCTAAAGAGGGTGTAGAAGGACAGGGATCTTCTCCATGAGTAATTATGAACACTTTATTGAAGGTCCCTGGCCAGATTGAGGAAGCAAGTAAAACAGCACATGGAATCCTTGGCTTTATTAATAGAGGGGCAGAGGACAAAATCAAGGACATTATGGTAATCTTTTATATGACATTGGTTTAGCTGGAATATTGCATCCAATTCAGGCAACACGCTTTAAGAAGAGGCTTTAGGCAAAATCGAGGAAAAAAAAATGAGAACGATTCCAATTTTGATTTTGATTTGATTTGAGAGGTATTTTGATTGGAGAATCTGCGGTTGCTTTCCCTCAGAGGACCAAAGATTTGGCAGAGATGAACAAAATCCATGAGGGCACTGGACAGGATAGATGGGAAGTGACTGTTTCCATTGCCCAAATATTCAAGAAACAGAAGTCATCTATTTAAAGTAAATGACAAAAGAACCAAAGGTAATGTGAAGAAAAACTTGTTTGTGCAGTGAATGGTTTGGATCTGAAATGCAGACCCCGAAAGTGTAGTGCCTCAGATTTTAAAAAATAATTGGATCTGACGAAGGATTTTCAGAACTACGTGGTGAAAGTAGATCAGTGGGCCTAACTGAGTTACTGCAGAGAGCCAGCACAAAAGACAGTGACCTCTTTTTTATGCTGTATCCATTCTATGATTGTATGTATATGTACATCCATACTGTGTCCATGAGAAATTTTTTAAAACTGCAACTGTCCACCAGAATGAAGAACGTCTGGCTTATTTACAAGTAGAAATGTGGTTTTTATTTAGAATTGACAGGAAAACACCATGTAGTTCTCGCACCAATTCTTCCTTGGCAACTAATCCACCATATAGCCTTCACCACCTTAACTGGTTCTCAAAATATACTTTGAACCTGGCAAACAAATCTATGTCTCGATGACGGAATAGGAGACCAGAACATAGGTACTCTTGTGAATGTCTTGAAAAGCAAATTACTTCAATGTTTGAGATCAGTTGTCATCAGCTGTAAAATTCCTCTAGTCCATAACGAATAAGTTGGTAAAAATACAAAACAGAAACTATAATTTCATGTTCTCAGCAGTGTGTGACAAGAAGAATGTATTTTTCTGTCCTTCTCCCACTCACCCATCCTGGTCTGCTTTCAAGTGACCTGATTTTGACCCTTGTCAGTAACCAGGTTTGCTAAAACTTAATTAAGATATCTTTAAAAGCCTGTGAATTTAGAATTATTGAATCTTACAGATTGGATTGCAAACAAATTTTCATGTTTAATAAAATCATGAGTTTTAGTCATTTCAGTTCTTCATGAACAGCTAATATTAATCCCATGCATGTACTAATCGGAATTGAAAACTTAAAACCCAGAACAGAGCATTTATTTAGTGTAAAAGAACTTATATGAATGTATAATTGTGCAAGAAAGTTCTGTAACATGTTTGACTGGTCCTTTGAGATTCCATGTGCTCATGGGCACAAATGCTATCCTAACCATTCCGTAATATTTCTGATTGACTGCTTCAACAGATGGACCTGTTAAATTTAGAATGCATTGTTTTCAGTTGCATCTGTTGAAATGTGCAATGCTTTTCAGGCAACTGTATGTTTGTCTGGGTTTTAGAAATCTTTTTCTTCAATGTCTATCTTTAATTCTATTCCTCAGTAAAACCAGTGTGTGCAACTGTGAAAGGAATGGAATCATTCAAACTGTACAGTTATACATCGCTATCCCCTCACCAGTACTTCTACTCTTGTTTAATTAATGCTCCTAACCGACTGACCAATTCAGTAAGTTTTATATCTAGATAAGCCAAACCCTGTTTTGTTTCTCTTCTTTGTCCCTTTTCTGCTTTTGCAGAGGCCAGACTGTGCAGTTGCCCACCCTCCCCCCAACATCAAACATGCATAAAAGTGGTTTAGCATCTACGTGACTATAATCAACACACTAGAGTGGAGATTTGTCCTGTTGTGTCCCATAAGGTAATGCTATATTTATTACAGTGCTCTGAAGTACTGCTGTCTTCACCTACCCATACCAATTTTTTTTGTATAGTAAAGTTCACAATTTGAACTTGCAGTAAGAAACATGAAAACAGTTAAATAAAGTATGGAATAAAAACCAAAAGAACTACGGATGCTGTAAATCAGGAACAACAACAAAGTTGCTGGAAAAGATCAGCAGGTCTGGTAGCATCTGTGAAGGAGAAAACAGAGTTAACGTTTCAGGTCTGGTGACCCTTCCTCAGAACTTTATTGTGTAAATAAAGTATGGCCTTGTATTTATATTACACCTTTCACAAACTTTACCTACAAAGCACTTTGGAATATCTGATGAACATATAAAGTTAAATATAAAAATCCAGGATTTGCTATGATGATTCTTGTTTTTCCATTGGGAATACAATCAATTATAGATTAGAACTGATGAAAACTTGCCATTTTATAGTATTGGTTTTGCTGCAACAATCTTTGAAAAGGTTACATTTTGTTGAATTACGTGTCACTGAGCTTCTAATGACATGTAGAGCTTGTAGTTACTGTGATACAGCCTCACTGGTTCAGAAACTCTCAAGTTAATTCTGTTCATTTGGTCATCGCTGTGCTGGCTAAGCCAGCATTTATTGCACATTGGGCAGTTAAGAGTCAATTGCATTGCTGTAGATCAGGAGTCACATGTAGGCCGTACCAGGTAGGGACATTCCCTAAAGGACATTAGTGAACCAGATAGGTTTCTCCTGATAATCGACAATCATTGTGACTCTTAATTTTGGATTTTCATTGACTTCAAATTCTACAATCTGTTGTGGTGGTATTTGAACCCTGATTCCCAGAATATTATCTGGATCAGTGGATAAATAGCTGAGCAATAACGCCACTAGGCCATTACCTCCCTAGTTTGGGACTGTCAAATGTCTCCATTCTAATAAATTGCACGTTTATAAAACTGTTTTTAAAAGTTTGATATCTTCAGATTCTACCTTAATCCCATGTGCATATTTCACATCAACCATTTCACCCTTTGACTATTCTTCACTTTTATAGAGTCATACAGCATGGAAACAGACCCTTTGGTCTATCCAGTCCATGCTGAACATAATCCCAAATTAAACTAGTCCCACCTTCCTGCTCCTGGCCCATATCCCTCCAAACCTTTCCTATTCATGGATGTATCCAAATGTATTTTAAACTTTATAATTGTACCCACATCCACCACTTCCTCAGGAAGTTCATTCCACACACGAACCACCTCTGTGTAAAAAATTTGCCGCTCATGTCTTTTTTAAATCTCTTTCCACTCACCTTAAAAATGTGCCGCCTAGTCTTGAAATCACCCATCCTAGGGGAAAGCCAACTACCATTAATTCTATCTATACCACTCATTATTTTATAAGCTTCTATCAGGTCGCCTCTCAACGTTCTACACTCCATGAAAAATGTCCCAGCCTATCCAGCCTTTCTTTATAACTCAAACCATCCATACCCAGCAACATCCTGGTAAATCTCTTCTGAACCCTCTCCAGCTTAATAATATCCTAATATATTTCACTTGCTGATTATTTGTCTGAGAATGCTTTGGTCAAGTCCATGCCATGATTTGCTGCTGACTTTGCTTTTTGACCTCAACTGTTGCTGAATGCCTGCGAGTCCCTTTGACATTGCTTCAAATTCAAATACCACCCGAGATTGCTAGTTGGCTTATTAGATTGTTATAATGCAACCTAATAATCACATTCAATATCAAGAACAGCAGTTTTGTGGGTATGATAGGCAATTTTATATATTTAGTTGCTGTATTTAGCTGTGGCCTTTATTGCCAGCTTTTTCAGGACATCATATAATAGCTGCTGCTTAAAGTCAAATCAACTTGAAATCAGTAGAGGTAGCAGACTCAGTTTGCATGTAGTAATCAAGATCTCATCATTAGAAATGCATAGCTGTGCTGACCTATTTCTAAATCCAACAGGCGAAATCTTCCTAAATTTGTATTTTGATAATTTACTGAGGCAGTGTAATTAACTTGCCATCTTAACTGATAGAATATGAATAGAAGCGGAAAGTAGTTGAATCTTAATCATGTCTTGTTTTCTTAGAGTCATACAGTCATAAAAATATACAGCACAGAAACAGACCCTTCAGTCCAACTCGTCCATGCCAATCAGATATCCTGTATAAATCTAGACCAAATTTTCAGAGCAGTTGGCCCATATCCCTCTAAACCATTCCTATTCATATACCCATACAGATGCCTTTTAAATGTTGTAATTGTACCAGCCTCCACCACCTCCACTGGCAGCTCGTTCCATACTCGCACCAACCTCTGCGTGAAGAAGTTGCCCCTTATGTCCCTTTTATATCTTTCCCCTCTCACCTTAAATTTACACCTAAGTTTTCATGGAATTTTAACTGTTGTACCTAATGAAGCAGTGATCTATTTGTAAGCATACCAGTGATACTAAGCTTTTGATTTATTCCATCATATTCACAGCCAAGTTCATCATATTCTTTGGAAAGACTCAAGTTAGGATGGCCCTCACCTTGAGTCAGCTCTCACCTATGGCTCCAAATAGTTGCTAGCTTGCAACAGTTGGTCACACCTTGGTGATCGCTTCAACAGGTGTACCAAACTTGGTGAAGGCAGCCATTGGGTCACATACACTCAGCAACTTGGGGTTTGTTTACCCTGGCATGCAACTCTTAATTCTAGAAAATTGGACCTTAGATTGATCTCATCCACCCAATGAATTGAAAGCTGGCCAGCATTGTTTAGAGCTCAGCAAGTCACAGAGGACACGAAGGTCACCTACTGCATTCAGATCTAATCTCCAGATGTCTTGACCTGTCTTGCCAGTGTAGATAGATTGGGATGAGATAGCGAGGTCAATGATGCACAACTCTCCCTGTCTGTAATCCAATTCACGCAAAAGTCATGTTCATCATGCTTTTACCGAGTGTAATCCATGATCTGTCAGTCACCAGACCTATGATGAAGGGTGAGCAATGTAAATGTAACGCAAGTCATCAAAGGTACTTGGGACATGTACAATTTCATGGACAAACCACAGCTGATGGACAAGAGAAAACAGCTGCATATTTAGTAGAGGGCTGGTTAGGTACAATGTGCTGCTCATTGCCCACAGCAAGACTTATCTACATGGGAGCAAGTTCAGCCGAGGGGTATCAGTGCAGGTTATCCATTCTTCTGAACTGGCAGTGGAAAAGAACAATACAAAGCTAGTGTAGGCTTTGTTGTCATGAATCATTTGCCAGTAAAATGGTTTGCTTTCCTCAGGGTGTTCACAATCATCTGATGGTGCTTCAACTACTTCTGCAAAGTAACAGGCAAGTAACTTTCATCTTTGTGTATACCTCTGCCATGACCAGCAATGCTGGGTTCAAGGATAAATTCTAGGATGACCTTTGTTCCTTGATTGCTTACACAGTAAAAGTCAAACAAATTGACTTTTCTTTGTGACTTCACTCAAGAGTTTGTGCAGATTACCAGACTTGTGCAGGAGTCATTGGAAAAAATGTACTTTGTGGCTGTAACAATGGTCTCTCTTGCTGAAGATGTGTGCTGAGCATGAGGTCTTAGAGTCATAGAGTCATACAGCACAGAAACAGAACCTTCAGTCCAACTCACATATACTAGCCAAGTTTCCCAAACTAAACTAGTCTCATTTGCCTGTGTTTGGCCCATATCCCTCTAAACCTTTCCTATTCATGTACCCGTCCAAAAGTCTCTTAAAATTGTAAATGTACCTGCATCTACCAATTCACCTGGAAGTTCACTCCATTTATATGCCACCCTCTGTGTGAAAAAGTTGCCCCTCAGGCCTTTTTTAAATCCTTCTCTTCTCATCTTAAAAATGTGTCCCTTGTTTTGAACTACCGCACCATAGGGAAAAGATCTTTGTTATTCACTTTATCTATGCCCCTCATGATTTTATAAACCTCTACGAGGTCACCTCTTAACCTCCTATGCTTCTGTGGAAAAAAGTCATAGCCTTTCTAACCTATCCTTACAATTCAAACCTTCCAGTCCCGGCAACATTCTGGTAGATCTTTTCTGGATCCTCTCCAATTTAATACTACCCTTCCCTTAGCGGGACAACCAGAACTGTTCTCAGTACTCAAGAAGTGGCCTCACCAACATCCTGTACAACCCCAACTCACCTCCCTCATTACATGTCTCAACGCCTGGACATTTCCAGTTTTTACTCAAGGAAACTTTCTATCACGCTTCACTTGTCAAAACTTTGGACATCTTCTCATTTCTATTATCAATTTATTTAAAGGAGATTTCTGTTCTTAACTTTGCCAAGTATATGTCATGCAAGTCTCCCTGATTTTGTTTCATGATCTTGAACATGTTTACTGCTATTGGAAACTTGTGGCTGTCACTTCTGCTTTCCTTTAATTATTTATATATCTTTGGCTATCTTTCATCATTTTCTCTCCTTGGACATTCCATGCCCAGACATGAGACAGATGCAGAATATCGTAGACACAAGTACTTCTCACGTAGAATCATAGAGTTTTACAGCACGGAAACAGACCCTCCAGTCCAACTCATCTTAAACTTATGCCCTCGAGTTATGGACTTCCCCAACTTGGGGATAAAAACCTGGATATGCCCCTCTTGATTTTATAAACCCCTATAAACCTCACCCTCCTACACTCCAGAGAAAATAGCCCAAGCCTATTCAGCCTCTTCCTATAGCTCAATCCTTCCAATCGCAGCAACATCCTTGTAAATCTTTTCTGCACCCTTTCAAGTTTCATATCTTTCCTTTAGCACGGAGATCAGAATTGAACACAGTGTTCCAAAAGTGGCCTAAATAGTGTTAATCAAGTACATCTTGTCAAACCACTGAATACATGTCATAGCCAAAATCAGATTCTTGATTGATGAATGGGGTGTATAAAGTAACAAACACAAAAATTTCTAGAGTAGCTCAGCAGATCTGGCAGCATTTGTGGACAGAGAAACAAAGGTAAATTTTGAGTCTGGTGTTACTGAGTTTCTCCAGCAATCTTTGCATTTGTTTCAACTTTGCAACATCCACAGCATTTTGTCTTTGTTAGGGGAATATAAAATGTCCGATGGCAGCACTTACAAATTAGAGTCCATTATTAAGGATGAGATTGCGCAGTACTTAAAAGTGCATGGTGAAATAGGGTGGAGTCAAATGGCTTTGCCAAGGGAAGTCATGTCTGACAAATCTGTTAGAATTCTTTGAGGAGGTAATGACCAAATTAGACAAAGGACAGCCAGTAGACGGGATCTATTTGGATTGAAAAGGTGCTACAAAGGAGGCTGCTAAATAGGATAAAAGTTCATGGTATTAGGGACAAGATACTGGCATGGATTGAGGATTGGCTGATTGACAGAAGGCAGAGGGTAGGGAGGAAGAGGTCTTTTCGAGGATGGCAGCTCGGACTAGTGGGATCCCACAGGCATCAGTGTTGGGACCACAACTATCACGTTATACTTTAATGATTGGGATGAAGGAACCGAGAGCATTGTTGCTAAGTTTGTAGATGACTCAAAGCTAGGTGGAGGGACAGATAGTGTTTAGGAAGCAAGGAAGCTGCAGAAGGACTTGGATAGGCTAGGAGAGTGGGTAAAGAAATGGCTGATTGAATAAATATGAGAATCTGTGAAGTTATGCACTTTCATAGGAAGAATAAAAGCATAAACTATTTCTAAATGGGGAAAGGCGTTGGAAATCTGAAGCAGAAAGGAACTTATAAGACCTAGTTCAAGATTGTCCTAAGGTTAACGTGCAGGTTTAGTTGTAGTTCGGAAAGCAAATATAGTGTTCGCATTTATTTTAAAAGGGGAGAGATGTACTGCTGAGGCTGTATAAGGTCAAAAGTCGCATGATTCCCAGTTATAGTCCAACAGGTTTATTTGAAGCCTCAAGCTTTCGGAGTGCACTGAAAGCTTGTGATTTTAAATAAACCTGTTGGCCGATAACCTGGTGTCATGTGACTTTTGACCTTGTCCACCCCAGTCGAATACTGACACCTCCACATCGAGGCTGTATAAGGCTCTGGTCAGACCGTATTTGGAACATTGAGAAGAGTTTTGGGCCCTGCATGTAAGGAAGGATGTGCTGGCATTGGTGAGGGTCCAGATGAGATTCACAAGAATGATCCTGGGGATGAAGGGCTCGTCATTTGACGGGCTGTTGAGGACTTTGGTTCTGTACTTGATGGAGTTTAGAAGGATGAGGGGGGGATCTGATTAAAACTTACAGAATACTGAGAGGCCAAGTTAGAGTGGATGTGGAGAAGATGTAGGAGAGGCTACTAACTGTGGACATGACCTAAGACTGAAGGGACATGCCTTTAGAACTGAGATAAGGAGGAATTTCTTCAGCCAAAGGGTAATCATTGAGTGTCTTTAAGTCAGAGATTCTTGATTAATAAAGGGATCAGTGTTATGGAGAAGAGGCAGAAGAATGGGGTTGAGAAACATATCAGTTGTGATCAGCAGAGCAAACATGATGGGCCAAATGGCCTAATTTCATTCTTATACCCAATGTTTTTATAGGAACTCCGCATTGATATCAGCCTTGGGTGAGATCTATCTCTCAAGGTACAGAAAATCTTCCACATTTTGGGAAGATTTTTGCTTTGATGTTAATGGCACAATGGACCAGAACCTGCCCTGGGATATATTGGTAAAGGACTGGGGTCTTTTTGAGGTTGAGACAGATGCCTAAGGATGAGAGATTTCGATTATCATAACATCTGTGCTGATACCAAGATCCTTCTTCTACATGGCTCTGAAACTTGGACTACCCTACCTCAAAGCCCTTGAGAAGGACCATCAACACTCCTTGAGATGGATTCTCTGCAACAGCCAGGAGAACAGGTGTACTAATATCAAGGTCCTTGAAGGAGCCAACATTGAAGTCATGTCAATCCAAAACCAACACCACTGGGCCTGTGATGCTGCTTGACCTGCTGTGTTCATCCAGCCCCATGCTTGTTATCTCGGATTCTCCAGCATCTGCAGTACCTTTTACCACTGGGCCAGTCAGGTGCTTCAGATGCCTGCATTCTGACTCCAAAAGCCAATCTACTTCATCCAGCTCGTGGAAAGCATTCAAACAAGTGAAGGACTAAAAAACCACTTCAAAGTCTCCTGAAGGCTTATCAAAAAATGCAGCATTGATATCAACATATGAGAGAGCCTCATTCAGAAGAAACTGAATTAGAAGCAACTCCTATATGAAGGGACACAATTCTTCAAGAATACCTGTCAGCAAGAGGAAGCATGGAGAAAGAAGTGGAGAAAGGAATGCCATTGACCTCAAGACCAATGACTAATTCCATGTCCTGGAAACACCTACCAAATGTGTGGTTGGAGATGCAGCTCTAGGATCAGGCTCATCAGCTGTGCAAGGACGTGGAGACCCCACGACTAGTGATAAGGAACTTCCTTGGTGGACAATTGTACTCATTCGCAAGAGATTGTTGACAATGACAATCAAATGGTCACCTGAAATTGAGTTGCTGCTAGTAGCTGTAGTAGTGTGAGATAGTAATGCGACAGTCAAGAAGACAACAATGCCTCTTCTTCCTCAGGCAGCTCAGGAAATTTGTCATGTCGATAAGGTCCCTCACCAACTTCTACAGAAACACCATTGAAAGCATACTGTCTGGGTGCATAACGGCCTGGTATGGCAATTGCTCTGCCCAGGACCCAAAGAAACTACAGAAGGTGGTGTGCACAGCCCAGACCATCATGGAAGCCAACCTTCTATTCACGGACTCAATTTACACAGCTTGCTGCTGCAGAAAGGTGGCCAACATCAGCAAAGATCTGTTGAACCCTGGTAGTGACCTCCTACAACCTCTTTCGTCAGGTAGAAGATACAGAAACCTGAACACACGCACAAGCAGGTTCGGGAACAGCTTCTTTCTGGCCGTTATCAGACTGTTGAATGGACTGTAGCCGCCTCAAATAATGTAACCTGTATGCCTCTAAGTCATTTTGATCTGTACACCTTTTGCTTGCTGTGATCTGCCTGTACTCCTCGTAAACAAAGCTTTTCAATGTATTTTGGCATGTGTGACAATAAATCAATCAATCATGTCTACATTCGTGGGTGAGCCTTAATAGTCTTTCTTTACAGAACTAACTACATACAGAAAATAGGAAGCAAGGATATCTTATCTGAGGAATTTTATCTAGACCCCTACATACTCATGCTTCAGTTTCATGCAAACACTTTGCTATGACCTAGCTCAGTCCTTTCACACATGGTCAATAAGCCATACTTAAAAAATATAGTTCCTTTCTCTCTACAATGCGCAAAGCACATAGAATCCCTACAGTGTGGAAGCAGGCCATTTGACCCATCCAGTCAACACTGATCCTCCAAAGAGCATGCCACCCAGATCCAGACCCTACTCTATCCCTGTAATCCTGTATTTTTCCATGGCTAATCCACCTAGCCTGCACATCCCTGGTTACTATGGGCAATTTAGCGTGGCCAACCCACCTTACCTGCACAGCATTGGACTGTGGGAAGAAACTGGACCCCCCAGAGGAAACACACGCAGACAGGGAGAGAATGTGCAAACTTCACACAACCTTCTGCAGGAACAGCAACTCATATTCTGCTTGGGAACCCTGCAGCCCAATGGTATCAATGTGGACTTCACAAGCGTCAAAATCTCCCCCCCCGCCGACCGCATCCCACCACCAGCCCTGCTCATCCCCACCTACCTAACCTGTCCATCCTTCCTCCCACCTATCCACTCCTCCCACCTCAAGTCCCACCCCCACCTCCGACCTACCAGCCTCATCCTGCCTCCCTGACCTGTCCGTTCTCCCTGGACTGACCTAGCCCCACCCTAACTCCCCACCTACACTCACCTTTACTGGCTCCATCCCCGCCTCTTTGACCTGTCTGTCTCCTCTCCACCTAACTTCTCCTCTATTCACCTTCTATCCGCCTCCCCCTCTCTCCGTATTTATTTCAGAACCCCCTTCCCCTCCCCCATTTCTGAAGTAGGGTCTAGGCCCGAAACGTCAGCCTTCCTGCTCCTCTGATGCTGCTTGGCCTGCTGTATTCATCCAGTTCTACACCTTGTTATCTCAGACTGTTATATGTCATTGGCAGTTTGTGTTTGGGACGGAGTGCTGCTCTAATCTTCCTATTTACAATTTTAAAGTAACCAAATTAAACAAATTCAGTGTAATAGGCCCCTGATGGACACTGTGATGAAAAGCTAAATATCAAAGGAAACTTAGTGAATATAACTTAATGCATAATTTAGGGAGACCTGATGTACTCCAGCCCTGGTACCCTCTGACTTAAAGTATAAAGGTGGACTCTGTGTGCTCCCACTCCAAGGACACCCATAGGTTAGATGATGCATTAGTTAGTTGGACAGAAAAGTACATAACCCACAACATATGAAGTGCTGGAGGCAGTTTCCTTGCCTTCAGCCAAAGAGTTGCTTGAGTCATTTTCTTCTTCTCCTGGTCCATTTTCCACCTGAAGGCGATAGTGCGCACTGCTACCTGATGAGGACTGCTGCATGTTTCTGAGAATGATTCGTTCCTGCTCCTATTTTCTATGTTTCTCTACATCTGTTTTCTCTTAGAAAAGTGGACAAGCAGCATGGAATGAAAACAATATTTTTGATTGTCTAAGATGCCTGTCCATGGTTGGCATTTCTTCTAATTGACACCCTAGGGGATTTGTATTGTTTGAAAACCAGAACAGCAGAAACTTGCAGAAAAAAAGAAGCTTTGATAATGCCTATGATGGTACAAACTTTTCTTCTGTATAGTTAATTAATACTTTAATTCAACTTGGCGTGGCAACCTGACTATAGGCTGCTGTGCTATTGCTGAGAAAAGTGCACACAAACTGGAAATCATGAGCTATGGTTTTACCAATTCTCTGACTGAAAATGCTGACTCCTAGTTGACAAGCAAAGGCTGCTTTGAGTTCATATATAAACCAATTTGGATTTGCCTGTTCTAGCTGGAAGCAAAGTTTAAAAGCCTGAGGCTGTCCTGAGTTTGAAATGGCATTTGTCCAGAAGCCCAGAAAGATTTTTAAAGAAAAAGATCCATAGGGATTTTAGCTGACTGGAATAAAGAGACCTACTCCTGTCCAAAACACTTCCTCAGTGTTTCCCTCGCTACCTTCTCCTCTAACCAAAAAAAAAGCACACAAACACCACTGTGAGGACGGGAAGCAAAGGGAAAGGGAGAGATCCAGGGAGCATCCTGGGAAGAACCCACTTGATAGCTCCTGACATTAAACAAGCTATTGGCTCAGGAGGCAAATAACCCTCTTCCCCTCCCCCATTTCTGATGAAGGGTCTAGGCCCGAAACGTCCAGCTTTCCTGCTCCTATGATGCTGCTTGGCCTGCTGTGTTCATCCAGCTCCACACCTTGTTATCTACTCCTGTAGTTGACCTGGACCTACTGGATATTGATGGTGAATCCATTCAGTGTAGACGTTTTAGCACAAAGATTTGCAATTAATTAAACATTGGAAAAAGGAAAATACAGTGTTATATTGAGGGGAAGTTTCATTGTTTTATCGATTATTGTGATTGTTTAGAACTCCATTTAATGTAAAATGAAGAGGCATGTTGGTGTGGTTGAAAATGCATTTTCATTTCCCTTCCCGGTGATTTTATTCTCTTTGCAATCCCTTCAGCTCAGCAGAAGGGCACTTGGTGGATTCCATAGATAGATACCATGTTTACTTAAGCCAAGTGGCCTTTCTTCTAAGAGCCTCAATAGGAGCTGTTGAAAAATAGCTGCTGTTATCTTGTAGGAAGAAAACCACCTCCACTTGCACTAGTTGTTTCCACAACCTCCACTGGTGGACCTTCTGAACTTATCTGAAAGGCAATCTCACGTCAACTTTTCCATGCTTCCTCTTTATTTCTATCTTTAAAACATCATGATGCCTTTATTGTTCTTTCTTGACTTTAGACAATTTTGGACAACTTAGGTATCTGAGTCTCAATTTGAAGCAATTAGCCAGATGATTAGCTGTTTGAATAGCATTGGCTGAACTTTTGAAAGACGTAATGTTTCGGGTGAAGCCCTCTGATCCATACGTTACGCTGGCAGGAAGCAACGTAAAATATCGTAATTTTTATGTTGTCTGAGTATGCAGCAGTAGAGTTAGATTTGTTGCGATTTAGAAAGCAGTAATATAAGTGTTGACTAGTGATTTATAAATCTTATTGAATGATACTAAGGCAGTCTTAATCTTATGGAATAAACTGGGGTTAGATGACTGGGGCTAGTTATTGCATTTGAAGATATGGGTCTGAATCCCACCATGGCAGATGGTGAAATTTAAACTCAGCTAATAGATCAGAAAATGAATGTTAGTCTAATCATGACCAGGAAATCCTTGTTGATTGTTGTCAAGTACCATTTGGTTCACTGAAGTCCTTCAGGAAAGGAAACTGCTATCCAGCCTGGTCTTCATGTGATTCTAGAACCACAGCAATATTGTTGATTCTTAACTGCTTTCTGATATGGCACATCAAGCCACTCAGATGTATCAACCATTACAAAGTCTAAACAAAGGAATTAGATTGGACAGACCACCTCACATTGACTAAGGCACCGGAATCAATGGAGGTAAACTCAGCCCTGATGATCCTGCAATGTTCTCCTTATTAACATCTGGGGACAAGTGCCAAACTTTGGAAAGCTATCTCACAGTTTAATCAAGCAATAACCTAACATAGTAATACTTATGGAATCATACCTCACAATATCCCGGAAAATGCTGACAGGACATACCCAGTAGAGTTGGTGGCAAAGTGGTATACAGTTGGGAGGGAATTGCTCTGGGAGTTCTCAACATTAATTCTAGATCCCATAAAATCTCATGGCATTAATTCAAACATGGGCAAGAAAGCCTCCAACTGATTGCGTCATGTAACTCACCTTCTCGACTGATGAATAAGTACTCCTCCATGTTGAACACCACTTGGAGGAAACACTGAAGATGGCAAGTGTGTAGAATGTACTCTGTGTATTACTTCAATGTCCACCACCAAGAATAGCTGGCGGCACCGCTGCAAATCTAGTTGTCCAATTCCTAAAGCATGTAGCTACTAGACTGGATGTGCAACAGGCTGTGAGGGAACTAACAAGAGAGAAAAACGTGCTTGACTCTATAGTCACCTCCTAAATCTGTAGGAGATGTATTTGTCCACAACAGTGTCGGTAAGAGTGACCACTGCACATTCCTTATAGAGATACCTTCCGTCGTGTTATCTGTATTATATGGAACAGACTTTGAACTGGTCTATCCACTTGATTGGCAATCCTTGAGTTGTTGTGCGCCCTCATCAGCAGAATTTATATTTAGACACACCATGTAGTCTCATTGCAATCTCCAACCCTCCATTACCACCAAACTGGGGTGTTTTATTTAGTGAAGATTGCAGGAGGCCATGCCAAGAGCAACACCAAGTACTCCTAAAAATTAAGTGTCAATTAGGTGCCGCTACATATAGGACTACCTGTGTGTCAAGTAGCATCTGATAAATAAAGCTAAGCGATTTCTCATCCATTGGGACAGATTGCAGCTCTGGAATCTTGCCATATCTAGTTGTGAACAGTGGTGGACAGTTAAATAACTCACTGGAGGAGGAGAAGGCAGTTCCAAAAATATCTCGATCCTAATGATGGGAGAGCTCAGCATAGCAATCAAAAGTCAAGGCTGAAGCATTTACACACATCTTTAACTAGATAGCCAAGTGGATGATTCATCTTGACCTCCTCCAGAAGGCCTCAATATCATAGATGTCAACCTTGAGCAAATTAATTCACTTCACATGATATCAAGAAAATGCTGAAGATATTGAGTACTGCAAATGCTACGGACCCTGACAATATTCCAGCATGTTACTGAAGATAACCAACCAGACCCCTAGCCAAGCTTTTCTAGTAGTTATAACACAGGACTCCACCAGACAATGTCTAAAATTTAGGGATCAGACAATAAATGCTGGTCCAGCCAGAGACACCCATATCTTATGAATGAATTAAAAGTAAAATTACCCATGTATATCCTGTCCACAGAAAGCAGAACAAATTCAACTCAACCGATTAGCAACCCATCAGTCTATTGTCAAACATCAGTAAAATGATGAAAGTTATCATAAACGATGTTATCAAGTGAAACTCACTCAATTATCTATTCAATAATGGTCATTTTGTGTTTGACTGGACCCACTCAGCTCATGACCTCATTAAAGCATTAGTACAAACATGTATGAAAGAACTGAACTTGGGGAGAATTGAGATTGACTGCCCTTGACATCAAGACAGCAATAACAGATAAAGGTATCAATAAGCCCTAGTGAAACAAGAGTTGATGGGAATTGGAAGTGGGGGCTAGGAGGGAAATACTCTGCTGGTTGGGTTCCATATGATTGAAAATAGTTCTGGTTGTTGGTGGTCAAGCATCTCAGAAAAAACCATCATTGCAGATGTCTTAGGCCCAACCATCTTAAACTGCTTTGCAAGACCTCCCTTAATTATAACATCAGAGCTGGGGATGTTGGTTACTGATCAAACAATGTTCAACACTGTTGCAATTTTTCAGATATTGAAGCAGCTGATATCCAAATATAGCAAGACCTGAACAATATCCAGGTCTGGGCTGACAAGTGGCAAGGAACATTTGCTGCACAAATGCCAGGCAAAATGACCAATTCCAACAAGAGAGAATCTAACCATCACCTATTGATGTTCAATATTATTACCATCACTGAATTCCCAACATCCTGTGGGTTACCATTAACCAGACACTGAACTGTATCAGTCATGTAAATATTGAGACTTCAAGAACAGATCAGAGTTTTGGAATTCTGAGTCTTCAAAGGCTGCCCACAATCTATCTGTAAGACACTAGTCAGGATTGTGGTGGAATACTAACCCCCACCCCGTCCTGGATGAGTGAAGCTCAACACGATTCAGGACAAAACAGCTCAATTAATCGCCACACCATCTAATAGCTTCAAAATTCACTTCTTCCAACACAGAAGCACAGTGGGAGCAGTGTGGCATCATCCACATGAGGCAGTAAAACAAGTTACCAAGGCTGCTTTGACAGCACCTTTTATACCAGCAATTTCTATCACCTAGAAGAATAATGACAGCACACGCATGAGAACACCATCAAGTTCCCCTCTAAACCATATCTTTCTGACTTGGAAATATATCTCTATTTCTTCAGTCTGGGTCAAAATCCTGGAATTACCTCCCTGACAGGACTGTAAGACTAGCCTTTCAAGAAGGCAGCACACCACCACCTTCTCAAGGGCAATCGGGGATAAACAATAAATGCTGACCCAACCAGTGATGCCTACACACTGTGGCCTAATAATAAAATAAGTTGCTGTGAATTATTTTTCTGATCACGTAAAATGAAGTGATGAAGTAAAGCATTCAATTCATTCATCAGATTTACTTAAAACTATTTCAGTTTTGCTTTCTCTGCTTGTTTATTGCTTTCCTTCTGGTTAGAAGCCAAGGTAGATTTGTGACTTGTGTCAGATTCCCACTGAAGCATAATGATCCTAAATTTGTTATACATTCTTGGTATGTTCAATTACTTCTGCTGGGTTGACTCAGGGCGAAGCAGGATTTCCCTTCCATTAATCTACCTACAAGTCTTATTGTAAGAAACAAAGCCCATGGGGATTTTCTTCCCTTCGTAGCCTACAGGAAGATTTTGAAAACAACATCTCATTACTTTGCCACTTTATACTCGCCTGAGTCTTCATGCCGTACATACCATAAGAGAAAGCAATTTGTTCAGATGCTTGTAATTACTTTTTGTAGTTCATCCAATAGGATGATATGTTTATTTGAATTTTTTAATCAATTCATGAACTAAAACATTGTACTATGTTAAAGATTCTACTCATTGAAGACTTGCTGTTAACACCTAAAATTGTTTACTTATTTAAGTTACTCGCTGTGAGATCCTTTATATCAAGGTAAGTTCTCAATGTGATTTACCATCAAATGCTGCTGTGGATGCTTCGTGGTGTTGTAGAACTCAGCCCTGTTTTCACAACAAAAGGTTACTTTTACACATGAAATTAATCTGTGCATTGGTAGGCAACTTACTATCTTGGTCATTTTTTCACTCCATTTTTATATAACAGTTACTGTGTATTGTCAGAATTAACACAATATTTGCCATGTTAGAAAAAATAGGCCTTCTTACTAGGAATAATTTTAAAATAATACTTGGGTAAATGTTTGACGTTTTCTTATTTGGGGAAGAAGTACAGTTTTATCCCTGGGGTTGATTGCTTTCCAGAAAATAGCGCTGGTTTGCAGGGGAACAGCTGTTGAGGTCATTCTTTGCTTTATATAAAAGGACATACTTGCCATAGTTTTTGGATCACCAAACCAATGTCATGGCTTTTCTTTTTAAAGCATATTTCTAATTCATTCAGAGGTATTGTTCATCTGCTTCTAAAAGGAAAGCACATTAACCTGCATTTACATCATTAGCTCTTGCTCTCACCTGACCCATGAAGGAATAGCTGCTGTGCAGTCAAGCATACCTTCTGTATCCCCTCTCCAATAATCCAGTTTATTGGTTCATTTAATGTTATATAAAAAGTCCTGACAGCCCTTCAAAGTTATGATAAAAGGCCATGAATGCATAAAACCCTGAGAAATCCATTGTCAGTCGTCCGCAGTTCATTCATGTCTCAGTCTTTGTGCTTGCAGTCCAAGTTAAATTGATTTGCATGTGACAGTGATGTTTGTAGAATATTTTTGTCTTGACCATTTAATGTCATGCTAATATTGTTGATAAGGCAATTGATTTTTATGAACACCCTTCTGCAATCATGCCAAGATTCAACAGTAACCAATTACAAAGTAAATTAGTTTCTCTATCTTTATGCAACAGTAGTTCTTAAAATTTAGTCAATCACATCCCATTTGGTGGTATTGCTCCTGTGACTTTTCCCGGAACAATATTTGAAACTAGTCATGGAAGGTTGAAAGGGGACAGCTTTAAGGATTACTATTTATCAACCATCTACTTGACATGCAGAACAATTTTAAAAATACATTTATGATTGTTAAACGTGCGATAACAAGTTTCTGCCACAGCATAGTAAGGCATTTGAGTGCATTTGACGTAAGCAAGTATTCTTTGCATATGTGGCTCCTTTTTTGTTACCATTCTTCCCCATTCAAGTTTGTAAAAGTAAACAGGAGTATAAAACTTTTTCCCCTATGTTAGACTTTAAGTATGCCTTACACACAGTTCCCAAAAGCAGTAATCCATCCAAGGAACTGAGATTGATGTATTTTAATTATTATAAATGAAAATTAGTCTTGAAACTTAGTTTTAAGATTTCAGTGAATTCAAAGCATGTTGTGTGAATCATGATTTTCTTCGCTTCTGCCTCCGCCCCATCTGAAACTACCATTTCAAGTCTGCTCTGGATTGCTGAATCAATGCCGGTATACCATTGGTACAGTGTGAAACTAAATATTTTAAGAATATTAAAGTTGTTATTCAAAAAAGTAAAAAAATCTGGATAGTTGTTTTTCCTAAAAATATCAAATAATAATGCTCTCTCGACTGAAAGGTGTTCATACAATATTTTATATAACAATACTTTTTTTTTATGTATGTGGTTCTGAAGCCTTGAAGTAGAAATTGACTACTGGAAACCAGATGGCATTTTGAAGCTGAGATAACAAGGTGTAGAGTTGGATGAACACAGCAGGCCAAGCAGCATCAGAGGAGCAGGAAAGCTGACATTTCGGGTCAAGACCCTTCTGGAAAGACACTGTGATGATGTTGGTTTTCAACAGTTTGCAATACAGTTTGCTGAACTACATTATTACGAAGCCCACTTTGTCATTGTGATAATTTAGGGCAATCCTTCATCTCCCATGACCTTACCGCTTTTATTAATTTTATGTATTGCTAATAGATGATGCTACCTGATCTCTATAATGTAGATGTACAAAATCGTGGCTTTTGCGATAAAATCATTATTATTATTTTTGATTGTTTGACATTTCTTGTGCCAAAAGTTTAGAAATTCACTGAGTGCTTGAATTGCCAGACAGCATGGTAAAGGCAGTTTCAGTCAAAGTATTCAAAAGGGAAGGGAACTATAGTTATCTGTAAAGGAAGAATGTTCAGGATTACAGGGTGAAGGAGGGAGAACTACTCATTAGGAGAACTGGTGCAGACTTGGTGGCTGAACAGCCTTCTTTGTGTGATAGCAATTCTGTGATTCTGTAACTTTCTTTAAGTTTTCCAAGAGATATATGTGCTGCACAACAGATCATTAATAAAATAATTACGCGATCAGTAGAACAAATTTGATTCTTTGTCTTAAAAGTCCAATGCGTATGGTTTTTGACTAAATGTTTTCTGTAGATCTGGAATGACTAGTATCACTACATTCAGTAGCATTTGTGTAACTGTCAGCAAGTTAATCTTGACAGATGCAAGCATTTGATAATTATAGAGTAAATCCTAACTGCCGAGTGCAGAAACAGATGATATTTTGAACAACTTTGTAGTTGATTGTTAGAGCTGGACTGTCAAAATAAATGATGATCCATTGCTTTCTGAGTTTACATCTGGTTTATTTTTCCTGTCATACCTGAGGGGGCCGGTGAAGGTGAAATTTCTGGTATGCTTTGGTGCGGCCCAGTGTCTAGTCTCTACTTGCTGGAGGGTTTAATAATATCTGACAGAGCATCTGTTCCTGGTACGTGGTGAAACCCACCAACAGCAGACAAGTCATCAGCTTCATCTCAATACATCCACATTCCACAGGTCTGATAAACTGTCTGTGAAATCACACAGTGCCTTTTTGTTTCTATTAGTGATGTTGTACTGTTGCACTACATTTCAGCTCAGTTGAACCATGCATGCTACACTGATGGCTTGCATCTAGCAGATGTCTGCAGGATTTTTTTTTGAATGTAAATTTTGTATACAGAGCATATTGAAGGAAATAAGGAACAGGACGGAAGAACAATGTCCAAGCCATCGCGACTGGCCAGACCTTCATCAGTCAGTACAACTTCTAAGCTATCTGCAATAAATAAAGAAGATTCCAGCTACAGTTCAAAGACAGTCAGTTTGGGTGAAAAGCTGCAGAGGACGGGGAGTGAAGATACCCTGAATAAAACACAGCAAGTTCAAATAACATATGTTACTGCACAGAAGAAAAGTTGCACTCCAAAAGGTAGAATTGTTGAAAGGAAAGGAAAGAGAGAATGAGGTTGTATTCAGAATTATCTTTTGAAGATGAGTAATGAGATTTAGAAATGAATATCTAATATAAGTTAATTGCTGTGGAAACTGGATGAAAATGCTTGTGAATAGACATAGTTAAACTATATTAATATAATTGAATATTGCAGTGAATGAATGTTTAATTGATGTAAGGATATATGATAATTCATCAAATGGTTCAACTGCAGTAAGTCTTAATAGTATTTATGAATGAAACTAGATGATTCATTTTGAAATTCTTCTCTTTCATGCAGTTGTTTGATAGCACTCTTTGATATCATTGTGTGAGTGCAAAGAATTGATCAGGATTATTAGTAATTTATTGATAACTGTACAGAATGACAGTGAATTATATATTAATTTGTATTGAAAGATTGGCAATTTTTTGCTGAATAGACCCACCACCATTGTAAAATGTATTTCACAACACTGAGGAATGCTAGCATGCTGCAACATATTTTAGTAACTTAATATTTTATAACTTGCTGTTGTTAAGGAATCCAGGTAAATGCCCTGTGCTGCTCATTTTTTTAAACACAGGTTTTTATCTTTTTTCTTAACCTTTAAAATTTCAATTTTGTTCTTTCACAAAAAATACTTCTGGATGGACCAGAGAAGTTATTTAATTATACCTTTCACTTTGAGATTAATTTATGTGACTTATTGTTGAATCATCAAATGACTGTTTGTCTCTTTTTCATTTTTAGGTAGCATGTTAATAAGTGCTTCAAAGTAGTTTTCCATCAATTTAATAATGATAAGTTATTAAGTATAAAATTAATTTTAAAGTATGTTAATCTAAAGTTTGTTACTTACTGTGGATTTTAAACGTGTTTCACCTATGCCCTGTTTCCACACACTCATCTAATTGATTACAGTTGCAAAGGTTGTTCCAAGTGCAGTTTGAAATTAAACATACTCCTGCATATAATTTAAATAGATACTGAATGGTTAAAATATCTAAAGTCTATGTCGTCTAGGGGTATTTTAAGCATGCTGTGGCTATCTTGGGTAAATGTTATCAGGAATATTCAATAATTTTATGTAATAGTTTCTGCTGTATGAAGCAATTAGCCCATCTCAATCCATAGGTTTTTAAATGAAAATTGCGCAAACTGTTTGCTGAAAAATCCATCAAAGAGCCAGGCTCGTAGAGCTGGAAATCCCCAAGGTGATAACTTTGAAGAAAACACTCACTTTCATTTGTTTATGAACTTTTAACACACAGTGTCCTCAAAGTGTTTATAGATGTGTGAGGAAAAGAGGTAATAAAGGTCTGTCAAAAATGTCTACTTTAAGCTGGTACAGCAGGTTTCAGGAAATGAAGGTGGTGTGGTTGGTTGGCTTGCCGAGCTGGCTCGTTGTTCCACAAACGTTTCATTGCTCTAGTGGGTAACATCATCAGTGCAGCCTCCAATGAAGCGCTGTTGTGTTTTCCTGCCTGTTATTTAAACTCTGGTGTCCATTGTGCTGGATCACCTCACTTCCGGTTTTCCTTCACAATGGAATGTCTATGGGGTCTAGCTCAATGTGTTTGTTGATGGCTTTCTTAGTGGAGAACTAGGCTTCTAGGAATTCTGATGATGTTACCCAGGAGGGTAACAAAACATCTGCGGAACAAAGAACCAGCTCGGCGAGACAACCAACCACAACATCCACAACCCGAGTTACAAATCTACTCTAAACCTTAGGAAATGAAGGTGTTTAGGTAGCTCTGAGCTGTTTTGAGGAAAGGATGGGTTAATGATTAAAGTAACCTCAAGCTTTGTGACAATAAATGAACCTAATGTGGGTCAGTGAGAACAGAATTGATGAGCATGTTGAACTGAGATAGAATAAGAGAAGTCAAGTTTTAAAATAGTTGAAGAATGCACAAGATTGATGATATGATCTCATACAAAACAACTGGAATCAAATTAGAAAGTGTTACTTAGTTGGACAGTATCACACTTGGAGTTTAGCACCTTAAACATTTTAGATGAGGAATTCCATAGTTTTCAGGCTCTAAACATAAGATAGTGTGGAAAATACTGTGATGACCCCTGGTTCTGTTATAGCAAGAATATAAAGTATGAATGAATGAATGGTTTATTTATTGTCATATACATTTTGAAAATACAGTGAAAAGTGTTTTGTCACAACAATCCGGCATCCTTTTTGAATTACAATAAGGATAAAAAGAAACTTATTAAATAAGAATTCACCTTCTGTTTAAATTGGAGTCTCAAGCACAGCTTCAGGACTTCTACAACGTCTCTGCAAGGTGTTCTGGTCCTCAAGGAGTCCCACAACAGGAACAGCAATGATGACACCAATGCTGCAGAAGACTCCGGCTCTGCTGCTGCTGCCTCCTCGCTGACACGACCAAGACTCCAGGCTCTGGACCTACCACTATCAGGATTCCCCACTCTGGGCACCACCATTGCCAAGAATGCAGGCTCTGAGCCTACTGCCATGAGGTGCCTCTCTTCCAGGCAACGCCATTGCCAAGAGTCCAGGTTCTTTGTCTACCGCTGCCAGGACTTCCCCGCTGTAGGATTCCCTACTTCTCTACTGCCACCAGGAGTCCTGACTCTGGGCCTTCTGCTGCCAGGAGTCCAGGCTCTGGGCACCACCAGGAATCCTGGTTCAAGCAGCTGATGCTGCAGCCACCACCCCGCCGATACCGCTCCAGCCTCGAAGATGAAGAAGAATGAAAAAGAAAAGAAAAGATACAAAATGTACATAGAGAAAACAATGCCATTGGCCTGGAGTGGATTGGCTCTGATGAGGCCTACCTGCTATACTGGCACCATCTTGGAAATTTAAAAGTGGAGGAGTATGTGGAATCGATATTTGCAACTTGGAAAAAATATATTCTTAAGATGTGCATGAATGAGAATTTTGTAAAGTAGTGAAACTTGAGACCAGAAATTGAGTAAGATAATGGTTTTGAAATTTTGTTGAACTCTAACCCTATCGCTAGCTTCGCAGACCTGACATGAAGATTGAAATCTTGAAAGGAAATGGGCTTTTACCCATGGAGTCTCATGCATTTGTCAAACTCATTCATGTGATGTCAGTGCACTGACAACTGTCCATCCTTAATTCCCTTCAAACTGAGTGGCTTGCTAGACCATCTCAGAGGGCTGTTAAGAGCCAACAACATGGATATGGGTCTGGTATCACATATAGGCCAGATCAGGTAAGGATAGTAGGTTTTCTTCCCTATTGGGCATTAATGAATTACATGGGTTTTTAGCGACAGTGGGTACATGGTAGCCATGGGTAGCTTTTTGAGTTGCCACATTCGAATCCATGTCCCCAGAACATCATTCTGGGATTTTGGCTTATTAGTCTAGTGACATTACCACTATGTTACTGTCTGCTGATCAATAACTGGGGTTGCTTTGTAGATAATGGAGACCTTGAAGCTTGATTTGAGTTCACTGAAGTAGGGGGACCAAGAATACTAAATGAAGGAGTAATGGTGGAATCATTAACTGAAAATGGATTTTAGAACCACTAAATGTGTGAGGCAGCGAGATGATCATAATGTGGCTATTCAGCTAGTGCTTACAAGGAGAATGGGAATTGCAAACTCTGAGGACATGTGATCTAAAGGAAGCTCATGGATTTTAAAACAAAATGGGACCACATAATGAATAAAGTTTGTCATGTATACAAAGAAGAAACTGTTATGAAATCTCAAAAGTTCATGGAAGAGGAAAAGATGATAGTTTAGGTGTTCAGTCATGTGGTTTTGCCGCTGGACAAGTTATTCATAGTCTTGGGCAAATATCACAGAGAATGTAAGTTCAAATCCCATTTTTATAGAACTTGAATTCCATTTTGAAGTGTAATATAGGATTTAAGCCCACAGATGTCCCAAAGAATATGAAGCAAGGATTTGTTATTCCACTCGAATCATAATTTCCCTTTATGCTTGTAAAGAAAAGGCTAGGCTAGGAAAACAGAATTTATATGGAATTAAACCTGTAGTTTACATCTGGTTGAAGAAGTTCTCTGACTGTCTGTCTGTCTCTCTCTCTCTGTCTCCATGAAGCGTCTTTCTGCAAAGATACCTTTCTTGTTCCAGAGGATCTCCTTACCTGCTCAAGCTTCCCTGCTCTGTCCCCTTCCTAACTGTTGCAACTTGCTGCTGGAAGTCCTATTACAATATAAAACAAAATGAAGCCAAACCTGGTACCAGAAGTTACTACACAGTTGTCTGAGCGTCATTAGTGAATCAGCTGTTTTTTTAAATGTCTGTTAGGGCTGGAAACCTACGGCCTGTCTAATTTGGTATATGTGTGTCTCCCATCCTAGTTGATTCTAAATTAAAGCAACAAAATATTGCATTTATATAGTGTCTTTAACATTCCAAAGTAGTATTATCAAACCCAGCTAGATAAGGAAATGTTAGGGTGGATTTGGGAAAGAGGGTGGGTTTTAAGATCATTGAAAGAAGGAAGAGACGTTGAGAGAGGGAATTCCAGGCCTTGGGTCCCTTGGCCGCTGAAAACAAACTAATGTTGGGGGTGCTGACTTTGCCAATGATACCTACAACCCATGAATTAATTTTAAATAAAAATAAGCATGTATTCATCCATATCAAACTGTAAAGAGTTAACTCCATCTGTGAACACCTACAAGCACAAACTTCCTTGGTTCAAACTGAACAGCTAGACTTGAAAACCATGAATATTTGTTTTCCAAGAACAGCAACAGGTACTTCTGATTGGAAACTAGATAATTGGGCAGCCATATAATAACATAAGTGGGAATGTACGTGCCAAATTTTATGATGTGGAAGACTCGCAGGCATTATAGATCAGAGAAAAATGGGCAGCACAGATAGTAAGAGATAACAAGGTGTGGAGCTGGATGAACACAGCAGGCCAAGCAGCATCATAGGAGCAGGAAAGCTTGACGTTTCGGGCCTAGACCCTTCATCAGAAAAATCAG
>JAHRHZ010000034.1:33577548-33659371 GCA_024137785.1 Ginglymostoma cirratum | reverse complement strand
AAGCTTGACGTTTCGGGCCTAGACCCTTCATCAGAAAATGAATTTTCATCAGAATCAGAATTTTCTGATGAAGGGTCTAGGCCCGAAACGTCAAGCTTTCCTGTTCCTATGATGCTGCTTGGCCTGCTGTGTTCATCCAGCTCCACACCTTGTTATCTCGGATTCTCCAGCATCTGCAGTACCTATTATCTCCAGCACAGGTAGTAAGATAAGCAGTGCTAAAAGCAATGTTGCTGATCATTTCTGCCATGCAAGAACATTGAAGCTGATGAATAATTTGAGCGTTAACAACCACTTCCAGAATTTCAGCAAGTATTGAGAAAACTAAAGAATACTTCTCTGGATGCATGCAGCCTTCACGTCTTATCGTTTAATTAAGCCACTTGTCTTCAGTTCTATTCCTGCAGTGCTGTCTATTTTTACTGAGATAACATAATCATGCCATGCTATTTTCTTGAGCTAAGGGAGGTTTGACAGCATGGTATGTCTTGAAGGGAGGAAGTGATGAATTGCTTAAAAGTAAGTTCAGTCAGCTGGTAACGTGAACTTTTTTTATAGCTAAGATGTAGAGGTTTGGATTTACAGATTAAAACACATTGAATTAGAAATGGAAAACCTAAAGAGCAACGTGAAACTCTAATAACCTGTGTTTATATTCCCTAGCTACGGCCTTGCTATCAAACAATAAGCATATGATTTTCTCCAGAAGTGTAGATATTTTCAAATCAACCTGTTCAGAAATATTATTAAACATCTTGAAGGTTTACTGGGACAACTTGGACCACAGTCATGATAATTTTAACCAAGGTGTGTGTTTTCAGTCTTTTTTGTAATCCTCAAACATGTGTGAACCAAGGTAGTTTTTAAGCAAAGCTATTTGTTTTGGTATTTCTGAGCGAGCTTTGACAGGTTCGAATATACTTTTAAATTTTGGTTTCAAGTTGATGAGATCATTTCCTTCCTTTGCCCTCTTCTTAATATCTTTGAATTTTTGAAGTGTGGGTTGATATGTTTTTCAACACCCCAGCACAAGAATTTCACTGATTAGGAGCACCTAATAGAAGTTTGACTATTTGCTACCAACAAATTTCCATCCTTTAGAATTAATGAATAGAAAAATGTTAACAGCTTGAGCCTGCATTTTAAGAAGTGATTTTGGCAAATAAAGTCTTGTGTTTGGCCTTTGATATCATACTGTGGGGAATGTTTTCAAAGCATAACCACAGGGGCTTTGTTTGAGAGACTAGATCGAGCGCTGCTCACTAAAAATAGATTTTACTTGACTTGTAAATGTATAGCAGTCAATTCTGTAGTGTTAATAGCAAAAGATGTTCGAATGTGAAAAGAATGGAAATAACACAAGGTGAACATTAGAAAGTTTGTATAAATAGAAAATCAGGTGGATTCCATTTACTCAATCGCATTATTTGTTGAATACATTAGAGGAATACCATTGAAGCAGATAATATAAATAGTTTGAGCTGATTGATTTTCATATCAATTTGAGATGTAATGTTTTATTATGCTTTGCATATTTGTAGTGAACTTGAAAAGTCATGATATATGACAAAATTATTAACACAGCATAATTTTCTGCACTCTACTAGACTGCCTCCAATGCAATCATATCCCTCAGTAAGAAGAAAGTATCAAAACTGTATGCATTGCCTTGTTGCAGTTTCACCAATGGCCTGTACTGTTGTAGCAAGGGTAGTACTTATTTTTGCATTGCATCCATTTGCCTTCGTAATTATTGCTCTACCGGCATGCTAACATGTTGTGATTTGTGGCTGAGGACTCCCAGATTCTTCTGCAGTGTGAGAGATAGCAAGAACTGTAGATGCTGGAGTCAGAATCAACACAGTCTGGAGCTGGAAGAACACAACAGGTCAGGCAGCATCAAAGGAGCAGGAAAGTTGACGTTTCGGGTCGGGACCCTTCTTCAGAACTGAGGAGGGTGAAGAGAGCTGGGAAATAAGTAGATGGAGGAGGGGTGGGGCTGGGGGAAGGTAGGTTGGATGGTGGTGGGTGGATGCAGGTGGAGCTAGTGGGGATTGGTCAGTGGGAATGGTGGGGCGGATAGGTGGGAAAGAAGATGGACAGGTTGTGTCAGGTTAATGAGGTGGGGATGAGAAGGAGGGTTGGATGTGGGTTGAGGCTGGTGGTTGGGAGATTTTAAAACTGGTGAATTCTAGGTTCAGGCCATCGGCCTGTAGGCTCCCGAGGCGGAATATGAGGTATTGATCTTCCAGTTTGCATGTGGAGTTATTGTGGCACTGGAGGAGAGCCAGGATGGACACATCACCAAGGGAGAGGGAGAAGGAGTTAAGATGGTTAGTGACCGGAAGGTGTTATTGATTATAGTGTACAGAGCACAGATGCTCCACAGAGAGCAAGCACAGATGTGGGGACCGATTCGTGGAGCATCTGTGCTCTGTACACTATAATCAATAATACCTTCCAGTCACTACCCATTTTAACTCCTTCTCCCTCTCCCTTGATGACAGCCTACAGGCCGATGGCATGAACCTAGAATTCACCAGTTTTAAAATCTCCCAACCACCAGCCTCATCCCACATCCAACCCTCCTTCTCATCCCCTCCTCATTAACCTGACACAACCTGTCCATCTTCTTCCCTACCTATCCACCCCACCCTTCCCACTGACCAATCCCCACTACTCCCCATCTGCATCCACCTATCACCATACCACTTACCTTTCCCCAGCCCACTCATCCTGTCACCTCCTTGACCTGATCCAACCTGTTCTTCCGCCCCACCCTTCCCAGTGACCAACCCCCACTACCCCCTACCTGCATCCACCTCTCATCATCCCACCTACCTTCCCCCAACCCCCATCCTCCCTCTATTTATTTCCAAGCTCCCTTCCCCTTCTCCTATTCTGATGCAGGGTCCTGACTTGAAACATCGACTTTCCTGCTCTTCTGATTCTGCCTGACCTGTTGTGTTCTTCCAGCTCCACGCTGTGTTGACTCTTCCTCTGTGGTATGGCATTCTGCAGTATCTCACTAACTGAAAAGTCTGCTTTTCTACTAATCCCTCTGACCTTATGGTTTCTCACATTATCCTTCGTCTGCCAAATTTCTGTCTGCTTGCATAACGTATCTATAGCCCTGTGCAGGCATGTCCTCCTACATCTGATCCCTATTCATTCACCCTGCCAGTTGTATCCTCAAAGAACTCTAACAAATTGCTCTTTCATAAAACCATGTTGACACTGCTTGATCATTTTATGATTTTCAAAATATCCTGTTACTACTTTTAAAAATCCATTCTAACAGATTTTTTCAATGACAGATGTTAGGTTAGCTGCCATGTAGTTTCCGTCTTTCTGTCTTTCTCCTTTCTTGAACAGTTACACTTGTGGTTTTCCAATTTGCTGGAATCTTTCCACAACCACCCTTGCATTGTTCTATCCACTGATGCCCAAGATTGACGGTACTTCTACCATAATATGGCCTATATAGTCAGCTCTGTTTTTTCCCATTGTTGTCCTTTACCCCTCATGCTCTATATTTGTGTTGCTTTTACTATATTACACACCTGATGGGTATGATGTGCTGTGTAGTAACTGCTGGACGAGTGGTGTGCACAATTTTGTGTAGGTGAGGAAGGAATAGAGGTGGATGATTTTACAGCAGTGGAATATACAGTCTTTCTAATGGGATTGGTCATTAACATTAAAGTTACCAATATTACCAATGTTAAAGGCATTTAAGTGCTTCGGAAGATAAAAAAGGATATATTTCAAAGTTCAGTCGCACAAACTATCATTTTTTAATTCCTATTCCTTAATGAAATATGCGCATCTCTGACAAGACTAGCAATTTTTATCCATTCTTAATTGCCCTTGAAAAGACAGTGGTGAGTTGTATCTTGAACTGTTGTTGGTGTGGGTACACCTACAGTGCTGTTAGTGAGGACATTTGAGGTTTTGGACTCAGGAACTGTGAATGAATGATGATTTATTTCTCAGCTCAGGCTTGGAAGAGAACATGTAGGATGTGGTAATCCCCTCTCGAGCACTTGGCCTAGATGGGTGCTTCCTAAGAAGCCTTGTGATTTGCTACATTGCATGTTATATATGGTATGTCTTGTTGCCACTCTGAACTGGTTGTAAAGTGACTGGATTTTTAAAATGGTGGATAAGGTGCTGAACAAGTGAGCTGCTTTGACTTAGATAGTGTCTGACTTCTTGATCATGAATGAATTATCTCAGCGTTGAAGTGAGATGATCTGAAGGCATTTGTAAGGAAAATGCTGACTGTTGAAATGTAAAACAACCATGCTTTTAATGATCTTGTACAATGGACATTAGTTGTCAGTGTCTCAGAGTGGCCATTTTAGGAAGGACTGAGAATACATTTGAAGGTAGTGGGAACAATGCTTTTAAAAAGCAATGGACAAAATTATGCAAATTAAGTTAAGGAGAGTTAGTTATCTGCTGCTGTATGGTGGAGAGCTGATCACAAATGCTAAATGTACTGGTTGGCAATTAACTGATTAGGGCTGGGCGAAGGCAAAAGTGAATCATGTTATGACTAGTCCACAGGCAACAGACTCCAATTCGTTATGATCCCACGTGAGAAGGCAGGAACTGGTTCCCTTTCTTTACTCTTACACCCCTCTCCAATCACCATAAGGTTAACTTAAAACAAAGGATCCCTCCTCCTGTTGATACCTTTCCTAATTCCAATATATTTGTTTTAAAAAGACAATTGAACCCGGTTTTCCTGAGTTAGAGTGTAGGTGAGTTTGTGAAGGTGAGAAAAAATAAAATGTGACAAGCACAGATTGGAAATGAGAAGTGAGTAAAAAGACAACAGTTAAAAATGATTGCACATCAGTCCTTGGTTTGTTTGTGTGGAGTAGGTAGTGAAATGTTGCTGTCATTAAGTTGAGTGATTTGGGTGGTGTTGACTCTGGTAGTTTAGCAGTTGGTTTGGATATTTTGGGTTCTGCAGATGCACAGAAAGGAGTTGTTTGCTTCTTATTTGACTGTGACTGGCAACTTCCAGCAAAAAAACTAATCAGAGAGAGAGATATGTAAAGGGAGAGACTTTCAGTTCTTAACCCATTTACCTGTGTGTCTAGTGGTTATCAGTGAAAATCCTTGTAGTACACTCTAGTCCAGAAGCACTAGAACTCCAGATAATCTCTCTCTCACACAGACACATACCAGAGCTTCAGTTGGTTGTAAACTTTTCTTTTGTGTTCCTCTGGAAGAGAGGAACACAGATGTGTCTTTCTCCCATACTGCTTTCAGTTACCTCCCGTTATGTCCACAGTTTGGCGATGTAGCCCACAGGAGATGGTTCAGGTTTTTGCATTGTATCTATTCCTTTGAAGTCTTTCTGTGAAATTCCTTGACGTGCTTCCAAGCACGACATTCCAGGGTCTCTTTCTAGGCTAAGTGTAATCCACACACAAATTTTTCAGCTAGTCACTGAATTTCATTCTCAGCTATTTCTGGTTTGAAAGTCCCTTTAAAAACAAACTAAAACAATATATTTTACTTAAGTTCAATATGCCTGTAAGTAACTCAGGTCTGTGACCCATTGTCATGATGAGCTATGAAGTTTTGTTGGCTTATTTTTTGAACAGAAGAATCCAGGTGGAAGAGATGATCTTGCAGAATGTGGTCAAGAGATCTAATTATATGTCCTCAACTCTGTAGCAAAGTGTATACCGCACTTGGTATCAGATGTGACAGTGTAAGAGGCAAAAGATGAGTGATAGGGGGATGGGGTTGTAGTTCGAGATACCAGTTGCTATTGTAGTTTTGTTGCCATCGACGATTTTGTCATAACATTTATCAGATAAAGTCAATTGGAAAGATAAGCTCATATGGAAAGAGGAACCAGCCAGTGAGGGAGAGAAACGTGAAATACAAAATACAAAGAACAGTACAGCAAAGGAACAGGCCCTTCGGCCCACCAAGATGGCATCGATATATGATACCTTCCTAAACTAAAAACCTTTTGGCTCTACGCGGTGCATATTGCTCTCTTCCCTGTCTAGATGCCTCTGAAACGTTGCTATTGTATCTGTCTCCACCACCACCTCTGACAGCACATTCCAGGCACTTATCACCCTCTGAGTAAAAACAATTGCCTCTCATATCTCCTTTAAACTTACCCCCTATGTCACAGGGTATCTATGTCACATAGTACCTGACATTTCTACCCTGGGAAAATGTCTTTGACTATCTATTCTATCCGTGCCTCTCATAATATTGTAAACTATTCATCCTTTGATGTTCAAGTGAAAACAAACCAATTTTGTCCAATCTCTTGTCTTAGCTAATACCATCCAAACCAGGCAACATCCTTGTAAACTGTTTCTGTGCCCTCTCCAAGGCCTCCATATCCTTCTGGTAGTGTGGTGACCAGAACTGTACGCAATAATCCAAATGAGGCTGAACTGAAGTTCTGATAAACTGCAACATGACTTGCTAAATTTTATACTATGCACCCCAACTGATGAAGGCAAGCATGCCATATGGCTTCTTGACCACCTTATCCACTTGTGTTCCCGCTTTCAGGGAACTGTACACCTGCACACCTGGATCCCACTTATGTTGATACTACTAACGGTTCTCCCATTTACTGCATTCTTCCATCCTGCATTACATCTTCCAAAATGCATCACCTCACATTTGTCTGTATTAAACTCTAAATGCCATTTCTCTGTCCAAGTCTCCAGCCTACGTATATCCTGCTGTATCCTCTGGTAATTTCCTCGTGATCTGCAGCTCCCCCAATCTTTGTCTTGTCTGCAAACTTACTAATCAGACCACCTACATTCTCCTCCAAATCATTTATGTATGTTTTACAAGCAATTGGGGTCCCAGCACTAATCCTTGTGGAACAGCACTGGTCACAGATGTCCAGTCAGAAAAATAACCTCCCACCACTATTCTGTCTTCCAATTTAAACCAGTTTTGTATCCATGCTACCAGCTCACTTTGGATGCCATGTGATTTCACATTCTGTATCAGCCTGCCATGATGGCAGGTTTTGTCAAAGGCCTCAGTGAAGTCCATATAGACAACATTTACCACCCTACCCTCATCAATTATCTTTGCCACTTCCTCAAAATCTTCAATCAAGTTTATGAGACATGGCCTTCCCTGCATAATGCTATGCTGCCTATTGCTAATAAGTCCATATTTTTTCCAAATGTGAGTAAATACTGTACTTATGAATCTTCTCCAATAATCTCCCTACCGATGACGTAAGGCTCACCTACCTGTAATTCCCCAGATTATCGCTGTTGCTCTTTTCAAACAAAGGAAAAGTGTTGGCTATTTTCTGGTCCTCTGGGACCACTCCTGTGACTGAAGAGGACACAGGGATTTTGTATAAAGCCCCAGCAATTTCCTTACCTGCCTCTTGGCATTCTGGGCTAGATCCTATTGGGTCCTGGGAACTTACCTACCTTAATGCTTTTCAAAACATCCTACACCTTTTTTTTATATTGTAATACCCTAGCATGCCAACATTCCCTTCCCAAGACTCACCATCCACTATGTCCTTCTCCTTTGTGAATACCAAAGCAAAGTATTCGTTAAGGATCTCACCCACTTCCTCCGGTTCCACATGTGAATTCCCTGTTTTGTCCTTGAGTGGACCTACTCTTTCCTTAGCTACCCTCTTGCTCCTTGTATATGTATAAAATGCCTTGGGATTTTCCTTAATTCTGTTTGCAAAGACATTTCATGGCCCCTTTCAGTCCTCTAAGTTCCTTATTTGAGTTCTTTCCTGCTATCTTTGTACTCTTTGAGGGTTATGTCTGTCTTCAATTTTCTAAATCTTACATATGTCTTCTTCTCTTTTTGACTAAGCTCTCAGTTTCTCTTATCATCCAAGGTGCCTGAATCTTGCTGTCTTTAACCTTCAGAGGAACATGCTGGTCCTGAACTCTAATCAACTGGCCTTTAAAAGATTCTCACATGCTATTTTGTGGATTTATCCTCAAACAGCCATCAATAATCTACATTCCCCAGTTCCTGCCGAAGATTGTCATAGTTAGCCCTCCTCCAATTTAATACTTGCATGCGAAGACTACTCTTATCCTCATCTATAAGTAACTTAAAATTTAGATCTATGGTCACTGTTCCCAAAATGCTCCCCCACTGAAACTTTGATCACCTGGCCGTGCTCATTCACTGATACCAGGTTGAGTATGGTCCGTTCCCAAGTTGGACTGTTTACATGCTGTTTCAAAAAAACATCCTGGACACCTAATAAATTCCACCCCCATCCAAGCATCTGGTAGTAAGTGTGTCCCAATGAATATGGGGGAAGTTAAAATCACAAATCACAACAACACTTTTGTTTTCATATTTTTTCTGTAGTCTGTCAACATATCTGTTCTTCTACCAACCTGCTAGCTGTTGGGAGGTCTGCAGTACAATCCCATGGGATGTGATTGCACCCTTCCTGTTCCTGAACTCAACCTCTACATTGTAACTGGATGAGACCTCCAAGGTGTCCTCCCTCAGTATGGCTGTGATATTCTCCCTTTATCATCAATGTAACTCCCTCACTTCTTTTACATCTCAACCCACACAACAGTATCCAAAAAGATATACCTGTTTGAGAGGGGAATGGCCACAGGGGTCTCCTGCATTGCCTGCCCATGCTTCTTTATCTTCCTGGTGGTCCCCCAACAGTTCTCTATCTGTGTAACCCTTACTGGTGGTGTGAGCAACTTGCTAAAGTTGCTACCCACAACATTCTCAGCCTAATGGATACATCACAGTGGGTTCATCAGTAGCTCCAGGCACTCCATGTGGCAAATCAAGAGCTGTAGCTGAACACACTTCCTGGATATGTAGTCACCATGGACAATGGAAGTGTCCCTGAATTCCCACAAAATGCAGAAGCATTCCACAGTGCCAAGTTCTCCTGCTATTTTGAACCTTAACGACTAAATCAACCTTATCAAATATAGACAATAATCCAGGAACTGATTACACAATCTTACCCACTAGTCACCAACCTCAGGTCTCTCACTCCCACCCTCTATTCCTAGCAGACTACAACTACAAAACGTAAGTACTTTATATTTCTCCAGGCGCTAACCATCCCGTCTGCAAACCTTGTTCCTGAGCAGCCGAGTCATATTACTTTTGAGTCGTGACATCACTTTCGGAGTTCGCACCTAGATTCAGCTCTACATTCATTCTGAGTGACCCCGCTGCTCAGATATTTATCCTGATGCTGCTGCTATTCAAGCCCTGGTTTGCTCTCCTTTACTCCGTTGCTGATGCCATCACTGCTCAGACAGACCTTGGCCCAGGCCCCGCTCCTCAGGTATTTATCCAGCTGCCACTGGAACTCCCATTAAGACAGATCAAGATCTCCATACCTACAGGGGGAGATACTCAAACACCAAATCCAGAGGGAGATAAGAATGAGAACCCACTTTTTGTTAAGCCCTCCACAATATGCAAGATGGTTTTCATTTATGAACACAAAGCACGAACACGAAGCAGCCTGCTTCTTTGGCACCACATTAACAAGAACTCACTGCCTTCACCACCGAAGCACAGTGGAAGCAGATTGTCTCAATCTACAAGATGCTTGCAGAAATTGACCATGGCTCTTTAAGACAGCAGCTTCCAAGCCTACAACCTCTGCCACCTGGAAGGATGAGGACAGCAGATACATGTGAACACCAACACCTGTTGGTTCCCCTCCAAGCCACTCACCTTGACTCATCCTGACTTGGAACTACTGCACTGTTTCTTCTGTGTCACCAGGTCAAAATCCTGGAACTCTGTCCTTAAAGGAAGTGGGTTAAGAAGGCTGTCACCAATAGCTTCTCAAGGTTAACTAGGAATAGGCAACAACTGCTGCCACGAAGTCCACTTCCCATGAATGAATAAGATAAAATTGTCAACCAGCAATAGGAGAGCTTTTTATTTCTTCAGTCTATTATAACCCTTTTATGTTATTAAATGCTGAGGTGTTTGATCACAATGAGTTATTCAATTCCTAATCTGCTTTTCAAAATGTAGGCCTATGCATTGATATTTGAGGAATGTTTATTGAAAGAGAGTCTGGTGTGTACATATACTGAAGATTCTTCACATTTGATTGTGATTTTTGATTTGACATAGTTGACTAAATTTGATTTTGAATTTTATTTGGAAGATGAGAATAAACAGTTCTGTAATTTTGAAACTGGTGGAAGAATATGTAATTTTGATTTTTTTAAAAAAAATTAAATTGTAAGTCTGAAGTTATCTGCTTTTATGCTTACAAAATCCATTCAGGTAAAAGGTTGCAATGATTACTTCGACGTGATAGTACTTTCATATCTTCAGTGTTTGGTTGCTATAGTTGCAAACATTAATTAGAATGAAAACTCTTGACGATATTGTCACCACTGTGTGGGAAATGAGATTAAAGCTGCTGAACTTGAAATATTGTCTTAAGATTCATATATGGGGTATTCATACAAATGCTAAAATTCTAAATATGCTGTAAAGGTGCAAACAAGATACATGAATAAAAAAGTGGATTAAATGTTTCAGTGGGAGCAGAGATAAAGTCAGTATGGCGGTAAGTCAGAACATAAAAACCAACGCTGTGCTGAATCCTGATATCGGGAAGATGATTTGGCTGTCATTCTCATAAATATATATCTAATGCAATACATATTTTTTGATAAGGTACTGCCCAAAAGATGCCTTATGAAAGCCCATGATCTTGGGGGTTGTATTTCAGCATTGATAGAAGATTGGCTAGCTAATAGAAGGTAGAATGTTGGGATAAAGGAGGCATTTTCATGATGACAACCTGTAACTAGTGGAATGTCATAGGTGTCAATTCTGGAGCCATGATTATTGACAATATGTATTGATGACTTGGATGAGGTTAGTGAATGTACAATTGCTAAGTCTGCAGATGATGTAAAAATAAATTGCAAGGCAAGTTGTGAGGATGACGGAGTGTGCAGAGGAATGTAGGCAGATTATTTGAGTGAGCAATAACTTGTCAGATGGGATATATTGCAGGAAAATGTGACGTTATGTACTTTGACAGGAAGAATAGTGGGGCTGCATATATTAAAATGGGTAAAGACTGCAGAATTCTGCAATACAGGGATCTTGTGCATGAATCACAAAAAGCTAGCTTTCAAGTTCAGTGGATAATAGGGAAAACAAATGGAATTTTGGCCTTTATTTCAAAGGTAACGGAGTATGAAAATAAAAATTGTACCACCATGGTGATAAGAAATGACTCGAGCAGAAAATATAATATTTTAACATAATTGTGGTTGTCTGTTGATGTCACCTTATTTGTATGTTTAAATTTGCTCCTTTGTTTTATTAATGCAAAATTACAAAACTCAATATGTTCATGAGAAGCTACTAAACCATTGATGTGTACATTTTTGGCTGCATTCTAAGTGGAATGAATGCTAAACTTACTGGATACAGAGTCACTGTTTGGATTCCAAAACAAATAGTTGAATTTTTAAAAATCTAATATTTAATTTTAGATTTCCTGTCTTGTGTGTGTTTTTCTCAATCAAATTACTACTTATATTCATGGGCTTATATTCACAAATATTAAATATGACGCTAAATCTACTTTTTAACTGATTCAATTGTTGCATTTCGGGAGGAATGTAAAGAAAAGATCTTGAAAGGATGTACATGCCCCTTTGAAATTACTATTTACTTTATGTTTTTCCACATTAAGCATTCTATCCTTTGCCATAGTTGATGATTCAAATATGCAAGGATGAACTGAGTTGTGCTACCAATCAGTCCTCTCTCCTGATTATTAATTCCTGCTGAAGATATGTTCAATCCACAATGACTTAACGGAAATCAGAAACTTGGGAACATTGAAATGTAGAAGCAGGAGTAAAACATTCTAGATCTATATTGTGATATCCCCACATAGCATGGTGACATTAGTAATTAAAAATCTATTAGCCTGTATCTTGAACTTAATGGTTGACCTACCATAACCCATTGGGGTAGAGGATTCCAAAGATTCTTCATCCCCTGAGTGAAGAGGTGGTATCTCCTCACATTACAAAATGATTGTTTTTTTATCCTGAGAGTGTCCCCCTTGAATCTAGGCTCCAACACTGGAGATTGAACCTTTTCTGCATCCACTCTCTCTGCCTCTTTAAGAATGTTCTATGTTTTTCCAAGATCACCTCTCATTCTTCTAAACTCCAGGGAATACGGGCCTAGTTTACATGACCTCTCCTTGGTGGACTGTCCCAACATGCTAGGAATTAGTCTGGTGAACATCCATTGTACTGTCAGCATCTGTGAAGGAAAAAACGGGGACCCGAAACGTTAACTCTGTTTTTTCCTTCGCAGATGCTGCCAGACCTGCTGAGCTTTTCCTGCAACTTTGTTTTTGTTTCTGATTTACAGCATCCGCCGTTCTTTCGGTTTTTATCCATTGTACTGTCCCTCTATGGTTTAGTGCAGCCTTCCTCAGACAAGGAGACCAAAGCTGGACACAGTACTCCTGGTGCAGTCTCAATTAATATACTCTTTGTACCTGTACTCGAATAATCTCACAATAAAGACTAATACACATTTACCATCTAAATTGCTTGCTACACCTGCATGCTACCTTTCAGTGAATTATGAGCCAGGACACGCTGGTCCCTTTGGACATCAAATACCTTCCAATCTCTGACCATTTAAGAATTACACTGCACCTTCACTCCCATGGTAAGTGGATTAATATTCGCACTATATTCCGTAGCCATGCTCTTGAGCACTCATAAAGCCTGTCTCAATCCTACATCACACGTGCGCAAAAAGCTTTGGATCAACTGTGTGCTTGGAAATGTTATAATTGGCTTTGACATCCAAATCATTGCTCTAGATTGTTAGCAGGTAGAGCCCAAGCACTGATCCTTTTGGTACTCTTAGTGTTTACAGCCTACTAACCTGAGAGTGATGCATTCTTTGATTTCAGCCTTTTAACCAACCCTCCATCTATGTTATTACATCACCCTCAATCCAACATGCTTTAACTTTATTTACTGATTTCCTCCATGGATCTTTATCAAAGGTCTTCTGAAAATCCAAAAGCAACACATCTACTGTCTCCCATCTCTTCCCCAACCCGTTATGAACTCTGCTGGCATGATCCTCAAAATAGTTTATTGAGTTTATCAAACATATTTTTCTCTTCTTAAATCCACATTGACTCTGTCCAATCAGGCAATTAATTTCCAAATATCCCACTATAGGAAGGATGTTATTAAACTGGAAAGAGTGCAGAAGAAATTTACAAGGATGTTGCTGATACTCAAGGGACTGAGTTATCGGGAGAGGTTGGCCTAGCTAGGACCTTTTTCTTTAGAGTGTAGGAGACTGATGGGGGGGATCTCACAGAAGTGTATAAGATCATGAGAGGCCTGGATAAGGTGAATGCACCCCCAGTCTTTTTCTCTGGGCTGGGGAAATCGAGAACTAGAGGGCATCAGTTTAAGGTAAGAGGGGAAAGAATACATGGGAACCTGAGGGACTTTTTTTTTACATGGAGGGTGGTACGCCTATGGAATGATCTGCCAGCGGAAGTGGTTGAAGCAGGTACATTAATAACATTTTGGACGTTTGGTCAGCACGGACCTGTTTGGGCCGAAGGGCCTGTCTCCGTGCTGTGGGACTCTAATGACTCTAAGATCCAATCATCGCCTATGACCTGATTTTCTAAAGTGTCAACAGCTACCAAGCATATCTTTCAAAATCTTGTTGAACTTTCAAAAAATGTGATACCAGTGCAAATGCATGCATGTATGTTAAATTTAATCTATTTATACTGATTACTGCATGACCTCTTCACCTTGTTTATCAATGCTTTTCTGGAGTGATCTTCATGTTTTTGCTGCTTATGTTTCCCGAGTTCCATTCTTGCAGTACTTTGTCCCCTTGAGACTTCTGCACAGAAAGTGATTAATGCTCTTATGCTCTTTGGAGCATTTTCTAAAGCCTGTCACAAGTTATTGAACCGTGGCAAAACATCTTATTCTGTTCAATATAGCATGTATCTAGAGAGGGGTCAGACGCAGAAATTGAAAAGCCAAACCTTGCATTTAATTTGTTTTGAATGTCCACTGAAGACCTTTTCTCTTGAAACTAGTTAGAATGTCGAACTCTGCAGCTTTAGGCTTAATGGGAGTTTGTGGATCAAAAATACTACCTGATACTGCAAATGTGTTTTTTTCTGATAAAAAGGATCTCCTATTGTAAGCCTTTTGTCACTTCTAGTGTCTCATTATTTTGTGCTTGTGTAGATTTTAAACTGCTAATTTTCCCTTCCATTTTCATTCTTTACAATTGCCAGAGAAAACAAACCAGAATTCCACCATTCTCCTGTAATCTAAGGATTGTTCCACTTGTATCTGCTAGTTGTTCATAGGGAATCTTTGCATGAGATCTTGCCAGAGGGTAAAGTCCAATTGTCCTCTGACTGGACGTGATTTGCTGCCAGCTCCAAGTTCTGGCTTCCAGAGTCCTAGTCATATTTTCATTCTGTTCCAAATGTCCGCTGATTTCCACCAAATTTACAGCTATTCATTCATGAGATGTGGATGTCATTGGCTAAGCTAGCACTTATTGCCTATCCTTAATTTCCCTTAGCACTCGGTGGTGTGCTGTCTACTTGAACATTGCAATCCTTGGACAAGAGTTCTCCGCCAAAGAATTTCTAACTTCTGATCTGCTGTTGTAGCCTGATGACTATATTTAGTCTTAACTTTTCTGAGTGCAATTATATTAGTTGTCATCTTGTAGTCTTGCATATAGTCGCTTAGAAGAGATAGCACAGAAAGGAGCCAATCAGGTGCCTAATTGTTGTGCTATTCACCCATTCCAGCTACGTTGTCTCCATCTTTCAGTATATTTTACTATTTTTCTATCATGAACTTGTCTAATTTAGTTTTGAAAGTATCTAAGGTATTTATTGTAATCACTCTTTGTGTTCCACTTCAAACTTGTGAAGAAATACATCTTCTCTCTACTTTTGGATTGATTAATGGCTCTTGTATTTATGATGAATTCACTCTACATCTGCCCTGTCTTTTTTTTCCTTTTAGGACTCTTGGTGTGAGGTGGATGGTTACTATGAATTCTGAGTAAAGAGAGAGGGAGAGGGGGAGAGAGAGAGAGAGAGAGAGAGGGAGAAAGAAAGGGAAAGGGAGAATAATTTTAAGAGATGGTTATAAAGTCAATGAAAAGGAATGACAAATAAAAGTGTTTTGTTTTAGAAATGTCCAGAGTCCACATTCCACATCAGCAATCATCATTAGTTAGTCTGTTGGTTAGTCTGTGGATGATAAGAGATTAATTACCCTCTTGAGCATTCTTGCTTTCCCATTTTCAGTCTTCTTCATCCACCTGTGTAGGCAGTCCTGCGCACCATCATTCCAGATGCTGAGGTCAAAGCCAATCTTCTTCAAGTAGGCTTTCAGGGTATCTTTGAAATATTTCTGCTGGCCATCTGGTGTTCTTTGACCAGTTCTGAGCTGAGAGTAAAGAGTGTTGCAAATGCTTTAGCCTTTTTTTAACACTGATGTGCTAGGGACCCTCATCAATGGGGATAGGGATTTTTATAGCACCTTCACCTCCTGTTAATTATTAATTGTCCACCACCATTCATGACTGCCGTGACAGCTCTGTAGGGCTTAGGACTGATCAGTTACCCCTGTCTATTAATTCTGCTTACATTGCTTGGCATACAAGTAGTCTGCTGTTGTAGTTTCAGATTGACACCTTTTATACCTAGGTATTGCGTGGTGCTGCTCTTTGCATGATCTCGACTCTTCATTGGACCAAATTTGACCCCCTGACCTGGTAGAAATGAAGAGTAGGAAATAACCTGAGCCAGGGGGTTATTTATCCTAAAACTATGACATCTCTTTCAGATTTCCCCCACAAGGGGAAACATCTACTCTACGTTTACTTTATCAAACCACTTTAACATCTTGTAAACCTCAATTATATTTCCTCTCATTCTTCTACAAACTAGACAGTATAGGCCAGACTGCTCAATTTGACTTCATAAGACAAAATCCTCATCTCTATAATCAATCTAATGAACCTCTGAACTTCTTCTAATGCAACTACATCCCTTTTCAACAAAAGGGACCAAAACCATATGCAGTACTCCAGGTGCAACCTCACTAATGCTTTGTACAGGAGCAAAAATATTTCCTTCCTTTTATATTCTGTTCCTTCAGTAATAAATGCCAAAATTCCATTTGTCTTCTTTTATTACTTGCTGTACCTGCCTAGTAGTTTTCTGAAATCTATGCATGATGACACTCAGATCCCTCTGTACTGAAACACTCTAAAGTTTCTTTCCATTTAGATTAATATATCTTTCTATTCTTCTGACTAAAATGGATAAACTCTCACTTATCCATGTTAAATTCCATCTGCCAAATTTTGGCCCATTCACCTAACCTATCCATGTCCATTTGAATTTTTTAAATTGCAACTTGTCCTTGATGGCTAGTTCACCCACTGGGAGGGAACAACATTCCTGTCTGGTGATTGTTACATGGTGTCCATTCATCTGTTGTCATAGCATCGGCATGGTTTTGCAAATATACCGTGCCTCGGAGCATCCTTGCCTGCAGCGTATGAGATAGACAACGTTGACCAAGTCACATGAGTATCTGCCATGCAGGTGGTGGGTGGTGTTCCCAAGTGTGATGGTAGTGTCCCTGTCGAAAAACCATGTTTTGCAGAGGTAACCATGACAGGGTTGTATAGTGTTGTGGTCGATGTTGTCCTGAAGGCTGAGTAGTTTGTTGCAAACAATGGTCTGTTTAAGGTTTGGCAGTTGTTTGAAGGTGAAAAGTGGAGACATGGGGAAGATCTTGGCGAAATGCTCATCGTCATCGATAACGTGTTGAAGACTGTGAAGAATATTGCGTAGTTTCTCCACTCTCAGGAAGTACTAGATGACAAAGGACACCCTATTGGACATATCCCGCGTCTGTCTTCGGAGGAGGTCATTATGGTTTTTCACTATGGCACATTGGAACTGGTGATTGATGAGTTAAGCATCATATCCCATTCCTATGAGGGTGTCCTTCAACACCTTCAGGTGACCGTCACATTCCTCCTCATCTGAACAGATCCCGTGTATGTGTAGGGCTTGTCCATAGAGTAAATAAAACCAGTCTGACTCTAAACCAAAAATAAAACCAGTTTGACTCCAAACTAAAACATAAACAGGTTCTAAGCAAGACCTCACACCTAACATACATTGTCTGACCTAAAATGTCACCTCTTCTTTACACTGTCAAAACTTTTAGTTCTCGCAGGGCAGTGACTTGAAAGAAATTTGGGGATTTACATATACATATTAATCAAATAAAACCTTCTAACTGATTAAAGATTTAACAGCAACTTAGGGTTGTTTAATATGTCCTCATCAGTGGTGTGACCCTTTGATCTTTTACTTATAAATTCTGTGTCTGTGCGCTTCTTTCTCACTTCACCTGAAGAAGGGGCTACACTCTGAAAGCTTGTGTTTTCAAATAAACCTGTTGGACTAGAACCCAATGTCGTGTGATTTCTGAGTTTACCTGCTATACTTCTTTCATTGAAGTAAATGCATTCCAGACCTCCAGTCCCCTGGAGCCCCGTGACATCCTTCTGCCTGCTCTTACTCTGCACTATGTAAAAGTCAGTCTCTCTTTTGTCCCCACTCCCTGCACTTACTGGCCTGGGGGTCCCACCCCCCCCGCCACACTAGTTTAAACCCTCCTGAAGAGCTCTAGTAAACCTCTCACCCAGAATATTGGTGTCCCTCCAGTTCAGGTGCAACCTATCCTCTTTGTACAAGTCCCACCTTCCCCAGAAGATATCCCAATGATCCATATATCTAAAACCCTCCCTCCTTCACCAGCTCTGTAGCCATGTGTTCAGCTGTACTCTCTGAGAGTACTACTGTGGTAGTCCTGTTTTTTAGCTTCCAACCTAACTCACTGAATTGCCTTCACAGGACCTCTTCCTTCTTCCAACCTATGTCATTTGTGCCAGTGTGCAATGACTCCTGTCTGTATTCCCTCCTGCTTCAGGATGTTCTGTATGCACTCAGATACATCCAGGACCCTGGCACCAGGGAGGCAACACACCATCTTAGCGTCTCATTCATGGCTACAGAAACACCAGTCTGTGCCTCTGACTATGAGTCACCTCCTACTGTTGCTCACCTAGACTTTGCCCCACCCTGCTCTACAGCAAAATCAATTGTGGTGCCACAAGCCTAGCTACTGCTTGTACAATCTCCTGAGAGGCTATCAACAGTATACATGTTTGAGAGGGGAGTAGCCACAGGAGACTCCTGCACTACCTGCCTACCTCTCCTGGAAGTCACCCATCTATCTGCCTGGATCTGTAGTCTGACCACTTCCCCACAGCTAGCATCTATCACTCTCTCTGCTACCAGTATACACCACAGACTATCCAACTAATTCTCCAACCCAACCACACAGTCCACTCCTTGACACCAATTCCTCATCGATATTCATTCCAGTCAAGGTGACTGCAGCACTGCCTCCCAGAATTCCTCTCAGTGATGTCTCTGCCACCCTCTGACTCAATGCTCCTCCTTGCCTCATTCACTGAGGGTGTCCTGTCATGATCCGCTCCCCAGTTGTGGTGACTGCAGTGCCGCCTCCCAGAATTCCTCTCAGTGATGTCTCTGCCGACCTCTGATTCAGTGCTTTACATCTTACCTGAAAGATTGCACCTGTAACAGCCAAGCACTCCCAGGGACTCCCTTAGTATTGATCTTAAGCATCTGTCTATGTCTTGTGCTTAAGTTATTAGAATTGGGCTTGAACACACAGCCTATTTCAATACCAATCCACAGTTGCACAAAGGTTGCATAAAAAAACCAAGTTCCTAAATCAATGTTCAAAATTGTTGCCATGCAGCATTTTAAAATAGCTTTTTAGTATAAATTAAGTAGAATATCTGACATTGCAGAATTTCACAAGGAGAATTTTCTAGCTATTTTAATGGCTGTCTCTTGTCAAATTGTGGTAGAATACTGGAAGAATATAAAACTAGATGGTGGTTAAACTTTGAGTCATTGTGGTCTGTGCCAAAATGTGGTTTTTTAAAGTAGTTCCAATCCTCTCGAAGACTGTTAAACAACATAACCACTGCCATTACATAACCACTAATATTATAAAATTTACTTAATTCTATTACTATTGATTGTCCTAAGTATAACAGGATGAAAATGAACCAAATCATTAAGGCTCTAATATTCATCATCAGTGGGCTAACTGCTTAATTCGATAAATTGTGTTACCCACAATTTATTCCAGTTTCTACTTTCCAGTAGTTAAATTTAATGCTCCCTGAACATATAATGAGTGCGTAGTGCTGTGGAATTCTTAGCTGATTGGAGGAGAGGACCTTTGGCATTCTGTGAAATGAAGTAACCTCAATACATAGGGCAGCATGGTGGCTCAGTAGGTAGCACTGCTGCCTCACAGCACTAGGGACCCAGGTTCAATTCTACCCTTGGGTGACTGTCTGTGTGGAGTTTGTATGTTCTCCTTGTGTTTGTGTGGGTGTCCTCGTGCAGGCCAGGTGGATTGGCCATGTTAAATTGCCTGTGGTGTTCAGGGATGTGTAGATTAGGTGGGTTGTAGGAGGATGGGCCTGCATATGATATTCCTGAGGGTTGGTGTGGACTTGTTGGGCCAAAAGGATTCTACAATATGAAAGTAAACCTTTATATTAATAGAAAAAAGCAATGTGGATTGTGTTCAATTCCCTTACATTCTAGGAATTGTGATATTTTAAATCTAATTTATTTCTGGCATTACTGACTGTTTTGCATCAAAGCTTCCCCTCACTTTAATCTGAAGAATTACAAATGTGGATAATAAACCTTATTTATTATGATATCAAGACTTCTAATATTTTCAAAATAAGAACTGAAAGAAGTGCAGATGCTATAAATCAGGAACAAAAGCAGAATTTGCTGGATTAGCTCAGCAAGTCTGGCAACACGTGTGAAGAAAAATCAGAGTTAATGCGTCCGGTCTGGTGACCTTTTCTCAGAACCCTTTCCTCTAATATTTTTAGCTTTTCTTTTCCCTCCAGACCATTTTATTTAACTGTACGACAATTTCAACTCCAATTATGGCACTGGAATGTATTTCTTAATTATCTCACTGTATGTGAAGAGTTTGAATATAGAATTATTTTTGAGTGTTATTTCTGGTAGATTTAGAAGCAAAGCATCTGTATTTTACCCTGTCAGTGACAGGCCACAAAATCTGTACGGGCTCAAGTTTAGAATGGGGAGTATATGCATTAAATTCAACCATCTTGTGCAACGGTTAGTGTGATGAAAGATATATCACTCATATATTCATATTAACTTTGGAAATTGAATTTTAATATAAAGGCAATAAATGTGAATCATTTCATAGAATCCGTACCATGTGGAAACAGGCCATTTGGCCCAACATGTCCACACTGACCCTTGGAGCATCCCACCCCAACTCATTTCCCTATTTCTGCATTTCCCCATGTCTAACCCACCTAAACTAGACATCCCTGAACACTATGGAAAATATAGCATGGCCAATCCACCTACCCTGCACATTTTTGGACTGTGGGAGGAAACCCATGCAGACACAGGGAGAATGTGCAAACTCCACGCAGTCACCTGAAGGTGTAATCGAACCCTGGTCCCGTGAGGCAGCAGTGCTAACCACTGACCCACCGTGCTGCCCTATTTCTGTGAAGGACTTTAAGTCACCAGCTAGAAAATGTTTTTAAGGATGTATCAAGACAGATTTCATTCTGGAATCTGACATCTCCAGTAATACCAACAGCTGGGATAATAACCATAGTGGGGGAGTGTGACCACAGTGAAGTAGTGGAATTAGAAAGTGCACAGGAAATTGGCTAGGCATTTAACAGAAATGTCAATGACATGGTAAATGCCAAGAGGATGTTTCCGCTCATGGGAGAGCCTCAGACCAGATGTTATCATCTCAGGTGAGCCAGTTTAAGACTGCGATGAGAAGGAATTTCTTCTCTCTGAGGGTTGAGTGTCTTTGGAACTCCATGCCACAGAGAGCTGTGGGGGCCATGTTCTTGTGTATGTTTAAGGTTGAGATAGATAGATTCTTGATCAGTAAGGAAATCAAGGATTATTGGGAAAAGGCGGAAAAGTGGATGAGTAGAATGTCAGATCAGCCATGGTCCTATTGAATGGCAGAGCAGGCTTGAGGGGCCAAACAGCTTACATCTTTTCTTGTTTCTTATAGTTTCATAGCCAGTTGAGAGGACATGAACACTATATTTTCCACTTGACAAATGCAATATAAAGTGTATAAATGTGAGTTTATTCACTTTGGTGGCAAAAGCAGGAAGATAGGTTATTATCTGAATGGTGACAGTTTAGACAGTTTAGGAAAAGGTGAGATGCAATGAGACTATAGTGTCATGGTGGAACAGTCGCTGAGGTTGGCAGGCAGATACAGCAGGCAGTGAGGAAAGCTAATGGCATGCTGACCTTCATAGTGAGCAAATTTCAGCATAGTAGTAAGGATGTCTTGCTGCAGTTATGGGGCCTTGGTGAGGCCGCACCTTGAGCATTGTGTGCAGTTTTGATCTCCTAGTCTGAGGAAGGACATTCTTGCTATTGAGGGAGTCCAGCGAAGATGCACCAGACTAATTCCTGGGATGGCAGGACTGACATATGTAGAGGGACTCGTCAACTGGGCTTGTACTCACTGGAATATAGGAGAATAAGAGGGGTGGATCTCATAGAAACATATAAAATCCAAATGGGACTGGACAGGCTAGATGCAGGAAGAATGTTTCCGATGTTAGGGAAGTCCAGAACTAGGGGTCTCAGTCTAAGAATAAGGGGTAAGCTATTCAGGACTGAGATGAGGGAGAATTTCTTCATTGAGCTGTGAACCTGCGGAATTCTTTACCACAGGAAGTTGTTGGAACCAGTTTGTTAGATATATTCAAGAGGGAGCTAAATGTGACCCTTATGGCTAGAGGGATCAAGGGATATGGAGAAAAAGTGGAATGGAGTACTGAAATTGCATTATCAGTCATTATCATATTGAATGATGGTGCAGGTTCAAAGGGCTGAATGGCCCACTCCTGCACCTATTTTCTATGTTTCAATGTTTCCATTTGATAATTGCTATGCTTCATATCAGCTTGATCTATGTAGAACATTGGCTTTATAATCGTTAATATCATTTCTAGAGCAAGTTGTATGTTGATTGCATGCATTGGAAGTGACAAGGTGGGCTTTGTAAACAGAAGGCATGTAAATTTAGTTTAAATCTTAAGTTTTTCTTCATCACTGAGAACTGATTGCAACATACCTTAAAAAATTCCATTAAAAAATTCACTATTCTGCAAATTTTTCTGTAAGAGTAATTTTAGTTTCAACGTTTATTAGGCAGTGGTTCCAACAAGGAACTGTTACTGTAGATTTTCCTGTACCTAATATCACTAATGGACTTGAGCAAGTGTCGAAGATTTCAGTTCTACGTCAGGGTTAGCTGTAGAAGGCACCTTTGTCTGGGCCAGCTTTAAACTTTTCAGTATTCATCAAAGTGTAGACTGCAGTCCTGCTGCAAAGACAGTTTATGCATGAGCTGCTACCTTTAAATTTTATGTTGGAACATCTGTTGGATTGAAAATAAGAGCTGAATACTGTAAACTGTTTTGACGAACTCGATGGGTACCAAGTTTTGTAAAACTTCACCCAAAACTACTTGTAGGCAATTAGTTCTTTTTCTCAAAATTCTCATTTAGTAGATGGTTTAGCTGACATTGCATATAAAGGGAGAAGAAAATATTAGGGGCAACAAAGTTATCCAGAAATGTGTGCACAGCATTCATTCATTAAAACAGTTCTGCAATTGTTCCAGGCTGGCAGTTGATTACAGTACAGTAGTTCAGATGTTGGAAAGATCAACAAATGAAAAATATTTTACTGTTCTCCATGAATTAGCAACAACAAGGTTTAACTGTAATATGGACACAGTGCAACCAAGCAGGTCTAATTTCAGTTTATTTGCTGCCAGTTCCTCCAGTAGATCAGATAGATCATTATTATGAGGCTGATTCCTTTGAGCACAATTACATGCTGAGATCAATCTGCTAATTTCGGTGGTGTATTAACATTTCTAGGCTACATTATGTGCAGCCGAAAATAACATCTTCATTACTTGTGCTTGTTTTGTCAATCACTTTAATTCTTGTCTTTCTAGTTACTGCCACTTTTGTGACTAAATATTTGTTTCTCCTTGCTTACACGATCAAACTATCCTTGGGAACACAGGGATAGGAGTAGGCCATTCAGCCCACCCAAATTGGTTCTGCCATTCAGTACGATCATGGCTAATCAAACGCTGTAATGCCTTTTATCCACATTGTCCCCATAACCCTTTATGCCATTGGTAATCAGAAATCTATCGATTTCTATTTCAACATACTCAAAAACAACTTTCACAGCTCTCTGGGGTAAAGAATTCCAAATATTCACAAATTTATCATTAAAAAATCTCCCCTCATTTCAGTCCTAAATACATGTCACCCCTCCACCCAACCAAAATTTTAAACAGTGTTCCGTGGTTCTAGAACTCCAAGCAAGGGAAATACCTTACTTGCATCTACCCTGAATATTACTTTAAGCATTTTGTAGATTTTGATAAGATCAGCTCTCTTTCTTTGAAACTCAAGAGAACACAAGCCCAGTTTGTTGTATCTCCCTTCATTGGACAGTCCAGCTATACTCCTTTTATGGCAATATCTTTCCTGAGGTCAGGAGACTAAATCTGCCCATAGGACTCCAGACGAAGTCTAATCCAGCTCCCTCAGAATGAACAGGATGTCTGATACTCCTATTCTTATCTGTCAGGCAGGGATCCCTGATTGGGATTGTTAATTTCCAATCAGGAAATGCTTATTCTACGAGGTCCACCTGGCTGACCTCGTTACAGCCACTACATTCCCTCCCCCTTTGAGCCCGAGGTTGTAGGCTGGTTCTTTTTGTTGTAGCTCCTCCTGGGGCATTTTAGCACTGGGTCAGGTTCCTCCAATTCTGGCTCTGATACGGGTGGCATGTAACGCACAGTAGCTTGCCTCTGAATAACTGCGTCTGCAGCGTCTTGGAAGAAAGTCATCCTCTTTAGGTGGAAAAGGCATTGAGGCACTGGCATCCACCGTGGCCATCTCAGATTCTGCAGTGTCTTCAATGCACGATGGAGAGGGAGAACCCAAGGGGTCCAGAACTGTCTGAAAGACTGCTCAGGAGCCAGGCATATTATGCTCCTGCACTGTTTACAAGTTTGCAGCTTTCATTTGGTCCACATGCTTGTTCAGGACCGTCGTGCCTGTTCAAAATTTATATGTCACTGGATCTGACCTCACGTCGTCCATGCCCTCTTATCCATGCAGTGCCATTCCTGTATTTCCTACACCAAAATTTGTCCCCGAAAGTAAACTGTCTCTCTTGCTCAGCTCAGTCTTATGTCTGGCATTTGGTGGTCCTGATGCCATTTCACCGTCTTTCCCCTTGGAAATGATCGCATAGTCAAGCCATAGCTTTCAGGGAAGTGAAGAAACAGCTGTCATCTTCTAAGGTGTTTGAAAATAGAACATAAGAGCAGGTGAAGGCTATTTGACCCTTCAAGCCTGCTCTGCCATTCATCACAATCATGGCTGATCATCCAACTCAATAGACTAATCCTGCTTTCTCTCCATAAACTTTGATTCCATTCGCCCCAAGTGCTACATCTAGTTGCCTCTTGAATACAGTCAATATTTTGGCATCAACTACTTCCTGTGGTATTGAATTCCACAGGCACATCACTCTTTGGGTGAAGAAATGTCTCCTCATCTCCATCCTAAATTGTCTACCCCGAATCCTCATACTTTGACCCCTGGGTCTTGACACACTCACCTTCGGGAACATCCTCCCTGCATCTGCCCTGTTCAGTCCTGTTAGAATTTTGTAAGTCTCTATGAGATACCCCCTCATTCATCTGAACTCCAGTGAAAATAGTCCGAACCTAGTCAATCTCTCCTCATATGTCAGACGAGGCATACCTGGAATCAGCCTGGTAAACCTGTGCTGCACTTTCCCGAGAGCAAGACCATCCTTCCTCAGAAAAGGAGACCAAAGCTGCACACAATGTTCAAGGTGTGGTCTCACCAAGCCCCTGTACAACGCCACAACACATCCCAGCTGCTCTACTTGAAACCTCTCGCAATGAAGGCCAATATACCATTTGCCTACTTTACCACCTGCTGTACCTGCATGCTTACCTTCAGCGACTGATGCACCAGGATGCCCAGGTCCCACTGCACGTTCCCCTCTCCCAACTTACAGCCATTCAGGCAGTAATCTGCCTTTTTGTTTTTGCTTCTAAAGTGAATAATCTCACATTTATCCAAATTATACTGCATCTGCCATTGATTTGCCCACTCACCCAACCTGTCCAGATCATGCGGAAGGATTTCTGCATCCTCATCACAGTTCACCCTCCCACCCAACTTGGTATCATCTGAAAACTTGGAGATGTTACAGTTTGTTCCTTCATCCAAATCATTAATATATATCATGAATAGTTGGGGTCCCAGCACCAATCCCTGTGGCACCCTACTAGTTACTGCCTGCCAATTTGAAAAGGACCCACTAATTCTTACTCTTTGTTTTCTTTCTGCCAACCAGTTTCCTACCCATCTCAATACACTTCCCCCAGTCCCATGTGCTTTAATCTTGCACATGAATCCCTTATGTGAGACATTGTCAAATGCTTTCTCAAAGTCCAAATAAACTACATCGACTGGCTCCCCCTTGTCAACTCTACTAGTTACATCTTCATAGAATTCTAATGGATTTATCAAGCATGATTTCCCCTTCATAAATCCATGCTGACTCTGTGATCCTGCAATCTGCAAGCCACCCTCCAATCTGCAGGGACTGTTCTAGACTCTATAGAATCTTGGAAGATGACCACTAATGCATCCACTATTTCTACAGCTACTTCCTTAAGTACACTGGGATGTAGATTATCAGTCCCCGGGGATTTATCGGCCTTCAATCCCAATTCTCTACTAATATGGATCTCCCTCAGCTCTTCCCTCTCACCAAATCTTGCCTCCTCCAGTTCTGGTATTTGATTTGTGTCCTCTTTTGTGAAGACAGAACCAAAGTATACATTCAGTACCTTAGCCATTTCTTTGTCTCCTATTATAGATTTTCCCGTTCCTGTCTGTAGGGGACCTACATTTGTCTTTACCAATCTCTTTCTCTTCACATACCTATAGAAACTCTTAACGTCGGTCTTTGTGTTCCCTGCAAGCTTACTTTGGTACACTATTTTCACCTTCTTAATCAATCCCTTGATCCTTCTTTGCTGAATTCTAAACTGCTCCCAATCCTCAGATTTATTATTTTTCTTGGCCAATCTGTGTGCTTCTTTCTTGGATCAGATACTCTCTCATATTTCCTTTGTCAGCCATGATTTGGCCCTCTTACCCATTTTGCTTTTGTGACAGACAGGAATAAACAGTTGTTGCAGTACCCCCATGCGTTCCTTGAATGTTCGCCATTCCTGTCCACTGTCATCCCTTTAAGTAACTCCCCCCAATCTATCAAGGCCAACTCACGCCTCATATCCTTGCAGTTTCCTTTATTAAGATTTAGCACCCTAGTCTCCAAATCAACAACCTTACTCTCCATCTTGATAAATTCAATCATATTAAGGTCACTGTTTCCCAAGGGGGTCTCACACAGCTAGATTGGCAATGGCTCCCTTCTCATTACGCAGTACACAGTCTAAGATGGCATGCTCTCTAGTTGGTTCCTCCAAATATTTGTCAAAAAAACCATCTTGTGTATACTCCAGGAATTCCTCCTCAGCAGCATTGTGGCTAATTTGATTTCTCCAATCTACGTACAGATTAAAATCACCCTTATCTCATGCATCTCTAATTTCCTGTTTAATGCCTTTCTTGACATGTCCACTGCAGTTTGGGGGTCTGTATATGACACCTACTAATGTTTTTTGCCCCTTGGTATTTCTCAACTCTACTCATATTATCAGAGCTAACATCCTTTCTCACTGTTGTGTTAAATTTCTCTGTAACCAGCAATGTCGCTCTGCTACCTTTTCCTTTTTTGCCAGTATACACCAAGCAAGATCTGTTATAGACATGTAATGCCTCCCCATACAGAATGACGATAGTATAGCTCACATATGAAGGGGAACACCTAATAGTGTATGCATCCAGGACTTTCACATCAGTGGTAACTGAACCAGTTGCCTCTCATAAGAACTAGAACCGAAGGTGTACCCTGAATCTGTGAAGGTTCCCCGGTACAGGTTCTCAGTCTAGCCAAGGTATTGCATAAACTTAAGGGCAGGAGTCCAGAGTGAATTTTGTTAATGACAGTGATTGCAGAAGCAAAACTGGCCACACCAATATCTGCGTCCATTAGATCCAGGTGACCATTTAAGCAGATGTTTATTTTGATTGGTTCTGATTTGGACGTTGCTAAGCAATTTAACTGTTCCAAGCCAAATGTAGGTGGACTTTCCAGGGTTTGCACTCTCCTGGATACTGGCCTATGAGTTGTCTTACTCAGTGTGGGTCTAGTGGGATAATTTTGCTGTCTCGAATCCATGTACCGGCAACAACTACGATGGCTTGCAGGCCCCGGATCCTGAAGAAAATGTAAACGATTTGGCTGAGGTTTGGCTTTGTTCTGGGGTTTTTGCAGTGGGCTGACCAAGAGTCCCTCTGTTCAGAATATGTCCTGAGTGAGGCTATGCAATTGCCTGCACTCAAGTTGTGTTCCCCAAGCTCAGTCGGACTGGTGAGGGTGTCCACTTCCGTTGGATTACCCTGCTATTCATATGCTCCACTTGCCGCATTTTCCAAAGATAAAACCAGTTGTTGTGCCTGTTTGAAGTCCAGTTGGTCTTCAGCTAGTAGGCGCTTTTTCATGATTACATATTTAATCCCATATACCAAATGGTCTCTCACCATCTCATTAAGGGTTAAACCAAAGTCACGTGACTGCCAGTCATCTTAACCTAGTCAAAAATCACAATACAGATTCCCCTGGCTCTCAAATTGCCAAGTAAAACCAATAGCATCTCAGAATTAGTGGAGGCTTGAGGTTGTAATATTCCTTAATTAAAGCCATCAACTCTTGAAAGGTTTTAGCGTCTGGTGTCTCAGGGAAAGTTGCACTCCTGATAACAAAAAAATCTTGCAGGTCCACAACCTGTCAGAACTACTCATTGCTTTACATCTGCCCCACTGTCACATGCTCAGAAAAAAATAATGCATTCTTTCCACATATGGGCCCGGTCTTTGACGGCAAGATTGAACGAATCAAGCCTCCCAAATAACTACGTGATGCCAGAAATGCTTTTCCCAACACAAAAGTGACTGTTGCGAGCGGATTTCTTTAGCAGCATGCTTTTCTTTGTCCAGCACTCTAAAAGCTTGTGATTTCAAATAAATCTGTTGGACTATAACCTGGTGTCGTGTGACTTCTGACGCAATCAGTGAAGATAGACAATAGCACAATAATCCTCAACACTGATGTCCCACAAGGGTGTGTTCTCAGTCTCCTACTATACTCCCTGTACACTTATGACTATGTGGCCAAATTCCATCCAAATGCCATCTCCAAGTTTGCTGGTGACACAACTATTGTAGGCCGGATATCAAACAATGATGAGTCAGAATACAGGAAGGAGATAGAATGCTTGGTGTCATGGTGCAAAGATAACAATCTCCCTCAATGTCAGCAAAACTAAAGAGCTGATCATTGACTTCAGGAAGAAAGAAAGACATGTTCCTATTTACACCAATGGAGCTGAGGTGGAGACGGTCAAGAGCGTCAAGTTCCTAGGGGTGACAATAACAAACAGTCTGTCTTGGTCCTCTAATGTGGATGCAACAGTCAAGAAGGCACAACAATGCCTCTTCTTCCTCAGGAGGCTAAGGAAATTCAGCATGTCCATTAGAACCCTCACCAACCTTTACAGATATGCCACAGAAAGCATTCTATCCGTATGCATCACGGCTTGGTCTGGCAAATGCTCTTCCCAGGACTGCAAGAAACTACAGAAATTTGTGAACATATCCCAGACTGTCATGCAAGCCAACCACCCCCACCCCCCCACCTATCCATGGACTCCATCTGCACTTCTCGTTGCTGCAGAAAGGCATATGATCCGTATGTCCTATATGTTGATCTACCTGTGCTCTTCTCGATTATTAGGAGAGGAATTGAATACAAATGTAAGGAGCTTATACAAGGCACTGGTAAGTTCACATCTGGACTATTGTGTACAGTATTGTTCTCTTAAGGAAGAATGTAACAGCATTGGATGCACTTCAGTAAAGGTTTACTGGACAGATCCCTGGAATGGATACATTGTCTTATGAGGAAAGGATAGAGAGGTTAGCTTGTATCTTTTAAGCTTGGAATTTAGAAAACACATGACTTGATTGAAGCACAATATCCTGAGGGGTCATGACAGCTTAAAGTGTAGGATGTTTCCTCTGAATGAGAGAAAATGGACCTATGGGTCACGGTTTCAAAGTCAGTGTTGCCCATTTAAAACAGAGATTGGTTTGTAATTGGTTATCTGCATGTTCATCCTTTGCTGGATCATTAGTTTAGTTTCTGTGTTAACAAAATGCAAGTGAAACCTATGGATGCTGAAAACTCTGAAACAAGCAGCATGCTTGAAGAAATGTTTTAAACGTGCATAAAGCCAGTAAGCATCTATGGAGACAATAGACAGTCAGTTCTTCAGAGATCAACCCTTTTGAGTTTTTACCTCTTCCCTCCAGTGTTGCTCACTGATCTGTGTATCTTTGCAACATCTTTTTTCTTGTTTTCTTGATGCAAGTTGAATCAGCAATATAAATCATAAAGTCCTTGGTAAATTAAATACTGATTAGTTTCTTTCTTGTTTAATGTCTTCCATTTCAGTTTTCTTGTGACAATTTTATGAGGCCATCAGTGCAGAGGTGGCCTTTGTCAGAGTTGCACTGTCCTCCTGAATCCAGATCTTAGATATTCATTGATAACTTTGCAGCTGTGACTTCAATTTATTTAATGTGTAGCGTACAGAAAATAAAGGATGTCATCCAATCATTTTGCAAACTGTACAAAAAGCTGATTAAATTTATAGCTGAACTGAGTTTGCACATCATTGATAATGTACTTGCTACTCCTTTATTTGTCCTTTACCCTACTGAAATTTCAGTAGCAGGGGTCACTAACTTTGCTGACTGCATGAAAGCTTAACAGAATATGCCACTGATGATTACTGGAGCCCCATGCTGCTATAGAATTTACAGTTTTGAAGCTTACACTAGCTAATGTGGCCTGTTTTGATACTCAGAATTTGGGGTCAGGGTTTGGCAGAGTACAGTGGATGGCTCACTGGAGTGGAAGTACAGAGGTAATGGAAATAACATTGATATATTACTTTCACAGTTAAAAATAAATGAACGATTTTAGCTTTGAGCTTTCAGAAAATCACAGAATCATACATTGCAGATGAGGTCATTCAGCCTATCAATTCTGTACCATCTAAACAACATTATGACATTTGATGTGCTCATCCAAATACTTTTTAAATGTTGAAAGTTTGCCTGCAGTGCATTCCAAACCCCAATGACGGTCTGGGTGAAAACAACTTTCCTCAAATCCCCTGTCAACTTCCAGCCTTCTACCTTAACCCCTTTGTTACTGACTTTTCATCTAAGAGGAACAGCTGCGTTCTAACCACCCTTTTCAGCCACTCAATCTTATAAGCCTCTAACGGTGCCCCCCAACTCAACCTTCTCTGCTCCAAAGAAAACAATCCGAGCTTTTCCAGCCCTCTCTCCATGGCTAAAGTGTTCCATCCCAAGCAACTTCCTGGTGAATCTTCTCTGCACCCCTTCCTGTGCAATCACATCCCTTCTATATTGCGACGATCAGAACTGCCTCATTACTCCAGCTCTGGCCTAACCAAAGTTCTGTACAACTTCAACATAATCTCCCTGTTCCTATAATTATGCTTGACTTATAAAAGCAAGTGTCCCATATGCCATCTTAACCACCCTATTAACCTGGCCTGCCATCTTCAGTGATTTGTGCACAAACATTCCAATTAGAGGCCTTGCTGATCTTCCATTATTTTTATTTATTATTTTCCCAGTTTTGCTTTAGACCTGTGGCCTGGGAACTGTGAGCCAAAGATATTGCGTGTAACAGGTTGTATTAAAAGAAAAACTGACCAAACAAGCTTTGTTTATTCAGGAGGCCAGGCCTGGTAGTTAATTGCAAGTGGGCTCCTGATCAAAAGGTCGGCATGGACAAGTTGGAATGAAGAGTCTGTTTCCGTGCTGTATGACTCTGTGACTAAGTTATAAGTATTACTGCCTTTCTCTGAATAAACTGTAACGGTGATCCTGATTGACATATTCAAAAAATTGATCAAGAATCTCACTTGAATTTCACTTGAGTAATCTGGCCAGTTTTGTTATTTTCTTTTATTTAGCTGCTTTTTGTGTTTATCTGACTGTCTTTTGTGTGATGGGATTAAAAACAGAGGTTTTTGGATTTACAACATAAATCAATTATTTTACTTTATTGTTTAATTTTGCTGTAATAAGGTTCTTGTATTGCTAATAATGTGTTAAGTCATTTGTTTAAGCTACAAACTGGTGTTCAGGATTGATTATTTGTGAAGGGTGGGTTTAGTTATTCAAAAAATCTGGTAGGAACCATTGGGATTAATTTTGAGGGCCTTTGAAGGTTTAAATCTTACTGTGTTGCAAAAACAGAAGGAGAAGAGCTGATTTGGTCTGGTAGGCAATGAGGTTTCCTTGCCAATGTTTAACCTGAAGCCATGAGACTTCATGGGGTCACAGAATTAATCACAGAATTTATTGATAGTATTTCTGATTCACAAAAGTTTAAACAATTACTTAAATGATACATGCTATATTAAGGGGTAGGTGATGGCCTAGTGATATTATCACTAGATCATTAATCCAGAAACCCAACTGATGTTCTGGGGACCCAGTTTGGAATCCCACCATGGCAGACGGTGGAATTTGAATTTAAAAAAGTCTGGAATTAAGAATCTACTGATCACCAAGAAATCATTGCCAATTGTTGGAAAAAAACATCTGGTTCACTAACATCCTTCAGGGGAGGAAATCTGCCACCCTCACCTGATCTGGCCTACATGTGACTCCAGACCCACAGCAATGTGGTTGACTCTCAACTGCTGTCTGAAATGGCCCAGCAAGGCATTCAGTTGTAACAATTACTGCAAAGTTACAAAGAAGTGGAACTGGACAGATCACCCGGCATCGACCTAGGCACCGGAAAAAACAACGGCAGAAACAGCCCTGTTGACCATGCAAAGTCCTCCTGACCAACATCTAAGGGTTAATGCCAAAATTGGGAGAGCTGTCTTACAGACTAGTTAAGCAAAAGCCTGACATAGTCATACTCACAGAATCATACCTTACAAACAACATCCCAGACATCACCGTCACCATCCCTGGATATGTCCTGTCTCACTAGCAGGACAGACCCAGCTGAGGTGGTGGCACAGTGATATACAGTCGGTAGGGTGTTCCCCTGGAGTCCTCAACATTGACTCCGGTCCTCATGAAGTCTCATGGCTTCAGGTTAAACATGGGCAAGGAAACCTCCCTGTTGATTACCACATTCCGTCCTCCTCAACTGATGAATCAGTACTCCTCAATGTTGAACAACCCTTAGAGGAAGCACTGAGAATGGCAAGGGCACAAAATGTACTGTGGATGGGGGATTTCAATGTCCACTACCAAGAGTGGCTCGGCAGCAGTACCACTGATTGAGCTGGTTGGGTCCGAAAGGACATAGCTGCTAGCCTGGGTTTGCAGGAGGTGGTGAGGGAACCAACAAGAGGGAAAAACATACTTGACCTCATCCTTACTAATCTGCCAGCTGCAGTTGCATTGGTCCATGACAGTATCAGTAAGAGTGACCATCACACAGTCTTTGTGAATACGAAGTCCCACCTTCACATTGAGAATAACCTCCGTTGTGTTATGTGGTACTATCACTGTGCTAAATGGGACAGACTTTGCACAGATCTAGCAACTCAAAACTGGGCATCTATGAGGCACTGTGAGCCATCAACAGCAGTAGAACTGTGCTCCAGCACAATCTGTAACCTCATGGCCCAGCATATCCCCCACTCAACCATTACCATTAAGCCAGAGGATCAAACCAGGTTCAATGGAGAATACAAGAGGGCATGCCAGGAACAGCACCAGGCATCCCTGAACATTAGGTATCAACCTGGTGAAGCCACCAAACAGGACTACTTGCACGTCAAACAGTGAAAGCAGCAAGTGATAGAGCTAAGCGATCCCACAATCAACGGTTCAGATCTAAGCTCTGCAGTCCTGCCACATCCAGTCGTGAATGGTGGTGGACAATTAAACAACTCACTGGAGGAGGAGGCTCCACAAATATCGCCATGCTCAACGATGGAAGAGCCCAGCACATCAGTGCAAAAGATAAAGCTGAAACACTTGCAGCAATCTTCAGCCAAAAGTGTCAAGTGGATGAACGATCTCGGCCTCCAACAGTGGTCCCCAGTATTACAGATACCAGTCTTCAGCCAATTCGATTCACTCCACGTGATATCAAGAAACGGCTGGAGACACTGGATACTGCAAAGGGTATGGGCCCTGACAACATTCCGGCAAGAGTACTGAGGACTCGTGCTCCAGAACTTGCCGTTCCCCTCCCCAAGCTGTTACAGTACAGTTACAACACAGACATCTACCCGACAATGTGGAAAATTGCCCAAGTATGTCCTGTACACAAAAAGCAGGACAAATCCAACCCGGCCATTTACCGCCACATCAGTTCACTCTTGATCATCAGTAAAGTGATGGAAGGTGTCATCAACAATGTCATCAAGCAGCACCTGCTCAGAAATAACCTGCTCAGTGACGGCCAGTTGGCTTCCGCCAGGGTCACTCAGCTCCTGACCTCATTACAGCTTTGGTTCAAACATGGACAAAAGAGCTGAATTCCAAAGGTGAGCTGACAGTGACAGCCCTTGATATCAAGGCTGCATTCGATCGAGTGTGGCATCAAGGAACCCTAGCGAAACTGGAATGAATGGGTATCAGAGGGTAAACTCTCCGGTGGTTGGAGTCATACCTGACACATAGGAAGATGGTTGTGGTTGTTGGCAGTGAATCATCTCAGCTCCAGGACATCTGTGCAGGAGTTCCTCAGGTTAGTGTCCTCGTCCCAACCATCATCAGCTGCTTCATCAATGACCTTGCCTCCATCATAAAGTCAGAAGTGGGGATGTTCGCTGATGGTTGCACAATGTTCAGGACCATTCATGACTCCTCAGATACTGAAGCAGTCCATGTTCACATGCAACAAGATCTGGACAATATCCAGTCTTGGGCTGACAAGTGGCAAGTGACATTCACATCACACTATAACTATCACACGCCAGACTATAACTATCACCAATAAGAGACAATCTAACCACCGCCCCTTGACATTCAATGGTGTTACCATCACTGAATCCCCCACTTTCAACATCCTGAGGGTTACTATTGACCAGAAACTCAACTGGACTCACCATGTAAACACAGTGGCTACAACAGCAGGCCAGAAGCTAGGAATACTGTGGAAAGTAACTCACCTCCTGACTCCTCAAAGCCTGTCTGCCATCTACAAGGCACAAATCAGGAGCTTGATGGAATACTCCCCACTTGCCTGGACGATCGCAGCTCCAACAACACTCAAGAGGCTTGACACCATCCAGGACAAAGCAGCCGGCTTGATTGGCACTGCATCCACAATCATTCATTCCCTCCACAACCGACGCTCATTAGCAGCAGTGTGTACTATCTACAAGATGCACTGCAGAAATTCACCAAAGATCCTCATGCAGCACCTTCTAAATCCATGACCACTTCCATCTAGAAGGACAAGGGCATCAGATATATGGGAACACCACCACTTCTAAGTCACCCACCACCCTGATTTGGAAATATTATCACCGTTTCTTCACTGTCGCTGGGTCAAAATCCTGGAATTCCCTCCCTAATAGCATTGTGGGTCAACCCACAGCAGGAGGACTGCGGCGCTTCAAGAAGGCAACTCACCACCACCTTCTCAAGGGCAGCTAGGGATGGACAAGAAATGCTGGCCAGCCAGTGACACCCACATTCCACAAATGAATAGAAAGAAAAACAAAATCCAAAAAAAAGCAATTACTAATAATAATTAGATGTGCAGATGTTGTCCTTCATAGAGCCTTTAATGTGATTCCGTATTTTTAATTTTGATTTCCCAAGACTTAGATAAGTAGATGAATTACACATAAGACAATTTCAGTACTGCTGTTCTAAGAGCATCAGTGAGTATCAAACTGATATTTCATGATCCTAAACTAGCATTAAAGATAAATATGGATAACCAAGTACTATTTCAGTCCATCTATCTGAAAGACCCTCTGATACCCCATCCAGTTATTTTAGTTATTCTGTTTTGTCAGTGTCCTTTAATCTACGAAGATCATAACATGTCTCCATTTTTTTTGTTTAAAACTTCCCCTGACGTTAGATGCAAAAGATAAGGCTGAAGCATTTGCAACAACTTTAGCTAGAGGTGATGACTGGATGATCCATCTTGGCCTGTTCCAGAGTTCCCAATATTATAGATGCCAATTTTCCAACTGTTCAATACAATTCACTCACTTCTCTTAAAGTTGCCTTAGTTTCAGAGGACCATCAGGCTGCTTTCTCATTAGAGAGACACTACTGGTAGTAATTTAACCTGATGGTCACTACAACTGGATAGAGGATTGGCTGACTGGCAGATGGCAAAGTGTAGAGATAAAGGGGTCTTTTTCAGGATGGCAGCCAGTGACTAGTGGAGTTCCATAGGGGTCCATGCTGGGATCCACAACTATTCACATTTTACATCAATGACCTGGACGAAAGAACTGAAGGCATTGTTGCTATGTTTGCAGATGACACGAAGAGAGGTGGAGGGACAGGTAGTGTTGAGAAAGCAGAAGGACTTGGACAGGTAGGAGAGTGAGCAAAGAATTGGTAGACGGAATACAATGTGGGAAAGTATGAGGTTATGCACAAAGAAATAGAGGCATAGACTATGTTCTAAATGGAGAAAGGCTGCGGAAATCTGAAACACATTGGGACTTTGGTGACCTAGTTCACGGTTCTCTTAAGATTAGCATGCAGGTTCAGTTGGGAGGCAGGAAGGCAAATACAATTTTAGCATTCATTTCAAGAGGGCTAGAGTACAAGAGAAGAGATGCATTTGGAATATTGTGAATAGTTTTAGGCCCCGTTTTGGAAGTTTTAGAACTTGGGGGTGGTGGTGTTCCCATATATCTGATGCCCTTGTCTTTCTGGATGGAAGCGGTCGTGGGTTTAGAAGGTGCTGTCTGGGGATCTTCGGTGAATTTCTGCAATGCATCTTGTAGATAGTATACATTGATGCTACTGAGTGTCGGTGGTGGAGGGAGTGAATGCTTGTGGATACAGTGCCAATCAAGTGGGCTGCTTTGTCCTGGATGGATGTGCTGGCATTGGAGGGAGTCCAAGGGAGGTTTGCAGGAATGATTCTGGGAAGGAAGGGCTCGTCATACGAAGAGTGGTGAGAACTTTGGGTCGGTATTTGATGGAGTTTAGAAGGGTGCAGTGGGATCTGATTGAAATTTACAGAATATTGAGAGGCCTGGATAGAGTGGATAAGCAGATTTTTCCACTAGTAGAAGAGTGCAGGACCGGAGGGCACAGCCTCAGATTGAAGGGATGACCCTTTAGAACTGAGACGAGAAGGAATTTCGTTAGCCAGTAGGTAGTTAATCTTTGGAACTCATTGCCCCAGGTGGCTGCAAAAGCCAAGAAATTGAATGTGTTTCAATTAGAGGTAGGTTTTTGATCGATAATGGAATCAAGGGTTATGGGGAGAAGAGAGGAAAATGGGGCTGATAAACATATCAGCCATGATTGAATGGCAGAGCAGACTTGATAGGCTGAATGGCTTAATTCTGGTTTTGTGACTTATGATCTTATGGAACCAATCAACATGGGTGAGTCTTAAATGAATACTTCTCATCTGTATTCACAGAGGAGTAAAACATTGCAGCTTGGGTATATCATTTGGGATAGTGAGGTTCCAGAACATGTTAAAAATAATAAGGATGAGGTATTAGATGTTTTGGCAGGCATACATGTGCATAAAACCACAAGGCCTGATGAGATATATCTCAGGCTGCTATGGGAGGCAAGGGAGGAGATTGCTGGAGCTCTGGCAGATACATTTAAAACTTCGCTGGCCATAGGTGAAGTTCCAGATGACTGGAGGATAGTCAACATGGTTCCTTTGTGTAAGACGGGCAGCAGGGATAGGTCAGGTAATTGCAGTTTGTCTGATGTCCGTGTTAGGGAAATTATTGGAAAAAGTTTTAAAGGACAGGATTAATCAATACTCGGAAACACAAGGATTGATCAGGGATAGTCAGCACAGATTTGTTAGAGGGAAATCCTGTCTGACTAATTTAATTGAGTTTTTGAAAATGTGACTAAATATATTGATTGAGGGTAGCGCAGTTGATACGCGTATGACAAGGTCCAATGTGAAAAACTGGTCCAAAAGATAAGACCCCATAGGATTTAAGACAAGTTGGCAAACTGGATCCAAAATTGGCATACAAATACAAGGTAAAAGGTGATAGTGAAGAATTGTTTTTGTAATTGGAAGCCTATGAACAGTGGTGTACCACAGGATTTGATGCTGGGACCCTTGCTGTTTGTTACGTATGTTAAAGACTTTGATTTGAATATAGAATGTGTAATTAGTAAGTTTGCAGATGCCACAAAAATTGGGGGTGTTGTTCATAGTGAGGAGAATGATCTCAAGCTGCAGTGTGATATTGATCAGCTGGTAAATTGGCAGAGCAATGGCAGATGGAATTTAATCCCTGTAAATATGAGTGATGCATTTTAGGATGTCTAATAAGGGGAGGATATACACAGTGATGGCTAAGTTCTTAGGAATACTGAAGAACAAAAGGACCTTGGCATGCAAGTCCATAGATCCCTGAAGATGTCAGCAGATAGAGTGGTGAAGAAGGCCTATGAGACTTGCCTTCATGAGCCACAGCATAGAATGTAGGAACAAGGAAATCTTGTTACAATTTTCCAAATCAGTGATTAGGCCACAGATGGAATACTGTGTGCACATTGAATCGCAATACTGTTGGAAGGATGTGATTACACTGGAGAGGGTGCGGAGGAGATTCACCAGGATGTTGCCTGGGATGAAAAGTCTCAGTTATAAGGAGAGATTGGATAGACTGGATTTGTTTTCCTCAGAGCCGAGGAAGCTGAGGGAGTATCTGATTGAGGTATACAAAATAAAGATAGAGTAAATCATGAGAATCTCTTTCCCCATGGCAGACATGTCTAAGAGCAGAGGGCATGAGGTTAAGGTGAGGAGTAACTGATTTGAGCAAGATTTGAGACAAGAATTGAAAAAGATTTTTTCACGCAGAGGGTGGTAAATGTATTTTTTTAAATTCATTCATGAATAAAGGGCATTTAGCATTGGACAACAAATGCAAGGCCAGTGAGGCTAATTGCCCAGAGGGCAGTTAAGAGTCAACCCCATTGCTGTGGGTCTGGAGTCACATGTAGGCTAGACCAGGTAAGGATGGCAGTTTCCTTCCCCAAAGGACATTAGTGAACCGGATGGGTTTTTCCTGACAATTGGCAATGGATTCATGGTCATCATTGGACTCTTAATTATAGATTTGTATTGAATTCAAATTCCACCGTCTGCCCCGGCAGGATCCAAACCCAGGTCACTCGAACATTACCTGGATCTTTGGGTTAACAGTCCAGTGAAAATACAACCAGTCCATTGCTTCCATCACATTTTCAAATATATAGAATATGCTGCCTGACAGGATGGTGGCAGCAAGTACACTTGCAACATTGGAGAAGCATCTGGATGCGTACTTAAAATGCTATGGCATTTAGGCTCTGGACCAAGTGCAGGTAAATGGAATCAATGTAGAATAGAATCCCTACAGTGTGGAGATGAGCCCTTTGGCCCAACAAGTCCACACTGACCCTCAGAGCACCCCCTAACCTACACGTACCTGAACACTACAAGCAATTTAGCATGGCCAATCTACCCAGCCTCCACATCTTTAGACTGTGAGAGGAAACCCGAGCACCCAGAGGAAACCCAGACAGACACAGAGAGAACATGTAAGCTCCCCGTAGACAGTCACCTGAGGGTGGAATTGAACCTGGGTCCCTGGTGTTGTGAGGCAACAGTGCTAACCACTGAGCCATTGTGCTGTAGTTTGATTTTTGTTGGTTGGCATGGACATAGTGGGCTGGAGGGCTTGTTTCTATGCTGTGTGACTCAAATGCCATGCTCTGCATAACAAGGTCGAGCAGGTAGAATTTCAATTAAAGGATAAACAAGGCACAGATTCAATTCTGGCAAAGCTGAAGAGGGCCCTCTTGTGGTGCAGAGATATTGTCCCTGCCCCTAGACTAGCAAGGCCTGGGTTTAAGTCTCTGAATAGGTTGATTTGATAAATAGGTTTAGAAGAGAAAGCAACCTTACTTCCCCTTATTTTTGTCCAGAACACCCTTATTAAGGAAAGTTTATTTGAGTTGCACTAGTGTTTGGATTATTTTGGAGTACGTGCAATGACCACTCATCCCACACAACTCTCCTGTATCGGAGGAGGTTTCAAATTGCAGCACCGGATAAACTAGGGTGATTTTTTTTCCTGTTATTCATTCGTGGAACATGGACATCACTGGCTGGCCAGTATTTATTGTGTCTGTAATTTTGTAAATGTTATCCAAAGTGAAAAGTCTAGGTTGACTAAAGGATTTTTTTTCATTCAGTGCTTGTTCATTTTGTGCTGTTAATCTTTGAATCTGAATCTGAGAGAATCCTTATGCTGACTGCATGCATGGTGGATTTTAAAAGTTAAAATTAATTTTTAACAGAAAGTAATTGTTCCCGGTAGTTAGGAGCATCTTAAGTTAGTCATTTAAACATCCCGACGCAATTGTATGACCAGCAATATTATCAAACCTTGTGGCCAACACTAAATGGAAATGTATGTCAAGGAGTGAATAAAAGCTTTTGTGTCATTTTGGTTGTTAAGTCATTAATGAACCAATCAAGCACAATGCAAATCATAGCTTCAAAGTTAGAATGTAAGATTGAATCTAAAGATTTGATTCCAGAATGTTATCTCTGCACCATGTTGTTACATTTTTTGTACATAACTAGCTACTTGAAGGTTTGTACATTGCAAAATAAAATGTTTCATCTCTATTACCTGACATGTTACTTGAAAGGCAGAAATTAAAATAACAAAACAGCTTTGGTTTAACTGTTATTAAATTAATTCCAGTTCTAGTTATCTTTAAAGGAGTCTTCTTATTTTTCTGACCAGTGAATCCTTTCTCACCTTCAAATATCACATAAAAAAATAAACTTTTGCCTTTACTGACTGGTTCAAGGTGCAAGCTGGGGGCAAGTTTAAAAGAGATTTGCGAGGCACGTTTTTCACACAAGGGATGGTGAGTGCTTGGACTGCGCTGCAAGAGGAGGTGGTAGAAGCAAACACAACAGCAGTATTGAAGAAATACCTGAATAGAGGGATATAAAGTCGGTGGAGTGGTGGACAGTGTGGAAGAATGTTGCAGGTTGCAGGGAGACTTGGATAAACTGCAGAATTGGGCTGAAAGGTGGCAAATGGAGTTCAATGCAGATAAATGTGAGGTGATGCACTTTGGGAAGAATAATAGGAAAGCAGAATACTGGGTCAATGGAAAGATTCTTGGTAGTGTGGATGTGCAGAGGGATCTTGGTGTCCAGGTACATAGATCCCTGAAAGTTTCCACCCAGGTTGATAGTGCTGTTAAGAAGGCATATGGTGTGTTAGGTTTCATTGGTAGAGGGATTGAGTTCCGGAGCCGTGATGTCATGCTGCAACTGTACAAAACGCTAGTGCGGCCTCACTTGGAATATTGTGTACAGTTCTGGTCACCCCATTACAGGAAGGATGTGGAAGCATTGGAAAAGGTGCAGAGGAGATTTACCAGGATGTTGCCTGGTCTGGAGCGAAGGTCTTATGAGGAACGACTGAGGGACTTGGGTCTGTTCTCATTGGAGAGAAGAAGGCTAAGAGGAGATTTAATAGAGACCAACAAAATGATCAGAGGATTTGACAGGGTGGACAGTGAGAGTCTTTTTCCTAGGATGATGATGTTGGCTAGTATGAGGGGGCATAGCTGCAAATTGAGGGGTGATAGATTTAAGACAGATGTCAGAGGCAGGTTCTTTACTCAGAGAGTGGTAAGGGCGTGGAATGCCCGGCCTGCCAATGTAGTTAACTCAGCCACATTAGGGGCATTTAAACAGTCCTTGGATAAGCATATGGATGATGATGGGATAGTGTAGGGGGATGGGCTTAGATTAGTTCACAGGGCGGTGCAACATCGAGGGCCGAAGGGCCTGTTCTGCGCTGTATTGTTCTCTGTTCTGTATATGGATCCTGTAAGTGAAGACAGTTTTAGTATGGAAGGGCAAAATGTGTTGGCGCTGGATAAGGCCGAAGGGTCAGTTCCTGTGCTGTATTGTTTTTTCGTTCAAGACAACTCAAAATGGAAGACTTTTCTTTGGTTAGTGATCCACTTCAAATTAGAGTCCCTCCAGCAATCGAATACTTCAGAGTTGCAATTAGGGAGTAAATTATGAAGTTGTTGGAACAAATAAATGAGAAATGGGTATTATTTAAAATCTGGTTCTCTTTATTCTAAGAAATCCTCCCAAATGCAGCCATCTACCACAATGTGTTTTTACAGCTCAAGTGTACCTTCCAGCAACCACCATATTCAGAATGCCAATCTCAGTACTCCTGGGTTCATTATGCTGCCACTGTCTGACACCCCTCCTCCAATCTTTGTTTGGGAACCTTCCTCAAGGCTACACTTACCCTTCCCATTAAGATCACATGTGGCACCTCAACTTCATTCTTTTCTATTCTCTGTAACTTTGCCAATTATGTTATACCTACTCTCAAAGTCAAGATTATTTTTCAACATTACCTACCACATTGCGCTCCACTGTTGCAATGAGCTTGGTGAGTTGTAACATTCAAATGAGCTTTTATATAGTAGGAGTAGGCTGTCCAGTCCCTTAAACCTGCTCCATCATTCACTAAGATCATAGCTGGTCTGATAGCCCCAAATTCTTGTCCATCCCTATGTTTATAAGGAAACTTCCTACCTGTGCCTTAAACATATTCATAGACCGTGCTTCCACTGTCTTTTGTGGAATATAGTTCCACACACTTATGATCTCCAGAGACAAAACAAAACTTGCCTCGTTTAAATGGGACACCCCTTGCATTTAAATATCTTTGTTTTAAATTTCGCTGTTCTGGATTTTGTTGCTCCTCAGGCAGGTCTCCATTTCCTTCTCACTGAATTCAAAAATGCAATAGTCTTAGACAAAAGTAGAAATTCCAGGAAAAGCTAGAGCTTTTCCAGCAATTTCTACTTTTGTCTCTGATTTACAGCATCCACAATTCTTTCAGGTTTTATTGCAATAGTCCTATCTCACTCTCAAACTGAGTCTTATGATCTTTCTGTGAAACTTAATGCATACTCCTTGCTCCTTGCAGGTATAACGTTGTTCCTGTAGAACAGTGCCTACCCCTTAGCAAATTGTCCTTTGTTTAAAAGTTCACAAAAATATTATGTGCACCCATAAATATATTAATTAATATTTGGATGACACATTTTCAAAATATAAAAAAAATTTGTGATCTCAGTTGAGAGCAATAACTTTTTAAAAAATTGAACTCTGAAATTTCGATTATTTACTACAAGAATGAAGCCCCAAGATTCCATGTTTAAGTCAAAAAGAGATAATATGATATTTGAATAAAGCAAATACAAAAATGAAAACAAAACAATGAACTGCAGATGCCAGAAATCTGAACAGAAACAAAAATTGCTACAGAACCTCAGCAGGTCTGGCAGCATTTCTGGAGAGAAACCAGAGTTACTGTTTCAAGTCCAGTGACCCTTCTCACCAAATTCAAAATGTTAACTCTGCTTTCTCTCCACAGATGCTGCCAGACCTGCTGAGTTTTACCAGCAATTTCTGTTTTTGTTTCAGAATATTAAATACTACCTTGGGTACTTCCTATAATCTAACATTCAGAATTAGATGAAATCAGATCAGAATAAGATAAAATTAATCAATGAGTAAATTTGTGGTGTTTGATAAACTATAAATTACACGTTGACATGTACTGCTAAAATTAATTTTATGAATTGGTTCACCAGTTAACAGCATATACGATATCAGTCTTGATCGCAAATTCCCTCAAAACATGGGTACAGTCTTCACCACAAATAGCACATGTCTGTATAACTTTGTTTATGATTTCTGGATGATATAGATCCACTGATATTGTCTTCAAGTAACACACAGCTGCATCAACTATATCTTTGCTTATACTCAGCTTTTGGAATCTAGCCTGTCATCTTCAGTACTACACTGGAATATCTTTTATTAAGCACTGAAGGTTATGTCTCAATTTGTATAGTTTTAACAAGATTTGGTTCACAGACTCAGTTTTCTTATAAATTGGGAGTGTTGGTGTTTGTCTTTCAATGTTCACTTTTCAGTTAGGATCTGCCTCAAAAACACAAGCTTTGTAACTACATATCAATATGGAGATTATTATCTAACTTAAATTCAACAGTATCCACTTGTAGCGTGGAGGGAGATCTTTGTTCCTGGCTGAATTTGAAACATTATTGTATTGCACTTCTAAATTGCATCCTTGGATCTTCGCAAGTAGACAACGTAGTTGTGGAGATCCACTGTGAGAGGTTTTTGTCACATTGTTTCCTATAATTTTAGGTTGCTGTGAATATTATGACTTAATTAGGAAGTGTGCATTGATAATCAGACCCCACTATTCCACAAGCTGTCATTAAATGTATAAAATCTCAAAAGGACCACCAAAATGACCAATTTGCCTGACTGACTGCTACTCAGGATAATCTTGGCATATTGTCATATTGTCTATTGTAATTGAGGTCTGCCACTTGAATGGAGGTAAAATCTTCAGCTTTTCTGACACCATTTGAATAGATGTGTCAGATTGATCACATGCACTGTCTGGTTGGAGTCTACAAACTGTGACGTTGTAGTTAACAGTTGTACCTCAAAAACAGGCTTGCATGCTATGGATGGAAATTTGGACATCATTCGTTAGTTGCTTCTCTTTTCATGGTGCTCTGGAGAATTATATTGCAAGTTCACTTGACGATTATCAGATCAACCATGATCTCATTGAATGACAGCATTGACTCAGGCTAAATGACCTACTTTTGCTCCTATGTCATATGGTTGGCTTTATTGAATCTGAACCTGTACCTTTGTGACAACATATATTTCTCAATTGGTCAATAGTTTCATCTGAATACTACCCTGTTTATCCTGAAATTGACTCTGGATAATTGATTGGAGGATTTGATTCTTTGCAATTCATTGTTTTCCAAAGCACTAAGAAGTTTGACTGCCTGTTTAGCTTTATTAGCAATGTGTTGATCTATGAAGTGAAGATTAATCTTTTTTAAATAAGCCATTCAGCCCTTTGAGCCTGCTCTGCCAGTCAATATGATCATGGCTGATGATCCAACTCAGTATCCTTTTCCTGCTTTCTCCCCACATCTATTAGCACTAAGAACTGTAGTAAACTTGAAGACATTGTATTTTGGACTCGATATTCTGACCAAGAAGCCTTTGCCCACCCTCCTATTGATCCTGAACTTGCGTCTGGATTATAGGCATTCTGTTATACTACTTATACGGTTGACTGGCTGACATACTAACTCGTTGATTGCCTGCTGACTTGCTGAATGTACAGAGAGTAAGATAATGACCTCATACTAGCATGTCAGATACTGTGGTGAAATCTGGTTCGTCTTAAAGCTGTAGTGCCTTTCTAAGAACTGTGCACTAATGCAGCAGCCACAATATTTATACGCTTGGTCCAGTTCAATTCTGACTCAATAGTAGCCCCTGAAGTGTTGATAATGGCAGATTCAGCATTTGTAATGTCATTGGAGTGGCCCAGTGCTCTCACACATAACTGTAAGCATGCACAGACATGCCTATACTCATGCACACCCTCATGGCACACTTTTAAGAAGTTTCTTTTATGTCGTCATGAAATCTATGACACTGTTTTTCCTCTGACTTGTTATGCACTGATTATTGAGATAGCCACTTATAGCCTGCAAAATAATTTTAATTTGCGTGCACCTTAGTTATATTAAACAGAGGTTGGATGCAGAATTTTTCTGCCACTTTGCAATACACTTGCTGACTGTAAATATCTGAAATACTAAAGAAGATTCCTTCACTAGACAAGTAGAAAATCTTTATTTTCTACGTTTTTGTATTTCTAATGAATAGGTTGTAATTGATAAAATATTTTTGTAGCATTTGGTATTTATTTCATATCTACAATATCTCCTCATTCTCTCCATTTTCTGCATGTGGAATGGATCATAATTAAGTATTAAGACAGGGACATTGCTGTTCTGATCAACTGTGCTCTGTCACTCATCTAAATTTGGGACATTGACACTTCTGCTGTTCATCTGAACCTTCTGAACATGAGTGCAGAGGATAGGCACAGTGATGGAAGCTATATTAATTCTTCAGGTGCTACCTTGAAGAATCAGATTTGAAATCTAAGAAAATCCTGAAAAGACTAAATGGTTACTTTCAAGGACTTGGAATAGGTATACTAACATGGCATAGCCTAGCTGTTTGCATACTCCAGTCAAAGTTCTTGCATGATCTTCCCTGTTCTGGCAGGAATATTGGATATCTACTACTTGTTGAGACTTACTTTCTTGGTTTTGGTAGGATATAGAAAGCACTCTACTCTTGTGCAATGACAGTTACTATATACTGGTAGTTTACTCCATGCAGTGTTTAGCCATAATTAACCAGTTAGCATTAATCCACTAAACTTAATGCAGAAATATCAAGTGAAGGAAGTATATAGCCCAGAAGGGAACCAGTTGTTAAAAGACAATGCTAAGTTGCACGGGGCTTCAAATCTTCTACAAAGTATAGCTGTAAAGACCAGAGGCTCTTTTTTTCACAATGAACCATGTTAAACTACAAATGAGAAGTGTTTCTATTTCTCCCTTCGCAAATTCATTCATAATTAGTCCCCAAGCTGCTTCTTTTGCATATTGGTCACATTGTGCCTTTGATTAGTTGTATAATGTCAGATTATATCTGTGTGTCTTTTTGAACAATATACTTCATTCCCTTTAATGCAAAACTGCAGTTCCAGCACCCTTGGGTGAAGTGTCAATTTGTTACTAGTTTTTAGCATTGGAGGTAATTGCTTCAGACCTCATTCTCTTTTCAGTTGCTGTTTTTCAGCACAGCATCCTCCTGATGGTACATTTAGTGACATCTCCATGGAAACCTAAGGAAATTGGTGCTGTGCAGGCAAAAAGAATAGCAAATAATTTCCAGTTACATCAGTAGTTCTCTAATTGATTGTAATGATCCTCGTAATTTACATATTTTCCAGAGAAGCAAGAATAATTTAAATTGTGACCATTTGTCTCTTGAATAAAACAAAACTAGTTCCAAAAGCTAGAGGCAACAGCTAAACTTTGTCATCTCCTTATGTAATATGTTTCCCAGCTCTGCCTGTGAAAAGTCCAACATAATCTAATGATCCACATTATTTGAACATATCTCAACAATATTTGGAGATAAGTTATGGAATCATTATTGATTAGAAGTAATGTCATCAAAATTTTACATCCTTTTCAACAGTTGTACTTTTCATGGGTACCATCTTGACAGACTTGAATCAGAACTTGATGGTATTGTGCTTAATGTGATTTGATGCCAGAAAGACGGGTCAGGTCACCAGACCAAGATAGGCTTGGAGCACTTTGTTAAAATTTCAGAGCTTTGGCACTGTTTTACGTATTTGTTTCAGATAAAGGCTGAGATGAGTCAGCTTTCCTCATATCAGTACTCTGTATGTGGTCTGCTATCACAGGTGCTTTGATTGTTAATGTTTGTAATTGTTTGTGAAATGCATGTGATATGTCTCAGCCAACTATAAGTACATACCACTAATTGCCCTTGAATAGGTGGTAGAGGGCTATCTTCTTAAATCACTACAATCCATGTGGTGTAGGTATATCCATAATATTGTTTGGGAGGGAGTTTCAGGATTTTGACCCTGTGACAGGGAAGAAACAGCAATATTGTTTTAAATTGGTATAGAGTGTGGCTTGGAGAGAAACTAGCAGGTTTCCTTTTATTTGCTGTCCTTGGTCTTCTAGCTGATAGAAGTTGCAGGTTTGGAAGGTGCTGTTGAAGGAGCCTTGCCAAGTTGTTGCAGTGCATTTTGTAGGTAGTGTACACTGGTACTGTTGTTACTGGTGGTGAAGGGAGTGAATGATAAAGGTGTTAGATCAGGTAACAATCAATAAATTGTTTTATCCTGGACGGTGTTGAGCTTCTTGTGTGTTGTTGGAACTACACTTATTCAGGCAAGTGTGGCATATTCCCTTGCACACCTGATTTATGTTCCATGCAAGGAAGTGGCTTTGAGGAGTCAAGAGGTGAGTAATTCACCACAGGTATCCCAGCTTCTGACCTGCACTTATCTGCTGTTCCATTTCAATTTCTGTTCATTGATATCCCCAGCATGTTGATAATGAGGGGATTTTGTCATGGTAATGCTATTGCATGTCAAGAGGGTTGATTAGATTTTCTCTTGTTGGAGATCATCATTGCCTGACACTTGTGTCACATGAATGTTACTTACCACTAAAAGACCCAAGCCTGCATTGCACATAGACATGAAAGGTCACGAATGAAGCAGTTAGTGATGGATGGTTGATAGTTGACAGCCAAAATTGGGTAGTTAACCACATTGTGAAATTTTACTTTGACCAAATTAGATACAAACAGCACATGTTCTTCCCTGAAGTACATTAATGGACTAGATGGGTTTTTAAAAACAAATTCTGAGAGTGTTATGGCCACCATTACTAAGACTAACTTTTTATTCCAGGTTAATTAATTCATTGGATTTTAAATTCCACCCGCTGCCATGGTAGGATTTGAAATGTTGTCTCTGGAAATTACTTGACTGATGATAAGGTAATGGAGATTTTCTCTTTAAAGTTGGTCATAGGAGAAAAACAAACTGGCCGTGATTGTGTTGGTAGCAAGAGGGAGGGGAGGAAAAAGTGCTGGTGCTCACAGTGGTGGAAGTTGACACAGTGAGCTACAGCTGCATTGACACAACACAACATTTCAGTAGTAGGTTTTCTGAGTAATGCGTTGGGGAGACCTATATTATTTAATTAAGCTGTGTGTTTAATTTGAATTACTGGAGTTTTCATAGACGTTCCGTGTATTACCTTTTCCAGAATAGTATTCCTTTCCCTGTACTCCAACAATTGACTTTGGGACCATCTGATTCTCTGTCTTCATGATGTTTCAAAGCCATTTTAGAGTTTAGTAGCCATTTCTGGGCAGCACATTATGAAAGCACAATACCATCAAGTTCTAATCTGATTCAAGTCTGTCAAGATGAAAAGTACAACAGTTGAAAAGGATGTAAAATTTTGATGACATTATTTCTAACCAATAATGATTCTGGGCAATTTTCTGGGCAATCTCAGAATATAACTTTTGTCACTGTGGTAGATATTAGTGGTTCTTGTACTTCGAGGTTGGATTCGGACCATAATCGAGCAAGTCGACATTACAAAAGGGTGAAAGATAGCAATGGTGGGAGAAACAAAAGCAATGATGGAAGACGGAACTTTGTGGCAATGTTTTAGGAGATTTTGAAATGGGTGGTGTGTAGATAGTGCCATGCTTATTTTGAAGGTACAACAAAGCAGCCTGTCAAGTAAGTCATTGTCAATGACCAGGAGGCTACAGAATCATAGAGTTGTACAGCATGGAAACAGACCCTTCAGGCCAATTTGTCCATGCTGACCCGACATCCAGTATTTGGTCAATATCCCTCTAAACCCTTCCTAATCATATACCCATCAGATGTCTTTTAATTGTTGTAATTGTACCAGCCTCCACCACTTCCTCTGGCAGCTCATTCCATACATGCACCACCTTCTGCTTGAAAAAGTTGTCCCTTAGGTACCTTTTACATCTTTCCCTCTCACCTTATAACTATGCCCTCTAGTTTTGAATTCCCCCAACGTGGGGAAAAGACGATGAACCAAGAACAAAGAAAATTACAGCACTGGACCAGGCCCTTCGGCCCTCCAAGCCTGCACCCTTTTACTGCCTGTCACAACTAAAACCCCTTACTCTGCTGGGGACCTCTATTCCCATCCTATTCACGTATTCCTCAAGATGCCCTTTAAAAGTCACTATCGTATCTGCTTCCACGACCTTCCCCAGGAGTGAGTTTCAGGTACCCAGCATCATCTGTGTAAAAAATCTTGCCTCGTACATCACCTTGCCACTCGCCATAAACCTTGCCACTCGCACCTTAAACCTATGGCCCCTAGTAACTGACTCTTCCACCCTGGGAAAAAGCTTCTGACTGTCCACTCTGTCTATTGCCCTTCATAATCTTGTAGACCTCTATCAGGATGCCCACTCAACCTCTGTCATTCCAGTGAGAACAACCCAAGTTTCTCCAACCTCTCCTCATAACTAATGCCCTCTATACAAGCCAACATTCAGGTAAATCTTTTCTGTACCCTCTCCAAATCCACCACATCCTTCTGAAGTGTGGTGACCAGAATTGAACACAATATTCCAAATGTGGCCTAACTAAGGTTCTATACAACTGCAACATTACCTGCCTATTTTTAAACTCAGTGCCCTGGCCGATGAAGGCAAGCATGCAATATGCCTTGCTGACTACCTTTTCCACCTGCGTTGCCACTTTCAGTGACCTGTGTAGCTGTACACCCAGATCTCTCTGCCTATCAGCACTCTTAAGGGTTCTGGCATTTACTGTATAATTTCCATTTGGATTAGACCTTGGCTATTCACCCTATCCATGCCCCTCATGATCTTACAAACGTCTATAAGGTCATCCCTTAGCCTGATGCTGCAGGGAAAATAGCCCCAGCCTATTCAGGCTCTCCCTATAGCACAAACCCTCCAACCCTGGCAACATCCTTGTAAATCTTTTCTAAATGCTTTCAAGTTTCACATCATCTTTCCTATAGCAGGGAGACCGGAATTGAATGCACTATTCCAAAAGTGGCCTAATCAATGTCCTGTACAGCCACAGCATGATCTCCCAACACCTATACTCAATCCAATGACCAACAAAGGCAGGCGTACCAAATGCCTTCCTCACTATCCTGTCTCCGTGTGACTCGACTTTCAAGGAACTATAAATCTGCACTGCAAGAACAAAAACAGAAGTTGCTGGAATAGCTCAGCAGGTCTGGCAGCATCTGTGAAGAAAAAAATCAGCGTTAACGTTTTGGGTCTGGCGACCCTTCCTCAGAACTCTTTCTTTCCTTTTTCTTCTGGCTAGGCGGGTGAATAGTTGTTAATAAGGGACTGTTAGTGACTAACAATAGGTAGAGTGTAATGGCAGGCTATGTGATAACAAGGCCTGGTGTGTGAGGTAGGGGGCCAAGACGTGAGAGAGTTAGGCCCTAAAATTATTGAGCTCAATATTAAGTTCAGAGGGCTGCAGGGTCCCCAAGTGGAAAATGAGGTGTTCTTCCAGCTTGCGTTGAGTTTCGCTAGAACACTGCAGCAAGCCAGAGATAGAGATGTTGGCCAGGGAGCAGGGTGGTGCATTAAAGTGGCAGGCAACAAGTTGCTCAGGGTATTTTTTACGAGCAGAACGTGGATGTTCTGTGAAGCAGTTGCCCCATCTATGCTTTGTTTCCCCAGTGTAGAGGAGACCACATTGTGAGCAGCAAATGCAGTAGACTAGTTGTTGGGAAATGCTGATGAAGTGTTGCTTCACCTGGAAGGTATGTTTGGGCCCTTGGATAGTAGGGAGGGAGGAGGAAAATGGGCAGGTGTTGCACCTTTGCCGTTTGCAGGGGAAGGTGCTGTGGGGCTGTGGAGAGGTGTTGGGGGTGAAGGAAGAGTGGAAGGAGGGAATGGTCCCTGTGGAAGGCAGACAAGGGAGGGGAGGGGAATATGTGTCTAGTGGTGGCATCTCGCTGGAGGTGGCGGAAATGGCATATGATGATCTTCTGGATGTGGATGCTGGTGGGAATGGTAGGTAAGGACAAAGGGAGCCCTATTGCTGTTGTGGAAGGGAACATAAGGAGTGAGGGCAGAAGTGCAGGAGATGGGTCAAACCTGGTTGAGGGCCCTGTTGACAATAGTGCTAGGGAATCCTTGTTTGAGGAATAAGGTGGACATTTTGGAGGCTCCCTTATCGAAGTTGGCCTCATCTGAACATCTACGACAGAGACAGAGAAACTGAGAGAATGGGGTGCAGTCTTTACAGGAAGGGGGGTGTGAGGATGTATAGTCCAGGTAGCTGTGGGAGTCAGTGGGTTTGCAGTGGATATTAGTGGCCAGTCTATCTCCAGAAATGGAAGCAGAAATGTCGAGGAAGGGAAGGGAGGAGTCAGAGATCGACCAGGTGAAAGTGAGGGCAGGGTGGAAATTGGAAGCGAAATCGATGAACTTTTCCAATTCTGGACGAGGGAGGGAAGCAGCACCGATAATATCATCAATATATCGGAGAAAGTGTTGTGGGTGGGGGCCGGAATAGGACTGGAACAAGGAATGTTCCATGTACCCCACGAAGAGACAGGCATAACTGGGGCACATGCAGTACCCATTGCCACCCCTCCGACCTGAAGAAAATGAGACGAGTTAAAAGAGAAGTTGTTGAGGCTGAGCACGAGCTCGGCCAAGCAGAGGAGGATGGTGGTGGGTGAGGATGGTTCAGGTCTTTGCTTCAGGAAGAAGCTAAGAGCCCTAAGACCCTCCTGGTGGGGAATAGACATGTAAAGGGATTGCATGTCCAAAGGTAAAGAGGCGACGGTTGGAGCCTGGACAGTCCTGTTTGTGGATTTTTGGAAGGAGGTAGAAGCGAGCTATATGGGGCTGGGGGACTATCAGCTTGGAATTAGTGGGGGGGAGGTCACCAGATGAAATGAGATCAGTTATCGTAGTAGATACAATAGCCTGATGTCTCATGGTGAGGTCATTGTCTAGGAGAAGATGGGAGGAGGTATTTGAGAGCTGGCACTCAGCGTCTGCAATGTGGAAGTCATTACGCCAGACTACAACAGCACCATCCTTATCAGCAGGTTTAATAACAAAGTCAGGGTTAGATCTAAGTACATGGAGTGCAGTCAGTTTGAAGGGAGATAGATTGCATTTGGTGAGGGGGGCAGAGAAATTAAGGCGACCAATATCATGTCGACAGTTCTCAATGAACAGATCGAGTGCAGGTAAAAGGCCAGAGGGAGGGGTCCAGGTGGAGGGAGAGAGTTGGAACTGGACGAAGGGGTCTGTGGGACAAGAGGGGTCTCTTGTCCAAAGAAACGGGCACAGAGATGAAGATGGTGGAAGAAGAGTTCGACATTGTGTTGTGCCCGAAATTTGTTAAGGTGGGGACTCAGAGGAATAAAGCTGAGGCTTTTGCTGAGTATAGAACACTCAGCATCAGCAAGCGAAAGGTTAGGAGGGATGGTGAATACCCAACAGGAGGTGGGGTTGGGAGAGAGGATCAAATCAGAGGGAAGGGGAGGAGAGGGAGGTTCCAGAGATCCATGGGTATCTTTGAGTTGTTGCATCGTGTGAGCCTTGATGTCTGAAAGGAAAAGAAAAAGTTTCTTGTTAGCACGGCGAATGAGCCAGAGGATGAAGTGGAACTGTGGAGTGGTGCCACCCTCGTCCAGTGTGTTGTTATTGGAGAGAAAGGTCGAGAGTGTGCATGTGACGCCACGTGGCACTGAGAGTGATGACCTCAGGATGTGGCAAGAGCAGCTGTCCATGGAACATTGAACATCACACCTGTGATCCTGGGAGGATTCAAAACATGAGGCATGAAACTTCATTGGGAATCCACGTGGGGTGATTCTGAGCTGGAAGCAGGTACTGAGGAATGTGATGTGGCTGTGGAAACGAGTTTTAGCAAATACTTGGTCCAAGGTCTCTTTGTTCAGCAACACTCCCCAGGACCTCACCATTAAGTGTATAAGTCCTGCCCTGATTTGCCTTTCCAAAATGCAACACCTCACATTTATCCAAATTAAACTCCATCTGACACTCCTTAGCCCATCAGCTCATCTGACCAAGGTCGCATTGCACTCTGAGGTAACCTCCTTCGATGTTCACTACACCACCAATATTGGTGTCATCTGCAAACTTACTAACCATGCTTCCTATGTCCGCATCCAAATCATTCACACAAATGATAAAAAGCAGTGAACCCAGCACTGATCCTTGTGGCGCACCGCTGGTTAAAGGCCTCCAGTCTGAAAAGCAACCCTCCACGATCCTCTGTCTCCTACATATTAATCTTGGCAATGCAGTTAGAAGTAAGTAACATAAATAAAGACTCTTATTTATATAGCACTTTAATTCAACAGCTCAAGTTAAAATGTTGTTTAAATAAATGCACACGGACAGTGATGTGATTATTACCAGAAAACCTGTTTCTTGTTGTCTGAGGTTTATTGTGGGATAACTATGGCCCAGCCCACTGGAGATAACTTCCCCACTTTTTAAAATAGCACCATGAAATCTTTTGCAACCTCTCAAACAGACGGATAATGCCTTGGTTTATTATCTCATCCAAAGGACAGCAACTCTGGCAGGACAGCACTCCCTTGGTGTTACAGCTGATGCATCTGAATAATGTGACACAACGTGTTGGAGAAACTAAATGTTATTTGTCTGCATGTGGACATATGTAAGACTAATATAGATCGATATAGCTCCAGATTCCTTTATTCTGTAATTATACAAATGCATTCACCTACTTACAAAAGCACCATATTGTGCCAAAATGTCGTAAAGCCCTTCACAGTTGATTACAGCTGAAGCGTGCTTCGTGACTGTTATGTAGGGAATTTTCTCAGTATTTTCTTATATTTTTCACTGATACAGCCTAATTAGGCCTCTGTCAACAGGATTTTGATTCCTTAGTGGGGGAGAACATTTCTTCATTTCTGACCTTGATGCTTCAAATGCCTGTTTTGGTATTAAGAAGCTGAGAACTGTATTCTTCCTATGTTTATTGGCTTATAATCCTGGTGAAGAAAAGCATATTGTATCAATTAGAATTGCACTATTTATGATGGTTAATTTTTCTTAAACTAAACCAAATGAATACTAATTAAATAACTCTCCCTGCTTTTTCTACACTCATAAACTGGCACTTTGTTGTGTATTTTGCCGATATTATCTGCAGCAGTACATAAAATAAGGTATGTATCAAATCAAATTTTGCTGTAGTTTTTGCTAGAATGTCTTGTTAAACATCAATCGAAATAAAACTATGGTTTTGGCAGATGCTTGTGTTTCACAATTTCGTTTGGATTACAGCATCGCTAAATGTATGAAAAACTCAGTAGGTTTGGCAGTATCTGTGGAGAGAAAGCAGCAAACTGAGTTCCTAAGAAAGGTCACTAGACCAGAAACATCAATTCTGCTTTCTCTCCACAGATGCTGCCAGATCTGCTGCGATTTTTCAGTAATTTCTGTTTTGTTTCTGATTTCCAGCATCTGCAGTTCTTTGGGGTTTTTTTAATCACTAAATGTATTTCAGAGTGTTTTTCTTGACTGATTGAGTTTCCATTTGCATAACTATTTAAATGTTTGCAGACTGTTTTATGTATGCATGACCCCTTTATTTATAATATAATTATATTTATATATGTAAAATTTAGATATGTATGTAGTGCTTCTACACCACTGAGGCCAATCCGTACCTGGAATGTTTCTCGGAATATAGGACCGGATCATACAGATGGTTGAGTTTTGGATGAGTTGTTGGTTTGGGATTTCATCTTGTGCTTGCTCTCGGTCTCTGGTATAGGTTGCTTTCAAAGGAGGCTGCATTACAGTCATAGATTTTTACAGCACTGAAAGAAGCTATTCAGACCACTATGTCTATGCGGGTCGTCAATTGCCTATCCACGCCAGTTCTATTTTCCAATACTTGATTCGTAGCCTTATATGTTATGTATGTGGTGGTTCTTGCTTCTGTCACCATTTTAGGCAGAAAGTTCCTGGGTGAAAAGATACTTTCTTTAATTCCCTTTGAACCTCCTGAAGTTTATTTTAAATCTCTGCCCTCTGGTTATTGATCCGTTTACTAAGGGGAAAAATTTCTCCCTGTCAACTCTATCTATGTTGCTTATAATTTCGTACATCTCAGTCACATTCTCCCTTGACGTTCTCTGCTCTAAGAAAAACAACACCAGTTTATCTGAGATAAAAGGTACTGCAGATGCTGGAGAATCCGAAATAACAAGCATGGGGCTGGATGAACACAGCAGGTCAAGCAGCATCATAGGAGCAGGAAAACTTGACGTTTCGGGCCTAAACCCTGGTCTTGCTTTATAGCTGAAGTGCACCAGTCCAGGCAACATCCTGTTGACTCTCCTCTTCACCCTCTCCAGTACATTCGCATCCTATCTATGGTGTGTCAGCCAAAAGTTATATACATTATTCCAGCAGGGCCTAACTAACATCTTGTACAGTTTCATTATAATCTCATTGCTTTTGTATTCTGTGCCTGACAATTAAAGGCAAGTATTCCGTATGTCTTCCAAACCACCTTATCTACAAGAACCTCTGGAGATGCACACCAGTGTCTCTCTGTCCCTTTGTACTACTTGGTGTCTGTCATTTATTCTGTACTTTCTTGCCTTTGTCATCTTCCCAAAATGCATTACTTCTCAATTTTCAGGAATAAATTTCATTTGCCACTGTTCAGCCCATCTGACCAGTCCGTCTATATCATTCCATAGTCCATGGCCTTTATCCTGGCTTTTTACCACGCTACCAATTTTTGTGTCACCTGTGAATTTACTGATCAAAGCTCCTACATTCATATCTAGATCGTTATAGTACGCAACAAACAGCCAGGAGCCCAGCACCTGCGGTACTCCTTTGGACATAACGGTTTCTAATCTCAAAAATAACCTTCAATCATCACCCTCTGCTTCTGCCACTAAACCAACTTTGCACCAAATTTGCTAAATTGTCCTGGATCCTATGGGCTGTTAATTTCTTAACCAGCCTCTCATTTAAGACCTTAACCAAAATCTTACTGAAGTCCATGTAGAACACATCCACTGCTCTACTCTAAAACACATACAGTGTCAACTCCTCAAAAAATTTAATGAAAGCTGTCAGACGTGATCTCCCCTGACACCCATGCTGACTATCACTGATTATTCCTTGTCTTTCCAAGTGCAGTTTAATTCTGTTCCTCAGAAATTTTCCCAGTCATTTCCCTACCACTGATGTTAGACTCACTAGTCTACAAGTTGCCTGGTTTATCTGAAATAATGGCATCAGATTAGCTGTCCTGCAGTCCTCTGACACCTCTCCTGTGTCCAGAGAGGATTTGAAAATTTGTGTCATAGGTCCTATAAGCTCCTCACTTGCCTTCAAAAGCAGTCTGGGATACATCTCACTAGGCTTGGGCACCTATCCAATTTTAAGCTCACTAAAACCATTAATACCTCCTCCTTCTCAATTGTAATTTGTTCACATTTATCACAGTATTTTTGCATTATTTCTATATCTACACTGTTCTCTCCACTGTAAATATAGATGTAACGTGTCATTTAGAACCTCGCCTGTCTTCCAGTTCAACCCACAATTTGCCACTTTCATCCCTGATGGATTCTTCTCTTTCCCTGGTTATCCTCTTGCCCCTAAGATCAAAAATATGCCTTGCATTTTCCTTTATTTTACCTGCTAGAGTTTCTGAATAGCTCCTTTTTGCGTTGCTAATTTCTCTAAGTAACTTCCTGCCCTTTCTATATGCCTTTGGGGTTTCTGGTGTTCTAAGCTCTTACAACAAGCTTCCTACTTTTCCCCTAATCCAATCCTGTACATTTCTTGATATCTAGTGTTATGGACCAGACCAAACCCCTCAAAATATGTCAAGGAGATAGAGTAGACCCTAACTTTTCTCATATTTTAAAGGCAAGTGCCAGGCATTGGTCAAACTATCAGGCTTAAAGCAAAACACATTTTATTCATATACCTTAGTTAAAATACAGACAAGATAAAATAAAGGGATTGGCTTAACTGTAACTGTATCGAAATCCTTAACAAAATAATAAACTTCTCATTAACTGTTCCAATATCGTAACATCCCATGAGCACATGCTTGGCAAAGGCAAATTCAGAAAAACAGGTAGTCTCACATACAATTCTCACAGTAGGAAGAGAACCGCAGCTTCTAGCTGTAACAGAGAGAGGAATAAAAGCTTCCACATCCAGTTTCAAGACACCAGCAGCTGCTACTGAAAGCTAAACTAAAAATTCTGGTTCTGTGGGAGCTTGACCCCACCTATTCAGGCTGCTTCTCTTGTTCCAACTTTGAAAAAATATCAAGACCTCTCAGACTGTTTACTTTATAGGTTTGGAGCAGCCCATTTGTCACCTTTGCATTAACCTCTCTTCATTGAAAAAAATAGACAAAATATACCCCTTAAAGCCATAGTATCCTCACACTAGGGTTCTCTGGAATTTTTAGTCCCACTCTTTACCTTTACAGGAACATGTTAGCTCTACACTTTCACTATTTACTTTTTGAAAGTCTCCCATGTCTTGGATATAGATTTTCCTACAAGCTGCTCCCAGTCCACTTTTGGCATTTTCATTCCTTCCCCCAAATGAACACCTTTATTTCTGGTTAATCTTTGTCCTTTTCCATGACTACCTTATTCACACTGATTTATGGTCACTATCCACAAAGTACTCTTCCATTGACACTTCTGCCACTTGCCTGACCACAGTCCCTAAAATTAGGAACAATGTTGCGATTTCTTGCAGGACTTTCACACTTTGTCGATCCCAGTTAATGTTAGGGAAAATGAAATTTTCTTTATTACTTTATTGTTTTTATACTTCTCTGAGATTTGCTTACATATCTGTTCTCTAACTATTACTTACCTCTGTTACTATTTGACAGTAGGCAGAGGGAAATCTGAGAAAACAGTTCCACCATCCTTGTTCACAAGATTTGTTGGTTCTTGTTGATCTGAAGATTTCTTCTTGACTTTTCTTTTTGTAAATGATTCCATTGCTTTGTAAGTTGGTTCATTTATGAAAGGTCTCTCACCTATTCAATTCAAAGTCACAATTTGCAGCATTAGCTGAAGGAAAGATTATTGCATTTTCTTTAGATTTAAAGTGGCTTTCTGCAGACCTGGTTTCTCTTCTAATCTGATTAGTTTCTCTCTCTATTCACAGCCCAAAATGTTCAGCTACCTGGCAACCAATAATGTTGTTGGCAGGCAGTGAACGTTTGTCAAAGGAATCATAGAATCCTGACAGTACAGAAAGAGGCCATTCACCCCATCAAGTCTGCACAAACCCTTTGAAAAGCATCCCACCCAGACCCAGACCCAAATCCAGCCCCCATCCTATCCCCTTAGCTCCATATTTACTGTGGCTAACACATACAACCTACGCATCCCCAGATATTACAAAAAATTTTAGCATGGCCAATCCACCTAACCTGCACATCTTTGGACTGTGGGAGGAAACTAGAGCACCCAGATAAAACCAACACAGACACGGAGAGAATGTGTAACCTCCACACAGATAGTTGCCCAAGGCTGGAATTGAACCCAGGTCCCAAGTGTTGTAAGGCAGCAGTGCTAACCACTGAGCTACTATTGTGGACTAGTAGTACTTATCAATCAGCTTCACTTATAAACAACCCCTTGGCTCCAGTTTCTCAATAGATATCAAATACATTACTTGCGAAACATGCAGCCATCCTTGCAAATCCTTTCAGAGATAAAAGGTACTGCAGATGCTGGAGAATCCGAGATAACAAGCATGGGGCTGGATGAACACAGCAGGTCAAGCAGCATGCAACAATCCTGCGTGAATCTCCTCTAAGACTCACGTCAATACCAAAATTTCGAAAAGAAGCCTTCAGAATGTTCTTGTAGCATTTGATTTGACTACCATGAGACCACAGGAATTTGCTTCAAAAATGAATGTCAGGCATTCTGACCACATGACCAGCACAATTTAGTTGCGATAGTTTCAATATAGTGTGAATGCTTTGCAGGCCTGCTCAAGTGAGCATCTCGGTAACTGGTATTCTGTCCTGCCATCTAAACTTCAGAGGCTTCAAGATGAAACTCAAGTGAATGTAGATGAGTTTCTTGGCATGATGGTTGTACACGGGCCAAGTCTTGCGTGCTCAGAGCAGGGTAAACTGACTGGTGCAGTTTTCTTTGTGCTTATCACAAGGCTGAGGTTGTCACATGCACTGAAGATTAAGTTCATGCTATGTTGAGACCTGGCCGTTGATTTGTGGACATGCAGTCATCGACAAACAGGAAATTGCAAAGTGTGTCTTGGGAGTCCTCGGCCTTTGCCCGGAGTATTCTCAGATTGAACAGCTTCCTGTCAATGTAATATCTGATTTTGATGTCAGCATCAGAGAGCATGACAGAGAAAAACATACTGAAGAAAGTTAATGCTAGCGTGCTGTTTAACTTTTTCAGTGACTGAAGCATGGACCGGAATGCTCACCAACATTCAGGACATGCATGAGCAAGCTGTCGAGGAACTGCCCAGTTGTTAAGATGAATTTCTCAAGGCTGCCAAATTTTTTCATAACTTCGACAGTCCCTCATGCTGACTGTGTCAAATATTTTGGTTAAGTCAACCCATGTGGTGCAGAGGTCCACATTCTGTAATTAGCAATTTTCATGAAACTATGTAACTTCGAACACGTCAGTGGTTTCTTAACCTTTTCAAAAACCATGCTGACTCTCTGATTATTGACCAAAACAGGCAGCGAATTCCAGCCACACGCCACCCTGGGTTAAAAAGCTTTTTCCTCAAGTCTCCTTTAATTCTTCTACCAATGCTCCTACTGATTGATATCTCAACTTGGAGTCTTTATTGCCTACTCTTTCTAGGCTGTTCATTGTTTTGTACATCTCAGCTGAGTCATCCCTCTACTTCCTCCGTTCCAAGGAAAACAACTCCAGCTTATACAACCTTTTCTCATTTTCCTCATTTGTAATATTCATGCCATGGCATCAGTCATCTTTGTTCCTTTTCAGCAGAGCCTTGGTTTTATGTCTCAACTGACAGATACTTCCAAAAGTGCTTTATTTTCTCGTTACTGCCTGAAGTGTGGACCTGGATTGAATGAAACTTGAACCTTCAAATCTCTGACTCAAACAAAGCTCTTCTTACCTTAGTGGAAAATAGAAAACAATACAAGTAATTAACTAAACAGCTGTATTAGTGAGAGGAACGTTTCCTACTGGCAGGACCCATTTCCATATGTGTCTCAACAATGCTTCCACTTACTAAACACGTTTACCTTATGCCTTATATCTGAACTCGCACCTTTCTCTATGTTGCTTTCATCCAATCTTATGTGTTCTCTGAATTCATTTTGTTCCTGAGTCAGACATACTACCTGCTTAACCCATTTCCCATTAAATTGTCGAACACCGACTCCCTTTCCTAGCCCCATGCTAGGTGACATTGTATACCTACTAAAGTACAGTTCTCTTCCCTTCATCACTCATCTTAAAAAGTAAAACATTCTTGACTCCACCTCGCTTTCATCCTGTTTCTCTCTTTTTTCACGCCTTCTCATGTCGGTTTGGGCTTCAATTTTTATGCCTTTGTAAAGTGCTTTGCAACATCGGTTCACCATGGAATATGAATGGAACTTCAGATAATAGAATCATTTGCCGCAATGAAGTAGTTTTGTCTATTTGGAAACTGTAGACAGTGCCAGTTGCATTGAGGTTTTTTGGCTGGTTTATTGTTTTGTGGCCAAGTGAGATTTTTTGCTGTATCTTACAAATCCCACATTATTAAGTAACTTACTCAGCCCTACACCATCCCTCATGTCTGATTCTATCTCCATCTTATAACTACCTGCTGTTGCTGGATACCTGCTGAAAAACCAGCATTCCTGGCACCTGCATTATCGTTAAGAGGTCACTGTTCACCCGGACGGACAAATCTTGGCAGGCAGCTGTTGCCCATCACAAGCAACATAATGGCACAGGAGCCATAAAGGTACGCTGCTCACAGCATATCTGGCATGGACGGCAAAACCTTGAACATATAACACCATTCTTTCACACAGTCACTGTTTAACCACTATATCCCAGCAGATTAAATCCAGGGCAACTTCCAGTATCAGTTCAGGGGTTTGGGTACAACCAGTCAGCCACTTGGGCAGCCTGGGATCTTTCCTCGACAGTCCAGGGAATCGCCACTGTCAACCTTGTGGGAAATCAGTTGGGAGCTGGACAGAGTTCAGTCAGGGCTGCCATTATTTGGGATGGTCCATCCAAATCAATCAAAGGGTTGGGTCATGATCAATCCTGCCAGTCAGTCCACTCAACCACCCTTAACTATATCACAGGCCGTTACAGTGCGACAGAATCTAGGGAAGTTAGTTATGAAGATAGGGACAGCAAGTTGGGATGGGAGGGATAATAATTCTGAAAGGGGGCAACTCAAAGGGGTGAGATGACACAACATAGGAGGAAAAGTGGTAACACAGTAGAGTGGTGGTCATCTACTACCCTGACTTTAAAGGGGGCAGTGCGTTACTCTGCCTAGTATGACGACATGGTATGCCGAGGGCACAAGGATAAAATGGGGAGATGGGTAGTTAGACAGGTTGATCTGGAATGTGAGGAAGTGCAAAACCAATGGGATTGACGGAGAAGGATACCAAGAAACAAATGGAGATTCTCTAAGTGTTAGAGGCTGAACCTGAGATTCATGGTGTGAAACAAGACGCAGTGTACAATGGAGCTCCAAATGGCTGCGACTGTACTTAAGAGAGGGGACTGTTTCATTCTGACAATTTGAGGAAGTGTGCTTTACTTTGAAACAATATGATGCCTTCAAATGGCAATAGCATTAAACATACACCTATACAGTAAGGTGAAAGAAATCTGTCAACATTAAATGCTGTATTTGAACCTTCCATTTTAACCTGCTGTGTGGACTACATTGCCTCAGGGGAGGCAATGGCCTAGCGGTATTGTCGCTGGACTGTTAAGTCAGAGACCTAGGTAATGTTCTGAGGACCTGGGTTTGAATCCTGCTGTGGCAGATGGTGGAATTTGAATTCAATAAATACCTGGAATTAAGAATCTAATGATAACCATGAATCCATTGCTGATTGTCGGAAAAACCCATTGGGTTCTCTAATGTCTTTTAGGGAAGGAAATTGCCATCCTCACCTGGTCTGGCCTACATGTGACTCCAGACCCACAGCAATGATTCTGAACTGCCCTCTGGGCAATTAGGGACGGGCAATAATTGCTGCCTAGTCAGTGATGCCCTCATCCCATGAATGTATAAAAAAAAAACAAATCCTGGTTCAATGTACTCTTGACCTCAGGCACTGTCCTGTATCAAGTGAGTTGCTGAGCACCAGTGACTAGAGTGATGGAGTATAGGTTTGTGTATATATCTGGCAGGCACTGAGTGGGTTGTACCTGGGCTTCGATGGCAGCTATCGAGGAGGTGATGGCCTAGTTGTGTTATCACTGGACTATTAATCCAGAGACTGGATAATGTTCTGCGGACGTGAGTTCAAATGTTGCCAAGTCAGATGGTGGAAACTGAATTCAATAAAAATATGGAATCAAGAGCCTAGTGACCATTGTCAATTATCAGAAAAGAAATGTCTGGCTCAGTAATTTCCTTTAAGGAAGGAATTTGCTTTCCTTACCTTGTCTGGCCTACATATTCTCCAGTTCTAGTCTCCCCCACAAGAGGAAAATTCCCCCAAAATTAGCTGCATCAAGTCCCTTCAGGATAGAAACATATTAAATAGGAGCAGTTGTAGACTATTTGGCCCTTTGAGCCTGATCCAACATTCAATATGTACATAGCTTATCATCAAGCTCAGTACTCTGTTCCTGCTTTCTCCCCATAATCTTTGATCCCTTTAATCCTAAGAACTATATCAAACATCTTTTTCAAAACATTCCCTGTTTTGGCCTCAACCACTTTTTGTTGCAGAGAATTCCACAGGCTCAGCACTCTCTGGATAAAGGGATTTCTCCTCATCTCAGTCCTAAACTACCTACCCCATATTCTTGGGTTATGAAGACAGATTGAGGATTGAGGACTTGTGCTCCCTAGAGTTCATAAGAATGAGAAGTGATCTTAGTGAACACAAAACATTTTTACAGAATCATGTAGGGTATAGATCAAGTATTTCCCTTTGTTGTGTTGAGAATCAGAGACATAATTTCAAAATAAGGGGTAGACCATCTAACACTGAAATGAGGAACAGCTTCTTCATTTGGAGGGTGAGGAATGTTTAGAATTCTCTGTCCAAAAGGATTGTGGAGTCTCAACTATTTGTGTATGTTTAATGACATCACTGAATACAGAGAGTCCTGGCAAATGGTCTTGAGGTAGATAGAGACATAGAGTGATTGAAAACAAGTAGACCGGGACTACCATTATGTTTTAAGGGCTTGGATGATGAGGAGTTTCTTAAATGTGCTCAAGGAAATTTTCTTTATCAATACATAGATGTACCTACTAGAGAAGGAGAAAAACATGACTTTCTCTTGGGAAGTAAGGCAGGGCAAGTGACAGAAGTGTTAGTGGGGGTGCACTTTGGGATCAGTGATCATGATTCTATTAGTTTTAAACTAGTTATGAGAAAGGATATGCCTAGTTAAAGTTCTTAATTGGAGTAAGGCAAATTTTGATGGCTCCAGACAGAGCTTTCAAGAGTTCATTGGAATAGACTGTTCACAGGATGACTGGCAAGTGGGAGACTTTCGAAAGTGAGATAATGAGAGTTCAGAGGCATTATGTTCCTGTTAGAGTGAAGGGTAAGGCTGGTAAGAGTGGGGAACGATGAATGACTAAAGATAGTGAGACAAAATACAGGAAAGAGGTAGAGAGCTTAGTGATGTGGTGTAAAGAGCATGATCTCTCCCTCAACATCAGCAAAACTAAAGAGCTGATCATTGACTTCAGGAAGCAAGGAGGAGGGCATGGCCCTATCCACATCAATGGAGCTGAGGGGGAAATGGCCAAAAGCATCAAATTCCTAGGTGTGACTATCACCAACAATCTGTCCTGGACCACCCATGCTGATGCGATGGTCAAGAAGGCATAACAATTCCTCTTCTTCCGCAGCATGTCCATAAGGACCCTCACCAACTTCTACAGCTGCACTATAGAAAGCATTCTTTCTGGATACATTATGGCTTGGTATAGCAACTGCTCTGCCCAAGACCGTAAAAAACACAGAAAGTTGTTAACACAGCCCAGACACTCACGTAAACCAACCTTCCACCCATTGATTCCATCTACACTTCTCGCTGTCTCGAAAAGGTAGCCAACATGATCAAAGACCCCTTACACCCTGTTTATAATCTCTTCTGACCTCTTCTGTCAGGCAGAAGATACAAATGCTTAAGTACATGTTCCAACAGGTTCAAGGACAGTTTCTTCCCTGCTGTTATTAGACTGCTGAAGGGACCTCTCAAATTTCACATCTAATGTTGATCTTGTTCTTTGTGCACATTCTTTGCAACCATAACTTTATTTTGTTCACTCTGTTCAATTACCCCCTGATCTTATGTGTTATGATCTGCCTGTACTGTACACAAAACAAAACTTCTCACTGTACCAAGGTAAATGTGAAAATAATAAATCAAATCAAAATACTGAGGCAAAAATCTAGTCAAGAATAAGAAGGAGGCATATGTTAGATGTCAACAACTGACATCAAGTGAATCTCTTGAAGAGAATAAGGTGTGTAGGGCCATTCTTAAGAGGGAAATCAGGAGGGCAAAATGAGGATATGAAATAGCCTTGGCAGGTAAGGTTAAGGATAATCCAAAGAGATTCTACAAGTACTTTAAGAGCAAAAGAGCAAACAGGGACAGAATAGGGCCTCTTAAAGATCAACGAGGTCATCTGTGTGTGGAACCTCAGGAGATTGGAGAGATACTAATCAAATATTTCAGATCAGTTTTTACTGTGGAGAAAGAAATAGAGGCTAGGGAACTTGGGGAAATAAATATTGATGTCTTGAAAACAGTCCACACTACAGAAGAGGCAATGCTGGAGGTCTTAAAAAACAGAAAGGTGAATGAATCTCCAGGAACTGATCAAGTGTATCAAAGCATTTGATATGTGGAGTGGGCTTGATGGACTGAATGGTCTTCTCCTGTTGCGCTGAAATTGTCCAAAATGCGCTCTGTGAACTCATTTTTCAGGCAACATTTACCAATCTGATTTGTCCAATGTACAACTTGGTTAATGTAACCCAGGATTACAATAGTACCTTTCTTACATGATACATTTATTTCTTCACAAACGATGCTCTGAGGGAAGAATGTCTTCTTCATCCACATCCTGAATGAAAAGTACCTTTCTTTTAAACCATGTCTTTTTGTTCTGGATACCCCCTATAAGGCAAAACATCCTCTCAGCATCTACCTTGTTTAACCAGTTCAGTATCATTTATGGTTCAATGAAGTCTCATTATTTCTTTCTTTTAAATTCAAATGAGTGTAAACGCAAACTGCTCAATCATTTCTCATGAAACAATCCCTTCATCTCAGGAAGCCTAATGAATCTTCTCTGAGTTGTTTCAAATGTAACTATCTCCCTCAAGTATGGAGCCAAAATTGTACGCATTGTTCCAGTTGCCTTCTCAATAGCTAATGGTATTTTTTTTAGTTCACGTTTCGGAGTGTGGGCGTTTCTGGCCATGTTAGTATTTATTGCCTGTTCCTCGTTGCCCTTGAGAAGGTGATGGTGAGCTGCCTTCTTGAACATGCAGTACATGTGCTATAGGTAGATCCACAATACCCGTACGGAGTGAATTCCAGGATTTTGACCCAAAAAATTTGAAAAGTGTTCAGCTAAACGTTTAGCTAAACGCTCAAATTGTGAGCAAAAAACACAAAACCAATGAATGCAATACTTTGGTGACAGTAAGCACTAAATACTTATCATCAGTTAAAATAAATATTTATTAGGTTCCATTCTCCAGGCAGGTTGTGATATTGCATCTTCAGTATTGCTGTTTATAGTTTTGAAGTATGTTTTGTCATATTCTTGCCACAATTGCACTGTATTTATGCTCTTTGGGTCTCTTGAAATGCTCACTTACTAATTACTGTAGCTCCTTCATTTATATTGTGCAGCGTTTCCTTTCTCCACCTGCATCTAATTCCCACACTGATTAAATTCCTGTTGCTACTTTGTTTTGAAGATACCGCCCCTAGAATATATATTCTTGTCAGCTAATGACTTGAGTTCCCAATATGCAGGAATACACTTCTTTTGAGATTCAAAGTAGCCCCTTGTAACACCGTTTTCCCTTTATCAATGCTCGATTGTGTTAAATATGAAACTTTAAGGGTTCTGAGGAAGGGTCACCAGACCTGAAACGTTAACTCTGATTTCTCTTCACAGCTGCTGCCAGATCTGCTGAGCTTTTCCGGCAACTTCTGTTTTTGTTCCTGATTTGCAGCATCCACAGCTCTTGGTTTTTGTGAAACATTACGACGTTTAGATGGCCAAAAGATGTTGATGATCCATTTTATTCCTAGACCTGCAGAGACTTTACAGACCATTGGCCCACATGCTGGTGGCTCTGCTGTTTCTCCCAACCCCCTTCATCTAACCCTGAAGTTTGACGTATTATTTGAGAACTGTCTTCCTGTGTTACTAAAATCGGCTTGTTCTGGAATTAAATTTTAGCACTTTTCCTTGTGGTCTAATCATTCCATTTTGTATTAACACAGGGGCTTGGAATAGAAAATTTGCTGTAAGTTTCTAAAGTAATTCATGATGTGTCAAAAGTTACAGCTTTCCTGCCAATTTACCAAAAAAGACTTAAGTTGTGTTTGCGTATGAAAGGTTGGTTCACGTTGCTGAATTTGTATGAACTTCAGGACTTGTTTGAGATTTATACGAAAGACAAATTGCTTATAACATCAGTAAAGAATGGGAAACATTAAAATGAAATCATCATCACCCTTTCTCTTTGAACTAGAAAGATTATAATAACAGCTTTAATACAGATTTAAATAAATATACAAATGTTTTTGCTTCAAATGCTACAGTATAGAAACTCTAGTCTAAGTACATTGCTGTATTTCAAACTCCAACATGACAAAAATAACCTGTCTGAACTGTTCCCTTGTGGCTTGCATGGTGCCTCTTTAATGAGTCACCCACCAGAGTCTGACTTAAATAAAGTTTCAAACTTCAACCTCAAAGCCAAAGTAACAATAGATGCCTTCAACCTGCTTCCTGTCAGATTTGTAGTCTCAAGAGTAAATCTTTGATCAGCAATTGTTTCATGGTGGATGTGATCAGTAGATTGGAAAGCATTAATGAGCCTATTCATCTAGAGTGGGTCCTCCTCTTTGAGTTGTTTACAACCAGTGAACATAAGAACTTAACACACAGATTTCACCTATTCCAATTTAAGCCTCCATGGGGAAACACTGAGTGAAATCCTCCATTATCCTTCCAACCTGAGTTCGCAAGGACATTTTATGTTCCTTTAAAATTTCTTTTGTTCTGTGAATTAATATTATCTGGACAAGAATGCATCTTGTCAGAAGGAAGAGTTTCAAACGGACATGGTGACCTTGTTCAATGAAGTTTATTTTAACCAACTGCCTAACAACATTGATTGTGAATGTACCCTCAGACTAAAAGAAAATTGTAATCTTTTGCCCCTGTAATCCTCTCAAAGTGCAGAGAAAATCTCTGTTTTTGGGCAACATTTCCAGATTACTGTGGAAGTTAAACGCTGTCAGCTTGTCTGCTACATTCTTAAGCTATCCCAGGAATGTGGGTATGTAATTAATCTATTTAGCCTTTTATATTCTTGCTGATGACCTGACTAAAACTTGCATTCTTTCTTGCGTTGAAATATTTTTACAATGATTGAACAGGCATATTGTATTTATTTTTCTCTGTGATGCTCGCAAAAGCCTTCAGTCATGCACATCATCTGGATTTACTCAGACTTTTAAATGAGACAGCATTTCTTCTAGAGACTGCATTGCCAGAAACACAAGTTAACCAAAAAAATCTTGCTTCCTGTCTGATTTGTCCGTGCTTTTAAACAGAGCTGCCTGTTATTAGCTTTGCCAGAAACATTTCCAGAACTACTGACATCTTTTATGTGGAATGGAAACTAAAGCAGCCTGTGAAAGTGAGACATAGGGCATGCTTCCATCGGTTTACTTATTTGAAGACTTGCCTCATCAACCCAGTTGTTAGCTATTTATGAAGAGGAGTGTCTTGACTGTTTTGGGCTTAACCTATAATTACATTCCGTACATAATTATTTTCAGCTGGTGTGGATGCAAAGGAGTAAATATAACTAAAGTTAGAGGCCAAATTAGATTAATGTGGTTTAAAGGCTTTGTAATGAAGTTTCAAAATGCAGACAATGAAGACTCCATTGCCAGTTAAAGACAGAAAAACTGTACTGAAGCAGAAATTCACCTTCTTGAAACTTGCTTTTACTGGCACTTTCATGTGACTTTCACAGCAACGGCATAAAAACTACTAGTAATCCTGCAGTGACTGGAGTTTGACTGCAAGTCGAGGCGTAAAGCAAATTCTGCAGAAATGATGAGTAAGTAATCCGATGGCGTTACTGATATGGGGCTGAAAAAGATATATCTTGCTAATCTTCTGTCCCAAGAAATTTGAGAGGACATATGTGTAAAGATTCTGTAATTTATCTGTGGAATACGGCCTTACAGATCTTTTAATCAGATAGGGTAATAAACTGAAATTGAAGATTCTGAATGTACCATTCCATCCTACCATCCATAAAGGATGTAACACGTTAAATTATGTTTGAATGCACTGTAGGAAATCTTTTTGTTCTGTGGCCTTTTGTGTCACAAATCAAATGTAAATGAAGAGTAGGGCTCAAATTGCTTTTTCGGGAAATATGTATAATTCCAGCACACTTCTTTATGTTTGCTGACAGGGGACAGCCTTGGAATGCTGTGCCTAATAAGTGCTAAATCTCTTGAGGAAATAAAGTAGAATGTTCTGTCTTTGAGGATGTGAAACAGGGAACAGTGCAGTGTGTGTGTGTGTGTGTGTGTTGTGGGATGGGGGAGGAGCTCTCAGCATGTTAAAGGGGAACAGGAAGAAGTTGTTCACATTAGGGATAAATTCCCAGCATATTTATTGCATGCATAGAATGTACAATTAACTTTCAAACATTAGGTCAGGACTGGGCAGCAAGGACTGAAAACTGGCTCCAGTAAAGGAATTTGTAATTGATTTGAATGTTGTCATTGTGCATGCTGTCGACTAGTTGACAGAAATATTTCAATTTGCATGCCTCTTTGAGCACATTAAGATTCTTAATTTTGATTATTCGCAAATTGTCTAACTGCTCTAATATTTAACTTTTTAATGGAAACTTAACATTTAATTACAAACCTTTTCAGCTTCAGCAGTGAGTACCACGTCTGTTTTATTTGTTTAGTGCTTCACTTTGCAAGTAGTAGAATTGTGAAAAACTCTTTGAAGTATTGTTTTGCTTAGAATGAAGCAGTGTTTAAAAACTGATATTCTGAGGGGAGAGTCATGGTATACTTTCTGATAACACCATCATCTTTGCAAGGCTTCCCCCACTTTGACTAATAGTTTGCATTTTCTGAATAGAATATGCTATCCAACAGATCTTGAAGATGTTAAAAGTGCATTTGAGTGCTGTGTTCATGTTTTAAACACTTCTGAACCTTGCAATTCCTCTAGTTGGTAAAATGGTCGGTTTTAATTTGTCAGCTGTCCCTTCATTTGAGAATGATATCTCCTCAGGGTTGTGAGTTTCTGCCTGGGTTTTCACTTAAAGAAACAGACTGATTCTTGACCCAAGGGAACAAGGGGAAGTTTCAGCCCACAGGATGCTGGGATCTGGACTGCCAGATTTGCTTCCTTTCCTGTCCTTGCCTTCTCTGTCATCACTGTGTCTCATCATTAGGGCAGTGCAACTTAACGTTTGTCGCAATTTGTTGGACAAATTTTTGATGGTAGCCAGCTCCTCCTGGTCATTAAACTCAATGCCATTGTCTGTCAAAGAGAGTTTGAGTGTCTTTGAAGTATTTTCTTTGTCCTCCCCCTGATATTGGACATTTAAGAGAATACACCTGGTGGAGTAGATGGTTTTTAGGCCTCCAATCACAGTTTCTGTTCCATTAAATTTCATTTTGGAGCATTTTTGCTTGAATGCTAATGGACCTGTCTTCAAAAAGAAAATTACGATTCAAGAGGGTAGATAATCACATTGTGGAAACTATTAAGGTATATCCCTTTTGCCCATTGCAGAGAAATCCCGATGCACATTCTCCTGAATGTCTTATTTCCTTTGGTGAGAATGCAGCTTTAGACATTTCCAAAGGATCTCTGACATGATATTTGCTATGAGTAAAGACCAAGCAAAATGTCAAGAAAAACACCAGTAGCTCCTCGTTGCATTTATTGACCCTAATTAAGTAAATTGAGGCCTTGATGATTGTGCTTCAAAGATTTAAATGTGTAACAGACTTCATGACAATTTTATGATTGTTTCATGATGACATGACTGCAACGGCATTACGTCGGAGTTCTGAAACAAATCTAGATGTAACACTCTTTAATCTTTGTTTCCTTGCTGCCAAAACAAAATTGGTCACAATAGACTCTCATGATTCACAGTATGCAGATGTTTGCAGTGTCATAGTCCACCCTGCACCAGATTTGCAAGCCATTCTCAAGCACTTCAGTTCTGTATACACAAAACACAGTCTAGTCTTGACTGTGGCCAAACCAAGAGGTATATCAACCGACACCTGGTCAGCCAATTATTCCATCCCCACATATGTTGAAGGAGAATGTTGATCACTTGCCATGTGTTGGCAGCTGCCTCTCATAGCTAGTTCGATCTTTTACAAATTGTGACAGTGAAGACCTCTGCAAGTAGAAAAGTCTAGGTATACTGAGCAGATAAAAACCAGAAGAACTGCGGATGCTGTAAATCAGGAACAAAAACAAAGTTGCTGGAAAAGCTCAGCAGGTCTGGCAGCATCTGTGAAGGAGAAAACAGAGTTAACGTTTCGGGTCCGGTGACCCTTTCCGAAGGGTCACCGCACCCGAAACGTTAACTCGGTTTTCTCCAGTATACTGAACAGATGTTGTTGCCACACTCTTGTACTGTACAGAAATTTGGACTCTGTACCAGCGACAGGTAGACCATAAGACAAAGAAGCTGAAGTAGCCCAGTGAGTCTGCTGTGCATTCAATGAGATAATGGCTGACCTGATAATCCTAAATTCCACTTTCTTGCCTTTTCCTCATAACCCTTGATTTCCTTACTGATTAAAAATCTGTCTACCTCAGTCTTGAGTGTACATAATAACCCAACCTCAACAGACCTGTACGGTAAAGAATTCCACAGATTCATCACCTTCCATGAGAAGAGATTCCTCCTCATCTCTGTCATGAATGGGTGACCCCTTATTCTGAGGTTATGCCCTGAAGTGCTAGAGTCTCCCACAAGGGAAAAACAGCCTTTTCACATCTACCTGCTCCAGGACATCTCTGTAAGAGTTCCTCAAGGTAGTGTCCTTGGCCTAATCATCTTCAGTTGTTTTATCAATGACCTTCCTTCCATCATAAGATCAAAAGTGGGGATGTTCACCGATGATTGCACAATGTTCAGCATTATTCATGACTCCTCAGATACTGAAGCAGTCTGTGTTCAAATGAAACTAGATCTAGACAATATCCAGGCTTGGGCTGACAAGTGGCAAGTGACATTCGCGGCACACAAATGCCAGGCTATGACCATCACCGATAAGAGACAATCTAACCACCACTCCTTGACATACAATGGTGTTATCATCACTGAATCCCCCACTATCAACATTCTAGGGGTTATCACTGACCAGAAACTCACCACATAAACAGAATGGCTACGAAAGCAGGTCAGAAGCTAGGAATACTGTGGCTAGTTACTCACTTCCTGACTCTTCAAAGCCTGTCCACCATCTCCAAGGCACAAGTCAGGAGTGTGATGGAATGGTCCCCACTTGCCTGGATGACTGCAGCCCCAACAATATTCAAAAGGCTTGACACCATCCAGGACAAAGCAGCCCGCTTGATTGGCACTATATCCACCAGCATCCACTACCTCCACCACTGACACACAGTAGCGGCAGTGTGTACTGCCTACAAGATGCACTGCAAAAATTCACCAAAGATCCTCAGAAGCACCTTCCAAACCCATGACCACTTCCATCTAGAAGGAAAAGGGCAGCAGATACATGGGAACACCACCATCTGCAAGTTCTCCTCCAAGCCACTCACCAACCTGACTTGGCAATATAATTGACATTTCTTTGCTGTCACTCGGTCAGATCCTTGAATTCCCTCCCTAACAACATTGTGGGTTGACCCACAGCAGGTGGACTGCAGTGGTTCAAGAAGGCAGCTCACCATCACTTTCTCAAGGGCAACTAGGGTTGGGCAAGAAATGCTGGCCAGCCAGAGATGCCCACATCCCACAAATGAATAAAAGGAAAATCTTATCAGGTCCTATGAGAATCTTCTTTGTTGCAGTAAGATCAACACTCATTCTTCTATATTCCAATGAATCTACTCAACTTCTCCCCATAAAATAGTCCCACCAATTTCTGGTATCAGCTTTGTGAACCTACTCTGGACTGCCACCTATATCAGTATATCTTTCCTTTGATAAGTATACCAAAACTGTTCGCAGTATTTCAGCTGTCATCTGACTAGTACCTTGTATAGTTTTAGAAGGACGATCCTACATTCAGACTCTGTTTCCTTTGAAATACGGGCCAGTATCCCTTTTGCCTTTCCTTTTACCTGAAAAACATGGATGTTATCTTTTTGTGATTGATCGACAAGGGCTTCCAAATCCTAATGTTCCATACATCTCTGCAGTCTGTCTCTATTTAAATAACTTTCAGCTCTTCTGTTCTTCCTACCAAAGTGCATATGTTCACATTTCCCCATTATATTCCATCTAACAAGTCTTTGCCCATTTCGTAATCTGTTTATATTTCTCTGCAGAGTCTTCAGGCCACCCTCACTACTTGCCTTCCCACCATTTTTGACTACAGTACAATCACTTTGTCAAGCAACTCATGAATACATATTGTAAATGAATGTGGCCTCAGCATGGAACCCTGTGGCACACCACTTGTTACAGGTTACAGTCCTGACACTGTAGCCCCCTTCTTTATCTAACTTCCTCTCTTTTATTATTAACCAGTCCAGTATCCATAATAATGCACACTAATGCACTATCTCAACCCGCTATGCTCTTATTTATGAAGGAGCCTAATATGTGGTATCTTATCAAATGCCTTCTGAGAATCCAAATATATTATACCCACTGCTTCTTCCTTATCTATCCTGCATGTTGTCTCCTCAGGGAATTGTAGTAAATTTGTCAGTCCTGATCTCCCTTCATGAAGATGTGCTTGATTATATATCTGAATGCACTGCTGTTATGTCCTTCGTAATAGATTATAACAAAAGCTACCTGTTTTTAACTCCTTCACTTTTTAAATAAAGGTGTTACATTGACAGTTTTCCAATCCTCTTGGACTTTTCTAGAATCTAAGGATTCCTGGAATTTCCTACCAATGTATCCACCATCTCTGTAGCTACTTTGTTTAATCCTGACGGTCCTTAGCCCCGTTAGTTTCCCTAGTATTTTTTTTCTCTGGTGATAGATATTTGTATTTATTTCCTGTCCTTTTGACCCGTAATAGTTAGCAATTTTGGAATGCTACTAATATCTTCTACTGTCGAGATAATGCAAAGTATTTGTTCAACTTCTCAGCTGTTTCCTGGATTCTTATTGTTATTTTCCTAGCCTCAATCTCGAAGTGGCTTATGTCCACTTTGGCTTCTTTCTTCCTTTTCATAAATATTAAAGTTTTATACATCTAAGAAACTCCTTGTGAATACCCTAATATTACTTACAAGTTTACCCTCAAAGTTTTGCTTTCTCTATTAATGTCTTAGTCTTTTGGTGTTTAATCTTCTGTCTTACATTTAATCTTTGCCACATTTTATGTTACCTTTTCTTTGAATCTGATGCTACGTTTACCTTTTGTAATCTTTATAAATGACTTGGATGAGGAAGTAGAAGGGTGGGTTAGTAAATTTGCCGATGACACGATGGTTGGTGGAGTTGTGGACAGCATGGAGGGCTATTGTAGGTTGCAACAGATCATTGACAGGAGGCAGAGCTGGGCAAAGAAGTGTCGGATGGAATTCAACCCAGTAACGTGTGAAGTGATTCATTTTGGAAGGTCGAATTTGAATGCAGAATACAGGGTGAATGATAGGATTCTCGGCAGTGTGGAGGAACAGAGGGATCTTGGGGTCCACGTCCATCGATCCCTCAAAGTTGTGACCCAAGTTGATAGGGTTGTAAAGAAGGTGTATGGTGTGTTGGTTTTCATTGGCAGGAGAACAAGTTTAAGAACCTTGAGGTTATGCTTCAGCTCTATAAAACCCTGGTTAGACCACACTTGGAATATTGTGTTCAGTTCTGGTCACTTCATTATAGGAAAGATTTGGAAGCTTTAGAGAGGCTGCAGAGGAGATTTATCAGGATGCTGGCTGAACTGGAGGGCAGGTCTTATGAGGAAAGGTTGAGGGAGCTAGGGCTTTTTTCATTGGAGTGAAGAAGGATGAGAAGTGACTTGATAGAGGTTTGCAAGATGATGATAGGCATAGATAGAGTGGGTAGTCAGACTTTTTCCCAGGGCGGAAATGACTATTATGAGGGGGTGTAATTTTAAGGTGTTTGGAGGAAGGTATAGGAGAGATGTCAGAGGTAGTTTCTTCACACAGAGAGTGGTGGGTGTGTGGAATGCGCTGCTGGCAGTGGGAGTGGAGTCAGATACTTCTGAGACTTTGAAACGACTCTTGGATTGTCACATGGAGGATAGTAAAATGTAGGCTATGCAGGATAGATTGATATCTTAGTAGGATAATAGGTCGACGCAACATCGTGGGCGGAAGGGTCTGTACTGTGCTGTGCTGTTCTGTGTTCTATGTTTAATTTCCTTGGTTAACCAAGATTAGCTTATCTTCCAAGAATCCTTCTTGCTCAGTATGTCTTAACTGTGAGCCAAGAACTGTTTTCTTGACATTTGCTATTGTTCTTCAACTATCTTTGCTGCTAAACTCCTCTCTCAGTCCACACCAGCTGCTACTGCCATCATTCCTTTTTTTAAGCTGAGCACTGTTGTTCCCAATGCAAGTTCCTCCCTCTCAAATTAAATGCTAAATTCCACCATGTTGTGATAATCATTTCTAAGGGAATTTTTTTTTTTTTTATTAAACCGGTCTCATTACACATCACCAGATCCAAACCAGTTTCATTCCTGGTTGGATCCACAATATATTGTTCTAGGAAATTGTCCTGAATACGCTTAATGAAATCTTCCTCTTGGTATCCTCTGTTAATCTAACTATCCCAATCTACATGAAGACTAAATTCACAAATGATTAATCTACTACCTTTGTTACATTCTCTCAATATCCCCTGACTTATTCTCTGTTCCACCATATAGCTACTGTTAGGGGGTCTATAGACTACCTCTATCAGTCTCTTCTTTTTTCCCTTTTTATTTCTTGCCTGTTTCAAAATGGATTCTATATCTTCTGATTCACGATCATTTCTTACTATCAAACTTAATTCATCCAATACCAACAATGGTATCTCACTATTCTTTTCTTCCCAGTTGTCCTTTTGAAATGTCACATACCCCTGAATATTTAGCTTTTCTGGCTTTGATCTACTTATAGCCAAGTCTGTGTAATGGCTACAAGATCATACCCATTATCTGCGTTTGTGTGCTTGGGAATGAGAAGGATATGACAATATTTTATTGCACAGTGGCTCAGTGATTAGCAGTGCTGCCTCACAGTGCCAGTGACCTGGGTTTGATTCCAGCCTCATGCAACTGTCTCATGTAGAGGTTGCACATCCTCCCTGTGTCTGTGAGGGGTTCCTCCGTGTGTTCTTGTTTCTTCCCACAGTCCAAAGTTTAGGAGAATTGGCTATGCTAAATCGCCCATAGTGTCTAGGGAAATGCAGGGATAAGGTAGGGTCTGGGTCTGGGTGGGATTCCCTTTGGAGGATCGGTGTGGACTCAATGGGCCGAATGGCCAGTTTCCACTGTAGTGATTCTGTGATCTTTCTATGATATTACATTGCAGCTATTTGGATGATATTGCGAGTGTTACAGGAAGGGACAGAGTATACAAATATAGAAAAATACAAGTAAATAGGGTTAAATGGGGAAGAAATTGTGAGAAGACTACATGATTGGTTCTTTACTTGAATGGGCGCAGATTCGGATAAAAGTAAATGAATTAAGGTCACAAATGCAAAAATAGCTAAATATTCATGGCTGTGTAACTCTTTGAAAGGACAGTCTGAAAGGAAAAGAGTGATTGGGTAGCAGTGTCGATTTGGGTTAGAATAAGTACGATAGCAAGAAATAAATGCATGAGAGAAATTCCATCAGCAGTGGCTTCTCCTGACCTAATGTGAGGACTATTGAACCAATAATATTCGGTTAGTGTCTCTTTAATTGTGGTGCACTTGTAAGAAGTTTTGTTTTACTGAAGAATTGATCCAGTGTATTCTACTCCAGTTCTAATTATTTTCAAACCTGACACACGTAGACATATCTTAAGTTTTACGCTCTGTCTCAAAGTGTCTTTCCCAGCTTTTACTACTGAACAGGACAGCAAGACCTTCAATGCAGTGTATACTTTAACTAACAAATATGTGTGGAAAGTGTTCCTTTGGGAAAATGCACAGAAAGCATTTTTTTCAGCTTCTGGTGTGCCAAGATCTGATTAAGATGAGTAGAAGCATGGTGTCACTATTCTGAACAATTTGTGCAATCTATAAATTAGATGGTCTAGGCTAGATGGGGATATCAAAAACAGATGCTGCATATAAACTCTGTCTTGTTTTCGAAAAATTGTTTCGGAATGTGCTAATGTAGCTGAAATATAACAACGCAAATTTCTAGTAACTGCCATAACAGGGTTAGAATTTATAAATTATTCCGTTATTTAACAATGAGTGATTATCTGATTATTAAAATGAGTGAGCTTTCAGCAAATTATAGTATTTTGTGTGGAAACGTAGTGAAGTCCCAGCACTGTCAACCCATTCAATTTTCTCTGGCCTGGTGTTGATGGATATTCAACCTTTCTGTTGCCTCCCACAAGCTATTAGCCACCTTTGCTTTCATTAACACCTTGCTCATCTGATAAAACTGAGTAAGAAGAACTTCACTGGCTATATAAGGAGCATAGCTAAAGTGAGTGTGGGGCCCTCGGAGGATGTGACTAGGGAATTAATAATGGGGAAATGGCAGATAATGTAAACCAATGTTCTACATTGGTCTTCATAGTAGAGGACGCTGTAAACATCCTAAAGATTTCAGATCAGCAAGTTGCTAATGAAAACAAAGGTTGTGTAATAGTCCCTATCATAAGGGACAAAATATTTTTCAAATTAATGAGATTGAAGTTAGGCAAGTTGCTAGGATTTGTTGGCCTGCATCCAAGGGTTTTAAGGAAACTGCTCCTGTTTCTTATGTTCGTATATGGAATCATAAGATTGTTTCAGTACGAAAGGAGACCATTTGGCCTATAATGCCTATGCTGGTTTTGTACAAGGGCACCTCACCTAATTTCACTTCGCCATCTTCTCCCTGCAACTCTGCAAATTTTTGTCCATTGGATAGTTATCCAATTTACTTTTGAAGGCCTTCCCTCCACCAGACACCTGGAAAAATCCTAACTGTATGCTCATGTCACTGTTTCTTCTTTTGCCAATTATCCTAAGTCATTAGTGACCCTTCTGTAGTGACCCTTAGCCAATCAAGGCTGTGTCTTTATATCTCATATCTCCAGGTTTTGAAAGCATCAGTCAAATAGCCTACTAATCTTCTCTGGTGAGCATAGCTCCAGCTTCTCTAATCTATCCATGTAACTGAAGCTCCTTATCCCTAGAACCAATATAATGAATCTTTTCTCCACCCTCTCTCTAATACCTTTGTATCTTAGCTGAACTGTGGTGCCCAAAATTGCAAGCAACCCTCAAGTTGTGATCCAGACCCGAAATGTCAGCTTTCCTGCTCCTCTGATGCTGCCTGGCCTGCTGTGTTCATCCAGCTCCACACCTTATTATCTCAGACTCCAGCATCGGCAGTTCCTACTATCTCTGAGTGGTTCAAGCAATGTTTTATGTAGGTTCATCGTGACTTCTTTTCTTTTGCATCCTACGCACCAATTTACTGTGAGGACTTTTTATGTTTTATTAACTGAATTTTCTGAAGAAGGATCCAGACCGGAAACGTCAGCTTTCCTGCTCCTCTGATGCTGTCTGGCCTGCTGTGTTCATTCAGCTCTACACCTTGTTATCTCTGCTATCTTCAATGATTCCTGCACACGATTCCCTCTGTTCTTGTACCCCCTTTAGAATCGTACCCTTCATATTTGTTCTTCTCATTCTGCATATTAATTTGCACCTTTCTCATTTCTGCATTAAGTTTGATTTGCCTCTTGTCCACTGCTTCCTGCCTCCATTATCTTTTTGAAGATTATTACTATCCTTGTCACAGAAACAAGAAAAATTGATTAATATTCACTATTTCTAAAAGGAATATTTGAAGTCAGCAAAAGATGTTGCTTTTCTGAAATAGTTATCCATTTGAATTATCCTCTCCCAAGAAACTAGTAAAAAAGGACAAATAGTGTCTTACAAAAATGAAATAGAATTACTTTGAAATTCAAATAATGAATTTACGTGCAGCTATTGGAAGCTGAATTTCGTTTTCCCTTAAGAAAATGTCATCAATGTGCAGGTGTAAATAATAAAATGTAAATAGTGGAGACAAAAACATAATGGTATCTTTGACTGAGAAGGAAGATAGTCCAAATAAAACTATTTTTGGAGCCCCCAATAATTTTTGCCTTTTGCATAATTTTAAAATATCAATGCGAATATTGGTTTTGATTGCCTAGATGGCAATCAACCAACTTCTGAACCAGATTCAGTGGTAAGCTTGTTCATATTTAGTAAATAATAGTGTTCACTTTTGAAAGTGAATTAAATTGCTGTAAATTTGCTCAGTACAATCAAATAAGATTATTTCACCATGATTTTTTAGTTTCACATTAAATTGTATTTTGTTTTATCAATTTGCAGATGTGCATGTTGCTGGCTAATAGTTGCCTTTGTGAAGGTGTGGTGAGCTGCCTTCTTGAACTGTTGCAGCACATTTGCTGTAAGTAGACCCTTAATACCAATACAGAGAAAGACCCAGGACTTTGACCCAGGACACTGAAAGAACAGCACCCTATTTCCGAGTAAGGATTGTGAGTGGTTTGAAGGGGATTTTACAATTATGGTGTTCCCACATATCTGCTGCAGTGGTAATTGAGTTGGAAGGTGCTATCCAAGGAGACTCTGTGACTTTCTGCAGTGCATGTTGTAGATGGTACATGCTGCTGTTCCTGAGCGTCAGTGGTGAAGAGCATGAGTATTTGTGCAGTGGTGCCAATTAAATGACCAGCTTTGTGCTGGATGGGAAATGTTTTGAGTGTTGGAGGTGCAATAATTCGAGCAAGTTTGGGGTATTCCATCCACATAGCAGGCTTGTGCCTTGAAGTCGGTTGACAGGATTGGAAAGTCAGGAGGTGAGTACTTGCTGCAGAATGTTTAGATGCTGATCTGCTATTATGACCACAATATTTATATGACTAGTCTAGTTCTGTTTCTTGCCAATCATAACCACCAGAATGTTGACAGTGGGGGATTCAGCAATAGTAATGCCAGTGAATGTCGAGGGGCCTGATGATTAGGTTCTTTCTTGTTGGAGATGCTCATCGTCTGAAACTTCTGTGGCACAAACATCATTTGTCAGTCCAAATCTGGATATTGTCCAGGTCATGTTGCATTTGGAATAGACTGCTTCACTATCTGAGAAGCTGTGAAGGATGCTGAACATTGCATAATCAGAAAACATCCCCACTTCTGACTTTATGATGGAAGGAAGGTCATTGATGAGGCAACTGAAGATGGTAGGGTACTATCCTGAGGACTTCCTGCAGAAAAGTACAGGAACTGAGAAGATTGACCTCCAACAATCGCTAACATTTTCTTTTGCGTGAGGTATGACTCCAGCAGTGGAGAGTTTTCTCCCAGATTTGCAAAGACACTAGTTTTGATAGGTCTGTGTGATGCCATCCTAGGTCAAATGCAGCTCTTTGGAATGCCTGTGAAGATCATTGAACATTATACCCATTGGAATGAATCTAACTGGTAGCATTGACATTGGAATTGAACAGTCAATTTTGAGATTCTTGGTGTTGTGGGTTGATTGAAACTCTTTTGTCCTTTTGGCAGTAGCTGACTGGCAGCCAGTAAGATGGAGTTATTTCCTTTTTCTTCACCTGTAGCGTAGGCTGTTTAAACGGCTCTTCTCAGAGCTGTGATTCTTATCGCTCACTAGTCCACACAGTAGGATGTAGGCCACTAACACAGACTGATCAGGGTTAGGAATTTTAGTCTCACTGGGAAGTTTTTGCTAGGATCATATTCAAAAGACCCACTCTGAAGAGACCGAGTATATTTGGAAACACACTGCAGAGTCCATGCTAGCAGATTTACTGTTGACATGATCTTTTTCGTAAGTCAGCTGCAAGAGAAGTGTGGATAACCAGGTATTTTTTTTAGTTAACTGCTACATATCTGAATAAAGCTTTCAACACCATCAAAGTAGGACTCTACAAGATTTTGAGGAAAATTGTCTGTCCAACCCCTTTCAGGATAGAAGAAGAGGCACATTAGACTTGAAAGGAACAAAGCTGCCAAGTGGTATGAATGATGTAAGTGGCATTTGAAGTAGTTAGAGGGTTAAATGCAACCCTGTTTAATGAGAGGTTTTTTTTCACCATCTAATGCATTAAAAAAGGTCACGTACATGAAAGTGAGATAACAAGCTGTGGGGCTGGATGAACACAGCAGGTCAAGCAGCATCATAGAAGCAGGAAAGCTTGACGTTTCGGGCCTAGACCCTTCATCAGAAATGGGGGAGGGGGAAGAGGGTTCTGAAATAAATAGGGAGAGAGGGGGAGATGGATAGAGGATGGATAGAGGAGAGGATAGGTGGAGAGGAGGCAGACAAGTCGAAGAGGCGGGGATGGAGCCAGTAAAGGTGGGTGTAGGTGGGGGGGTAGGGAGGAGATAGGTCAGTCCAG
>JAHRHZ010000034.1:33542513-33577148 GCA_024137785.1 Ginglymostoma cirratum | reverse complement strand
AAGGGGGCGGGATGATGTTAGTAGATAGGAGATGGGGGTGTGGCTTGAGGTGAGAGGAAAAACAGGTTAGGGAGGTGGAGATGAGCTGGGCCGGTTTTGGGATGCGGTAACATCATCCCGCCCCCTTGACCTGTCCGTCCTCCCTGGACTGACCTGTCTCCTCCCTACCCCCCCACCTACACCCACCTTTACTGGCTCCATCCCCGCCTCTTTGACTTGTCTGCCTCCTCTCCACCTATCCTCTCCTCTATCCATCCTCTATCCGCCTCCCCCTCTCTCCCTATTTATTTCAGAACACTCTTCCCCTCCCCCATTTCTGATGAAGGGTCTAGGCCCAAAACGTCAAGCTTTCCTGCTCCTATGATGCTGCTTGACCTGCTGTGTTCATCCAGCCCCACAGCTTGTTATTTCGGATTCTCCAGCATCTGCAGTACCTTTTATCTCACGTACATGAAAGTGAATGGCTTAATCCAACAGCCCATGATAGTATTCAAAGAATGAAGATTGTAATTTTGCACACATCCTAATGGTTGAAGTATCCAACTTAACCATCAATTTGATGTTATTTAATGGAAGTTCCAAACTTCCAAATGCAAGTTTGTAGAAGACTATATTAGCTGGGAGAACTTCTCCAAATCAGGCTAGGATGTCTTCTAAGTTGAAAATATTGGGCAGAAGGTGGGAAAGTGAAGATATTTATCCGTGGATAAATGGTATCTCATAGAGTATAACAACATATCATTTTCCGATTTGAGCATTGCCCATCACTCAATTTTAGTAACTCTTCGCTCTCAGCCAGCATTCTTGTCCCCATTCAAAAGATTTTAAACACATGAGCTCTGGTGATGTTATAGCACTGAGAGTGCCGCGTTGTAAACATCTTTTCAACAAGGCATAATTGTCTTCTGTCTATTGGATGGAAAAGATCCCTTAGCTCAACTCAATGGAAAGTAAGGATTTTCTCTTGGTATTCAGACTAACATTTATTCCTCAATCAATATCACAAGAAAGTAAAACAAAGAACTGCAGATGCTGAAGATCTGAAACAAAAACAGAAATTGCTGAAGAAATGTCAGCATCTGTGGAGAGAAAACAGAGTTAATGTTTTGAGTTCAATGACCCTCCTTCAGAACTGATAGTAGTGAGGAAAAGGCGGTGTTTATGATGATGACAGGGTTGGAGGGGAAAAGGAGTGAAGGGATAGGTGGAGATGGAAACCAGTGAGAGAGAAAGTTACTCTGATAAAAGGACGGTTTGTGGTGAGTCATGAAAGGAGAAAAGCTGATAATGGAGACTGTGTGATAATTCCGAAGCTGGTTCCCTAACAGTGTCAGTGGTGAAAATAGGTTTGTTGTGCTGAAAGCAGCCCATGTCACAACAGGGCCTGGAGTGTGGGGATGGGTAAAAGACATGGAAGGAGGTTATTAAACTCGATATTGAGTTTTGAAGGCTGCTGAGTCCCCAGGTGGAACATGAAATGCTGTTCTTCCAGCTTGTGCTGAGCCTCACTGGAGCACTGCAGCAAGCCTGAGGCGGAGATGTTGGTCAGAGAATGCAATGGTGTGTGGTATGTTGAGGTGGCAGCTCGGGCTCATTTTTATGGACAAGACCTGAGCTGCTTTCACCACAGCCAACCCCTTTTCACCTACTCACTATCCCCATTATCATTTTTTCTCCTTCACTGGCTTGCTATCAGCCATCCCTTTGTCTGCCTAATTTATTTTCTCTCTCTCTCTCTCTCTCTTTTTCTAGCTACAATCAGTTTTGAAGAAGGTCGCTGGGGTTGAAATGTTAACTTTGCTTTCTCTCCACCGATGCTGATAGATGTGCTGAATTTCTCCAGCAATATGTGTTTTTGTTGCAACAATATAATTCTTTTGGCTGGAATGTTACTGTTCTTGGGATCTTGAATGCTGAAGTTCTCTACAACAGTGACTAATTTATAAAAGCACATGAAGTTCTTTGGGACACCTGGAGGCTATGAAAAAAGTTATAAATGCAAATCCATTTTAAATGTGGCATGCAGATATTTAAGCGATAGCTTTAATATTTACACTGTTATAGTTTTATAATGAGCTTCTTTGTTTTATTGCAAAATACAAATGACACAACTGCACTTTTTTTTCAAATCAAAAAACACTTCTCATCAGCCTTTCAGGGCAATCCTAGAAATTGATGTTGGAATTTTGTTCACTTATGATTATTCCTTCCCTCAAGGTTACTCTGGTAATTATTGTGGTCATCAAATCAGGCAAGTCTGTCAAACAGCAGATGAGTCGGCAAATCCCATGAGTTCTCGTGCTTGCCTTGTAAAGTCTGATAGCATTCTACGATCCAAAATGTTCCAAATGATAGTTGCAGTTCACTGGCTTGAGGTTACAAATGAATGTTAGAATTATTAGGTGGTTCTTTGGTTGCTTTGCTTCACCCGTTTCTGGTATGGATATTAAGGCTGTAATGTGTAGTTGCAGTCTCAATGGTAGATTTGTAAGACTTCAAGCTATTTTGTTCACTTGAATAGTAGGGGTTCCCCAAGGGATTCTGATTACTGATTGGCATGAATCTTCCAAGTAGTAGAAATGACAAGTGGATTGCCATGTGTTCATAAATTCTCCTGACTCAATATGCATTTTGTGCAGGATCTTCCATTCTTGATTTTCACATAAATAACCAGCATAGCATCTCTCTGGAAACTCTGTTAGCCAAAGTAGAGTCAGGAGGAACATAGGACATACCCCCTTTTTGTGGCATCAGTTGCTGTATGGTAAGTTTAAAGTTCCAGTATTTGAATAATAATGAATGAGCAATGGGTGAGTAGAGTTTGGGGTTGGTGAGGGATAGATAAGCTGGGTTCTGTGATGGGTAGTTGATCATGTGGGGTAGTGAGTTCAGGGTGTGGTGGCGGGGAAAGGAGGGTTGTGGGTTTGACTGGGGACTCAGTTGTGAAATCACCCAGGCGTTGAACTAGATCTAAATCTAACATTCCTTGGGTAGCTATCCAGGTAAGTATCATTGAATTTACTCGGAGATAGCAAGAACTTTAGAAGCTTGACTCAGACTCACTGGAGTCGATGCTTTGGTCCTGATAAAGGGTCTAGGCCCGAAACGTTGACTCTCCTGCTCCTCTGATGCAGCCTGACCTGCTGTGTTCCTCCAGCTCCACACTGTATTGACCAAGTATTGTTGAAGTGTCTCGTATCTACTGACTGTAACTTAGGTGGCAGTATATGTGAAGGAAAGCAGGAGAATTGCCCGGTAATTACTTTAAAAATACATGCCTTGTCGATTCACTGCTTTCTTTTGGGTGGTTCATTTTTTCATGGAACTTAGGATAGGGTACTATTTGAGAGTGTTTTCGATGTTGGCATGGCCTTCTGTAAAAGTTTTAACATTTCTCTGTATGTCTGCCCCATATCATGTTGATGGGTGTATATCTGAGTAACTACATTCTTGAGAGAATACGTAATGTGTACTTATTAAACAACTAAGCTAATTCTGCTTTCTGACCTATTATTGGTCAATGCCACTATATTTGGGAGATCACTTTGCGGAAATTAGTTGCCATATTTTCCACTTTATAACACTGACAATACTTCAGAGTACTTCAACATCTAGAAGCACTTTGGACATGCTGAGGTCATGAAAAGTGCAGCATAAATAGCTAGTTCCAATGAAATTGACTGACACAACCCACCACGTTTATGAATCTCATCCTTTCTTCTTACTCGAGGCTGAGAAGGTTTTGTTCAGATGAGTTACTGTTTATAAAATTGCTGTACAAACTCAGCAGGTCTGGAAGCATCCATGGAGAGAAAGCAGAGTTAATGTTTCAGGGCCAGTGACCCCTCTTCAAAATTTTTAGAGTAACTGTTTGTGTTCAGATAAGTTACAGTGCCCCTCAGCTCTTGAAATAATTTCCACACATGGGTGGATTTAAATCAATATGATAGTTTATTCAGAAAGTTTTGAATACAGTAAACAGAAGCAGAATCTTGCAACAATTTATTTGGCCCTGAGTAGATTGGTTTTTCTTTTCCTCCTTTTCTAAACATGCTTTCATATGTAGCAAATTTCTGATAGTTTAAACATCTCCTGCACCTTTCAAATTGATGAAGCATTTTATGCAGGTTGAAAACTGCCATTTGTCTAAGGAGACAGTGTTTGAGGGTTATTTCCTGTAGAAATAAAGAATAGAATGATCTACCAGACCCACCTGAGATAGAGAAAGTCAGAAAACATGTGCAATAAGCAATGGAATAGATAAACTGTCAAGTGGATTTGTGGAGGATTGCAATTTGAGGCATTGAAGAGAGGGGCTTTCTTTATCTAAAACTGGCATTACCATTGGATAATAGTGTGTTGCAGGAAGACTTGAATGATGAGATTCTACAGGAGAACTTCTTTCATGGGATTTAAAACAAAGTGCAGACAGACTATATCAGCTTACATTTGTATAGCACTTCTAACATAGTTTATTATTTTAAACCAACATGCAACAAAGGATCTTTCATTCAAATGTCAAGCAATCTTTACACCAATGGATAGATAGATAATCACCACTGGTAAACTAGGAGATTTCTTCAACAGTACAGGATTTCAAGCAGTTTTAGATACTGTTCCAACTGTGTTACAATCACAGTGGGGCCTACAACAGGATTAGTACTAGTAAGAATGACTGGAATTTAGGGCATCACAACAATGACATGGGATAACAACTACCATGTAATCTAAGTAAGAAATAGAGGAGGCCATTGTCACAACTGAATGCTTCATGCATTATCTATTCATTTCAGTCACAGATGGAGAAAAAATATTTTATATTAAGATCAGCTGTATGCCAGGGATACCTTACCTTGATGGAATGTAATATTTTCATTTATAGAAACAACATCAGTACTGATTGTCTTTCCAGAACGTATTTGCAAGATCAAAATGAGTGCTAAACTCCAAATAACCAGCAGGATGTCCACAGGAGATGTATGTGATTTTTGTTACTGGAACAAACCATGTAACTCATGTCTGCAATAAAATTGCTTTGTTGCTTTTGTACTTTCAAGAATCATGTTAACCCCATAATTACTTCAAAGTGAATGGCAGAACAGAGGCTTCCAATGGTGTAAGACTGGGAAAGGTTACAGAGAGGAAGGAGTGAAATCATAGAGGGATTTATAGAGCTGGGTAAGAGGTTTTAAAATTGGGACATTGGTTTTTGGATGAAAATGTGAGTACAGGATGATAGATGAGTCAATTTAAGATAAAGACAACACAGTCATGGGTGTGCTTTCGTTTGTGGAGTTTGGAAAATGTGTGTTTGACCAATTGAACATTGGATTAATCAAGCTGATAAATGCATGGATGAGAATTTCAACAGCAGAAGAATTGACTTTGGATAGAAACGTGCTGTGTTAAGAAGGTGAAGTATGTGATTTTGGTCTTAAAGAAAGTATGGAGCCTGTCTTGGGCAAAATAGGATAGCAGCGTTGTGAATAATCTGGTTTACTCACAAGACTGTAGCTGGGGTACAGCACAGAGCTGGTGCCTGGGGAAAGGCAGTTGTGACTAGTGCATGGTCAATAAGCAATATTGGTTATGTGGCATGAAAACAGACCCTTCGGCCCAACTTGTCAATGCTGACCAGATATCCTAAATTAATCTAATCCCCTTTGCCAGCATTTGGCCCATATCCCTCTAAACCTTTCCTATTCAGGTACCCATCCAAATGCCTTTTAAATGTTGTAATTGTCCCAGCCGCCACCACTTCCTCTGAAAGCTCATTCCATACACGCACTACCCCCTGCATGGAAAAGTTTGCCCCTCTATTTTTAGACTCCCCTACCCTCAGAAAAAGACCTTGGCTGTTCATCCTATCCTTGAGTAATTGTCAGTAGTTCATAGCAATGTGTCCCAGAGATGATTTGGAGTATTGCATTTTCTATATTGGACAAATGCTAACTACCATCAGCAAGGGCTACCCATGATACAAAACAACATTTCATTGCCTCAAAATGAGTGAATTTATTGGTATCTGTCTCCTGTGCCTGCAAGTACAGCTGGATTTGATTGTCCACTTTGGTGTTGGCTAATGAAATGGGCCAGTATGGACTTTTGAATTCTGATTCAAAAATGACATATTGCACCTTTGAGCTGATGCTTGCTGCACCTCCTTTGTATTTACTAGAGAAACTGATGGTTGTTGGCATCTGATCCCATTTCCTGTAACACCTGAATGAAGAAGTAATTTTCCTTCTGTTTTAAGTGCGATTAAAGAACCATCAGCAAGACATATGATTGAATTCAGAATCAGCACAATATGTTGTGATAATGGGGGCTAGATTTTAAGGATTAACAGATGTTGACTGCAGAGGCGTAAATGTAGAAGTTTTTAAAACTTTTTTTTCACCCTTCTTGAGCTGTGGAATGCACTTAGATACACAGTCTGCATAAAGAATTCCCAGTTCAGGTACAGCATTGAGAGATGGAAGCTGTAATGATTGGATCATGGTCAGCCAGGTGGACCTCATAGAATATGAGTTCCCTGACTGGGGATGTTCACCTGGTCCAATCAAGGAGCCCTGGCTGATAGATTTGGACAGGACTGTCAGGGGTTTCTGCTTACTCTAAGTGCCAGCTCTGAACTAGTTGGGTCAGCATCATGTATTATCCACACATAACTAAAGGGTAAGTTGGAGACAGGAACCAGCCTTCGTGGAGTTATTTCACAAACCAAGGTTCTTTCATTTTCTATCCCAAAAACATATCTAAAATCCAACCTAACAGTGCACTCACTCCAACTTTCCCAGCCCTATTCCGCACCTCCCATTGTCAAACTTGATTCTTTTCCCACACCAGTCAATTAGTCTTTCTGAACTCCTTTATGAGGGACATGACAAGCATTTATCTCATCCCTTTGTACTGGTTATGGACCTAAACCCCAAAGATATTCCAAGAGGATCATTGTGTCATGTGTCATTCAGTCTATGAGTTCTCCTTGCTCCAGGTTTTTCTTTATTGACAGATTGCCACTCAATGACACGATGTTCAGTTTCTATATGAATATTATGGACACCAACCCCTACCTAAGTTAAAAACTGGAGGAATTGCAGATGCTGTAAACCAGGAACAAAAACAGAAATTGCTGGAAAAGCTCAGCAGTCTGGCAGCATCTATGAAGGAAAAATCGGAGTTAACATTTCGGGTCTGGTGACCCTTTCTCAGATTAACTTTGATTTTTTTTCCTTACAGATACTGTGAGACCTGCTGAGCTTTTACAGCAACTTCTGTTTTTGAACCTCTACCTAAGTCTCAGTTCCCTCTATAGTATGCCCATTGTCATTATGTGTGTGACAATGAATGTGCTACAAGAGACCCACTCTGAAGACTGTGAGGATCTCATCTAAATATATTGTCGATGATATCATCTCCATCTGCCCCAAGGTTATGTTCCAGCCTCTTGGTCACTTCAGATAGACAAATCACTGGGGTGCGTGCAGAAAATTAAATTAAAATCCGCCATCTTTCATGCTGCTGAGGTCAGTGTTCCTTTTTTCTTGGGATACGAGCATTGCTGTTTGGGCTAGCATTTATTGTGAATCCATAATTGCACTAGAGAATGTGATGGTGAGCTTCTTCTTGATCCCCTGCAGACCTTGGGTTGTAGTTACACCTACAGTGTTAGAAAGGAAAACCAGGACATGGCTGCTTCAGTGTCAATACAGTGTGGAGCTGGAGGAACACAACAAGTCAGCCAGAATCAGAAGAGCAGGAAAGTCAACGTTCCAGGTCGGAACCCTTCATCAGGACAACAGTCCTGTGGCAGAATCCCCACTTCTGATCTTATGATAGAAGGGAAAAAGAAATGAAAGAACTACGAATGCTGGAAATCTGAAATCAAAACAGAAATTGCTGGAAAATCTCAGCAGGTCTGGCAGCATCCATGGAGTAGAATCAGAGTTAATGTTTCAGGTCCAGTGACCCTTCTTCAGAACTTATGATGGAGGAAAAGTCTTTGATGAAGCAGCTGAAGATGGTTGGATGTAAGACACAACTCTGACGAATATCTGCAATGACGTCCTGAGGCTGAGATGATTGACTCCCAATAACCACAACCATCTTTTTCTTTTTCGCAGGTATGACTCCAATCAGTAGCAAGTTTTCCATTTGAAGCCCACTGATACCAGTTTCACTAGGCTTATTGATGCCACACTTGATTAAATGCTTTTGGGTGTCAATTGCAATCACTCTCATCTCACCTCTGAAAATCAGCTCTTTTGTCCACATATGGACCATGGCTGAAATGAGATCAGGAGCTGAGTGATCCTTGCAGAACCCAAACTGTCAATGATTTCCCTCGCTCGTACCATTTGAAAGCAGTGTTGACAATCTCTTTTATCGCTTTGATGGCTGATAGGCTGGTAATTGGCTGGGTTGAATTTGTCTTGCATTTTGTGTGCAGGACACACCTCATCAATTTTCCACATTGTTAGGTAGATGAGAGTTTTGTAGCTGTGCTGAAGCAGCTTGGCTAAGGGCATCACTAGTTCTGGGGTGCAAAGCTTCAGTACTATTTGCATTATCCAATGCCTTGAGCTGTTTTGATATCAGATGGAGGGAATCAATTTGGGAAAGACTGGTGTCTGTGATGCTAGTGACCTCTGCAAGAACCTGAGATGGATCACTCACTTTGCATTTTTGGTTAAAGATAAAGGGAAATACTTCAGCCTTATCTTTAACATTGATATGCTGGACTCCCCTATTTAAGAGGGTGAGACTGTCTCCTTCTATTACTTGTTTAATTGTCCACCACCATTGGATACTAGATGTGGCAAGACTGCAGAGCTTAGATCTAACATATTGATTGTGGGATTGCTTAACCATGTCCATTACTGATTCTGCTGCTTACGCAAGCAATCCCAAATTGTAGCTTGATCAGATTGACACCTCATTTTTAGATATGCCTGTTGTGTCCCTGGCAAGCTGTCTTGTACTCATCACTGAACCAGCATTGATTTTTCAGCTTGGTGGTAAGACAATGCCACTGATGTTACACAACATCTCATGAATGTACAATTTTGAGTTGCTAGATCTGTCTGAAGTCTTTCCATTCACCCCAGTGGTAGTAACAAGACAACATCATCATAGAATCCCTGCAGTGTGGGATTCAGCCTATCGAGTCTACACCGACCTTCTGAAGAGCATCCATCCCAGACTCCACCCTCCTACCCTAACCCTGTAACCCTGCATTTCCCATGGCTAATCCACCTAACCTGCACACCATTGGAATGTGGGAGGAAAACCACACAGACACGGAGAGAATGTGAAAACTCCGCACAGACAGTCACTTGAGGGTGGAATCGAACCCGGGTGTCTGGCACTGTGAGGCAGCAGGGCTAACTACTGAGCCCGTGATGTAGGGTATTCCCACAATATCTATGCAATGGTCACTCCTACTGCTGTTGTCCTAGATAGGTGATGATGGTCTCCTGGTATTGTCACTAGATTGTTAATTCAGTGACCCAGGTAATGATCTGGAGACCCAGGTCTGAGTTCCACCCAAACAGATGGTGGAATTTGAATTTGATAATAAAAATCTGAAATTCAAAGTCTAAAAAGCCATTGTCGATTACTGGGGAAAGCCCATCTGATTCACTAATGACCCTTTTACGTGATCTGGCTTAAATGTGACTCCAGGGTCACAGAATTGTGGTTGATTCTTAAGTGCCCTCTGGGCAATCGGTGATGGGCAATAATTGCTGACTATCCAGTGACACCCACATCCCATGAATGAATAAAAATAAAGATGCATCTGAAGCAGTAAATTAATAAGGACGAGGTCAAGTGAAGTTTTTTTTTGTTCCCTCATCCCCAGCTGCAGACACAGTCTAGCGGCTATTTCCTTAGGTCATTAATCATGCTACTCAGTCACTCCTGGTGATGGATATTGAAGTCTGCACCTAGAATAAATTTTATGTTTTGCACTCAGTGCAGTCATTGCCTGCCCAATCCCACTCCATGTTAAAAATCAAACCTTTGATTGTGGATGGACAAAAACTTTATTTTATAGGACCTGCTTAAAAATCTTATTCCGTCACTGTAGATTTCATGATATCTCTTGCTGTATACTCAGACTGAATCAGAGTACATGATCTCAGCATGCTGTTTTAATCAATCCACATTTATGCTGGAAGGAAAAATAATGGATTGTGCAATTGAGCTGCTGTAGCACTAAATTCACAGCTGTTGCCCAGGATGAATTTGGAGGTCAATTGATATTATGGAGGTATTACAAAAGTTTTAAACAGAAGTGCAGATTGCCATTGAATAGTTCTCTAAAATGTGATAGTAATAAGGAAAGGGTCCGATGTATTTTTGTGCACAAGAGAGAATGGTTTAGATATTTTCAATAGCTGAGAGATTAATGAGGACTGCAGTAAACATCCATTAAACAGTGTGAGAGCAGCAGAGACTGTATTCCTGGTCAGAGCCCTCAAAATAGAGTCTCCTGAGTTGTTTTGTGTTTGAGGAAGGAGGGTGTAACTGCAAAAGAACCAGGTAAGAGTGTTGTAAAGGTCAGGGTGAGGCAGCATTCGACTTTGCAATTCCCCATCAGGTTTGAAGTTCTTGCCGCCTTTATGGATAAAAGCGAGTGGAAGGGGGAGGATCCAGTCATCATAGTACAATATAGTACGGTATGAATAGTACAGAACAGTATGGTCATTGTACCAATGAGATGGGTAGATCTAGGAAAGATATACAAGAGAGAGAAAGTGAGCAGCCAGGTGTACATTAAAAAACGATACTTTAAGGGTAAGAATACTTGCATTATCATCTGACTCATGAGCAAAATGGCACACAGTATATGTAATAAGGGAGCGTGTGTGGCAGAAATAGCTTTCAACTGGGGAGGCAATGGCCTAGTGGTGTTATCACTAGACAATTAAACCAGAAACTCAGCTAATATTCCGAGGCACTACAGCTGCATCACCTTTCTCAGTACCTGCCTACGGAACCAGATCATCCCCAATGGACTACAGTCCACATTCAAGCCTTCCCAATTTGGCCCCAACTGTGACAATATCTACATTCAGAACATCGAGACCCTTCAGAAGCGTTTCTCCCTGCGACTCCTGAAACACACACTTGCAGCAATGTGCCGGCATCTCCAGGCACTACAATCAAGCCTACCCCAGCTCACAGCCTCCCTCTCCCAGACCTGCAAAGGACCTCTCCTGTTTTTTATTCTTCGTAGGATCCGCAACCTGAACTCACAATTCTACTCAGCTTTATTGGACACTAAAAACCGTAAGTACAGTAAGCTTACTGGTGCCTACCACCCAAAACGGGCTTCCCCCAACCCCCAAATCCCCAGCGGTACCCAGGACCTCCCCCACAATGTACCCGCCACCATTGGCCATGAGACCTCTGTCGGAGAACCCATAGATGACGTCACATCCACCACCGCCGGGTACACCACTTCCGGGACAATGAATGCCATTGCTGCTGAAGCTACTGCCTCCATGTTCGAGACCAACACCACAGACACTACTGTCACCGCTGCTGCTGCCGCCTACCCCGCTCTGCCCACTGCTGACGCCGCTCTGCCCATCACGGACGCAGACGCAACTCTGCCCAGCGCTGACGCTGACTCAACTCCGCCCACTGCCGCCGACGCAACTCTGCCCACCGCCTCCACAGCCAGAAGCTCCAGAGGAGACAGCAACACTGAGCCCTGCCGAGTCTTCACCATCCCCCCCAGACCTCCCCCTTACTGAGGACGAACGGTCAGTCCTCAGTAAAGGGCTCACCTTTGTCCCCCTCCACCCACACATCAACGAATACCGGTCCCTCACCCCAATCCCAGGCCCCAAGAAGACTGTCCACATCAGGCAGATGTTCACCTGCACATCTGCCAATGTGGTATACTGCATCCGCTGTACCCGTTGTGGCTTCCTCTACATCGGGGAAACCAAGCGGAGGCTTGGGGACCGCTTTGCAGAACACCTGCGCTCAGTTCGCAACAAACAACTGCACCTCCCAGTCGCGAACCATTTCAACACCCCCTCCCATTCCTCAGATGACATGTCCATCCTGGGCCTCCTGCAATGCCACAGTGATGCCACCCGAAGGCTGCAGGAACAGCAAATCATATTCAGCCTGGGAATCCTGCAGCCCAATGGCATCAACGTGGATTTCACAAGCTTCAAAATCTCCCCTCCCCAACCGCATCCCAAAACCAGCCCAGCCCATCTCTGCCTCCCTAACCTGTTTTTCCTCTCACCTCAAGCCCCACCCCCACCTCCTACCTACTAACATCATCCCGCCCCCTTGACCTGTCCGTCCTCGCTGGACTGACCTATCTCCTCCCTACCCCCCCACCTACACTCACCTTTACTGGCTCCATCCCTGCCTCTTCGACTTGTCTGCCGCCTCTCCACCTATCCTCTCCTCTATCCATCTTCTATCCGCCTCCCCCTCTCTCCCTATTTATTTCAGAACCCTCTTCCCCTCCCCCATTTCTGATGAAGGGTTTAGGCCCGAAACGTCAAGTTTTCCTGCTCCTATGATGCTGCTTGACCTGCTGTGTTCATCCAGCCCCATGCTTGTTATCACGTTTGGACATTGAGCAGTTTTTCCGCTGCCTCCGCCACTGCGCTTACTTCTTCAATAGTGAACCTAACCCTCCCTCTACTGACCCCTTCTCCCACCTCCAACACAAGCCCTCCTCCTGGACACCACCCCAAGGCCTCCTACCCTCCCTCGACCTCTTCATCTCCAACTGCCGTCGAGACATCAATCACCTCAACCTCTCCACCCCTCTCACCCACTCCAACCTCTCCCCCACAGAACGTGCAGCCCTCTGCTCCAATCCCAACCTCATCATAAAACCCGCGGACAAGGGAGGCGCAGTTGTAGTATGGCGCACTGACCTTGACAACGCTGAGGTCAGGCGCCAACTCTCCGACACCTCCTCCCCCCAGCCATGGCCCCAACCCCGAGCACCAAACCATCATCTCCCAAACCATCCACAACCTCATCATCTCAGGTGACCTCCCACCCAGAGCCTCCAACCTCATTGTTCCCCAACCCCGCAGCGCCCACTTCTATCTCCTTCCCAAAATCCACAAACCTGACTGCCCTGGTTGACCCATTGTCTCCACCTGCTCCTGCCCCACCGAACTTATCTCAAGCTATCTGGACTCCATTTTCTCCCCCGTGGTCCAAGAACTCCCTACCTACGTCCGTGACACCACCCACGCCCTCCACCTCCTCCAGAACTTCCAATTCCCCGGTCCCCAACACCTCATTTTTACTAAGGACATCCAGTCCGTATACACCTGCATTCCCCATGCAGGTGGCCTAAAGGTCCTCTGCTTCTTCCTGTCCCGCAGGCCTGACCGGCCCCCCTCCACTGACACCGTCATCCACTTAGCCGAACTCGTCCTCATCCTCAACAACTTCTCTTTCAGTTCCTCCCACTTCCTACAGAGAAAGGGGGTGGCCATGGGTACCCGCATGGGCCCAAGCTGTGCCTGCCTCTTTGTAGGTTATGTGGAACAATCCCTCTTCCATACCTACACTGGCCCTAAACCCCACCTCTTCCTCCGTTACATTGATGACTGTATCGGCGCCACCTCGTGCTCCCACGAGGAGCTCGAACAGTTCATCCACTTCACCAACACCTTCCACCCCACCCTTAAGTTCACCTGGACCATCTCCAACACTTCTCTGTCCTTCCTGGACTTCTCTGTCTCCATCTTGGGCAACCATCTAGAAACCGATATCCATTTCAAGGCCACCAACTCCCACAGCTACCGAGAATACACCTCCTCCCAGCCGCCTTCCTGCAAAAATGCCACCCCCTATTCCCAACTCCTTTGCCTCTGCCACATCTACTCCCAGGATGAGGCATTCCACTCTCGTACATCTCAGAAGTCCTCGTTTTTCAAGGTCTGCAACTTTCCCCTCGCAGTGGTCAAGAACGCCCGAGACCGTGTCTCCCGCATTTCCCGCAACTCATCCCTCACACCCCGTCCCCGCAATAACAACCAAAAAAGAATCCCCCTCGTCCTCACATACCACCTCACCAACCTCTGGATCCAACGCATCATCCTCCGACACTTCCGCCATCTGCAATCCGACCCCACCACCAAAGACATTTTTCCCTCCCCACCCTTGTCTGCTTTCCGGAGGGACCACTGTCTCCGTGACTCCCTTGTCCGCTCCACACTCCCCTCCAGCCCCACCCCACCCGACATTTTTCCCGGCAACCGCAAGAAGTGCTACATCTGCCCCTACACCTCCCCCCTCACCCCCATCCCAGGCCCCAAGAAGACTTTCCACATCAAGTAGAAGTTCACCTGCACATCTGCTAGTGTGGTATACTGCATCCGCTGTGCCTGTTGTGGCCTCCTCTACATCGGGGAAACCAAGCGGAGGCTTGAGGACCTCTTTGCAGAACACCTATGCTCGGTTCGCAATAAACAACTGCACCTCCCAGTTGCGAACCATTTCAACTCCCCCTCCCATTACTCAGACGACATGTCCATCCTGGGCCTCCTGCAGTGCCACAACGATGCCACCCAAAGGTTGCAGGAACAGCACCTCATATTCCGCTTGGGAACCCTGCAACCCAATGGTATCAATGTGGATTTCACAAGCTTCAAAATCTCCCCTCCCCCCCAACCGCATCCCAAAACCAGCCCAGCTCATCTCCACCTCCCTAACCTGTTTTTCCTCTCACCTATCCCCTCCACCCACCTCAAGCCGCACCTCCATTTCCTACCTACTAACCTCATCCCGCCCCCTTGACCTGTCCGTCCTCCCTGGACTGACCTATTTCCTCCCTACCTCCCCGCCTCTTTGACTTGTCTGTCTCCTCCCCACCTATCTTCTCCTCTATCCATCTTCTAGCCACCTCCCCCTCTCTCCCTATTTATTTCAGAACCCCCTTCCCCTCCCCCATTTCTGATGAAGGGCCTAGGCCCGAAACGTCAGCCTTCCTGCTCCTGTGATGCTGAGGCTTGGGGACCGCTTTGCAGAACACCTGCGCTCAGTTCGCAACAAACAACTGCACCTCCCAGTCACGAACCATTTCAACTCCCCCTCCCATTCTTCAGATGACATGTCCATCCTGGGCCTCCTGCAATGCCACAGTGATGCCACTCGAAGGCTGCAGGAACAGCAAATCATATTCAGCCTGGGAACCCTGCAGCCCAATGGCATCAATGTGGATTTCACAAGCTTCAAAATCTCCCCTCCCCCCAACCGCATCCCAAAACCAGCCCAGCTCATCTCCACCTCCCTAACCTGTTTTTCCTCTCACCTATCCCCTCCTCCCACCTCAAGCCCCACCCCCATGTCCTATCTACTAACATTATCCCGCCCCCTTGACTTGTCCGTCCTCCCTGGACTGACCCATCTCCTCCCTACTCCCCCACCTACACTCACCTTTACTGGCTCCATCCCCGCCTCTTCGACTTGTCTGCCTCCTCTCCACCTATCCTCTCCTCTATCCATTCTCTATCCGCCTCCCCCTCTCTCCCTATTTATTTCAGAACCCTCTTCCCCTCCCCCATTTCTGATGAAGGGTTTAGGCCCGAAACGTCGAGTTTTCCTGCTCCTATGATGCTGCTTGGCCTGCTGTGTTCATCCAGCCCCATGCCTTGTTATCTCGGATTCTCCAGCATCTGCAGTACCTTTTATCTCTGATGCTGCTTGCCCTGCTGTATTCATCCAGCTCTACACCTTGTTATCTCGGATTCTCCAGCATCTGCAGTTCCTATTATCTCTAATATTCTACAGCCCCAGTTTTGAAACCCACCACAGCAGATGGTGGAATTTGAATTCAATTAAAAATTCTGGAATTAAGAATTTTTTTAATTCACTCATGGCATGTAGGCATCACTGGCTGAGCCAGCAGTTATTGCCAGCCCCTGGCTGCCCCTTGAGAAGGTGGTGGTGAGCTGACTTCTTGAACCACTGTAGTCCTCACGCTGTAAATTGAATCGCAATGCCATTAGGGAAGGAATTCCAGGATTTTGATCCAGTACTATTGCCAGAATGTTATCAGGGTCCGTGGCCTTTGTTGCATCTTGGTATCACGTGGAGTGAATCAAATTAGGTGAAGACTGGCATGTATGGTGCTAGGGACCACTGGAGGAAGCGGAGATGGATAATCCACTTGGCACTTCCCGCTGAAGTTTGCAGTGAATGCTTCAGCGTTATCTTTTGCATTGACATGTTGGATAAATCCATCATTAAGGATGGTGATATATGTGCAGCTGCCTCCTCCACTGAGTTGTTTAATTGTCCAACATTGTTCATGACTGGATGTGGCAGGATTGCAAAGTCTGGAAACAATTGACGGGTTGTGGGATCACTCAGCTCTGTCTTTCACTTGCTGCTTATGCTGTTTGAAACAGAAGCAGTCCTGTTTGGTAGCTTCACCAGGTTGACACCTCATTTTTAGGTGTACCTGGTGCTACTTCTGGCATGCCCTCCTCGCCATTGAACTAGGGTTGATTGCTGGTTGAGTGGGGGATATGACGGGCCATGAGGTTGCAGATTGTGCTGGTGTACAATCTTAAAGACCCACTGCACTTCATGGATGATCAGTATTGTGTTGCTACTTCTGTTTCAAGTCTGTCCCATTTAGCACAGTGACATTGCTGTACAACGTGTATTCTCATGTGAAGGCAGGATTTTGTCTCCATGACAACTGTGCGGTGGGCACTCTAACTGTTACTGTTATAGACGAATCTGTCTGCACTTTGTCAAGGATGAGATCAAGTATATTTTTCCCTCTTGTTGGTTTCCTCACTGCCTGCCGCAGACCCAGTCTGACAGCTATGTCCTTTAGGAACTGACCAGCTTGATCAGTCGTGATACTGCTGAGTCACTCTTGGTGCTCGACCTTGAAATCCCTCACCCAGACTACATTTTGCATGCTTTCCACGCTCAGCGCTTCCTCTGAGTGTTATTCAACATGGAGACGTGCTGATTCATTAGCCGAGGGAGGACAGTATGTAGTAATCAGCAGGAGGTTTCCTTGTCCATGTTTAACCTGAAGCCATGAGAGTTATGAGGTGCAAATCAATGTTGAGGATTCCCAGGGTAACTTCCTCCCAACTGTGTCCCATCCCTGCTGGGTCTATACAGCTGGTGAGGCAGGGCATATTCAGGGATGGTGGTCATATTGTTTGTCTGTAAGTTGTGACTCTGAGAATATGACTATGTCAGGCTTTTGTTTGACAAGTCTGTGAAACAGCCCTCCCAATTTTGACACAAGGAGGACACTGCAGGGTTAGCAGGGCTGTTTCTACCATTGCCTTTACTGGTGCCTAAGTTGATGCCAGCTGTTCTACCTAGTGTCCTTTCTTTTTTGAGACTTTGTAGCCATTGATACAACCAAGTGGTTTACTAGGCCATTTCAGAGAGCAGTTAAGAGTCAACCACATTGCTGTGGGTATGGAATCACATATAGGTCTGACGAGTTGTATAGATAATGCAGTTGAGAGGACTTGATACAAAATAATGAGGTGGAGGGAGGAAACAAGTTTGGGAGGATTCAATGAATTAACAGAAAATAAGGCAAGAGAGCAAGATGGCAATAAAAGAAATGGTTTTCAGTGCATCCCTTCACATTGCTTCCTGTGCCTGTATTCAAAAGCCTTACAAAACCTCATCACCAGTCAAGCTTTTGATGACTCCAAATTTTCCTACAATGACTGGTGTCTGTTCCTTTCTTCCTCTAAAATGTCTTAAACAAGTTTACTGCCTTAGGTGCTATGTAAATAGGTATTGATGCTTATTAACAATGGCACAGAGATCAGCTGGTGACTAGCCAAAGCCATCTAGGTTTTAGTTTTATGTGTGAATTACAGTCTTGCTTATAAAAGCCCTGCTCATGTGGATGGGTAGTTGTGACAGTACATTTTTGGGATCTTAAAAAGTAGCTAATTCCAGATGTTTCCTTTTTGGCAAAAAGAGAACGAATCTTTCATCTCCAATTTGGGTGTAGAACTTGCTACTATGGATTTGGCAGTCCATTGTACATTCCAGTCCAACTTTACATTCCAAAAAATTCAATTGGAAGAAAAGTCTTCATTCATAGCTTTGTTGTGTAGAGTAAGTTGAAATGCAGGAATAAGAGGAAAAGACAGGGTAGCTAAAGATAAACTATTTCCACTGGTTGGGAATTCTAGGACTAGGGGACACAGCCTTAAAAATTAGGGCCAGACTGTTCAGGGGAGATGTTAAGAAGCACTTCTACACATAAAAGATGGTAGATATTTGGAACTCTCTTCTATAAATGGTCGTGGATGCTAGAACAGTTGTTAATTTTGAATTTGAGATAGATAATATTTTTCTTAAGTAAAAACATTAAGGGATATGAGGTATATGAAGATAGGCTGCAGATGAACCATGGTCTCATTGAATGGCAAAATAAGCTCAAGGGGCTGAATGATCTACCCCCGTTCTATGTTTCTATGTTTTTGGTTACACTGCAGCACAGCCATTTGGCTTGCAACATAGACATCTGCTTTTCAGAATCAAAATTTGAATTCTTTTAAAAGTGAGAAGTACTAGACTATAAAGGGAAAATTGAAAGTTTACTTAAAAGCTGCTGTTATTCAAAACAAAATTTCTGAAGTAAATGCTGTATTCAATAGTTATTTGGTCTCCATGTCTGTGAACTTGTGAATTTATGAGAAACTTTTGAGTTTGTGAGTGGATATTTTGGTCATATTATAACTGAGCAATCTATCAAATTTGTAGATATAAACATATCAGTTCTAGCCCCTTGAGCATTCTTGATTTTCACTTCTCCTTTAGCAGCCATCCATTCAACCACAAAATCCCTAATCTCTGGAATTCCTTCCAAAGACTTTTGTTGAGTCACTTTCCCCTTTTTAAGATGCTCCTTTAAAACATCCACTTTCACCTTTCCTAATATCCCCTTTGTGCTTAATGTCAAATTGTGTTTGATAATTTTCCTGTGAAAGATCTTGGGACGTTTAACAATATAAAAGAGACTATATAATATGAGTTTCAGAGATAGTAGGAACTGCAGATGCTGGAGAATCTGAGATAACAAGGTGTGGAGCTGGATGAACACAGCAGTCCAAGCAGCGTCAGAGGAGCAGGAAGGCTGATGTTTTGGACCTAGACCCTGAAAAATCAGATTTTTCTGATGAAGGGTCTAGGCCCGAAACGTCAAGCTTTCCTGCTCCTGTGATGCTGCTTGGCCTGCTGTGTTCATCCAGCCCCACACCTTGTTATCTTAGTTTTATTTTAAATGTGCAGTAGTCATAACATGGAACTTCTCCAAAATTGTTGAGATTTTGAAAAGCTAAATTAGATTTTCTGAATATGCAATTTCTTTTGTACTAAATCTGTCAGCCTTTATGAAAATTGTTGCCATATTTGTGTTTGCTAAAACTTCCTGCAAGGTAGAAGCAAATTGTAACTTCGATCAGATTTCCCTTGAGTAAGTCAACCCCAAACTCGGGGAAAACAAACTTCTTGCTTTGTACTACCTAGCCATTCTCAAGCCCCACGCTTCTGTATTATATAAGATTGTGGCAAGTGCTCAATGAAACGTAAAGGCTATTTTGTACTATAGTTTTTTTCCTGATGCTTACATCCTTGCCTGCCCTAAGCAATTTGCACCTGGAACTGGGCGTTGTGCAAATAAACCACTAAATGATTGTAAAATAAAGTACAATTTACGATGCTTTCGATTTTCCATAACACTTGGAACATTGAAACTCTGTACACATTATTATTCTGTCAGAGCCATGTTATTTGCATTGGATGCAGTGAAAATGACAGTAAGCAGTATTTTTAAAATTCCATCAAATTGAGGGTGGTCTGATAGTGAAGTTTCTTGCTCCTTATGAGGTCACAAGATGTTAAGCTAGCACTGTCTTGTCAATTTTTATATTTCTATATGTGTTTTGCAAGTTCTTATTTATGCATATGGAAAATGGGAGGGGATACCTGAAACTTTTGAATTTTTAGCATTTTACTGTGAATGAATGAGGGTACATATAGGAAAAGGGGGAAGTAAAATTTATCTTGTATAAAACTGCAGAAAGAATCATTTTCATGTTTCCACATTGTCAGAAATGTCTCTTCAATGAAAGGAAAAATTTCAAGAGATCTGTCAGTGCCTGTTCAGTGTTTTGGTATATAAGAACACAAGACAGAAAAGTGACCAAAAGATGTTGGAGCGGAATTAGGCCATTTGGCCCATTGAGTTAGCATGCTATTCAGTAAGATCATGGCAGATCTGAATCCTCAACTCCATTTCCTGCCTTTTCCAATAACCCTTGATTCCCTTAGTGGTTAAAAATCTACCTCAGCCTGACTACACTTAACAACCTACCCTTGACAGCTACCTGCACTGACCACCCTCTGTCTCCTGCCTCAAAGACAATTTTGGATTCAATTTTGAAGTTGCCCTGGATCCGATATGCTTTTATCTTCATCAGTGTCCTATGTGCGAGCTTATTGAAGATCTTAATGAAATGCACATAAACTTCATCAATACCCATCATCAATACCCTTTACTTGGTCACCTCATCAAAATTCAATGAGATATTTTAGGCATGACCTCCTTCTGACAAAACCATGCTGGCTACCTCTGATCAAACCTTGCCTCTCTAAATGGAGATTAATTTTCTCCAGAATTTTCTCCATAAGTTTCCTGCTACTGATGTGAGACTCACTGTTTCATTCCCGATCTCTCTTTACCTCTCTTCTTACACATTAGCTGTTTTCTAGTTCTCTGACACCTCCCCTGTGGCCAGAGAGGAATTAATTTTAACAACAATACAGCAGTTACACAGTGAGCAGTATTAGTACCTTTTTACTTCCAGATTTTAATTTAAATTTACTGAATTTAAATCACCCAAGTTGCCAAAATGAGACTTTAACCATGTGTGCAAAGCAGTAGCCCTGATCTCCAGACAAACACTAATCTATCAATCTCGGTGATAATTTTCTGTACTGTGAGATTTGAAATTTGCTGAGGTAGAATAGTTGAGCTAAAACCTCAAAGGTGAGCAAGAAAAAAATTAGATGTCAGTGCCAGGCACTACAATATTATGCTATTAACTATTCATTGCTATTTTAGTTAAAGTAAATTGCATATTATATTTGGACTAATCATACGCATGATATTCCATCCATGATAGTTCATAAGCAGTAATTACTCATTAGTTTGGATTGATAGGTGATTGGGAGGAGAGAGAACCATGTGTATTGACTTGTCTGCCCACTGACAATGTTTGATGAATTTTGATTGTGCCACAGAACTTTGGGAATTAACCCTATTCAGATTAAATGGAGTATGCACTCGATCCTTGATTTAAGAATGACATGAAAAGTGTTGTTGATGTGCAGATCAACCGCTGACCAAGGTCAGTGCATAAAGAATATGTGACCACTTTAGATTAAACAGCATTTCAAAATATTGATAGGAAGAGAAGTAGAGGTCAGATACCACAGACCTTTCACTGAATATTATGGGATCATAGTCAAGTCTTATTATGTTCATAAATTAAATACATCTTTGCTAGTGCCTGCTGACATCCACGTTCACTTGGAACTATGACTGAGCCAGTAACGTTGCAGAAATGTTCTTTTCTCCCTAACTGTAGAATTTTTTAAAATTTATTCAATCATGGGATATGACCATTGTAGCCTGGACCAACATTTGTTGCCAACCCAGTTGCCCTTGAGAAGATCATGGTGAGTTGTCTTCTTGAACTACTGCAAGTAGGTTGGTGCAGTTAGATGTATAATGCCATTGGGGTGGAAGTTCCAGGATTCGGGCAGCACAGTGGCTAGATGGTTAACACTGCTACCTCACAATACCAAGGACCTGGGATTGACTCCAGCCTAGGGTGACTGTCTGTGTCGAGTTTGCACATTTTCCCCATTTCTATGTTGGTTTCTCCAGGTGTTCAGGTCTCCTCCCACGGTCCAAAGATGTGCACCTTAGCTGGATTGGCCATGGTAAATTGCCCCATAGTATCCAGAAATTTGCAGACTAAGTGGGTTAACCATAGTAAATGCAGGGTTTTGGGGGTAGGGTAGGGCCTGAGATGCTTTTTGGAGGGTCAGTGCGGACTTGATAAGCTGAATGGCGTCTTTCGGCTTTGTGGAAATTCAATGATTCTATGATTTTGGCCAAGAGTCAGTGAAGGAACAGCTATATATTTCCAGATTATGTTGGTGAGTGGCTTGAGGGGGATTTTGCGGGTGATGGTGTTCCTATGTATCTGCTGCTCTTGTCCTTCTAGATGGAAGTGGACCTGGGTTTGGGAAATGCTGTCAAAGGAACCATGGTGAATTTCTGCAATGCATCTTATAGGTGGTGTACACTGGTACTAGCAAATGCCAGTGATGAAAGGACTGAAAGTTTCTGGATCTGGTGCCAATTAAACAGGTCGCTTTGTCCTGGATGGTGGCAAGTTTCTTGAATGCAGTTGGAACTGTAATCATCCAGCCAAGTGGGGAATAGGTGGTGGAAGACCTTGGGAGTCTGGAGGTTATTTATTCACTGTAGAATTCCTAGTCTCTGACCTAGTGTCTTAGTGCCATGGTATTTATATGACTAGTCCAGTTCAGTTTCTGCTCAAGGGTGTAACCCCCTGGGTGTTGATAGTGGTGGAATTCAGCAATGCCAATACTATTGAATGTCAATAAATGATTAGAGTCAGAGAGTCATACAGCACGAAAATAGACCCTTCAGTCCAATCAGTCCATGTTGACCATAATCCCTAACCAAACTAGTCCTGCCTGCCTGCACTTGGCCCATATCCCTCTAAACTTTTCTTATTCATGTACTTATCTAAATGTCTTTTAAACATTGTAACTGTACCTGCATTCACCAATTCCTCTGCAAGTTCATTCCACACAAGACCACTCTCTTTGCTCCTCAAGTGTTTTTTAAATCTTTCTCCTCTCATCTTAAAAGTATGGCGCCCAATCTTGAAATTCCCCATCCTAGGGAAAAGGCACCTGCCATTCACCTCATCTATACATCTCAATGCCTTCTCGACCACTCTATCTATATGTGACACAAACTTCAAAGATTTATGTACCTGAACCCCTTATTTTCTGTTCTTCAACACTACCCAAGACCTTATGTTAATTGTATAAGTCCTGCCCTTGTTTGTTTTGCTAAAATACAATATCTCACAGTTAACCAAATTAAACTCCATCTGCCACTCTTCAGCCCATTGGCCCAATTGATTTGTACCCAATCTGTTTGTACTTTTAGACAACCTTCACTGTCGACTATACCACCAACTCTGCAAACTGACTAACCATGCCTTCTATATTCTCATTGAAATCATCTATATAAACAACAAACAAAAGTAGACCTAATACCGATCCCTGTGGAAACCCAGCGGTCACAGGTCTCCAGTCCGATAAACAACCCTCCACCATCACTTTCTGTCTGCTGCTGTTAAGTCAGTTTTGTATCCAATTGGCAAGCTCACCCTAAATCCCATGTGATCTAACATTACTAATTAGTTTACCATAACGAATCTTGTCGAAGGTTTTACTAAAGTTCAAGTAAACGATGTCACCGCTTTGCCCTCATCAATCTTCTTGGTTACCTCCTTAAAAAACTCAATCAAGTTGGTGAGACATTATTTCCCTTGCACAAAACCAGGCTGACTATCCCTAAGATAACAAGGTGTAGAGCTGGATGAACGCAGCAGGCCAAGCAGCATCAGAGGAGCAGGAAAGCTGATATTTCGGGTCTGGACCCTTCTTCAGAAATGGGAGGGGAAGGGGATTCTGAATAAATAGAGAGAGAGGAGGAGGCAGATGGAAGATGGATAAAGGAGCAGATAGGTGGAGAGGAGACAGACAGGTCAAAGAGGAAGTGATAGAGCCAGCAAAAGTGAGTGTAGGTGGGGAGTTAGGGTGTTAATAGGTCAGTCCAGGGAGGATGGACAGGTCAGGGAGGCAGGATGAGGCTGGTAGGTAGGAGGTGGGGGTGGGGCTTGCGGTGGGAGGAGTGGATAGGTCAGAGGAAGGATGGACAGGTTAGGTAGGCGGGGACGAGCCGGGCTGGTGTTGGGATGCGGTCGGGGGAGGGGAGATTTTGAAGCTTGTGAAATCCACATTGATACCATTGGGCTGCAGGGTTCCCAAGCGAAATATGAGGTGCTGCTCCTGCAACCTTCGGGTGGCATCATTGTGACACTGGAGGAGGCCCAGGATGGACGTGTTGTCTAAGGAGTGGGAGGGGGAATTGAAATGGTTCGCGACTGGGAGGTGCAGTCGTTTGTCATGAACTGAGCGTAGGTGCTCCACAAAGCGGTCTCCAAGCCTCCGCGTGGTTTCCCTGATGTAGAGAAGGCTACATCGGGAACAGCGGATACAGTATACTACATTAGCAGATGTGCAGGTGAACATTGGCTTGATATGGAAGGGCTTCTTGGGGCCTGGGATGAGGACGAGGAGGGAGGTGTAGGGGCAGGTGTAGCACTTCCTGCAGTTCAGGGAAAAGTGCCGGTAGTGGTGGAGCTGGTGGGGAGTGTGGAGCGGACAATGGAGTCATGGAGAGAGTGGTCCCTAAGCATTGTTTGATTCTTTCTTCAGAGGTGGTCATTTCTTGGTACCCAAGGCTGGATATTGTCCAGGTCTGCTACATTTAAATGTAAATCTCTTCAGTATATCATGTATATTGATAAAAGATACCTGTTCAGCAGCACAAAAACAGATGTGGCTCTCTCCAAACAACCTCAATACGACATAGACATCACAATGGATATAATCTACACTGATCATCCTCAACTGAAGGACAGCAGTATGTTGTTGATAGTACTGTTTGGAATTAACCTGATGTGCTCAGAACTGTCATATTGATTTTTTTCCTGAATATGCCATTAGAAATAGAGCCAGTTCTTCTACCAAAGTTCATGACCACAATGTCAATGTATCTTATAACAATTGCATAGTAGAAAAGGTAGTAGGACACAGGAAAAGTATTTTTTAGAAGCTAATTGTAATCTTTCCTTTGCTATTTAGCAGGGAGCTATGGGAAAGTTTTCTAATATTACAGACAGAAACTCTTATGTTTTTCTGCAGCTATCATCATTTACATATGTATATACATGACATAAAACAATTTCATCTACCTACACCCTCCAAGTTCAGCATTTCATTGACGAGAATTATAGCACCTCTCTAGCGAGATGTAAGGAGGCATTTTGATAAATTGCGTTTGTCCTCTTCTTTGTTCATTTAAACTTGTGACTAAACACATATTTAAAAGTGAGGGGAAATGTGGTAAGTTTTGAAATTAGTGAAAGGTATTGAACAAATTTTTATCTTGGAATGGGAAAAAAGTGGAAAAGTCAGAAGAAATAGGCACAGCTGGTGATTAGAGAAGCCATTATCCCCCCTGCAAAAGAGTGAATATGTGCAACAAACTGAATTAAGTGCTTTCTGAGTTAATTGATACCTTTTACAAAGCATCAGTGTTGATATTTGTTGTGAGGTAGAATTGAGGATTATAGAAATATTTAACACTGCTTGACTTTGTTCAAACAATTTCTTAGGCAGTCAGGAAGGAAATTCCTTCTGTGAAGAAGTGGGTTGACATGTGGTGTGGCTGGGAAACCAGGATTGAATAATTATGGGGTTCTGGACGGAGGAGGTTTGATGAGCTAAATTGTTTCCTCTTGTGTTAAACCACCTTCTGTTCAAATAAATTTTTCTAAACACTTGCAGTTTGTTAAAAAAAAACCTTCAATTGCACATATATGATAAGAATATTCTAGGTGGTTATTGAGGACATCTAGCTGAAACCAAAGCATTAACAAAAAACGGATTTACCTCTGACAATGAGGACTGCACGCTATGGCTGATAGTTTATTGCACTAATATATTAGACCAATATTACCTCATTATATCAGTAAATTGAGTAACTTTATTCATTTGCTGTTCATGGATGGTAGGATGTAGACTTACTTACACAGTTTTAATTTTTGCCCTTTTTGTGAAATCAACCATCCAGAATTACTTTGAGGCAATACAGACATAGGGAAGAAAATTCCTCTATGCATTATCTATTGGGAAACAAAAAAAATTCTAACTTATTATTCTAACTGTGTGGGGCTTAGCTACACACAACACATGAAGAACACTTTTCCCCAAAGCAGTTCTCCACAGGGATGAGAAAACTGATGAAAGTTAGAACATAAGAACTAGGAGCAGGAGTAGGCCTTCTGGCCCTTCGAGCCTACTCTGCCATTCAACAAGATCATGGCTGATCTTTTCGTGGACTCAGATCCACTTACCCACGCTCTCACAGTATCCCTTAATTCCTTTATTGTTCAAAAAAAATCTACCTTAGCTTTAAAAACATTTCCTGAATTAGCGTCAACTACTTCACTTGGCAAGGAATTCCATAGATTAACAACCCTCTGGGTGAAGAAGTTCCTTCTCAATTCAGTCCTAAATCTGCTCCCTCCAATCTTGAGGCTATGCCCTCTTGGCCTAGCTTCACCTGCCAGTGGAAACATCCTCTCTACTTCTATCTTATCCATTCCCCTCATAATTTTACATGTTTCTATAAGATCCCCCCTCAATCTTCTGAATTTCATTGAATATAATCCCAATCTACTCAGTCTCTCCTCATAAGCCAACCCCCTCAACTCCGGAATCAACCTTGTGAATCTCCTCTGCACCCCCTCCAGTGCCAGTACATCCTTTCTCAAATAAGGAGACCAAAACTGCACACTGTACTCCAGGTGTGGCCTCATCAGCACCTTGTACAGCTGCAACATAACCTCTCTGCTTTTAAACTCAATCCCTTTAGCAACGAAGGACAAAATTCCATTTGCCTTCCTAATTACTTTTGTACCTGCAGACCAACCTTCTGTGATTCATGCACAAGAACACCCAGGTCCCTCTGCATAGCAGCATGCTGCAACCTTTTACCATTCAAGTAATAATTCTTTTTACTATTACTGCTACCAAAATGTATGACTTCACATTTATTTACATTGTATTCCATCTACCAGACCTTTGCCCACTCACTCAATATATCTATGTTCCTCTGCAAAGTTTCACAGTCCTCTGCATGCTTTGCTCTGCCACTCATCTTAGTGTCATCTGCAAACTTTGACACCCTACACGTGGTGCCCAAGTCTAAATCATCTGTATAAATTGTAAATAATTGCAGTCCCAACACTGATCCCTAAGGCACACCACTAGTCACTGATTGCCAGCCAGAACAGCACTCATTTATTCCCACTCTTTGCTTCCTATTAGTCAACCAATCCTCTATCCATGCTAATATTTTACCTCTAACGCCATGCATCCTTATCTTATGCAGCAGCCTCTTGTGCGGCACCTTGTCGAAGGCCTTTTGGAAATCTAGGTACACCACATCCACTGGGTCCCCATTGTCCACCTTGCTCGTAATGTCTTCATAGAATTTCAAAAGATTTGTCAAGCATGACCCGCCCTTCATGAACCCATGCTGCGTCTGCCCAACGGGACAATTTCTATCGAGATGCCTTGCTATTTCTTCCTTGATAATAGACTCAAGCATCTTCCCCACTACAGAGGTTAAGCTAACCGGTCTATAATTCCCCATCTTTTGTCTACCTCCCTTTTTAAACAGTGGCGTCACATTTGCTGTTTTCCAATCTGCTGGGACTGCCCCAGAGTCCAGCGAATTTTGGAAAATTACCATCAATGCACCTGCTATTTCTCCCGCCATGTCTTTCAGTACCCTGGGATGCATTCCATCAGGGTCAGGAGACTTATCAATCCTTAGCTCCATTAGCTTGCCCAACACTACCTCTTCTGTAATAATGATTGTTTCCAGGTCCTCACCTACCTTCGTCTCTTTGCTCATGTGCATGATTCTCACGGTAGCAAGTGGCTGAACAGAGAGACGCATGCAGAAAGCCCAAACATTGCTTTGGCTAAAAAATGATGAGTAGCTCCTTTAGCCACAGCTTTAGTGTATGAAATTTATCTTTTGAGGGAGGAGAAAGACGAAAAGATTTATTGTTCTAAACGAAAAGGAAACAAGTTATATTTGTTATACAAAATGATCTGTCATTTAATCCTTGATGTAGACATTTGTCTTTTGTCTACAGCAGTTTTTCCCCAACCCTGTCACACCACATCTTCTATCAACCAATTTTATCCAAAATCTCCATTTTGCCAAATTAAATCTTCTTTCCTTTCTCTAAGACAAGGAGCCAGGTGGCTCGCAGTTTCTTTACCATCTTTTCAAAATTGATTTATGCTTGTGTAAGGATTGCTGTAAACCACACCTGGAATCTGTTTTAAGATGTTATGGTGTTGCCATAGAGCTCCTTAGCATAGTTTATAATTATGGTGTTTGTTGCCTCAATCTGCATTTTACAGCTTGTGTAACATCTTGCATGAGGTTTGTTCTTTTTAAAATTTCTTTAATTGTCTAGGAGCTTCGTTAAGTCTATTCAGTGGGATATGCCACCAAAAGTACCTCTCATCTTGCAGAAGATATTCAAGGCATTATATTTTATAAATCTCCAAAAAGGTTAATGAAATATTTTTAGCTGCTTGGAAATGCAAGGGGAGAAGTGTTTTGTTTATAACAATGAAACTCAGTAGACTTTGTGTCTAACTGCAGTTAACAGCAGGAAGGAAATCATTTGGCTCATCATTCATGGGATGACCAGAAATCTTCTTTTTACTAGGATGATCATGGGTTTTAATTAAATACCCTGGTATCCAACAATTTACTAAAAATATTTCAAATGTCATGGTCATCTCCTCATTCCCTTTTTATTTTGATTTATTCTGGTTTAGTCTGTTTAAAACAGTAAATCACTTTATAAATTATGAAGCAGATATTACAACAAGCCACCTAGTTTCTATATGTATAACACGTAGACCCACAGCAGACTAACTGCTAGGCACAGTCACAACAATGTATGTACTCAGCGTAAGGAGTTCTTAAAGGTGAACTCTTCTAGAGGCACACATGCAATATTTATTACTTTTCCAAAATAAAGTTAACTATTTATAAAAACTAGTGAATCATAAAGGGGGAGAGAATAGAGGTTAGGATGCAGCAGGATCTATAAAGGCATGGAGTGAGTGGGCAGGAGCAATGAAGGTGGTGAGTCAGGCGCACAGGATCTGAGAGTATTCATATGGGTCCATATGGGTTTTTCTGATAAGTGTTTCATTATTAGACCAATATCATTGGTATGACATGGTGAACAATGGCAGAAAATATCTTGCTTATGAGGCATATCCTGCATGAACTTTCAGCCTGCAAGATCTTCTAGAGGTGAAACACATGGTCAACAATCTTAAATTGTGATAAAATGCAACATTCAATCTCTGTTTGTTACTGCTTTGGAGAATGTTGAAACTACAGATTTCTGGCAAGCAGACAAATCCCTGTTGAGAAGCCAGTTTAACTCATTCGAGACAAGGAAGTGTCATGCTGGATTGGTAGCTAGCAAGGGAAGCTCAATGGCACATTATTGGAACAGCCAATAAAAGTCCTTATTTAAATTGAGAAACAGCAAACATCATAAGAGAATTCAGTGCTCAATGACTGGTCAGAGCAAAGGTTTTATAAATCCAGAAGTGTATGTGGTAGAAAAATAAACCGTTAACATTTACGCAGAAATTAGGCGCGATGGTCTACACAGATTTACCTCTCCAGGATTAATGGTCAAGTACTAAAACATATGGACCACATTAGATGACTGAATCTGAGTTAGAAAACCATTGAGTGTACCACCAAGGTTGTAGCATCTCCAGATAAAGATCAAAGTTATAATGGAGTCATTAAGTACTATTTGGGTAATCTGATGATTATCTCAGCTGCAATTAGCAAGATACACAGCCTGATGAATACTAAAGTTATATCCTTGAGTTTGCAAGTTACCTGCATTGAATTCTAACTTGGAGATGATCTTAAAATTGACCTGATCCGACAGAAGGTACATGGGAAGCAGCTGAGATGCTCGGAACAAAGAATTATAGAGTCATACTGCACGGAAACAAATTATCCATGACAACCAGGTTTCCCAAACTAAACCAGTCCCCATTTGCCTGCATTTGGCCCGTATCCCCCAAACCTTTCCTATTCACGTACCGATCCAAATGTATTTTAAATATTGTAACTGTACCTGTATCCATCACTCCCTCTAGCAGTTGGTTCCACATATGAACGATCGACTGTGTGAAAAAGTTGCCCCCTCAAGTATGGTAGCTCAGTGGGTTAGCATGGCCATGGGAAAGCAAGGTTACAGAGATAGGATAGGGGGGAAAATCTAGGTGGGATGCTCTTCAGAGGGTTGGTGTAGACTTAATGGATTGAATGGCCTCTTCCAGACTGCAGGAACTCTAGGATTCTGTTCTAATTCTTTCTCCTCTCACCTTAAAATTATGCCCTCTAGTTTTGAACTCTCCTATCCTAGATTTTTAAAAATCCTTTGTTATTCATATTATCTATGCCTCTCATGATTTTATAAACCCCTATAAGGTCAACCCTCAGCTTCCTTTGCTCCAATGAAAAAGTTCAAGCCTATCCAGCCTTTCCTTATAACTCAAACCCTCCAGTTCCAGCAATGTTCTTGTAAATCTTTTCTGTACCCTCTTCAATTTGATAATATCCTTCCTAAAGCAGGGTGACCAGAACTGTACACAATCCTCCAAAAGTGACCTAACCAAAGTCCTGTACAATTGCAACATGACATCCCAACTCCTATACTCAACGGTTTGAGCAATGAAGGCAAATGTGCCAAACAATTTCTTTACCACCCTGTCCGCCTGTGACACAACTTTAATGGAACAATGCATCTGAACCCCAAGGTCTCTCTGTTCAATAACACTCCCCAGGGCACTACCATTAACTGTGTAAGTCCTGCCTTATTTGTTTTACCAAAATCCAATACCTCACATTTATCCAAATTAAACTCCAACTGCTACTCCTCTGACTATTGACCTAAATAATCAAGACCCCTTTTTACTCTTAGATAACCTTTTTCAATGTCCACTATACCACCAATTTTGATGTCATCTCCAAGCTTACTAACCACACTTCCTATATTCTCATCCAAATCGTTTAAATAAATGACAAACCATAGTGGACACAGCACTGATCCTTGTGGAACACTACAGGTCACAGCCTTCCAGTCCAAAACACAACCCTCAATCACCACCCCAAATGTCCTACCGTCAAGCCAATTTTTTACCCAGCCGGCAAACTATCCCCAACTCCCACGTGATCTAACTTTACTAACTAGTCTACCATGCGGTATCATCTCAAAGGCATTGCTAAAGTCCATATAACAACACTTCTCACTCTGCCATCAAATGTCTTCTTGGTCATATCCTCAAAAAACTCACTCAAGTTTTTAAGATTTGTTTTCCTACGTACAAATCCATGCTGACTATCCCGAACCAGTCCTTGTCTCTCCAAATACATGGAAATCTTGTCTCTCAGAATATACAACTTATCCACCGCTGATGTCAGACTCACCAGTTTATGGTTCCCAGGCTTCTCCTTGCAGCCTTTCCTAAATAAAGGCACAACATTTGCCTCCCTCCAGTCCTCCCAGCACCTCACCTGTGGATGTAGATTATACAAATATCTCTTCTAGGGGCCCCGCAGTTACATCCTGGCTTCCCACAATAATCCCATGAAGTCCATATATGTGACAGCACAAAGGTGAGCTGGAAAAAAAAAACAAATCTGGTCCATTCTGATTGCAGAAGTGTCCACTCCTGTTGCATTGCTCACTAGATCCCTTGCACAAATGGGACCGTAAGATATCGGAGCAAAATTAGTCCATTTGGCCCATTCGAGTTTGCTCTGCCATTCAATCATGTTTAATATGTTTCTCAATCCCAGTCTCTTGCCTTCTCCCCATCATCCTTGATTTCCTTACTAATCAAGAATACATCTCTCTCTGTTTTAAATGCATTCAGTGACTTGGCCTCCTCGGCCTTCAGTGATAATGGGTTCCACAGATTCACCGCCCACTGACTGGAGAAATTCCTCATCTTATTTCTGAAGGGCCACCCCAACACCCTGATGCTGTGCACTCAGGTCCTAATCCCTCCTGCTAGTCACCCTATCCAACTCCTCAGTGTTCTGTGTTTCCACAAGATTCTCCCCCTTATCTTTCTAAACTCCACTGAGCACAGACCTAAAGTCATCAACTGCTCCTCATATGACAAGCCCTTTATTTTCAGGATCATTCTTGTAAACCTCCTCTGGACCCCTTCTGATGCCAGCACATCCTTCTATGGATATGGGACGCAAAACCACTCACAGTATTCCAAAATATTCCAAATATGACCAGAGCCTTATACAGCCTCAGCAGTACATCCTGCTCTTGTATCCTAGCCCTTTTGAAATGAATGCTAATATTGTATTTGCCTTTCCAATTGCCTTCTGACCCTGCATCTTTACTTTAAGAGAATCCTGAACTCGGACGCCCAGTGCCCTTGTGCTTCAGATTTGTAAAACCTAGCCCCATTTAGAAAACAGTCTCAACCCTATTCTTCTTGCCAAAGTGCATAATCCCACACTTTCCCAAATTGTATTCCATCTGTCACCTCTTTGCCATCTCTCCTCACCTGTACAAGTCCTTCTGCAGCACCCCCCCCGCCGACTTCCTCAACACTACCTGCCCTGTTATCTATCTTTGTGTCATCTGCAAATTTAAAAACAATGGCCCCTTTTTTTTATTCATTCACGTGATGTGGGCACCACTGGCTGGCCAGCATTTATTGCTGACTCCTAATTGCCTTGAGAAGATAGTGGGGTAGCTGCCTTTATGAACCACTGCAGTTCGCATGCTATAGGTTGACCCTCAATGCCAAAATCATTTTTTCTGATGAAGGGTCTAGGCCCGAAACGTCAAGTTTTCCTGCTCCTATGATGCTGCTTGACCTGCTGTGTTCATCCAGCCCCATGCTTGTTATCTCGGATTCTCCAGCATCTGCAGTACCTTTTATCTCTGATACTGAATCGATAATTGTTTTTAATCCTGAACTATAGTGACTAACGATATGAGAACTTGATTTCATCAGCAGACAATCAAAATAAAAATTTCTAATACTGTAGAACTGCAAGCCTGGGGTAATGGTGAGGATGAGTTTTAACAGTAAAAGCTGAAGAGATGGCAGTTAGATATTTTGAATCTGTGGTAGGGTTTTACCACAAACTTAAGGCAACAACCTGTGGAGCTGGATGAACACAGCAGGCCAAGCAGCATCATAGGAGCAGGAAAGCTTGACGTTTCGGGCCTAGACCCTTCATCAGAAATGGGGGAGGGGAAGAGGGTTCTGAAATAAATAGGGAGAGAGGGGGAGGCGGATAGAGGATGGATAGAGGAGAGGATAGGTGGAGAGGAGGCAGACAAGTCGAAGAGGCGGGGATGGAGCCAGTAAAGGTGAGTGTAGGTAGGGGGGTAGGGAGGAGATAGGTCAGTCCAGGGAGGACGGACGGGTCAAGGGGGCGGGATGATGTTAGTAGATAGGAGATAGGGGTGTGGCTTGGGGTGAGAGGAAAAACCGGTTAGGGAGGTGGAGATGAGCTGGGCTGGTTTTGGGATGCGGTTGGGGGAGGGGAGATTTTGAAGCTTGTGAAATCCACATTGATGCCATTGGGCTGCAGGGTTCCCAGGCTGAATATGATTTGCTGTTCCTGCAGCCTTCGGGTGGCATCACTGTGGCATTGTAGGAGGCCAAGGATGGACATGTCATCTGAGGAAAGGGAGGGGGAGTTGAAATGGTTCACGACTGGGAGGTGCAGTTGTTTGTTGCGAACTGAGCGCAGGTGTTCTGCAAAGCGGTCCCCAAGCCTCCGCTTGGTTTCCCCGATGTGGATCATGACCCCACCCCCGAGCACCAAACCATCATCTCCCAAACCATCCACAACCTCATCACCTCAGGTGACCTCCCACCCACCGCCTCCAACCTCATCGTTCCCCAACCCCGCACCGCCCGCTTCTATCTCCTCCCCAAAATCCACACACCTGAATGCCCTGGTCGACCCATTGTCTCCGCCTGCTCCTGCCCCACCGAACTCATCTCCACCTACCTAGACTCCATTTTCACTCCCTTGGTCCAGGAACTCCCTACCTACGTCCGTGACACCACCCACGCCCTCCACCTCCTCCAAAACTTCCAATTCCCAGGTCCCCAACACCTCATTTTTACTATGGACATCCAGTCCCTATACACCTGTATTCCCCATGCTGATGGCCTAAAGGCCCTCCGCTTCTTCCTGTCCCGCAGAACGGACCAATCCCCCTCCACCGACACCCTCATCCGCCTAGCCGAACTCGTCCTCACCCTCAACAACTTTTCTTTCAATTCCTCCCACTTCCTACAGACAAAGGGGGTGGCCATGGGTACCCGCATGGGCCCAAGCTATGCCTGCCTCTTTGTAGGTTATGTGGAACAATCCCTCTTCCGGACCTACACTGGCCCTAAACCCCACCTCTTCCTCCGTTACATTGATGACTGCATCGGCGCCGCCTCGTGCTCCCACGAGGAGCTCGAACAGTTCATCCAATTCACCAACACTTTCCACCCCAACCTGAAGTTCACCTGGACCATCTC
>JAHRHZ010000034.1:33509275-33542113 GCA_024137785.1 Ginglymostoma cirratum | reverse complement strand
TTGTTATCTCGGATTCTCCAGCATCTGCAGTACCTTTTATCTCTGAATATGAGTTGCTGTTCCTGCAGCCTTCGGAGGGGAACACTGCAGCCCAATGGTATCAATGTGGTTTTCACAAGCTTCAAAATCTATTATAAAACAAAATATGATAATGTGATGGCCAAAACATTGGTCAAAGAGGTAGGTTTTAAGGAATGTCATAAAGGAAGAAAGAAAGGGGGTTCCACAGCTTAGGACATTGTACCTGAAGTATTGTCATACTTAATTTGATACGTCACACATGTGTTATGTGATTTGTATGTGGTCAATTTGTAGCTGTAACTTTGAAACATGTTTTTCATTTTGGTTGCATTTGTGATGGATCCCTTTTCTTCCAATATAATAGTTGAGGTTAGAATATACCATTGCATATTAGTGTGGTCAACATCTGCAAGAAATTGGTGAGGTGTAAAATAAATGATATAATGGATTACAAACTGGAAACTAGAAGCGTAAATTTAGCAGTCATGTCTATTTTCATGAGTTTGTATCTTTTTAAAATCATTGATGATTTGGTTTGAAGTGCACAAACATAAATCTCTTTGACAAGGTCCAAAGAGCAAAATAGATCCAGAAATAGCAATAGGGGATGGTTTTGCAAAGTAGTCCAACTGACTCACTGTCAAAGTTAACCTGTGTCAAAAGTCATAGTGGTAACAGTACACATGCTGTCAAAAGGTGTTCCTTACAACAATTTGATGTACAAAGTTGACAAAGACCAAGCTAATGGAACTGAACATGTATGATATTTATAAAATTTGTGCTTCGTATGATTGAAAATTTTGTTGCTTCTATGGATACCAACTTCAAGTGAGCAGTTTGTATGTTTGAGAATATTTTCATCAATCCTTCAATCCTTCAATCATAAATAGTTATTTAGCCTTCACTAGTCTGCTGTTGGTGTGGGAATTTGTACGTACTGACTTTATAAACCATGGAATCAAATTTCTATCACCTCCCAAAACATCATTGACAACAGAATACATATTACCCTTGAACTATAAGGTGATTAAAGCTTGTGGTACATTTCACACCTGATTAGGAATCTCCATAAAGGTTTGATTTCCAGTACTGGCTCCAAAAAAAGTCTACTTGCTTTCATTGAACTGGCCATAATGATCATATTAATGTACTTGTGCAGGGTGGTCTACTTTGTGAATTTGCAAGAGACAAGTTATGAATTAATAGCAAAAGTAGGCCCTCAGTTTTGCTCCTCCATTCAATCTGATCACAGTTGAACTTTGACTTCAATTCTACTTTATCTGCTCAATCTCCAAATCCCTTGAACCCTCTGACAGTTCTCTGTCTTAAATGTACTTATTGACTGAGCATCCATAACAACTCTGAGGTACAGAATTATCTCAGTCTTAAATACTTATCCTGAGACCTTGGTCACCAAGTTCTAGACTCATTAGTAAAGTGCACCTTTTTTTGTTATTTCTTGTAATAAGGGCATCACTGGCAAAGTCAGCATTTGTTGTCCTTGAGAAGGTGGTAGTGAGCCGCCGTTTTGAATAGCTACAGTTTATGTGAGTAGATGGATCCACTGTGTTTCTTGCAGTATAAGTGGAGATTGCAAGTCTAGTTTTGGTCCCAATGACTGATAGAATGGCAATATATTTCCAAACCAAGGTGATGTGTGACTTGGAGGTGAACTTAACGTTGCATATGCATCCGCTGCCCTGCTTTGGCAGATGCTTCAGAAGGAGGATATGTGACTTAACATTCTGAAGGGGCTTGTCAGGTAGACTGGAGAATCAAGAACATTGGGCACAGTCTCTGGGCATGGAGTTGATCATTTTAGGGCTGAGAGGAGAAAGTTTTTCCCTCAGGTTGTGGATCATTGAGATTCTCTAGCACAGAGGGTTCTGGATACTCCATTGTTGAATATATTTAAGACTGGGGAGAGAGCAGAAAAGTGGAATTTGGAAAGAACATTGGCCATGATCAGATTGACTTGCACAGCGGATTTGAGGAGCTGTATGATGTACTCCTATTCTTACGTTCTTATTTTCTTAAGAGTTACTCCAGTACATCTTATAGATATTACACACTGCTATTGTATGTTTGTGCTGGAGGGAATAAATAATTAACATGGCGGATAAGGTACTAATTAATTCATTCTTCCTCATTCACTCTGGGATATGGGTATCACTGGATGGGCAGCATTTATTGTCCATCCCAAGACTCCCTTGAGAAGGTGGCAGTGAGCTGCCTTCTTGAACCGCTGCAGTCCATTTGGTGTAGATTCACACACAATGCCTTTAGGGAAGGAGTTCCAGGATTTTTACCCATTGATGCTAAAGGAACAATGATGTATTTCCAAGCTAGGGTGGTGTGTGGCTTGGAGGGGAACTTAGAGATGGTAGTGTTCTCAAGTATTAGCTGTCATTGACCTTCTAGATAGTAGTGGTCATGGATTTGAAAGATACTGTGTAAGGAACCTTGATGATTTTCTGCAGTTCATCTTGTAGGTAGTATACACTGTTGCTACTGAGCATCAGTACTGGAGGGAGTGGATGTTTGTGGGTGTGGTGCCAGTCAAGTAGGCTACTTTGTCTTGGATGGTGTCAAGTTTCTTGAGTGTTGTTGGAGTTGAGGCAAATGGAGGGTATTCCATCACATTCCTGACTTATGCCTTGTAGATGGTGAACAGGTTTCAGGGAATCAAGAGGTGAGTTCACTGCTGGAGGATTCCTAACCTCTGACCTGCTTTTGTAGCGACAGTATTTATGTGGCTATCCCAATTAAATTTCTGATGATAGTAACCCCCAGGATGTTGATACTGTGAGATCCAGTGTGGTTATATCGTTGAATGTCAAGGTCTGACGATTAGATTCTCTCCTGTTTGAGATGGTCATGGGTAGCACTTGAGTGCCATAACTTCTGATTGCCTCATGTCAGCCCAAACCTGAATATTGTCTGGATCTTGCTGTATTAAGACATAGGCAGCATCAGAATCTGAGGATTCATGAAAATGCTGAACATTCTGCAATCATGATTGAACATTCCCACTTCTGACTTTATGATAGAGGGATGGTTGTAGATGAGGCAGCAAAAGATGGGTGAGGCTCGGACACCCGTAAGGAAAGTGAGTTTCTTAGTATGTACTGATACTGATCTTCTTCAGTGCTGTTTGAGTTGCACTAATCCTGGCAAGTGGAGAGTATTCTGATACACTCGCTAACTTATACTTGTGAAAACTTAAACAAATGATGGGTGGGCATTGAGAAGTCTGGAGGTGTTATGCTTGTTGTAGAATTCGCAACCTCTGTCCTGTTGTTGTGTAGCTACAGTATTTATTCAGTTAATTTTCCACCCACTCACCTTCCAGATACTGAGAGAGTCAGTAATGACAATGCTATTGAAGATGATTAGATTCTGTCTTATGGGAGATTTCCTGGTGAATGTGGTGCAAATGGTACTGGCTACATATCTGTCTAAGCCTGAATGTTACTTTGACCTTGCTGAATTGCATATATGGGCTGTTTCAATGGCTGGGGAATGACAAAATGATTGCATTGGTGTGGCTCGTATCCTGATGACTGCAGAAATGTGAGAGGAGATGGTGTTGGGGCTTCACAAGACACAGATTTTGTTACATACTTTGATTTTTCACCCGTAATAATGAAGAAACAAAGAAAATGGACAGTCAGAAGTTTCTTCCCAGGGTGGAAGAGTAAGTTACTAGGGGGCATAGGTTTAAGGTGCGAGGGGCAAGGTTTAAAGGTGATGTACAAGGCAATGTTTTTACACAGAGAGTGGGTGGGTGCCTGGAACTCATTGCCGGGGAAGGTGGTGGAAGCAGATACTATAGTGACTTTTAAAGGGTGTCTTGACAAATACGTGAATAGGATGGGAATAGAGGGATACGATCCCCGGAAGGGTAGGGGGTTTTAGTTGTCACGGGCAGCATGTCGGTGCAGGCTTGGAGGGCCGAAGGGACTGTTCCTGTACTGTAATTTTCTTTGTTCTTTTTGATAAAATAGGAGCAGGAGTAGGTTATTTGGCTCTTTGAGCTGCTCCGGCATTGAATATGATCATACCTGAACATCCAACTCTGTACCCTGTTCCTGCTTTCTCCCCATATCCTTTGATCCCTTTAACCCTAAGAACTGTACCTAACTCCTTGAAAATATTGTGTTTTGGCCTCAGCCATTTTCTTTAGCAGAAAAATCCACAGTTGCCAGTCTCCGGGCAAAGAAATTTCTCCTCATCTCAGTCGTAAATGGCCTACTTCATGTCCTCAGACTGCGAGCCATAGTTGTGGAGTCCTCGGTCATCAGGAACATCATTCCTATGTTTACCATTGTCTATGCAACAAGAATGAAGCCTTCTCCACAATGATACCCATAAAGTAATTAATTGACGGTCACCTAAATTTATCTTGACGAAGAAGTGAAGGGAAAGATGTTATTTCCAGTTACTCCTAAAATCATGATCATTTTTGTAGATTTTGACACATTACTAAAATTCATGTCACTGTTCACAAGCCAGTAATTAATCACGTGAACTCAAAAATATTGCTGTTTTCTTTTTCTGGTCAAAGAATAACTTGAGCCGCCCAATTGCTGTAATACAATACCAGCTTATACCAGTGTATCAAATTTTCTTTTATAACTCACTGTTGTAAGAAATTATGTAATAGGTTTTCAAATTAAACTAACGAACTACTTCAGTAAACTGTTCCTGGAATATCTGAATTTTTGATCTCTTATTGGTATTTTGATAAATGAATCATAAATATTAGCTATTCTGAAATGCATTTACTTTTGCATCAATATTTCAGGAGAAATTCCATTTCCTTTTTATTCTTTTGATCTAACTGATGCTGAAGTTTTTTTTGTAATATTGAATTATTTTGTGTAGATTCATTTTTTAGAACAGTACATCTCATGTCTAAAACTGTTTGTTAAAAATAACTTCAGTGACTCCAGTAATTATGGCAACATTCTTCCAAATGGCTAGAAAGGGACACAATGGATTTGTGAGATTTGGCAGCTGATAATTTATAGTGATCTAACGGCATGGTTGTATTGCTGGATCAAGTTTGGAAAGGCTGCGCTTTCTCTATTTCTCTGGTCAATTCTTTCCACAGGAAACAAATGCTTTTTTGACTATCTGTGACATGAGTTTGTTCTAATAGAGTAGGCTGTTCCTTGAGCTTATAGTGGAAGCTACATTAAAGAAATGTTCCCTTTATTCTGGCTTTAGATAAATAGCTCCTCAATCTCATCGTCACCTGAGGCATTGTGACCCTCAGGTTAAACTCACCATCAGTTCTCTCTCTCTCTCCGTCTAATGAGAGAGGAGCCTTTTTGTCCTCTGGGACCATGGTGACTTTACCTGAGGTAACTGCATCCTGTCTGTCAAGTTTTTGGGAATTCTGTCTGTTTTGCACAGGAGCACAGTTCTGTTTATGCAATAATACAGTTTTGATGCAGCATTACATTCCAGGACTCTAAACATCATTTTTATTGGGATTGGAACCATTTGGACAGTGGGGAGCCAGGCATCTCTCTTTGCTCTCCAGAACTGAATGGGCCATCCATGAAAATTGTTATCCTTATTAACTTGAGTCAAATTGATTAGCATACAGAGATAATTCCAGCAGGGGTCACATCTGTTATTTGTGCATGCACACTTAATGGAAGTTTTCTAGCAGAGATCCATGCTGGGTGGACAGTCATCACTACAGTTGTTCATATTATTGGCCAGCTGCCACATAGGGAGTGAGTTAGAGGTCAGGCAGCTGAATTCTGATTTAAGACGGAAGTGCACAGCCTGGAGAGGCTTACTGCTAATGCTGGAAAGAGAATGTAACATTGTAGAGGTAAAGGCCTCTCCCACAACAGTATTGCTCTTTCATTTGCCATTTATTACATTTAGCAAATCAGCCACAAACAAAAGATGAATTCATGCCGCTCATTCTTAGAGATACATAATTGGGCTGTGTTCAAATTCAGCAGCAGCTATGTGTGTCATCCACAAGATCAGTTTTTGTTATCTGTTCCTAATTAAGTAGGGGAGAATCAACCTCATTGCTATTAGACAGTAGTCACAAATCAGTCAAGCCATGACTGTTTGTCAGAATGTTGTTGAATTGTTGGATTTCTATAGTGATCTTGGTCAATTGAACAAGAAGAATGGACTGTCATTTGATACTTTCTCTGTTCCTGGTCTCTCTGGGTGCCTCCAAATGACAAGACATTTGGAACTGTGGGATCACTCCAAAGCAGTGTGAAAGCAGGCTTGGCCTTCTGAAAGACGGTGGTACAAATTTTGTCAAACTTTTCTTGATGTAGGCAATGCTAATTAAATTTTTTTTTTTTTTAACCTGGTAGTTGGTTGATTTTACTGTTCAGTTCCGTCAGAATGTGACCAACCTCATGATGGTGGAAACACCTTGGCTTCTTTCACCACCACTGTCAGTATTCTCCTTCCTGATTTGAGAATGACATCTTGGCATATTCCCTTTTTATCCATTTCTTACCTTGGCTGCTTGCTTTCCTTTCATTCTTCCATTTTCTATCACTGTGGAATTTGTGAAAGGATGGAAGAAAGGGATCATCTCATGAACATCCACCATTATTACTGCCTGTCTAGCAGTTGCAACTCTTCGGTCCTTAATATGAGGTTCTTATCACAGAAGGTAGTGAGATTTTAACTTTCTCAAAAGTGAACAACTTCTCAGAGAGCTTCTAATTTATTTTGTCCACATGTCAAAATGACTTTGCTTAACACTTTTGAATTCAATGCCTAGGCTGCTTCCTTAAATTCCAGAATGTTTGTGTCTGTGTCTCAGGTACTAACTTGTGTTGTAAGTAAATCATCATAAGTTACCCTTATTTCAGTTACTTATTATGAAATCTCACAGACGATCAAGTATTGACACAATGATTTAAACTTTATTGCATGTAGCATTCAAAATAAGACCCCTCAATAAGCAAGTTAAGCCTCACAACCCAACTTGGCTATTACCTGATCAATGGAAGAACTTGTCCATGATTCTAACCAACAGTATCTGTCTCTGGAAGAGTCCAGGGCTCGATCCTTGTACAGTGTTGTTCTTTGAAGTTCTGCTAAAGGTGCATACTAATGTTCAATTCTTATGCAGATTTTCATCCTTCAGGTCTATGCATGATATTATTGATCATTTTGAAAAGTCCTTTCACCTAAATTACTGCAAATCTGCAGCTTACCTTCTTATCAGAAGTAGCTTCTTTGTTCCTTGTTACTTTAGGCCTTAACTGTCTGTTTGAAAACACCGCTTTCCTGCGGTAAACTCCTTAAATTCTTCTGCAGGGCAATCCTTGTCCTTTGTGACAGTAAAGTTTATCAGGCAGGTATCAAAGCATTTTTATGCAATCTCAACTCCCTGCTTTTCAAGACATGGTTAATTGCTTTCAATTCCTGTATAAGTTTGTCCTTGTCTTTATTACTTTATTCCAGACAGAGTTTCTGCTTTCCATGTGTAACAGTTTATCTTGCTGATTCTTTCAATCCATGAACAGCTATTGAAGTTCTTTTTTGCAGCCAACATAATCTTCTTCCTTGCATCAAAATGCCAAGAAAATTCCTCTGACAGTGAAGCATAAATTTCCCGTGTTTTCCCTGTCAACTTACACTGCATAAACAATGTCTTTTTTTTTTTGCCCACTTCATTTACCTAGCCATTTTTCTCAAATGACGTGAAGAATGCCTCCAAATCCTTTTCCTAAAGTTTTGATAGAGCCTGTACAAACTCAATCATTTCCTTACTGAACTTCAAATTCTGACACAGATTCTCCCCACCAGAGCCTGCATCAGCATTTGATATCTCCTATTTCATCTGTCATTTTAAACTTCTATTCATAGTCTCTTGCTTTCTCTTCTCTTTGCAATTCAAATTCTAACTTTCTCATTTTGATTCTTCTCAATTCCATTGCCCTTTTTATCTTCTGCTGTCTTTTCCTTCATTCTCTCCTCATGCTCAAACTGTTTTAACTGTAACTGGATATCACCTTATTCCCAAAGTATTTGGTCTCCTTTGTATTTCTTCTAAACCCAAGTGCCTTGCTCATACCTCAATTTTCCCTACATTTGAGCTCTACCAGGCAATGCTACCTCCAGTTTACCTGCCTTTAAGACTATCAGCAATAACTCTGCCACCTGCAAGAAATCCTTTGCTCTTTCTATTACCATTTCTAAGTGCCGCACAGAAGCTAGCATTTTAATGCATCTGTATTTTTTTCCAATATCACACCCAAATCTTTGTTGCATCAGATTCCAATCCAAATCCAATACAACCCTGGTCAACAACTCCCAGACTTTATTATGACTCATTGGAGTAGCATGCTATAAATAAAGCCACACTATTCCTGGTGTTGTACCAAATATTAAAGTTTATTTTTAAATGCACACAATATCCCAATTTTCCTGACTTTCAGACCAAGACTGATAGAAAGCATGGGCCAGGTTTCTGTTCTACCCAAGAGTTATTATTTATTTCAAATAATTAGACTATTGCTACAGGTAAACAGATATAAGCCATTGGCATGTAACACTACTAACTAAAGCTCTAATCCACTTATAAGTTCCCCCTTACATATACATACACATGCAGATGAATAAATGGGGAAAGTAGATTATTCCTGGAAGTAGATGCATGGGAAAGTTAATTCAGTCATCTTGGCTTCCCAGATCCAATGTCGAGATGTTATTTTTTCCAGCTTACTGTTTAGATGTCTTTTGCTGGATGCTTCCACAGTTTATAAAAAGTGTAGAGTGACTAATGCAATTAGGAAGTATCTCTGATTTATCAATTCAAAAGTCACATCTTACAGCAACTGTTCTTAGAAAGGTAACTAGTTTCTTCAGACTTGAACTGAATTTTTGACTGCAGAGAAGAGACAGCTTCTGTGCTGGGACAAGATCTGCGCACTTGTTTTTCCTCTCTCTCCATCTCTGTAACTTGTTTCCAGCTTCAAGATACTCGACCAAAAATAGTTGTTGACAAGGAAAAAGTCTCTATCATTGATAACTGTCACTAGCTAGATGAGACAGCACGGTGGTTCAGTGGTTAGCGCTGTTACCTCACAGCACTAGGGACTAGGGTTTGATACCACCCTCAGGTGACTGTCTGCCTGTGTGGGGTTTGCACATTCTCCCCGTGTCTACGTGGGTTTCCTCCAGGTGCTCCAGTTTCCTCCCACAGTTCAATAAGTCCAAAGATGTGCAGATTAGGTGGATTGGCCATGGTAAATTGCCCATGGCATCCGGGGATGTGCTAGCTACTTGGATTAGCCATGGGGAATGCAGAGTTATAGGGATAGGGAAAGGGGTGGGTCAGGATCTAGGTGGGCTGCTGTTCGGAAGGTCATTGTAGACTTGATAGGCCGAATGGCCTGCTTCCTCACTATTGGGATTCTATAATTCTAGGTAATGCAGTGATGAAGAACTTGTTAACCAACCAACCTCTTTTTACCAACACGATCTCTATCAGTACATGCACTGAGTTCCAGGTTGTTTGCAAGGTTAACTTCCATTACTGCTTATTGTAACCGTTGTTTACAATGCCTGTTATTGGGTTACTCTTTCAAATGCTGGTTTTTAAAACAGTTCTTTTTCATTTCAGTCCACAGATTTTAAAAAACACAACAATTAAAAAGACACTGTCCTAATAAATGTCAAGACAATTCCTTAAAAACTCTTTGGAGATGGTGTTTGCCCACTGCTCAGGTGTTGCAAACGTTGCTTGCCACTTATTAATCTAAACTTGAATTTTGCTGAGGTCTGGGGGAATGAGGGCATGGGCTAGAGAAGCTAAGCAGGTCTGGCAACAACTGTAGAGAGAGAAACAAAGTTAACATTTTGAGTCTGCCATGTCTTCTTCCGAACAGAAGTTCCCGAGTCATACCAGACTCAGAATGTTAACTCTGTTTCTCCCTCCACAGATGCTGCCAGACCTGTTGAGTTTCTCCAACATTTACTGTTTTTGTTTCAGATTTCCAGCATCCACAGTATTTGCCTTTACTTGTGGACATGGTTTGTTTCATTATTTGAGGTTTTGCAGCTTGAACTGAATCCTGCAACCATGAGTGAATTTTTTTTTCTGATCTTATGATGGGAAGGTTGTTAATGAAAAAGTTGAAGATGGTTGAGTTTGGACCCTCTCAGAAGGAACTCCTGAGGCAGCGATGATTGGCCTCCAAGAACACAAAACCATCTTCCTTTGTATTAATTATAAATCGAAGCAGTGGAGAGTTTACCTTTAATTAATAATGACTTCAGTTTTCTGAGGTTCCTTGACATCACAGTGTTAAATGGTACCTTAATGTTAAGGGAGTCACCACAAAATACCAATTAGGCATTGCCTCTACCAGCAGCACACTGTGGCTGCAGTGTGCACTGAAGACATAATTTATTTCAAAACTTAGCAAGGTTAAAAGTGCCCAAACTTGTGACCCCTACTGTTTAAAAGAACAAGAGCAGGCAAAGGATGGGAACAAATCCAAGTGCCCTTTTAAACCATAAACCACTATGACTTCGGTATATATTGCAATTGCTTCACTGCACCAACATCTTGGAACGTTCTTATGATTTGTAACTTTTAAGAAGGCCAGCATCATTTACAGGGCAACCAGGGCTCAGTAATAAATAAAAACAGAAAGAACTGCGGATGGTGTAAATCAGAAACAAAAAGAGAAATTGCTGGAAAAGCTCAACAGGTCTGGCAGCATCTGTGGAGAGAAATCAGAGTTAACATTTCCTCAGAACTGATGGTAGCTAGGAAAAGGTCAGTTTATATGCAGACGATGTGCTAGGGGGAGGGGGTAAGGAGTAAACGGTAGCTGGGGATGCATCCCAAAGAGAGAGAAGAACAGTTGGACAGGCAAAGGAGTAGATAACGATCTGGTTAAGAGGATAAATAGTTATTAATGAGAGCTGTAGCTATTTCACCCTCCTAGCTAGATCGTTATCCACTGCTTTGTCTGTCCAACTGTTCTCTGTCTTTGAGCTCTATCTCCACCTATTGTTGACTCCTCCCCACCAACCAACCCTATTTCTTAATATAAACTGACATTTTCCTAGCTACCATCGGTTCGGAGGAAGGGTCACTCTTCTGAGAAGGGTCTGATTTTTCTTCACAGATGCTGCCAGACCTGCTGAGCTTTTTCAGCAAATTTTGTTTTTCTTTCTCAGTAATAAATATCTGCCTTGCCAGCAGTACCCACATAATGAAAATGACTAGGAAAAAGTCTTGTATGGTAAATGTGTAAATATAGCCTCTGTAATGGTACACTATAGTGAGCAGTTAATAGTCAGTAATTTTGAGTAAGTATTACTTTGCAAAATCACACATTGAAGTTTCGCAGACAGTATTTAGAGTGGTTACAGAAAGGCCTGAGCAGCAATATGTAGTTCTCCTGTATGGCACATATCATAAATGTTTTGCATAATAATGTGAATTTTTGAAATCTGATATTTATACTAGTTTGTTAGACAAACACAAACCAACATTGCAATTCTTCCATTATTTTCACTTTATTAAATTCATGGTTAACACTACACCAACATGTTTTGCTGTTCCAGAAATAAAATCCGTGAATTTAATATTTTGCAATATGCAGCTGATGGATTTTATGTAGAACATTCCCTTGTATATACTCCTTTCTCAAACATTTATATTTTATCAAGTATTTTAAATGATAAAACAGTTAAATAAACTAAAAGAAACTTAAATTGTGCAAAAGCCCACTGCACCCTCTGCGTACTTTGCACAAATTCTTAAATTTGACATTTGGTACAGCCATATGATACCTTTTAAGAAGAAATATAATGTTGATTTAGCTTAAAGAATAACATATTTGCTGTTCAAATGATTTTATCTGTCTGTGTGCAAAATGTTACCAGGAAGTCACTCATTTATTTGTACATTGACTAAATTTCCATTTCTAATAAACATGTTGATTTGACTGCATCCATTGTCTATCTATTTTTAGAAAGTAATTGCTGAAAACAAATGCTGGAAAGATTGGGAAATTAGGGGCTTCTGAAGTCGGTTAAAGCCACCAAAAAACCAATTTAAACACAGCTCTGGTGCACGCTAGCTTCTGTTCTCTTGCAAGTTTTCCTATACATGAAACAAAAAGAGATTGTCAAGGATTCAAAAAGGATTCTTTTTGTGAAGAACTTAATTGTTTCTCTGTGCAACTTACCATGCTAGCTTTGTTGGGGTTGCCAACCTTGTGAGATATTCCTGGAACCTTCAGGAATTTAAGGTTGATCTCCTGAATATCACTTATGAGCAAATATTGGGATAATTCAAAGGGTTGTTTGATATCATTGGATATTTTTAACTAAAATATTGGAGCTTCAGGAATGAGCTGTTTGACCAAATAACCTGTCAAAAACATCTGCATGTGTTTTATGTGAGGAAAGCTCAGGAACATGTCCAACCAGAGTTATCAATGATAATTTAGATGCAACACATTTTAGGAATGTGCCTATCTTGTTGCATGAATGTGTCTAATAAGGTACATGAGAATGGCCTTGGAAAGTTCTTTCAGGTACCCCTGTTTGCGGACAGGATGTGATGAAATTCATACTGTAATGCTGCATTCTATTGCAAAGTATGTCATGTAATGGGATATGAACTTTTACAGGTGTTTGATTTGAAACTTTTTTCTAAAATCTCTAACAGTTCAGATGTGCTAGATACAAAATTAATTAAACATTGAGATGAGCAATTTGAAATTCATTTAGTAACAAAGACAAAATACTAAACTGCAAATGTAGTACATTAATACTTCTGTAGAATTGTTAACTCAGGGTTATTTCTGCAGCGCAATAAGTAACTTAACATGTCCAATTTTGACTAATTTTATTAATACTTTGACATTTAAAAGGTATTTGTTTATTAAGCAAAAACATGTAGATATTTTTTCTCTGCCTGTCAAATGCTGTGCCATAACTCATCAAAAGAGTTCCCACTACAAACAGCTTTTCCAATATTTGGTGAGTGGTGGTTTCTGATGACCCATTACTGGATGTTGGGCAAGCAATTTTACAATTTAAAGAGAATGGCAGAGTCAAAAGGAGGGGAGTTGAGTTGAAAACAAATGAAATCAGTGTACATGTGGAGTCTTCTTTATTCTTTTGTGGGATGTGTGTGTCATTAGCTGAGCAAATGTTTATTGCCTTTTCTGAATTGCCCTGGAAAGGTGGTGATGAATTCCTTTCTTGAACCACTGCGGTCATGTTGTGTAGTGACACCCACAGTCCAATTAGGGAGGAAGTTCTAAGGCATTGATCCAATGACAGTGAAGGTAATACATGGAATGGGCAATGGCAATTACCCACTTGCCACAAATGAATTAAAACAGAGAAATTCAAAGAAATGTCCACTAAGCATAATACAGTAGATCTCTTTGTGTCTGTAGTGTACTTGAGGCTTTGTGAAACTTGTTCATGGGAATTGACTAATAGATAAATATTTTAGTTATCCTTTTGATTAATTGTGCTTTTCAGTTCGCTAAGATGTTTTAATATATTCAAATTGGAAAGCAAATGTGTGGCTCATTGTTCCCCTGTGAAGAGAGATGAATAATGAAGACAAATGTCTGCAGGCACTTCCTTCTGGCTGATACCAACAATTGTAGCAGAGACAGCAGTTTACCATCTGCCTTCAATCTCTGTTGCTGTACAGCGCCAGACCAAATAAACAAAAAAGGGAGAACACATTTTCTTTCGCTGCATGTTTTGATCCTGAATTATCAGGACAGGGGCATTGGATTGTCAAACATGATTTTAAAATAGGCGGCACGGTGGCTCAGTGGTTAGCACTGCTGCCTCACAGTGCCAGAGACCCGGGTTTGATTCCAGCTCTGTATGGAGTTTGCATGTTCTCCCTGTGTCTGCATGGGTTTCCGCTGGGTGCTTCTGTTTCTTCCCACAGTCTAAAGATATGCAAGTTAGGTGGATTGGCCATGCTAAATTACCGGTAGTGTTCAAGGATGTGTACGTTAGGTGCATTAGCCATGGGAAATGCAGGTTTACAGGGATAGTGTAGGGGATTAGGTCTGGGTGGGATAGTCTTCGGAGGGTTGCTGTGGACTTGTTAGGCTGAATGGCCTGTTTCCAAACTGTGGGGATTCAATGAAAAAAAAATTACATTATAAAGGTACTACACCATAATGCTAAGAGTTACTCAAGCTGCATCAGCATGTGGCTCAGTAGTACTTGGTGTATTGTGTTGAGTATTTGTTATGTGACTGGAATATCAAAACTCTGGATAAGGAAGGGATAGATAATGATAATATCCTGTCTTGGCAGTCAATGCATCAGGATAATGGCTTTTGCTGGAGTTAGAGAAAAGGCAGTTATTAAGGAAGTCATTATAGAGCATTTGGAAAATCACAATCTAATCATGCAGAGTCAGGAAATCATGTTTGACTAATTTATTCGGGTTTTTTGAGGAAGTCTCAAAGTGGATCGAGGGGAATTAGTAGATGCGTTGTATTTGGACTTCCACAAGGAGTTTGGCAAGGTAAAACACAAACGGTCAAGTCACAAAGAAAGAGTTGATGGTGTTAGTATTGTATCAGAGATAAAAGGAACTGCAGATGCTGGAGAATCTGAGATAACAAAGTGTGGAGCTGGATGAACACAGCAGGCCAAGCAGCATCATACGATCAGGAAAGCTTGACATTTCGGGCCTAGACCTTTCATCAGAAGTTGACAGAGAATTGGCTTATGGACAGGAAATAGCAAGTGGGGATGAGTGGTCCTTTGCCAGGTTGGTGATCTGTGACCAATCGGGTACCACAGGGATCAGTGCTGGAACCACAACTGTTTACAACATATTTTAATGACTTGGAAGTGGAAAGTGAATGTACTGTAGCCATGTTTGAAGTTAACACTAAAATAGGTGGAAAGGCAGATTATGAGAGAGATACAGTTTACAGAGAGAGATTGATGGATTACGTAAGTGGGCAAAAAGTTGGCATTGTGAAACTGCAAAGTTGTTCATTTTGGAACGGAGAGCAAAAGAACAAAATATTATTAAAATGGAGAAAAACTGCAGAAAGCTGCAACATAAAGGAGCTTGAGCGTACTTGTGTATGAAATACAGAAAGCTAGCACACAGGTGCAGCAGGTAATTAGGAAGGCTAATGGAATGTTGACACTTACTTCAAGGGGGTTGGAGTCTAACAGTTGCAAGTCTTACTGCATCTGTACAAGGTTCTGGTCAGACCACATCTGGAGTGCGGTGAGCAATTTTAGTCCCTTCATTTAAGGAGAGATATCAATTCGTTAGGTTCACTAGGATGGTTCCTGATATGGAGGGATTGTTTAATGAACAAAGGTTAAACAGGTTGGGACTGAACTCACTGGAGTTCATAAGAATAAGGGTTGATCGCGTTGAAATGTACAGGATTTTTAAGTGGCTTGATAGGTTAAATAGAATGTTTCCCTTCATGGGAGAGTCTAGAACCAGAGGGCATAGTCTCAGAATAAATGGGTGCCAATATAATACTGAGATAAGAATTTTTTTTTCTTTTAGAGTGTTGAGAATTTTTGGAATGCCTTGTCACGAAGAGCTGTGAGGGCAGAGTCCTTGTGTATATTTAAGGCTGAGATAGGTTCTGATCAATAGGGGAATCAAGGGTTATGGGCAAAGGGTAGGAAAGTGGATGTGAGGAATGTTGGATCAACCAAGATTGATTTGAATAGGGGAACAGGTTTAAGGGGCTGAACAGCCTACTCCTAACCATTCTAATGGAAATATGGTCTAACCTCCCCACCAACATCATTCATCACACTCCTTTCCTGGCAGTGCTCACTCTCTCCTCTCACAATCTGATTGTACTCACCCTGCCATCACTGTTAACCCCGCCACCCTCAAAGTGCTCACTCCCCTTTTCCCCCACCCCACACTATTCACACCCTGATGGTGTTGAATTTCTTCTCAACTCCCTACAATTCTCAGCCATTTCCTCTCACACCTGACAGTGCTCATTGCTACTCCACACCTCCAACAACAGGCAGCCATCTCTGTAACTCCCCAACAGTTTAACCCATCCCCCACCCCATTCTTCTGGCTTTGGGCAACCAGGACTACCCCCCATCCCGCCTCCCATAACTATTGAAACAATGTTAGCCCTCTTACTCATAATTCTTATAATGTTCATCCTCTCCTCTCACACCAGCCTGCTGTGTTCACTGTTGCACTCTACCCTCAGATACTTTGACAATACTGATGTTTCTAACATCAGCTGGATAGAAACTCAACTTCCAGGAGACGAGTTTGGAAGGGGAACCCCCTGTCAAGAAGTGGATGGGTTTGGAGCCATGAGCATTGTATGGATTGTTGTTGGGTAGGGTAGTCACTGCAAGCATTGTCCTTTGACAATGTCTACTCAAGTTGACTTACTTCAGGTTGTGCCCGTCAGTGAGCGTTACACATTCTAGGAAAAGTAAACAAAAACAGAAATTGCTGGAAAAACTCAAGGAAAAGTAAAGCTGTGTAAAAGCCCCATATAGAGGAAACAGCCCAAATCTTCATGGCTCTGGAAATCTGGTCTCATTTTTCTGGGCAATTGTGCAGGCTGGGCAGGGTAAAATTAGCAATTAGCTGATTTAAACTTTCTACGTAAATACTGTCAGTGTGCAGTGAAGGGGCTTTCTTGGGATCCCAAGGCTATTGTGTCACCTTTCATACTAGCAGACCAGTGTGGTTAATCTTGGATATCTTTAGGAAACAGTGAATATTGACATGATGGATGGAGCTTGCATATTTTCACGTATTTTAATTCTGTCATTTGGAAATGCTACTTACTAACAAACTGTAGGATGCTGACCTTTTTAACATTGAGATGCTTGGGTGATGAGTTGGATGGCTTAGCAAAAGACTAATATAGTTGATTGTAATTAAATGATTTAATCAATAGTAATTTGACTTGGTATTTAAAAATGTGTTATTTTGACAGGAGCTCTGCAGAGATCAGGCTAGCTTTTGATTGACATTACTTTTAACACCCACTCTGCATCACTTATTCAAAACAGATTTACAGTAATTATTAAAATGGTACAGTAGTGCTGCCTCTGCTATTCTTGTGATTACTGTTATCTACCTCCTAATCATCCTGGTAAGAATATAGCCATAACTTGGCATTCAACCCAATCCTGACCCATTGCAGTAAGAATTAGGAATGGGCTGTCTCTGGTAGTAAAAATGTTATTTATCCCTGCGAACTTTTTAACGCACCAGGACCTAGAAAATCTGGCCATGCACTAGATTTAAAATAGCCTGTTTCCTTGTGAATTCCTTGACACTCTGATTTTAAAAACCTACCTTGATTGCATTCCATGAGCTTGACCTTTAAACTATTACTTGAAATTTGGTATGCTCAAATTGTGAACAACATAGCTCATGAAGGAGGTAACAGTTAACATAGAATTAGAAATCCCTATTTATAGTAATTGTTGAGTATCTTTTGGCAAAGAGTGATAGTTGTTTCAGTTCTGACACTTCCTGAGCCATTTCCAGTATGTACACTTTATAAATATTTTCAGAAACTATTCTGGCAATGAGGGGAAGCTGTGTGCGTATAAAATTCTAAGTAGCTTTCTAAATGTCTGATTCTTCAGACAAAGTCATGTTTCGTTTTATGCCAAGTCATAAAAAGGATCTTAAATGAATCTAAGAAGTGTAACAGAAATAAACTGTAGTCAGTCCTTGAGAAACATTAAAAACTGAAGGATGATTAAAGTTGGTAATAGGTGTTAAGTATTTGTAATTGTTTAATTTGTTGATGATGTTGGAGCACTATATTGTGCCACATTTGTGTGGTACATTAGTTACACAAATAATATCTAGGTTTTTGAAGATGAGCATTTTCATTTTCATGACCCATTTTCATCTGCTTATATTCCTGTGTCTCTTTCATTTCAAGAGGAAAGTAGCCCCCAAAAGGGCAGAAAGAGTCAAGACAGATAATATGCTGCCCAACATTCAGCTCCTCAACCTTTCAGGAGAAGGTCCTGACTCTGGCTGCCCTGGATGGCTGACTGACTGTGACCGAGCACCTGGACTGATATCAGAGTTTGCTTTTGACTTGCTGTGCCTCAATACCCTGAGCGAATGCTATTCACTTGACTTGACTGAGGCCTGCAAACAACTATGACATGCTTCCTGGCTTTGTGTCTGCAATAAATGGCTAGCCAAGATAACAGTAATAAGAGGCTGGTATCCCTAGCTGAAGGGGAAAAGAGCAAAAAGGCATGGCAAGGATGCTGTTAGCATTCAAGTGGGTGCAGAGTGAGTAAGTGCCATGGCAGCAAGCATATATCTTGGAGATATGGTTTGATCCAGTCCATGAGCTGGCTGCATGTTGTTTAGCGCACAAGTCCTTGCTGAAGCATTTCAATAATAGTTCTAAGAGCAAACCCAAGGTGCAGCATGGAGGTACATAAGTGATCTGTAAGTGGATTGGAGATATGCCATGAGGCGTGTAAAAGGATGCACCTGGTCAGATGCCAATATCCATGGATGTGGTGCATGTGGTCAGTTCTCATGGAGATCCCTTGAAATGTTCATGCCTGTTTCCAAGATGGAAGTTTGGAGCAAATGATGAGTTGAATGTGCCAGGTGATCAGTATGGTTTCCTTGTCAAGTTTTCCTGATGTCTAGCTTGTTTGGTAACGTAGGAGTCTGAATATTAATAAGGTGAGTTGTGGCGCTTAAAAAGGTCATTGATGACAGAACCATAGAGTCCCTACAGTGTGGAAACAGGCCATTCAGCTCAACAAATCCACACCGACTCTCTGAAGGGCATCTCACCCAGGCTCAGCCCCCATACCATATCCCTGTAACCCCACATTTCCCATGGCTAATCCACCTAACCTACACATCCCTGGACACCATGCGCAATTTAGCATGGCTGATCCACCTAACCTGCACATCTTTGGACTGTGGAAGGAAACCTGAGCACCTGGAGGAAACCCACATAAACACGGGGAGAATGTGCAAACTACACGGACACAGGAATTGAACCTGGTCCCTGGTGCTGTAAGGCAGCAGTGCCAACCACTGAGCCACCATGCCGCACTGCCCCCCCCCAACCTGCAACTAAGCCACCCTGCCATGTTTAACAAGCAATAATCCCTGTCTTTTGGTATCTTGCTATTGCCTAGCAAGCATCTCACTGCGTCACAGGTGAAAGGAATAAATGACAGAGCGAGATGATCTTGACATTGTGATGAGCCTTGCCCTACTTGTTGCTTGATTCTGCTACATGTCTCACCATAGGCCATGTCGCTCAGACTCCTATTAGACTCTCCTCCTCCTACTGCTGTGATCTGCAGCATTTCCTTTGAACATGAAAAGCATTTTTAATATTAATACAAAAATATGAAAGATCAAGCACACATAAATTCCTTGCAAAACTTTCTTCCTCTTGCTTATCGAAAACAAATTGGCTTTCATCACCACACGTGCAACTATTTCATCATCATACATAATAGATTTAACGTCTGGCAGAGAAACTGTTCACCATGTGCTGTGACCTTGCAGCACTGAAGATCAGATTTACTTACGGTTAATAGTTCTTCACGACCTTTTCCCTTCAAAGTCAAGACCCTTGCACCCTATCGAGCACTCAGTTTAGTAGACATCGAAAGTCCTAGAATTTGTGCGCCGGTAATTGTTTTGGATCTTGACTAGAAGTAAGTTTGAGTGGGTTGAGTTGTATTTTGTATCAGTTTACTTTTTGAAATAAATATTCAGTTATTCCAGGTTTTTCTTTAGGTTTTGCATGGGCTTTCAATGTGAGGATTTCTTTTAACAGAAAATCTATTAATTATTCAGTGTGGATAACTTGGATTTCTTGCACAAAAACTGTTTGCCTCCATGTACTTTCAAAATAACACTGCTCAGTTTTAAAAATATGGAGTTAGAATAGTCTGTTTAAAAATATCATCTTTGGTTAGAGTTCTGGATCTTGGTGTTATAAATCCCAGCTGATGTTAACATTGGACAGGTCAGATCCTAGAATGAAACCTCACTCATTAGATCCTAAGATAGTAGGAACTGCAGATGCTGGAGAATCTGAGGTAACAAGGTGTAGAGCTGGATGAACACAGCAGGCAAGCTGACGTTTCGGGCCTAGACCCTTCTTCAGAAAAATTTTTTTTTCTGAGCAAGGGTCTAGGCCTGAAACATCAGCTTTCCTGCTCCTCTGATGCTGCTTGGCCTGCTGTGTTCATCCAGCTCCACACCTTGTTATCATTAGATCCTAACTTTGTTTTTTATTCCCAATGCGGAGGTCAGTTCCTGAACATATTCACAACAGGCTCCCTTTGTGCATTTAATGGTCAGGATAAAACATTTATTATACAAGATAAACATCACATTTCTTTACCAAGAGAAATTTCTTCACCCAGAAAGTGGTGAGCCTGTGGAATTTGCTGCCACAGAAAGTGATTGAGGCCAAAGATTGAATGTTTCCAAGAATGTTAAGGAGGAGGAATGGCCGAACCCCTCTGATAATTAATCCAAAACACAAGCTCCAATCTGTTATGACGAGAGTAAAGGTTCCCTTCTAATAATTACCCCCAAAACACCCAGAGAAGCTCGCTTTTCCTCTCATAATCTGTTACGAGTTTGGTTAAAAGAAAGAAAGTCTCTGATCCCCTTTATAAATAACAAGAAAGAATTTATTTATTCAATCCTAAAAATGAACAAATTAACAGAATTACCAACAAATTGAACAATTCCCACCTAAATACTAGCTACTCCCTAACTAGTCTAAATTCTACTGGAATGCTGTTCAAATAAACACAAGCCCCACTTATATACACCCAATTAATAAGACAATGATAAATTAAAACTTAATCTCTCCAAGTTCACACAAACTGTCTTCTGGAACTCTCTGCCTTCTCCAGCCTTTCTCCTGTCAATCTCATGTCACAAACGCCTTTCTTTCACTGATTCTGCTGTCAGGGATGCTTTTCTCTGTAATTACAGAGAACTTTTAGTTAGAAATGCCATGGTACTTTTGAATTAGATAGTGTTTTCTCCAACAGCTAAAAGGTGTTGTCTCTTGGCAATTGGCAGTTGGCTCTCTCCAATTTTCCAAATGCCCTCATCTTTATACTTGTGATGATGTAACAATATTTAATACGTAGGATTGGTTCAATGTTGTCAACACCATCAGGTTTGAATTTGATAGGTTTTTAGTATCTAAGGGCTTGGTTTAAAACGATTGGCTAAGTTTGAAAACTGTTGTCTTGGTAAAAATGCTGCTTGGCTGTTCGATATGTTTCCATGTGGTTGTTGTCTGTGTGCACCTGCTTGCAAACTTCCAAGCACACCTAAAGCACAATCTCTTAAAGGGACCATGCACTGTTTTTCAGTTCATTCTACACAACTTTGTAACAAGAAGAAGTTAGATGTCATTCACATGGCTAATGGGATCCAAACGTATGGGGAGAAAGCAGGAAGAAGCCACTGGATGATCAGCAATGGTCATATTGAATGGCGGAACAGGCTTGAAGGGCCAATTGGTCTACTCCTTCTCCTATTTTCTATGTTTCTATGCTTGTATGAATTATGTTGCTCTATACAAAACAAAACATACCGCAAAAGTTGGAATTATTTCATTATAGATATCAGAAATGACACTATTCTTTTTGTCCCAGCAATATCCTTACAAACACCCAAACCTCATTGAAAATTTATCAATATCTCCACATTAAGCCTCCTTGTTTGGACAAAGGCTGGTACAGCTGCCACCTGTTTCCTTTCGATAAATTTCTGTGCAATCGCTAAATACATTTTCCCTTCAGCTAATATCGCTGCCCATAATAACTGATACAAATAAACTGAACTCACTGTGATTTTAATTTCTGAGTAGTTACAAGAGTTTCCTAAACTAAAGTTCCTGCAATCCTTTGCTCTCTGGCGTATATGACACATAGACAAGATGAAAGTCTGGATTGTTTGCCTTTCTCTGCATGTCATTCAACCACTGTTGGCAAGCAGCAGCACAATCCTGTTTTACCATTTTTAAGGCACTAAACTGTTCACCTTTTAAGAATTGTGCCTAATGTGAAAATTCTATATCCGTAAGTATCCCTGTATACAGAAGACATTGATTAAATTTAGTATAGGTGCTTCGTTTGATATAATGTAAATCCTATTTTGCACTTAGGATATCTAATTCATCAATTTGAACAACAAATTACTTCAAGCTAAAATCAGTGATTAAAGACAGCAGCATGTTACAATATCTTTCGTTGTTTTCTACGTAAAGCCATAAAATTGTTTATTACATGCATGTGGCCTATCTTACAATGTTGTCACTTAATCCCCAGTTCTGATGCGGAAGTCTTGGATGTCGACTTTCTGGTGGGTTAAATTGTATACAACCTTCATTGGTATGATAGGTTACGATCACAATTTTGACAGATCTGATGAGACTGTACAACTCACCAAGGCTCCTTAAACAGCACCATCACCACCTAAAAGGACACGGACAAGCGGGTGCGAGGAAGAAAATCACTGCCATTCCCCTTCCAAACTACCACCTTTCTGATTTGGAGTTGTATCATAATTCCTTCACTGCCCTTGGGTAAAATCCTTGAACACCCTTCCTAACAGCACTATGATGTAGCTACTCTCCGTGAACTGCAACTATTTAAGAAGGAAGTTCACCACCACCTTTATGAGGATACTATTTAAAAAGGGAAGAGACAAAACAGACAACTACAGGCTGGTTAGGGTTCTTGTGATGCAGTGGTAGTGTCTCTAAGTCTGAGCTAGGAGGCCCAGGTTCAAGTCCACCTGCTCCAGAGTTGTGTCATACATATCTCAACAGATTTTATTAGAAAATATATAAGCTGGTTAGCTTAACATTTCTTATTGAGAAAATGTTAGAGATTATTGTAAAGGATATAATAGCAGAGTATTTAGAAATACACAATATGATCAAGTGGAGTTGGAATAGCTTCATAAAGGGGAAATCATGCCTGGCAAATTCACGAGAATTTTTTGATGAGGTAACAAGCAGGATCAATAAGAGTATAGGAACTAGGAGCAGCCCCTGAAGCCTGCACGGCCATTTAATACGATGGTTGATCTCATCTTGGCCTAAATTCTACTTTGTTGTCCATTCCCCACAATGCTTTAACACATTACTAATTAAAAGTCTGTCTATTTCCTCCACAGGAGGATTCAGTGTCCTGGCATCCACCTGATTCTGGGATAGTGAATTCCACAGATTCATACCCTTTGGGAGAAGTAATTCCTCTTCTTATCTATGTTTGAAATCCTCCATCCCTTAGCCTAAAACTTGACCATTCATTCCAGATTGAAACATCCACTCCATGTCTAGTTTGTTAAATCCCCTTTAGTATCTTATTTACCACAGTTGGATCTCCTCTCATTGTTCTCAACTGTTGTGAGTTAAGACCTAAACTACTCAATCTATCCTCATAAATCAATCATTTCATCTCTGGAATTAATCCAGTGAACTTTCTCTGTACTGCCTCCAAAGCAATTACATCCTTCCTCAAGTAAGGGAACCAAAACTCCAGTGCGGTACTCCAGATGTGGTCTTACCAATTCCTTGTACAATTGCACCAACACTTCACGCCTTTATTCTCTTTTTTTTAGCAATTATCACCAAAATTCTATTTGCCCTCCTTTTTACCTGCTGTACCTGCATACTCGTTTTCTGTGACTCATGCATGAGGACACCCAGATTGTTCTGCACTGAAGCATTTTTTTAGTTTCTCTCCATTTAGATAATAAGTTGCCTTTTTATTCTTCCAACCAAAATAGATAACCTTGTAGTGACCCCTGTTAAACTCCATCTGCTAGTTTCTTGGCTCATTCACTGGACCACCCATTTGCATTTGTGAATTTCTTATTGCTTTATTGTGACTTACTTTCCCATCAATTTTAGTATCCTCTGCAAGTGGGGCTATAGTAGTGATCTTTAGATTTGGATTTTATTGTCATGTACTGAAGTACAGGAATATAGAGAAAAGTATATAATGTTGCCACATATGGTGCCATTTTAGGTACAAAGATACTTAGGTACAAAGTAGTAAGAGAAACAAAGTTAAAAAGTTAAGCGTTACCTTCATAGAATAAGTGGAAAAAATAAAGAAATAAGGTAACATTGAAGTCTTTCTTAATTTAAACTAGATTATAAAGGAATTAAATTAAAATTTCAACAGTCTTTGAGTCCTCCGTGTATCTCACACTCCGGGAGAACTCTGCTGCCTGTTCTTGATGCTGCTGTCGTGGATACAAGTGGACCTCCCTCACCGCTTGTTCTTCCCACGTTGGGCCACAATGCCATTGCTGCGACTGAATCTGCCGCCTCTCCGATTTCCCCCATTGGCTCAGGAATATGTCCAGGCAGGACTCAGTTGCATGCTGAGCCAAGAAATCATCATGAGCTGCTGCGAGGCCAAGCCGAGGGCTGCCATGAGCCACCAAGAGACCGGGCCGAAACCTGCCACGAGCAGCTGAGAGACCAGGCTGACATAACTGCACAAGCCAACAAGAGACCAGGTCAAGAACTGCCATGAATTGCCAAGAAACTAGGCTGAGACCCACCATGAGCTGCCGAGAGACGAGGCTGAGAACTGCCAAGAGACCAAGCCAAGACACACCATGAGCTGCCAAGACGCACACCGAGAACTGCCAAGAGACCAGGATGAGACCTGCCATGAGCAGCCAAGAGACCAGGCCAAAACCTGCCACGAACCGCTGAGAGACTCAATCAACACAACATCATGAGCAGCCGAAACACCACCGCAGGCACTTTGCTGGGTCTGTGCTGAGGCCAGGAAGAAAAAAAAGGGGGAAAAAAAGGAGGGAAATGAGAACTAAATAGTGGAGTGGACAAGCTTCGTCTAGAGCATATTGAAAGGTTTATGATGTGCATGAGGGTTAGATTTTTTTAACCTGATAAGTGGAAGGAGAGAACTAGGCAGTCACATGATTTTGCAGTGTGTCAATTGAATGGCTACCTGCATGCAAGTGGCAGCTGGCTTGAGTTCATTAAGAGGACAGTTCAGACCATAATCTAGCATTTTCCATGAGCTTGCAGGGTTTATGTTATGAGGTACATGACAGTTGCTTGGAGTCATACTTAATAGTACCTCCTAAATATTATTGGAAATGGTTAGCAAATTCTGCTATCTTGTCTCTTGGTGCAAAATTCATTACACAAAGGGAAAGCAGTCTCATCCTTCAGTATTCACGAGTGAGAGTGACCTTGACATTTATAAGGACAGCACGAAACAGGCTGATATGCTCAAACAGGTTGATGTTAGGAAGGAGAATGTGCTAGAAATTTTGAAAAATATGAGGATAGATAAGTCCCCTAGGCCAGATGGGATATACTCAAGGTTACTACGGGAAGCGAGGGAAGTGATTGTGGCACCTTTGGCAATGATCTTTGCATCCTCACTGTCCTCTGGAGTAGTACCAGATGATTGGAGGGTAGCAAATGTCATTCCCTTGTTCAAGAAAGGGAATAGGGATAATCCTGGAAATTACAGTCTTATTTCTGTGGTGAGCAAATTATAGGAGAGGTTTCTGAGAGATAGTATTTATGATTATTTGGAAAAGCACAGTTTGATTAGAAATAGTCAGCATGGCTTTATGAGGGGCAGGTCATGCCTCACAAGCCTTATTGAATTCTTTGAGGATGTGACAAGACACATTGATGAAGACAGAGCAGTGGATGTGGTGTATATATATTTTAGCAAGGCATTTGTTAAGGTTCCACATGGTCGGCTCATTCATAAATTAAGGAGGTATGGGATTCAGGGAAATTTGGCTGTCTGGATACAAAACTGGCTGTCCGTTGGAAGACAGAGAGTGGTAGCAGATGGAAAGTATTCAGCCTGGAGCTCAGTGACCAGTGATGTTCTGCAGGGATCTATTCTGGAACCTCTGCTCTTTGTGATCTTTATAAATAACTTAGATGAGGAAGTGGAAGGGTGGGTTAGTAAGTTTGCTGATGACACAAAGGTTGGTGGAGTTGTGGACAGCATGGAGGGCTATTGTAGGTTGCAACGGGACATTGACAGGCTGTAGAGTTGGGCAAAGAAGTGGCAGATGGAATTCAACTCAGAAAAGTGTGAAGTGATTCATTTGGGAAGGTCGAATTTGAATACAGAATACAGAGTTAATGGTGGAATTCTCGGCAGTGTGGAGGAACAGAGGAATTTTGTGGTCCACGTCCATAGGTCCCTCAAAGTTGCGACCTAAGTTGATAGGGTTGTAAAGAAGGCGTATAGTGTGTTGGCTTTCATTGGCAGGGGAATTGAGTTTAAGAGCCATGAGGTTACGCTGCAGCTCTATAAAATGCTGGTTGGACCACACTTGGAATATTGTGTTCAGTTCTGGTCACCTCATTATAGGAAAGAAGTAGCAGCTTTAGAGAGGGTGCAGAGGAGATTTACCAGGATGCTGCCTGAACTGGAGGGCAGGTCTTATGAGGAAATGTTGAGGGAGCTAGGGCTTTTTTCATTGGAGTGAAGAAGGATGAGCGGTGACTTGATAGAGGTTTACAAGATGATGAGAGGCAGAGATAGAGTAGATAGTCAGAGACTTTTTCCCAGAGTGGAAGCTACTATTACGAGGGGGCTTAATTTTAAGGTGATTGGAGGAAGGTATAGGGGAGATGTCAGAGATAGGTTCTTCACACAGAGAGTGGTGGGCGTGTGGAATGCACTGCCGGCAGTGGTAGTGGAGTCAGATACTTTTAAGCAACTCTTGGATAGGCACATGGAGGATAGTAAAATGTAGGGTATGCGGAGTGGATTGATCTTAGTAGGATAACATCGTGGGCCGAAGAGCCTGTACTGTGCTGTACTGTTCTATGTTCTAACTCAAAATGTGCAATGACCAGCGTAAAACTGACTCACAGTTCTGTAGTACAAGTTTGAGGCCTTTGTTTTCAGTACCTAGTTTTGCTCTGTCTGTTAAACACGGTGACTTAAAGATGTTTGCATATTTGGGCACCTCACATCTAGTGAATGTCCCTTGTCTTTTGCAAATGGCAGGATTCTGATGAAAATGAGAAGTAAGCTATGAGGGCAATGGTAACAATTGAGGAGGACCTGAACTGGTGAAATAGGCAGACACATGTCAGATAGAACTTAATTTAGAGTGGTATGAAATGAAATGATTTAGGAAGAAGAAAGAGGAGAGGTAATATGAACTAGATAGTATTAAATTTGAAGGAGATGCAGGGACAGAGATTCAGGATTAGTCAATCACGTGTGTTTTACCTTTGGCGACTTATGGAGAAGGACACCTAGGCTCCTTTAGACATCAGCATTTCCCAGTCTCTCACTATTTAAGAAATATTCTGCAGCTCTATTTTCCCTACTAAGCCAGATATCTGCACATTTTTCTAAATTGAATTCTATCTGCGATGTTCTTGCCCGCTCACTTAGCTTGTCTAAGTCTCCGTAAACCCTCTTTGCATCCTCCAGACCACTCATATTTCCACCTAGTTTTGCACCATCAGCAAACTTTGAAATATTATGTTTGTTCTCTACATCAACAACATTGATATAGGTTGTAAACTGCTGGGACCCAACCACTGATTATTCTTATAATACCACTTAGTTACAGCCTGCCAACCTGAGAATGACCCCTTCCTGTTGATGAAGCAATTTTCAATGGTTGCTAGTATATGGAGGGGGGTGTTGAAGTCTCCCTGTTAAGAGTCAGGAAATGATTCTGTATATATGATAAGAAGGTACTGTTCAATGGAATCGCACATGTGATGCTCGTTTGTTACAGCCTCAGCAATAAACAAGTATACGATGTGGGCACTGCTCAGTCCATTAACTCTTAATTACTGCTTTGGGACCATAGGTAAACGACATGTGCAACTTCCAATGCTCAATGATGTCAACCACATGCTTTAATGAGAAAACCACATATTGTTTACATTTTCTGGGAGGAAGCCACCGCCTGCTGGGTCGGTGTGAATTCTAAAAGAGAAAATTAAACTGAATTTGAAGGAAAGCATTCATTCTCGCCTAAAATAATTTGGTTTCTTTTAGTGGAGATTTAATTCCAACTGTGTAAATGCAATTTCTAATACTTAACTCTGTTAATAGCCTAATGTAATTTTAACTTTTAACTTTAAATCCACCAGTTTATTGATAAGGTCCATCTTCCAAAAGACTAGTCATACATTGTGGGAAATGAACGGAACTTACAAGAGACCGTAAAGCAATTTATAATTTAGTTACACATAATGCACAGAGGAAATATTCCCAAAAAGTGCATGATTTGTCAGGAATACTTTCTGAAAAGTGGTAAATTATTTCTATGCAGCTAAGGCAATATGTTCATGTAAGATGATTGATGTTCAATGAAACAAGTTTTCTTTTCATTTAGTCACAAAGTATATTTACTTTTATGCTATAAAGGACCTGCAATTGTGATGCAGTTGTGTTTAATGCTGGTTATTCCATATGTTGAAATCTAAAGAAATGTTCCATTCTTGCCAATCACAAAATAAATGTGTTGACAATGAAAAAAAATGGTAACCCTGAAAGAAGAATGCAGTTTGTCTGTCAGTAATATATAATAGAACTGAACGCTTGTAACAATGGTTGCAGTTCACACAAAAACCTGCCGTGCTGGAGTTACTTGAACTGGCATCGTATATGTCACTGCTAAATGACATATGCTTTATGTTCAGAATGTGATGAATTAGCATTTCAAATTTCTTCAATTATTTTTTAGCGTGCTGCAGCTAATTGGTGTACTTTGTTTCTGAACTGCATTTAAAGGCAGACTTTGCTTTTGAACTTCAAGTTGCAAGGCTGATTGTTGATCTGTGAAGTACTGCTGTGGGAAACTAGGAAGAGTTGGGTGTGTTGATAAAATAGACACCTGTTGCACAGCTAACAGAGAGCAGCACGGGGATTAGTCAACCAGTAGCTTCTTTCAGTAATACTGAAGCCAACTATTCCACTGAGGGCCATTACTGTTAAATAAAGGATACTTACTACTGCCGATAGCTAGTTTATTTTACGTGTTTGCTTAGATAGTTCGACGAAGTGCTATGTTTATAAGGTGCTTGAGAAAAGCAAACTATGTTTCTAAGGTGTAGGTTTCCATAAAACATTTGTTCTAGTCTGGACAAAATGGAGGAGAATTCACACTATGAGCCCAAGGAGTGTCTGAAAGATCCAGACAGCAGACATGTTATGGGTAAGAAGCCAATTCCCTGTATGCATTGACTACGATACTGTACTACTAACTATTCTTTTTGTAAGCATCAAAGTTCAGTACTACATAATTCAGAAGTGATCTTTAAAAATACTAGTAATTTGCTGATTACGGATTCTTGCTGTATGCCAGGGTTGTTTGTTTTGTAGAAAGCTATCTTAAAATAGTTCGAATGATATATGGCATGTTCATGGTGATGTCAGAGTGTAAATTGAGTAACATGCACAGCAAATGAGATAGTGAGCAGCGGCTGTGCTTTCTAAACTAGAGGAATGTGAGTAGTTGAAGTCAACATTAACTATTTCATAGCATCGTGCGTATTAAGTAACATGAGAATGAACAGTTTACAGTAACCAATGCTCCAATCTAAGATGATAAAATCAGGGTAAATCTTTTTCAACACAAGTAAGAGAGCTGTGACTGAGCTTCACCTGGATTAGTGCCAAAGAATCGGCTGGTTTATTTTGTGTGGTGGAGGAACTGAGTGGCTCCATTAAATCTGGTTTGACATTCCTGAAACACTGAACCTGATTTAAACATTTAATCTCATACTCCCGTCTGAGGATTGTTTTGCATTCAGCAGGCACACTATATTCTTTTAAATGTGTTGGCAGTAGTTTCAGATTTTGGATGTGCTTTTAGTAAGATGATAAAACCATAAGACGTAGGAGCAAACAGCTATATGGCTCATCAAATCTGCTCTAGGATCCAATGAGCCCATTGCTGACCATACAAAACCAGGGAAGTTAGGGATAGCAACAGATTGAAATGTATAATCTGGCAAAGATTAGTAGTAAACCAGAGGACTGGGAAATTTTTTAAATCAGCAAAAGATGACCAAAAAATAATTAAAAAGGGAGAAAATAAACTTGAGGGTAAGCTTGCAAGTAGTTTCAAGATGAACAACACAAACATCTTTAAGTATATTAGAAATAAAAAAGAAACCAAAATGAACACAGGTCCCTTAGGGAATGAGCCCCACGAATAATATGGGAACCAGGAAATGGCAAAGAGTTAAATAAGTACTTTGCATCACCCTTCACAGTAGAAGACACTAATAGCATTTCAATATCACTAAATATTCAAGGCGCAAAAAACAGCGAGGAAATAAAAATAATAACTACCACTAGAGAAAAAAGTGCTGGGGAAACTAATGTGGATGAAATTCATTAAGTCTCCTGTACCTGATGGAATACATCCTGGAATATTAAAGGAAGTAGCTACAGAGATTGTGGATGTAATGGCACTAATCTTCTAAGAATCCTAAGTTTCAGAAAATGTCCCAGAGGATTTTGAAATTACTAATGTAATACCTTTATTTATAGAGGGAAAGAGAAAAAAAACAACTATAAGCCAGTTAGCTTAACATCTGTTATTGGAAAAATATCAGAATCTATTGTAAAGGATATGATAGCAGAGCAATGAGAATTACATAAGCAGAGTCAGCATGGCTTCACGAAGGGGAAATCATGCCTCACAAATTTACTAGAATATTTTTTGAAGAGGCAACAAGCGGGATAGCTAAAGGGGAGGCAATGAATTTTATTTCTTTGGATTTTCAGAATGCTTTTGATAAAGTCTCACACATTAGGCTACTTAATAAGGAAACAGCCCATTGTGTTGGAGGCAATATATTATCATAATGACCCTAAGCCTCCAGTTGCCTGCCACTTCAACACACCACTGTGTTCCTTGGCCAGCAACTCTGCCAGTGCCCCAGTTGAACTCAGTATGAGCTAGAACAGCACCTCGTTTGCCGCTTGGGAACTCTGCAGTCTTCTGAACTTAATATTGAGTTCAACAATTTTAGGACTTAAGCTACCTTCCCTCCACCGTCTTTCCCCCAACTCCCACACACTAGGCTTTGTCATCACATGGACTGCTACCACACACAACCCATTGTCAGCTACTAACATTAGCAGCATTCATTCTTCTAGACTGACCTTTACCCACTCCTTTGTCTGATCAACTGTTTTTCATCTTGGTTTGCGTCCTATCTCCGCCTATTGTTTACTCTTCCCCCACCTCATCTTCTGCATAAATACCAACCTTTTCCAAGCTGCCATCAGTTTTGAAGAAGGGTCATTGGACCCAAAATGTTAACTCTGATTTCTCCCCACAGATGCTGCCAGACTTGCTGAGTTTTCCCAGCAATTTCTGTTTTTGTTTCTGATTTCCAGTGTCCGCAGTTCTTTTGGGTTTTCGTGTATTGTTATGGATTAGTTGACTAATTAAAGACAGGGTTCAGATAAGGGTGGCATTTTCAGAATGGCAACTTATAACTAGTGGTGTGTGACAGGGAACAGAGTCGAGGCTACATTTATTTGAAACATGTACTAATGAATCAGATGAGGAAAGTGAATTTACAACAGTAAAGTTTACAGATGACACAGGAATTAGTGAAAGACAAGTGGTGGGGTGACACAAAGAGGCAGCAAGGGCATATAGACAGGTCAATGACTATGGGGAAATGGCAAACATGTTGAATGATTACTTTGTCTCAGTATTAGCAATGGAAAGGGAGGATAGCTTGCTAGAAATCCTGAAGAAATTAGTGGTGGATCAGGAACAGGGACTGAATAAAATTGACATAGGTAAAACATTGGTAATGAGGAAATTAATGGAATTAGAGAGTGACAAATCAGCGGGACCTGACAGTTTCCATCTGACAGTGTTAGGAAGTAGGGGAGTACATTGTAGATGCCTTATCTATAATCTTTCAGAGTTCCCCAGATGCAGAAGTCATCGCTCTGGATTGGAAAATTGCACATCACTCTGCTTTGTACGAAGAGTGAGAAAAGAAGAAAAAGAAAAGAAGACCAGTGAATTACAGATCAGTTGGCCTAACATCTGCGGTGGGGAAATTGTTGGAGGCTTTAGTCAAAAATGGTGTAACTGAACACCTTGAAATTTTTTAGTTAATCAGGGATCCATGACAAGTAGGTCGTGTCTGACAAACCGCACTGAATTTTTTGAAGAAGTAGTAGACAGGGGAATGTTGTTTGTTCTTTATCAAATGCCTCTGGAAGTTTGTATAAAGTCCCAAGTAAGCGATCGTTAACTAAGGTAGAAGCTCATGAAGTTGAGGGCAAATTATTGACATGCTGGGAAATTGGTTGCATGGCAGAAAGTAGAGATAATGGACAGGTACTCATATTGGCAGAATGTGACTAATGGCATCCAACAAGGACTTGTGTTAGGGCTTCAATTATTCAAATTAGTTATTAATGACTTGGATAATGGCATAGAAAATCATAGATCCAAATTTACAGCTAACAGAAAGTTAGGTGGTATTATTGACAGTGCAGATGATAACACAAAATTACAAAAGGTTATTGATAGACTAAGTAACCAGGCAAAACTGTGGCAAGTAGAGCATTGGAGGCTGAGGGGTGATCTAATAGAGGTTTATAAAATCATGAGGGGCATGAATAGGGTGAATACCCAAGGTCTTTTTCCCAGAGTAGGGGAGTCCAAAACTAGAGGGCATGCTTTGGACTCCCCTACTCTGGGAAAAAGACCTTGGGTAT
>JAHRHZ010000034.1:33486597-33508875 GCA_024137785.1 Ginglymostoma cirratum | reverse complement strand
TATGATTTTCTATGCCATTATCCAAGTCATTAATAACTAATTTGAAGAATTGAGGCCCTAACACAAGTCCTTGTTGGATACCATTAGTCACATTCTGCCAATGTGAGTACTTGTCCATTATCCCTACTTTCTGCCATGCAACCAATTTCCCAGCCATGTTATAAAAGGGGCCTAAAAGTGGTGGAGGCTGGTGCAATTACAACATTTAAAAGACATCTGGATTGGTACATGAGTAGGATGGTTTAGAGGAATACGGGCCAAATGTTGGCAAATGGGACTAGATTAATTTAGGATATCTGGTCAGCATAGACGAGTTGGACCGAAGGGTCTCTTTCTGAGCTGTACATCTCTATGATTCTATGAGGTAGAGTTTAATGCAAGCAAATGTAAGATTATCTATTTTGGATTGAAAAATGATGGATCAGGGTACTTCTTTTGATGGTATGAAGTTAAATACAGGGAGTGTCCAAAGAGAATTGTGGGATCAGGTGCTTATATCTTTAAAATGTCACAAACAGGAAATAATCAAGAAAGCTAATGGAATGCTCATTTTTATATGTAGAGGACCAGAGTACAAAGATGCAAAGTGGTAGTGCAGTTATACAAAACCTTGGTTAGATCCCACTTGGAGTACTGTGAGCATATGTGGGCACCGCACCTTAAGAAGGATATATTAGTCTTGGAGGGAGTGCAACGCAGGTTTGCAAGAATGCCAGGGATTAAGTTGTGAGGCTGGATTACACAAATCAGGCCCGTTTTCTCTAGAATTTAGAAGGTTAATGGGTTATCTGATCAAAGTCTTAAAAACGTTTACAGGGAAAGACAGGGTAAATCAAAGATAAACTATTTCCACTAGTTGGGGATCCTAGAACTTGGGGACATTGTCTGAGAATTAAGGCCAGACAGTTCAGGAGAAATTTTAGGAAGCCATTATACACCTAAAGGGTGGTGCATGTTTGGAACTCTTGGAAGTCTGGCAGTTGATGCTAGATCTGTTGTTAATTTTAAATCTGAAATATAAACATTTTTGTTATGCAAAATTATTGAGGGACATGGGACAAAGACAGACATATGGATATAGGCTACAGATCATCCATGATTTCATTGAATGGCTTGAGGGGCTGAATGGCCTACTCCTGTTCATATGTTCCTATGTTAAGTAAGTAGACAGAAGCTTGTCAGATAGAAAAGGAAGTAGGGAACATAGAAAATGTGAGGTTATGCATTTTGGCGGGGAGAATACATGAGCCGAATATTATTAAATGGAGAAAGACTGCAGAAAGCTACAGAACAGAGAAATTGGGGAGACTTGGTCCATGAATCACAAAAAGCTAGTATACAAGTTCAACAGATAATAGGCAAGATAAATGGAATGTCGCTCTTTATTTAAAGCGAATGGAATATTTAAGTACAGAAATTTTGCTAAAACTATACAAGGCACTAGTCAGGCCACAGCTGGAATACTGTGAACTGTTTTGGGTCCCTTTTCTAGGAAAAGTACGTGACAAGAAGCTGGGTAATAGTGTGAACTCAGAGGAGGATGCAGAGATTCTTCAGTATGATTTGGAAAAGTTGGGAGAGTGAAAAAATGTTTGACAAATGAAGTACATTGTGGAAAAATGTGAGGTTATTCACTTTACTGGCAAATACATAAAACCAGATTATAATCAGAATGATGATACACTGGGAAAGGGGAATATTCAATGAGTTCTAGGTGTGCATTAGTTCCTGAAAGTAAGCAGGCAAGTGCAATAAGTGTGAAGAAGGCAAATGGTATGTTGTCCTTCAATTGGATTCAAATACAGGAGCAGGAATATCTTGCTGCAGTTAGTTACACAGGGCCTTGGTGAGATCACACATTGTATTGTGTGCAGTTTTGCTCTCCTTATCTGAGGAAGGATTTTTCTGGCTATGGACGGAATGCAACAAAGGCTGATTCCTGGGATGGCAGGGCTGAAGTATGAAGAGACACTGGATTGGTCAGGACTATATTCACTGGATTTTCGAAGAGTGGGGGTAATCTCATAGAAACCTATAAAATTGTAACAGGACTAGACAAGGGTAAATGCAGGAAGAATCTTCCCAGTAACCGGGGGAGTGCAGAACCAGGGTCACAGTGTAAGGATATGTGGTAAGACTTGGATGAGAATTTTTTCACTGAGAAAATGGTGAGCCTGTGGAATTCTGCCACAGAAAGTGTTTGAGGCCAAAACAATATTTTCAAGAAAGAGTTAGATATAGTTCTTGAGTCTAAGGGGATCAATGGGTATTGGGAGAAAGTAGGGACAGGGTACTGAATTGGGCGATCAGCCATGGTCACATTGAATGGTGGAGGAGGCTCAAAGGTCTTGATAGCCTACTCCTGCTCCTATTGTCTGTGTTTTCAAAACATTGGAGGTTGTGCAGAGAAGTCTGACACAAGACAAGGAGGGGCATCTTATGAGCATACATTGAGTAGGTTGGGCTTGTACTTGCTGTAATTTGTAAGAATGAGAGGTGACCTTACTGAAACATACAAGATTCTTTGGGAACCTGACAGGGCAGATATAGAAGAATTGCGTCCCTATGTCGGAGAATTTAGGACCAGAGGGCATAACTTGAGAATAAAGGATCACACATTTAAGACTGAGATGAAGAAGAATTTCTTCTGAAGATGGTGAATCTTTGGAATTCTTGATAGCAGAGGGCAGTTGAGCCTGGGTCATTTAGAATATTCAAGGCTGAGGCAGGCAGATTTTTAACCTTTAGGAGAATTGATGGTTACGGGGAAAGGCAGGAGGTGGAGTTGATTATCAGATTAGATCATTGAATGATGGAGCAGACTCACTGGGCTGTATGACTGACTTCTGTTCCTACATGGCCCTTTATAGTCTTATTGCCTTACAATATTCTAGGTGTGGTCTGATGAGTACCTTGTACAATTACAGCAAAACTTCCCTACTTTTATACTACATTCCCTTTGAAATAAAGGTCAGCATTCCATTTGCCATCTCTATTACCTGCTGAACTTGGATGCTAGCTTTTTACGATTCATAGACTGCGACCCCAAATCCATCTGTGCTGAAGCTTCCTATGATTTTTCTCCAATTAACTAATATTCAGCTCCTCTATTCTGCCTTCCAAAGTGCATTACCTCACATTTTCCCACATTATAGTCCATCTGCCAAGTTTTTCCCAACCATTGAGCTTGAGGATATTTATTTGTCGACTCTTTATGTCAGTTTGCCTTCCCACTTATTTTTGTGTCATCCTCACATTTGGTGATAGTACATACAATGCCCTTGTCCAAGTTATTAACATATATAGTTAGTAATTGTCGCCCCAGAATTGATCCCTGTGGCACTCCACTAGTTGCAGTTGCCATCCTGAGAATGCCCCCCTCATTCCTTATTCTACTAGTTATCCAATCTCCTATCTATATGCCTCAACACTATCTGCTTTCATCATTTTGAATAGCCTTATTGAATGCCTTTTGAAAATCGAGATACTACCAGTTCCACTTTACCTATCTTGCTTATTTGTTCCTCAAAGAATTCTAATAAATTTGTCAGGCATGAATTTCCCTTCATGATATCATGCTGACTCTGTTTGATGATATTATTTATTTCTGAATGTTCTGCTATTGCATCCTTTATAATGCACCCTAACATTTTTTTCAATAGTTGATATTAAAATGATTGTTACCTTTGTTTTGTATTCCTGCCATTTTGAATAAGGGTGTTATATTGGGCTCTGGCCAATCCTCTTGGACCCTTCAATAATCTAATGATTCTTGAAAGATTACTACCAGTGCATTCATTATCTCTGTTGCTGTTTCCCTTTAATATCTTAAAATGCACCTCATGAGAAATAGAGGTCCTTTCAGCCTTAGACCCATTATCATCCCTTGTACTTTTTCATGATAGCTATTACATTTATTTTGTCTCCCCCTTTTGCCCTTTAATGGCATTCCAATTACTAAATAATCAATGTTTCATATAATGAAGACTGATGCAAAGCATTGATTCAACTCCCATGCCATTAAGAGGTCCCCATTATTACTTCCCTGACCTATCCTACATGGGACCAGAGATAAAAGGTACTGCAGATGCTGGAGAATCCGAGATAACAAGGTGTGGGGCTGGATGAACACAGCAGGCCAAGCAGCATCATAGGAGCAGGAAAGCTTGACGTTTCGGGCCTAGACCCTTCATCAGACTTTGGGCTCTCTCTTCCTTTTTAGGTATTTAAACAAACACTTACTGTATATTTTTACGTTACTTGCTAATTTGCCTCAAACTTTATTCTCTTCCTTTTTTCGTCATCTTGTATTAGTTTTTAAAGCTTTCCTAATCTTCTGGTTTGTCATAACCATACCCATGTTATTGCTTTCAATTTGATATTTTCCATAACTTCTTTTGTTCACCATAGTTGTTTTATCCCCTTCCTAGAATCCTCATTCCTCACTATTAAAAGCTATTTTCTTAAGAGACTGACAATGTTCATCATACTGTCTTTTTTCTTGCTAAACTCATTTCCGAGTCCAGTCCAGCTCACTCTGACCTTATTCCTCTTAAATTGACCTCAGACATTTCCAATCCAAGGTTTCCACTCTGAAAGTGAAAGCTATTTTCAGGAAAAGAGAGAACATAAAAGATGGGAGATCTAAACCCATCCAAAGCCAATACTTTTACTTTAAAGCCTAGAGGTACTCACCAATCCTACTCTGATTAGGGCAAAGCAATAAACCATTTTTTCCTCCTTGCTTAAGGTATTCAACCCTAGCACTCTATTGTAAGTCACATGCAGATATGTTAGCCACTTGTATATTGCTCCCAATACAAAAAGTCTATCCAGGCGACAATGAGGATCCAAATTCATCGGGTTCTTAATTAAGTTGCACTTCCTCTGGAACACTTGGAAACAAAACTCCTGCTTAAGGCTGCCAACTACAGAATTTAAACGTAGATTTCAGTTTAATATTAATTTCAAATCACAAACATAATTCAGCTAACTTACATTTGTGCAAAATAAAGATTTATACATTTTTACCCAACAAATGCACATACTCAGTCCTAGACTAAACTGAATTGAGTGCAGTAACATTTGCCATGTTTTCTTTAATTCGCTCATGGGATATGGGCATCACCAGCAAGGCCAACAATTTTTGCCCTTCCCTGATTGTTTCAGAGAAGTAGCCTTAGATTAAAATACAACACCAAAAAGACACTAAGGGAAACCGCCATTTCTTGATCTTCTATTTTGTACTAGACACTATTCCCCCTATTAAACTTAATCTTTGTGTGTGTTTGATGCAGTATTTTATCATTTTTCTTGGGGTTAGGTAATGATGCGCATCAAAGAACCAATGCAGGCAAGATGGGCTGAATGGCCTCCTGTGCTGTGATAGTTTTGTTTTACATGGTAGTAATAAAATTCCTCTTGCTTTCACTCAAAAAACCTTGTAATTGGCTCCTTAATTTGAACAACTATAGCAAAAATATTTGGTTAAAAATATTATTTGGTTAACATGTGATATTGCCACTTTTTAACATAAAAATAATTTTGCAGCCAGCTGAAGGAGCTAAAAAGAGTCAAGCTGATTCACCCCTCCTCACTTGTCTGTAACAGCCATTTATCTTTGGGGTGCCAAGTGGCTGTGATTCCTGCTTTTGGAAATACCCCGTAATAACAGGAACGCATTGCACTTTCCTCTTTATTCAAAAGCCTGGTAATATTCTAGCCAATTTTTGCAAAAGCAGGAAAGGAGAAAAATAATGTTTCTAGATAGATAATTACTGTTTCATTCTTGTGTAACTGATACTCTTTGGTTCCTAGCCCAATTATGCTTTGGTGTTAAAATTTGTCATCCTTATTTTCTAATCCCTCCGTGGTCCCTAAAGCCTTCTGAAACCTCTATATCCCTCTAATTCTGGCCTCATAAGCATCCCCAACTTAATTATTGTAGCAATGACAGCTGTGCCTTCAGCTACCTTGATGTCAGGTTCTGCAATGCTCTCTTTAAACTTCTCTGCTTCAATCCCCCCATCTTAATATGTCCCTATTCATTTGGTGTAATATTTTCGTTGAAATGGTTACAATGCAAGAGAAAGCACTTATCCCATCATGACTGCACCAGTTCTCAAAATAAGCAATTCATTTAATGCTATTCTCTTGCTATCTCCCCAAAATCCATCACATCGTTCCTTTTCCGATGGTAATCTCCTTTCGAATGTTTCAATTGAACTTGCCTCCATTACAGTGCCAAGCAGTGCATTTTAGACATTAACCACTTGCTGTGTCAAAAAGTGTTTATTTGTATTAGCTTTTGCTTCCTTTCCCAGTGTAAGTTCAATACAACATGGATCAATATGCCGCATATTCACTTATAGTGCCGAGCTTTCATGGCTCCCAAATGAAGTAAATCTTTATATAGTTACATAGCTATACAGTTCAGCTTTTTTCAATAGAAGGTACTGTAAATTTTCTCTGTGCACAATTCCAACAAAAATTTAACGGAATAAGTAAGTTAGGATATAAGCTTTCATATTTAACAAAACTGATTGGATCTAAAGGTCATTTATTTTGGAAAGACTCAGTACAGTTCATTGCATAAAACCAACAATGGAACAAAGCAGCTATTAAATGATAAATTCAAAATCCAGCAGGATAGCTAGTGAAGAAAATAAAGTACAAATTACGTAACGTAAAGGGGAAGCAATGGCCTGATTGTATTATCCCTGGACTGTTAATCCAGAGACCCAGGTAATGTTCTGGGGACCTGGGTTCGAATTCTGCCATGGTAGATGGAATTTGAATTCAATTTTTAAAAATTCTGGAATTAGGAGTCTAATGATGACCATGAATTTTTTAAAAATTCATTCACGAGCTGAGGGCATCACTGGCCAGGCAGCATTTATTGCCCATCCCTAATTGCCCAGAGGGCAGTTAAGAGTCAACCACATTGCTGTGAGTCTGGAATCACATGGAGGCAAGACCAGGAAGGAATGGCAGTTTCCTTCCCTAAAGGACAATTAGTGAACCAGATGGGTGTTTTTTTTTCCTGACAATCGACAATGGATTCATGGTTATTACCTGGAAAAATCATGTCCTGCACATGCACCAGTTAGCCAGTGGTTCCTTAAAGTTGTTGTTTGAGACCACCAAGCAACATGCAAGTAACATTATAACATTTTATATTGTGGAAGTCTGTCGTCTAGCTATAATGCAGTTTTGCTTCCTAGACTCCCAAAATTCATGAAATATTGGACTTCCACCATACTTTAAATCTGTCTTGATCTTTCCAGGTGAAAACAGATTTTCCATATCTACTTTGTCCATATTTCTCATGATCTTGAACATCTCTATTAAATCTCCTCAAATCAAAGCTGGACATTCTGGAGGAACATGGGTGTGGCAACATTTGTGGAGACAGAAACCGTGTTACTATTTCAGCTGCAATATAGTACTTCTTCAGAACTGAAGAAAAATAGAAACGTGATGACCTCTATCTACAGCGGAAGGTCAGGGGAAGAGGGAGACAGAGATTAAAGATTGAAGGAGTCACAGATCAAAAGACAATGGAAGTGGCAATTGCAGAGAAAAGCAGTAGATTTAGAGTAGCTGTTAATAGCAGATTTTAGATCAGTTCTCATTGAAAGAATAGACTCAAAGGGCAAAGTGGCCTATAAGTGGCTTTTAATTTGTATATTCTGGTGAAAGCAAACCCATAACAACAAGACATTGGTGGTGGGGCTGGCGGTAGGGAGAGCGGAACAAATCAGAGGACAGTGTTCATGTTCAAATCACCTTTCAACCTCTTCTTCAAGGAGAACAGAACTGACTTCAATTTTCCTGTGTGCCTCAAGCCATTCTCATGAATCTTTTCTCCACTATTTACAATGCTTACACATCTTTTCTAAAGCATGATGCCTACAATTGGATCCAGTACTCCATTTGACATGGAGCCAGTGTTTTTTATACAGGTTCAACATAATCTCCTCACTTTTATATTCTATCTACCTATCAATAAAGTTTAGGCTACTGATTACTTTACTAACTGGTTTCTCAATGTGTCCTGTCATTTTCAATAACGTGCATATTTGCACCCAGGGCCCTCTGCTCTTGCCCACCCTTCTGCTTGTCTTCCGACCAAAGTAAATCACATCATATTTCTCCACATTGAACTTCAACTGCCACTTGTTCAGCAATTCCACCAACTTGTCTTTGTTCTATTGTAGTTGTGTGCTGTTCTCCTCACAGTTCACAAGGATTCTAAGTCACCTATTGCCTGCAAACTTTTAAATTTTGCCCTGTCCGCCAAGTTGAAGTTCATTAATAAATATCAAGAAAAGCAAAAGAGTTATAGTGTCATACAGCCTGGAAACAGACTCTTCAGTCCAACTCATCCATGTTGACCAAGTTTCCCAAACTAAACTAGTCCCACTTGCCTTTGTTTGGCCCATATCCCTCTAAACTTTTCCTAATCATGTACCTATCCAAATGTCTTTTAAATGTTGCAACTATACCTGCAACTACCAGTCTGCCCAATTAGTTTTCTCGCTGTCTGGGCTCCATCGCCACATATCATTTACTGTTCCCTCCTCCCCCACGCCATCTTCAGCACATACACCACCAATGCCTTAGTTAAAATCAGTTCTGAAGAAGGGTCACTGGATAAATGGATTGGCAGAATGTTAGTAGGGAGTGCCACAGGGATCAGCGCTGTGGTCTCATCTACTCACAGCTTGAATGAATAGCTTGATGAAAGAACAGAGTGTACGTCCAGAATAGTCTGGGGAAGATTTTAATAACAAAGATCTTCCATTTAACCAAAATCAAATCACTGCAGGTACTGGAAATCTGAAGTAAAAACAGAACAGTTGTATTGGGCATGCAACTTCAAATCTTATTCTCTTTTGACAGATGTTGCCAGATCTGCTAATTTTCTCCACCATTTTCTATGTTTATTTCAGGCTTCCTATTTAATATGGAGATGAGGAATATATCCCTGCCTTTGAGAGTTGACTAGGCTTTGGAATCCTTTCCTCCATTGGAGGCCGGGTCATTGTCTAATGTTACCTTGAATATATTTAATTTTTGATTGACAAGGGAGTCAAGGTTATGAGGGACAGGTGGAAAAGTTGAATTAAGGCCACACTTAGATTAGCTGTGATCTTCCTGAGTGTAGTGGATTAGGCACAAGAGGTCGAATGGCCACCTTCCTTTTCTTCATGATCTTATGGGTTTAGTACCATGCCTTGTCATACAATATTGAATCATCAGGGCAGGATTCAGTACAAACATTTTCAGTATGGTATTTTGTTATTATTTTATAGCAAAGAAGAATGAACAGCAGAAATGATGGATTCCATTTGGATATTGATATGCCACTGATCACAGTACTGACAAATTCCTCCATAGGCAAAGAAGAGTCTTGCAGAGCATCTAAACTTTATGGCCAGCCAGTTCAAATGCCCTTTTTGTGCAGTGACGCTTTAATCAGTCTTAATTTTCGAGTAATCTGATATTTGATTGATTTTGTTCTGATTTTTAAAAAAAACTTTCTATATGCTGAGGAATTGACTGAAAGCTCACAATGCAAAGGCGCTCCTGAAGCTTGGCTGCTTTTTTGACCTTCTAAAAAATATTGCAATATAATTTGTGCCATGCTGCTTTTTCTGAATTTTTGCCATAGGGTACTGTTAGAGGAATCTAAGATTACCAAAAGCAAAAACATTCCTGTAGCTTTCAGTGAATTAGAAGATGAGCTATGAGTAAATTTCACTTTTAATTGAAACCAGATTTCAAATTGAAGAGACCAAAACTACACTCCACATCAACCTAAAAGCTCTAAAGCTTTGAAATTACAGATCAATAGTTTTGTAGCCTTATTGGCTACATTAAAAGAGAAGATCTTGATGGATAAGACTTGAATAAGCTTTTTTAAAAACTTTTTGTATGTTCCAATCACATATGTGATCACACTTTTTAAATCCAAATATTCATAATTAAATGAACACTCTTCTTCATTGTTTAAGGACAAACATTTAATCTCTAGACAGACTTTGCCATGATTGTTGTAGTGCACATAAGTGAGTCTGTTAGAAGCAAATGGTCATTGACCAGATTTTTATATGACAGCCAAATAGACCTAAGAAAGACATAAGATTGTACCTTTCCCACAAATGTTATATTGTGCCTCTCACCAAAAACTGAAACAATTCATTTATAGGTGAGATATGTCACAATGTTTCATTCAATATGTCTCAACTAACATTCAATACTTCTAAACTAACCAACTGGGCAGCATTGTGGCTCAGTGGTTAGCACTGCTACCTCACAGCACCAGGGACCATGTTTGATTCCATCCTTGGCCAACTGTCTGTGTGGAGTTTCCACATTCTCCCCATGTCTGCACAGGTTTCCTCTGGGTGTTCCAGTTTCCTTCCACAGTCCAAAGATGTGCAGATTAGGTGGATTGGCCGTGCTAGATTGCCTGTAGTATCCAGGGATGTGCAGGCTAGGTGGATTAGCCATGGAAAATGCATGGGAAAAAGGGATAGGGTCAGGGGTGGGTATATGTAGGATACTCTTTGAAGGACCCGTTGGCCCAAATGGCCCACTTCCACGCTTGTAGGGACTCTGTGGTTCTTGTAGATCTCTGTTTTCCATTATTAAACATTGCACTTGCTTGAAATCTTTATTGGTTCTGTAAAATAAGACACAAGACATGCATTAATATGGCACCTTTCAGGTCATCCCAAAGATCTTTACAGCCAATAATTTTGAGGTATCAGTGAGATTTCATGAGATGAAATAAAGATCGTCCAACAACAACCCATATCTTTGTAATATTTATGTATTATATCATAGAATCCCTACAGTGTGGAAACAGCTCCCACCCAGACCCATCCCCCTATAGCCCACCTAAGCGACACATCCCTGAACACTATGGGCAATTTAGCATGGCCAATTCACCTAACCTGCACATCTTTCGACTGTGGGAGGAAACCGGAGCATCCGGAGGAAACCCATGCAGACAGGGAGAGAATGTGCAAACTCCGCACAGACAGTCGCCCAAGGGCGGAATCGAACCTTGGCACTGTGAGACAGCAGTGCTAACCACTGAGCCACCGTGCAATTTAATAAAACACCGCAAGCCTCTTTGCAGGATGATTATGAAGCAAAATTTCATGCCGAGTCAAGAAAGGTGAAAGTAGGGAGATGCCATTTTAAAATCTGATGTGAGGTTGTTCATTGTTAATTGCCCCTTGAGAAGGTGGTGGTCATCCAGGGCTGCAGTCTATTTGGGATCAGTGCACCTATATTGCTGTTAGGAAGGGAGTTCCAAGATTTTGGTTGAAGATTTTAACCATTTGGTAGATTTTAATTTTGGTAAACTTTAACTCTTGTTTTACAGGAGAAAAGCAATGTTGAGAGATTTAGTGAGAATTCTGGAGCATAGGGTATGCCAGCTAAAGGTCAGGGCTGCCCATGGTGGAGCAACTAAAACTGTGGATGTTCAGGACACCAGAATTGGAGGAATGTAGATAGTAGAGGTTTTTTGTGTGGTCATGCCAGCCTGCTTATTCTGTATGAACTCCTGCTCACATCTCAGGAAGCTACCACCATCCTGTTTAAGTGTAGGAAATTGCAGGGCCTGCTCAGTTGAAAGCGGTGAAGGAAAATGTCTTCCTGGCCTAACTAAAAGAGTCTGTAGATTATTACATGTTAGCAACTGGTTACAGGTTTAGTTGATACGTACATATTGTTACAGAGTTGTTGAGAAGTACCAGATGTTAGACCTCACTCCTTAGATCCTGAGGTGCTCTGTCTGCAAGTCTATGTGGCATCATCATATTGGTGGTGCAGATGGCATTTCTCTGTTTTGACCCTTTCAAATCCATAAGTAACTGTACAACAGGACAGGATTGGAGAAATAGAGAAGGACAAGATGATAGACGGATTTGAAAACAAAGATGAGAATTTTAGAAATGAAACATTGTTTAAATGGAACCAGTTCAGATCAGTGAGCACAGAAGATGGGTCACCAGGTCAGTCTGATATAGTTCTTGGACAACAGGATTTTGAGGACCTCACGATTGAAGAGGCCTCAACGAGGTGGCTGGCCATGTGTGTACTGGAGTAGCCAAGTCTGTAGGTAATAAGGGTTTCAACAGCTGGTGTTCTGGGACAGGGGGAGAGTTGGTCAATGTTAAAGAGATGAAAATACATGGCCTTACTGTTAACACAGATATGTGGTGGGATGCCCATTTTTGTATTGGATATAACATCATGGTTGAAAACAATCTAGCATAACCTCAGACACTTGCCTTTGAAATCATTGTAGTCAGTGGTGAGAAGGGTCTTTATAACAGCCACTGAAAGCAATTGCTTCAGTCTTCACGGGATAACAAGCATGGGGCTGGATGAACACAGCAGGTCAAGCAGCATCATAGGAGCAGGAAAACTTGACGTTTCGGGCCTAAACCCTTCATCAGAAATCTCTGCTTCAGTCTTCACAAAGTTTAATTGGAGATTATTGTTCCTTCAGTTCTAGAGAGGTGATGGTTTGGTAGAATTGCATATTGAGTGTACACATGCAAATCAATTTTGTGTCAGATGGAATGCGGGTCGGTTAACTCATTTGGCTAGATGACTGGTTTGTGAAGCAGAGTGATGCCAGCAGCATAGGTTCAATTCCCACACCAGCTGAAGTTACCATGAAGTCTTTCTCAAACTCTCTCCTTGCCTGAGGTGAGGTGACCTTTGTGTTAAACTATCACCAGTCAACTCTCTCTAAAAAGGGAGCAGCCCTATAGCTGAGGGGAAGCAAGAAGAGGAAAAGAACAGATGCTTAGGATCATGCTAATGTGCAAATATAAATGATTCTGTTCCAGTCAAAGACATGAGAATGAAGCCAAACCAATGCAGTCCTACCTGACTAGAAAGGGCTGGAAGTCAGTGGAGAAAGCTGATAACCATGTAAAATTTTGCAGACAGTTCAAGAAGGACAAGGATGATAGTCTACCCTTTTGGCACTGTCACATAATATGTCATTTATGTCTTTTGATGTGAGCTTTTTTGGAACTGTGGCAATAATGGATATCTTGATTAGTGGGTTTCAACATGGCATTCAGGCAAAGTGAGTGTGAATTTGGGAGATGAGAACATGTTGAAAAGCTTTGGGAGAGGAAAGGAAATAAGTGGTTTACTATATTGTAGATTATATGTAATTGCAGATTTTATATTCCAGTCAGTAATATATATTTTGCAAGGTCCAGTAGGTGGTGCACCACACCAACTTTGGGAAGTTGGGTAACCTGTTTAACTTTGTCTGGCCATGTGATATTTTGGAGTTTACTGATCATATTTGGATCACAGAATTAATGCATTTTATTCAAAGGACACTTAATTCTTATATAAAATCTATAAACCAGGAAACTCATTGGCATTTTCTCTTCAGGTTTATTTTAATCTGTGCAGCTGGTGAAACTGGATGTTTTCATAATGGTAAATATTTACATTTTCAGTGCAGCTAAATCTACATGGAAAAGCATCATATTACAGATAATACTTCCATGACGTTATGTTTGAAAGTTGAGAATGCTGGAGTCCTCTCAAAAGTTATTTGTTATCTCTGTCAATTATTAAAAAGCTTCACTTTTTTGATCTAGACCCAGATTTAGTTTTCATCTCAATGTTTGTGAAATTGTGTTGTGCTTGCTAAAAGCATTTCACACTATCTTCTCAAACATAAATATTTGGTTAAAAATTCATTTTTAGATGCTTTATTTCTAGTATGAATTGAATGAGGGCTCCAGTTTGAATAAATGAGCATTCTCTGGTAGTTGCACACTAGAGTCCAGGAGGTATACTATTTGTTGTATCCACAGTCTTCACATTGGCAAAAAGCAGAATGGCTGTGTAGACTGTAGAATCAAAGCATAATACCTGACTTGCTACAGACTGAAAGTTTTTGCCAGTGAAAGTTCTGAGTGTTTTTGTAGCTGCAACTGCCATCCCATAATTAACATATTTCTATTATTAAAGCATTATTCAGAGCCAAGTGAACCCTGGTATTATGTGATCAGTGATAAAAGGTACTGCAGATGCTGGAGAATCCGAGATAACAAGCATGGGGCTGGATGAACACAGCAGGTCAAGCAGCATCATAGGAGCAGGATCAGTGTCTATGTTACAAACAGTGGTGAAAGTAGATGTCTGACGCTTTTGCTTTTAGTTAGTTGATTACTGAATAAAAATTTTCATCAGCTAATATAACACTCCCCAAGCACCCAAGGAACTATCAGTTCAGTAAATAAAGGCAAAGATCAATGGTAGGGTGGAATCTTAAGTGTGTAATCTGAGGCGAGCAATTGGAAACTCAAGTCATTAAGAAGGCTAAAACTTTTTGGCATCAAGAATCCATTGGAACCTAGTGTCAATATCAATCAAGCTTCACCAAATGTATGTCTAAAAATGAGTAGCCTGAGTTAACATGCCTTTGGTCTTCCTTTAAACTAGTTTTATCATTTGTAGAGACCTTTCTATCTTCTTCCCACTTATTATCTAGAATATGTTGAAATTTGTTGTTTCTAACCCCCAGCCATGTTGTACTGAATATTTGAGATAACAAGGTGTGGGGCTGGATGAACACAGCAGGCCAAGCAGCATCGTAGGAGCAGGAAAGCTTTCTTTTTTTTTATGTTTCGGGCCTAGACCCTTCATCAGAAATGGGGGAGGGGAAGACGGTTCTGAAATAAATAGGGAGAGAGGGGGAGGCGGATAGAAGATGGATAGAGGAGAGGATAGGTGGAGAGGAGGCAGACAAGTCGAAGAGGCCGGGAGTGGAGCCAGTAAAGGTGAGTGTAGGTGGGGGGGTAGGGAGGAGATAGGTCAGTCCAGGCTTGGCCTGCTGTGTTCATCCAGCCCCACACCTTGTTATCTCGGATTCTCCAGCATCTGCAGTACCTTTTATCTCTGTACTGAATATTTAATCATTTCTGTGTGGTTGTGGACAGGTATGAAGCTTGTCCTGTTTATTGCAAAATCAGAAAGATGTGAAAGAATCCTGTTTGACCTCAACCTCTGAAAAATATTTCAGGAGATGCTCACTAGTATATTCTAGAACAAAAGAAGCATAGAAAATGAGCAGAAGTCAGTAGAAAGAATCAGGACCAAAATGATACTTTGATCTTGCACATAACAATTGCAATAAATCGAATAACCTACTCACAATGTTCATATTTTGTGGAGCTTTGAGACAGCTGAGGAGGCCAATGTGGAACCTAGTTTCACTTACGAATGTTGTCTTTCAAACAAAAATGAAAACACAAAGACGCAATGATCATATGATAAAGTAAGGATATTGAAAAATGTTGCGAGGTAGCTCTGGAGAAACTCAGTAATTTTTTATTGCTTAGAGTGCTGTCATCAGATGAATGCAGTACAGTCCACCATATAAGTGCAGACCAACAGCCTTTCTGTGTTTTCATGCTGTAATGTGTCTCTAAAGAGTTTGCAGCATCAGCTAGGGACAGGCGGGTGAGTGGGCAGACTTTCATCAAACACTTCAGGGTAATCAGCTTCCTTGGCTGAAAAACTACGTCATCAACAATTGCCTTGTCTAACCTAATTTTACTGTGCAGTATATGGTAGAATCATTAAGTCCCTTCAGTTCGGAAAGAGGCCATTCAGCCCATTGCATCTGTGCTGACCTCTAAAGAATATTCTACTCAGACCCAGCCCCGATCCTGTTCCTGTAACCTCACATATTCCATGGCTAATCCGCCTAACCTGTGGGAGGTAAACAGAACACCTGATGAAAACCCACATAGACACAACCCACAGAGAACATGCAAACTCCACACAGGCAGTCACGCAAGGCTGGAATTGAATCCAAGTCCCTGGCACTGTGAGGCAGCAGTGCTGACCATTGAGTCAGTGTACCACCGGTGATGTTGTCATGATGCTTTGAGTTTCCATGGTTTTCTTTGCTGGAGTTTCCAGGTTGGCCAGCAACAGATGTGGGAAGAAAGCCTCAAAATCAGGCTACGTGGCAACACTGTGCTCCTCCTTATCCTCAGTGTCTTGCACAATTGAAGTCAGCTTGGATAGAACATAGCAGAAGCTGTTGGTGGTTATGGTTTTATCAGCATCTTCCACACCTCCATCACAACCATACCCTCTAGGACAATTGGGTTGTACTTCTGCTTCTTATCAATCACCTCAACAGTGCGAGAGATTAGTTGGCATTAGTAGTGGGTTTTTAGAATACTAACCACCCCAATCTATTGGTGGTGGTTTTTGAGAACAATTCCAGATCCCAAGACTTGCCTTATGAGCAGAGATTGAGCAGTTCAGGCCTATACTCACTCGAGCTTGGAAGAATGTGAGGAGATCTAATTGAGGTACATAAGATTCCAAAAGGGATTAACAGAGTTAGCGTAAAGCAGATGTTTCCCTTGTGGAGCAATCTAGAATGGGAGATCATAGTTTTAGGCCAACAGGTGGGAGATTTAAAACAGAAATGAGGAGGAATTGTTCTTTTCACAGGGTCATGAATCTGTGGAAATCACTCCCCCTTCCAGTACACTGAATAAATATAAGGAGAAGATGGACAGATTTTTAATTGGTAATGGGTTAAAAGACTACAAAGAGTGGGCAGGAAAGCGTAGTTGAGGCTGAGATCAGCTAAAATCCTATTAAATAGTAGAGCAGGCTTGAGGGACTGAATTGCTTACTCCTACTTCTTTTGCTTTTAAGGATATCAGTTTGCTGGACGTCATCTAGTTTTGTCTGCATTGAAGTACATAGATAGTGTCTTGATATTTGCAGAGCAGCATGGCCGCTTTGACTATCCTATCATAAGAAGCGGCAGGTTTTCGGTGCTGTCCATTTTGGTGCTGACCGCAGTAGTAGCATTTTTCTTGCTTTGCTTTCCTCCATTACACATTTCATCTTTAAATATTGAACAATGATCCAGTTAAATAGTCCATAATAAATGTAAAATGTGTTTCTTGCCTATTCAAGATGCCTGAGGACCATTTTGCTGCCTAATCATCTGTTATTGCTGTCATAACTGTTGCACCCCGCCCCCCCCCCCCACCCCAACCACTTTCCACACAGAGGATGATGCTGTGCCATGCCTTGAATCAGTCCAATGCTGCAGGTGACATAACTCTTTACTGGAACAAATCCTTTACTGCAGGATGGAACCTGAGATGGGAGCATTCTCTGCTTGAGCTGCCTTGAATTACATTGGCAGAGCTTCTCCAAAGTTAGGAAGGGATTACACATTTCAGACAGAGATGAGGATTGTTTTCCCTGGAGGTGGTGAATCTGAAGGTAGGAAATTCTTTACTGCAGAGTGCTGTTGTGTCTGGTTTGTTCAGTATAAATAAGGCTGAGACAGACAAATGTTTAATCAATAGGGAAAAAGGCAAGAAAATAGAGTTGAGGGTTATTAGTTAAGCCATGACCTCATTGAATGTCAGCGAAGACCCTAGAGGCTGAATGGCCTGCTTCTCCTGCATCTTATGGTTTTGGACGTCATTCTTATCCACTTCTTTTTTGGAGAGAATGCCCACTTATCAGACTGATCCAAAGTTTATGACATATGCTTCAGAATGATAAACTCAGCGGTGGAATCTCCACCATCGGTTGAAAGATGATTGATAACTTGCCTGTGATTTCATGCTGTAGTGTGGCCTAAGGCCGCTCCGATTTATTGGTGTGGTTACATGGCAAGAATGAGAAAACTCAGCTTATCTGGAGTAATCGTCATTTTTTTAATTTGGCTAACAATTATACTGGTCCATGTGACCCAGTGACAGTCAACCTGGACGCAGTGCCAACAGGCAGGACACTAAGATACTGCTACTGTTTCACCAGTAATAAGAGCTGCAGATTTGAGGGGCAGCAGAGGGAATACTGAGAAGGAATATTTACAAGAAGCTCTTGTGTTCATGATACATTAAAGCAGGACAAAAAGCTGAAGACAGGGTTAAAGCTAAGATTGTGAACTGGGCAATTTCATGCCTTCGCTTCAGAGCAGACCAGACCATTTAAGATGTCTGATATAGGTGTTTGTAGGAAATCTGCTCCACCAAGACTGTTGGGATCTTATCTAAGGAGATTTTACAGGAGTGCCCAATTTGAGTGATGGCTGTCTATGGGGTCTCTGAAGGAGTGGAGTGGAGTGTTACAGTTGACTTGAGGATCTATTCCATTGAGTAAGAAACATGATGTATTGGAAGCCAAATTTGAAAGAATGTGAGATTGCATGGGATGTTGCATTTGTGTGAGAAGTGGTACATGAGTTTGTAAGCTCATGAGATGTTACCTTGCAAATCCATCTGTAGTTTGACTCCCATATTGCTTGTTAAATAATATTTAATTTAAATTGATTTGGACTTGTGTCAGATAAATGTTATAAAATGTGAACATTTGTTTGTAATTTCTTAAATTGTTGCATGTGGGGGTCATTTGGATAGTTTGGTTATTTTGGTTTCCAGTTCACTAGTCCATGGATTGTAATAATGTTCATATACGACTGATCAGGTTTATATACAATTTCAAATAACTTCCTTAAGGCATGTTGTACTTTATCACTAATTCCTCATTTTCCTTTGCCACTTGCTCTATATTCTCTTCATCAACAGAGTTAAATCAGTCTCTTTTCTTCCCCTCCCCCTGCATCCAGGTGCACAAATGCAAACACAGCTGCCAGAACTGGCCATTCTCTACCCAGCAATCCATTATCCATGGCCTCTAAAACACTTTTATCCCAGCATTGAAAAGCATTAAGCATTCTATAATGCAATCTTGTTTCATGAACGAAAAGCTCCAAATGACAGAAATATTTCTGTACCAGGTCTAGTAAGCTGCATGCAACAACATGGCTTTAAAATTCCAGTATTAAATCCTTTATTATTTTATGAAAATATTGAAGGAAATATTCCCCAACCAAATTTCACTTTGAATATCTGGTAAGTTACCATTGAAAACAATATTTATACAAAAAAAACTCGACTAGGTTGCTTATATATCCTTTAATGGGGTAAAATAGTCATGTGAATTATGTATTGAAAGAGACCTACTTTTCCTGTGTCTGTTTTCATCTATTAGATGGAAGAACAAAGCTTAGCAAAGATCACAGTTATGTTTTAGTTTAAAAATCTAAAAAGAAAGTCTGAATTTTCCAAGTGAAATTTAATACACAAAGCCACAGACAACCTGTTGTATTATAAAGTGTACCCAGTCTATACTTAAAGCAAGATTCTGAGAATTTCTCACACCGAACCTTGGAGCATCCCACCCAGACCCATCCCCCTATACCCCACCTGGTCTACACCTCCCTGAACACTATGGGCAATTTGGCGTGGCCAACCCACCTGGCTTGCACATCTTTGGACTGTGGGAGGAAACCGAAGCACCCGGAGAGAGCCCACGCAGATGCGGGGAGTGTGTGCGGACTCCGCACGGACAGTCGCCTGAGGGTGGAGTCGAGCCCGGGTCCCTGGTGCTGTGAGGCAGCTGTGCTGACTACTGTGCCACCATGCCACCCAAAGAAGATGACAAGAAGATAGATAGACATATTGGGTTGAATATTCAGCAGCCGATATATTCCACAACTGGGAAGACGACCTTGAGTTTGGTGCAACATTTCAACATTTATCTTGCCAGTATTGTGTCTGAGACAATTGTATATATTGGTCATAACCATGCTTTTGGAAAAAATTAAAGATAAAAATACCACACTGTTTAGATTGAGTTTATTGTTACAGCGATGTAATTTGAAAATAATACATGTAGCAGGATGAGAGAATTTAATTGCAAATATGTCATCACAACTGATGGATGAAATGGGTTAAAATGGACTGTAGCATTTAATGATTGCATCTTAGAATCAATATAATGTGTATGCATTGTAGTGTATTAATAGTGTAAGACTAAAGGGTTTTATAAATGAAGCCATCTTTGTAAATTAATGGGTTTTTTTAATAAAGTTGGGGGGAGGTGTGATGATACTATGGCTTAAAGGACATGTTTTTTGTCCTGGCTTTTGTTATGAAGAGAAGTTGAGATAAGAGGTGAGGAGCAGTCTGCTCAAGGCCTGTAAACAGCTTGTGAGGCTTTGGGATATTTTTACATATAAGTTATTTATAAGTTTGTAAGTTTTATATATGTATATATATTTTGAGTATATATATTTTTAAATATAATTAAATATAATAAAATTGGCTGACACTTAGAAGAGAAAGGGTGGTAGCGGAAGGAAAATATTTAACATGGTGTCAGTTATGAGGATCTGTCCTGGGTCCTTTTCTATTTGTGATTTTTGTAAATGATTTGGATGAAGGAGTGGAAGGGTGGATTAGTAAGTTCGCGGACAATATGAAGGTGGGTCGAGTTGTGGATAGTGCGGAGGGCTGTTCTATGTTACAAAGGGACATTGATAGGATGCAGAGCTGGGCTGAGAAGTGGCAGATGGAGTTTAACCCTGAAAAGTGTGAGGTGATTCATTTTCGAAGGACAAACTTGAAAGCAGAATACAGGGTTAACGGAAAGGCTCTTGGCAGTGTGGAGGAGCAGAGGGATCTTGGGGTTCATGTTCACAGTTCCCTGAAAGCTGCCACCCAGGTGGATAGAGTTGTTAAGAAGGCATATGGTGTGTTAGCTTTCATTAATAGAGGGATCGCGTTCAAGAGTCGTGACGTTACGCTCGAGCTATACAAAAGCCTCGGTCGGCCACACCTGGAGTATTGTATCCAGTTCTGGTCGCCTCATTAAAGGAAAGATGTGGAGGCGTTGGAAAAGGTGCAGAGGAGATTGACCAGGATGTTGCCTGGAATGGAGGGAAGGCCTTACGAGGAAAGGTTGAGAGAGCTAGGGCTTTTCTCTTTAGAACGACGAAGGATGAGAGGTGACTTGATAGAGGTGTACAAAATGATCAGAGGTATAGATAGAGTGGACAGCCAGAGAGTTTTTCCTAGGGTGGAGGTAGCTATTACGAGGGGGCATAGTTTTAAAGTGAGTGGAGGTAGATACAGGGGAGACATCAGAGGTAGGTTCTTTACTCAGAGAGTGGTAGGGGCATGGAATGCATTGCTGGAGAGGGTAGTGGAGTTGGCTTCATTAGAGACATGTAAACAGCTATTAGATAGGCATATGGGTGATAGTGTAAGGTAGGGGTGGAGGTTAGATGGACCTTAGGATTACGGTAAAAGTTTGGCACAACATTGTGGGCCGAAGGGTCTGTACTGTGCTGTACTGTTCTATATTCTATGTTCTATGGTGTATTGAGGAAACTTTCAATGTAATGGCTACAAATTTTAGATTTGCGTGCAAACTATCCTTCATCAGTTCCAAAGATTACCATTTGGCCAGCTCAACTTGGAAAATCAAAAATTCACCTTTTGATAATTTAATTCAAATAATTTTTTTTAAAACATAGAGACATTTAATTGGGAATCCATTCCACAAGCTCCATTGTTTTAAAAATTCATGGGATATGGTTATCACTGATTAGGCCAGCAGTTGTTGTCTATCTCTAATTGTCCTTGACAAGGTAGGGGGGAACTGCCTTCTTCAACCATTGCGGCCCTTGGGGTGTGTGTACTGCTTTCGCAGAGCATAGATTTCAGATCTGATAGACCTGCATGTTTAAGATGGTTACATGACATCACAATGTGTGACCTTCCAGTATAAACGTAACTGCTTTTCTTTCAGATGTTTCCTCGTAACAGCATAGTCTGTCACTTATGTGGGTGGAATGTATAGTAACATAAGTCAGCACAGAATCTAGGTCAATGACGTTGTAGCCGTGTAAATATTTAGTATTGTTAATAAACTTTGAGACATCTGTCTCAACAACAACCTGGATCTCTGTGATAAACTCACAATGCAGTTAGTGAGGGTGTAGAAGGATTTTTACCCAGTGACAGTGAAGGAACATTGATATATTTCCAAGTCAAGATAGTGTGTCACTTGGTGTGAACTTGCAAAGATGGTGTTCCCATGCATCTGTTGCCCTTTGCTTTCTTGGTGGTAGAGGTCGCGGGAATGGAAGGTGCTGTTGGGTGACCCTAGGTTAGTTGCTGATTTGTATCACATAGATGGCGCGCACTGGTGACACTGTGTGTCAGTACTGAAAGGAGAAAATGATCAAGATAACAAATGAGGTGCCGTTGGAATGAGATAGTAGGAACTGCAGATGCTGGAGAATCTGAGATAACAAGGTGTAGAGCTGGATGAACACAGCAGGCCAAGCAGCATCAGAGGAGCAGGAAG
>JAHRHZ010000034.1:33422977-33486197 GCA_024137785.1 Ginglymostoma cirratum | reverse complement strand
CCTGCCTCTGACATCTGTCTTAAATCTATCACCCCTCAATTTGCAGCTATGCCCCCTCATACTAGCCGACGTCATCATCCTAGGAAAAAGACTCTCGCTGTCCACCCTATCTAATCCTCTGATCATTTTGTAGGTATCTATTAAATCCCCTCTTAGCCTTCTTCTCTCCAATGAGAACAGACCCAAGTCCCTCAGCCTTTCCTCATTAGACCTTCGCTCCAGACCAGGCAACATCCTGGTAAATCTCCTCTGTACCTTTTCTAATGCTTCCACATCCTTCCTGTAATGGGGCGACCAGAACTGTACGCAATATTCCAAGTGAGTCCGCACTAGCGTTTTGTACAGTTGCAGCATGACATCATGGCTCCGGAACTCAATCCCTCTACCAATGAAACCTAACACACCATATGCCTTCTTAACAGCACTATCAACCTGGGTGGCAACTTTCAGGGATCTATGTACCTGGACACCAAGATCCCTCTGCACATCCACACTACCAAGAATCTTTCCATTGACCCAGTATTCTGCCTTCCTATTATTCTTCCCAAAGTGCATCACCTCACATTTATCTGCATTGAACTCCATTTGCCACCTTTCAGCCCAATTCTGCAGTTTATCCAAGTCTCCCTGCAACCTGCAACATTCTTCCACCCTGTCCACCACTCCACCAACTTTAGTGTCATCTGCAATTATCCACCCCTAATTACCCAGAGGACAGTTAAGAGTCCACCAAATTGCTGTGGGACTGGAGTCACACGTAGGCCAGACTGGGTAAGGATGCCAGCTTTCTAAAAAACATTAGTGAACCAGATGGGTTTTTCTGACAGTTGATAATGGTTTCATGGTCATCATTAGACTCTTAATTCCAGATTTTTTTATTGAATTCAAAGTCCACCTTCTTCCATGGCAGGATTTGAACATGGGTCCCCAGAACCTTACCTGGGACTCTGGATTAGTAGTCTAGTGATAATACTACCAGTGAGCTATAATATATGTTGGATTCTTCAATGCAATGTTATTCATGTCTAGTTTCTTATGTTACAAGGGGTAACATAATCATTGCCATGTCAGGTACGTATACCCTGGTGGAGGCAAAATGGAGCATGGGAACAGGAGTAGGCCATTCAGCCTTTGGAATTTGTTCTGCCATTCAATGATATGATGGCTGATCTGCGTCCAAACTCCATATACCTGCCTTTGACCCATCTCATTTAATACCTTTGCCTAACAAACGTTTTGCTATCTCAGATGTAAACTTAACAACTGATCTAGCATTTGCGGAAGAGAGTTCCAAATATCTACCAACTTTTAGTGTAGAGGTGCTTCCTAACAGCTCTCCTATATGGTCTGGCCCTGATTTTTAGACAATGTCCCCTAGTTCTAAAATCTCCAACCACAGGAAATAGTTTCTCTTTTATCTACTCTGGGTTTTCTTGTTAATATCTTGAAGATCTTGATCAGATTCTTCTAAATTCTAGGGAAAAAATGCGCCTTATTTTCTGATCTGATTTGTTGTGACTTTTAGTCTTGATGTTGTTTTTCATTATGGACCTTTATTTTTCATCTCGGTTTCTCAAGTTAACTCTTCCAATGTCACAATGTGGGAGTAGAGGCATTCCTTTGACTTTATTCATAAACTCTGACCATTTTCTGAAACTGTCACAAAATGCTTTAAATCCAACAGTAATGTTTCTTTTGAACTGTTAAGTTGAATCATCTGTTATGTCAAAATAATTACCTGCTGTATAAAATAAGAAATTCTTCAGAGAAATGAACTTGAGGTCTTTCTGTTTCATGAGTACAATAAACTAATGGATCTCACTTAAAGTTTCCTGACAGCACCTTGTTCATATAAGAAAGAAGAGGGCCACCAGGCTGTGTTACAGCTGCTGTCAAAGGGAAATCAGAGGAATCATGAATTCCTCATGAGGAAGACAGAGTTTGAAGGACTTCCTAGTTCATGGTGATTAGTAAGATCTAAATGGACTGCTGACTCAGTTTGAAATATCTACCTGTTTGTCATTTAAGGATAATGTATAGTTTATACTTGACCATAAATAGCCTGTTAACATAGGCATGTTTAACTTATGTTAATATTGGAATGTGGGATATGGTGTAGATGGTATTTGCTGTTGGTTAAGTCTGGTGTAGTGAAAATTCTGTTTGCTTAAAAGGTGTATTTCTTGCCAATATACTTGAACAGGCAATTAGTGCAATTGATATTATTGCTGTGTGTCCGCACCACCCTGTCTACCTGTGACTCCACTTTCAAGGGTCTGTGGACCTGAACCCCTCGGTCTTTGTGCTTGACAACACTTCATACTGCCGAGAAGGGGGCTTTTTGGCCCATCATGCCATTGAACCTGCACTGGCTTTTCAAATAAACCTTGTTACCTATTGCCAATCTTTTGCCTTTTCCCCATTGTCCCTGCACACTATTTCTGTCCGAGCAACCATCCAATGCCCCTCTTGAATGCCTCAAGTGAATCCGCCTCTACCACATTCCAGACAGTGCATTCCAAACCCTAACTACTCGCTGCGTGGAAAAGTTTTTCCTCACTTCACCCTTGCTTCTTTTGCACATCACTTTAAATCAGTGCCCTCTAGTTCTTGTTCCTTTTCCAACCAGGAACAGCTTCTCCCTGATAACAAGCATGGGGCTGGATGAACACAGCAGGTCAAGTAGCATCATAGGAGCAGGAAAACTTGACATTTCAGCCTTAAACCCTTCATCAGATAACATCAGAAATCTGATGAAGGGTTTAGGCCTGAAACGTCAAGTTTTCCTGCTCCTATGATGCTGCTTGACCTGCTGTGTTCATCCAGCCCCATGCTTGTTATCTCAGATTCTCCAGCATCTGCAGTACCTTTTATCTCTGACACAGCTTCTCCCTATCTACTCTGTCCAGCACACCCACAATTTTGATAACTCAATCAAATCCCCTCTCAGCCACCTTCTCCCTGAGGAGAACAGTCCCAACTTCTCCAATCTATCCTCATTATTGAAGTTGTCATTCCTGAAACCATTCTTATAAATCAGTTCTGTTGTTTGGAGTCTGTGACCCTCTCAGTTTCTCGTTGTGAGTGTCTCTCTCTCCCTCTCTCTCTTTGTCTAAATATTTCTGTCTCCCCTCCATTCCATTCACCTCCTCTCTGCAACTCTCTCTCTGGATGATATCGCACAAGCAGCAATGTGAGAATAGCCACTCTTTGATTGAGGGGAGTTATCCTTATCCTGAAAGTCAGGCAGGAGGATAAAATCCTGCAGTTTCTGCACTTTCTACCAGATGACTAAGACCCCTCCACCCCAGTTCCAGACCCTACAGTGAAAACCCCCATCCTGCACTCCCTCCCCCAGAAACAAGAACCAGGTCACAGGCAATTTGAACTATCCCCTCTGAACCCCCTACCACCTCAAACTTCTCTTAGACAAGTCAGAGGCTGGAAAGATGTGGCAACCAGAACTGCACACAGTATTCCACCTGTGACAGAACTTATCTTTTAAGATCTTTTAACAAGACTTCCTTGCTCCTATATTCTATGCCCTGGCTAATGAAGGCAAGCTTCCTATGTGCCTTCTTCACCACCCCGTCCAAGTGGTGCTGACACCTGCAGGGATCTATGGACTTGTACTAAATCTCAGATAGAATTTTGAGGGAATTTTCAGAATTTTCAGATGGGATGAAGATGTGGCTTGGTGAAATCCTTCTGCATTTTGCATGTCCTTCCTGAGCAGAGAGAATGGAACACTTGATCTCTACATAACATCTCAGCAGAAAATGTTGGAAATATTCAGCAAATCAGGCAGCATTTGTGGAGCGTCTGAGTTAATAGTTCAGGCTGGTGAGAGTTCATTAGAAATTGAAAATGTTACAGATGTAATAGAGTTTAAACAAGCACAGACAGACAATGTTGGTGGGGGGAGGATGTAGGATACTGTAGGAAGAACAAAATACAAAAGGTTTGTGATGGGGGTGAAGGTACAAATGATCGAATACACGACAGAATCAATACCAATGTCCTGCTGTCTCAAAAAACATGATCAACGGTCATGATCTAAAATTGTAAAACTTGATACCGAATCCAGAGATTTGTAATAGAGAAAGTCAAAACAAAATAAGATGTGGTCTCCTTCAAGCTTCTATTGAGCTTCATTAGTAGGGTGTAGAAGACTGATGCCTGAGAGTTAAGAGTTAGGTTAGAATGGAAGATTAAAATGACAGGCCCAAACCTTTGGAATGACTCCAACAGCCAGATTTGGTATTAGTCAATGTAAAGAAGACTGTATAATGAATAACGAATCAATTAATCGTTGTTCGCTCCTAATAGAGAGTGAGTGAAGCCCTGGACAATGAAAAGGGCGAGGGTGTAAAAGTAAGTGTTGTTGTTTGTGCTTGCACTGGCAGGTACCATGGAAAGGATGGGGGACAGATGCTGGTGATGATGGAGCAGGGTCAGGGGTGCCACAGTGAGAACAGTATCTTTGGAATGCGCACATAATGTCTGTTATGGTCAAACATAAAGAACGGGACAAAAGGCAAGCACTTTGTAGCTGGGAGAAAATTAACAATGCTATTTCTTATTCTTTTAACTATATTCCTTTTTATTTTTCAGATCATGGGAAGACAAATTTGCGTGTAACATCAGCAGATGATGCTGAACGCATTAAAGCAAAGCAAAACTTCACTAATGGAAATAACCGTGCTTCCAGTACTAAAATTGTTCGAAACATCCCAAGAAGACACACTGTAGGTGGAGCTCGCAGTTCAAAAGAAATACTGGGAATGCAACCATCAGAGATGGATAGGAAAAGAGAGGCTTTTTTGGAACATCTGAAACAGAAATATCCCCATCATGCAAACGCAATCATGGGGCAACAGGAACGCCTTAAAGAACAGGTATGAAAACACCCTCTTTTGCTAATTATCTTCCTTCATATTCCACACCCCTCCCTCTGAAGGCACAAACTCCCTGCTGAGTTATGCTGCTAATTTCCTTCTAGAACTTGTCCAATTAGTTATTGTAAACTTATCAGTTTTGATAACATTCATCAGCAAGCTACTCGCCAAGCTTACTTTTTCACCAAAAATATTCTGTGATGTGCTGATGCCACAGACTCCAAAATCTACCCTCACTGTTTACTTATTATGAACCAGAGTGTATACAGCCTTTGTGTCCTTTTCAAATCAGAGTTGAATGACAATCTTGCATTTGATAGAAAAGTACAATCACTTACTTCAGGCACTTTACAGCTTTCTAGCCTCAACGTTGAAGCAACAATTTTTGACCATGAACTCTGGTTACCATTTTAATTTACATTTGCCATGTGCCATTCTGAATTTTGTTTTTTGATGTTTTTGCTTTTGTAAGGAATTGTTCTTTCTTCTCCTGTTCTCTGAGACTCCAGACCAGTGCTTTGTTTTGTTTTACTACATCCATTGCCAATCCCCTTGTTCTGTGATATCTTTCTCATTGAATCTTTCCTGTCCCTACCCTATCCAAACCCATCTCTTTTGTTCTTTCCCCCATTCCCCCACTTTCAACTCTTCGCATCTCTACCTTCACTCAGTTCTCAGGAAGTCATATTTGACACAAAACATTAACTTTGTTTCTCTCCCCACAGATGCCGATGGATCTGCTCTTTATTTCCAGCAGTTTTTTTAAATTCAGATTTCAAAAATCCACCGTATTTTGTCTTTATTATCATTTACTTCTGTTTTGGCAACATCGCTCTGCACAATGCTTACCTTAATTTGATCCTTAAGCTCATTTTCACACATTTGTCACTTTGATGTTGAGTGGAGTTCCCTGCTTCCAATCAGCATTGATCACTCAGCTAACATAACTAAAACAATGATCTTGTTGTCTAAGTTGTTACAATCTGTATAGAGACCAGTTAAAAAGAAATTTGGACTCAGTGACCAGCTTAAATGAATTGAACAAAACAATTTCACGTTTTAAGACTTTTCTGGTAACAAAAACGTTAAATCAGCATCAGCTAAATATTATGTAGCAGTACTAATAAAACTGATACTCTAAACTATTAAAAAGATACCCCCTTAATTAGGTCTTAACATGACTAACATTCCCATCTCCCATTTAAACATTACTTCACATTCTGTGCAAAATTATAGTCTTCACAGGAACCAATCTGAAATTACTCCCAGCTTCTAATAGGCCTATTTGTTACTGAGTTCTAACTCTAGAGTTGTTTCTGTCAGCCTTTCAAGAGTCACTGATTTGGCCTCCAACTGCATCATGCCTGCACCAGCTCTTCAAACAAACATCATTAACTAGTGCCAAGCTCTTGCATTTTCTCCCTATACCCTTACACAATATTTCTATACAAATACTCATCCAATGCCCTCTTGAATGCTTCAACAATCTCGTTCAAAATAACCAAATTGGCCATGAAGCACTTTGGGATCTTTAGAGATTGTGAGAAGTGCTATTGAATGTGACTTTTCTCTTTCTTAATGTTCGGATTTCAAACCCTCTCCTTGAAAATCTCCACAAATTTCAAATATTCCCTAATTGTGCCCGATTTGTAATATTTTCCTTTGTTTGTCCATTAATCCATGGCTTTTGCTTCGCCGTGCACTTCCTCACCTTCACCACATTTGCAGCTTTTATGGCCTTGTGGAGATTCCTCCCAAAAACAAACCTCATTGCTACTTTTGTATCAGAGATAATAGGTACTGCAGATGCTGGAGAATCCGAGATAACAAGGTGTGGAGCTGGATGGACACAGCAGGCCAAGCAGCATCATAGGAGCAGGAAAGCTTATCAGAGATAATAGGTACTGCAGATTACTGATAAGCTTTCCTGCTCCTATGATGCTGCTTGGCCTGCTGTGTTCATCCAGCTCCACACCTTGTTATCTCTCATTGCTTCTTTACTGCTCACATTTACGAGCCTCCTTTATCTTTGCAATCAGGACTTTAATTACTTATCATGACTTCTATATGGAGGTCCGGTGTCTGCTTTTGTTATTTAGATTGTTTTATAGCAGAATAAATGCAAATTGTTTATGTTTATCAATTTATATCTAACACAAGATCCTGTACAGTGACCCATAGTAGGAATTGGTTTCCTTCTCAACAAGCCACCAGTTCAGTTTTAGTTGTGATGCCAGGTAACTTGATAGACCGGGGATGAATCCTGGGAACAGCCTAGTTTCTATAAAACAAAGCAGGTTAACTTTGACTGTTAGGATTCATCCAAACATGTTTACAGAGAAATGTTGGGTGCACTACTAAGTGAACAAGATACATTTTTATTAAAACAAAAGTCACGCATGATATACAACAACTTCACTTTACTATTCACATTTATTGAGTAGCTGCCGTATTATTTTGTCTGACACCTAACATGGTTTGTACAATGTTACTGATCCCAAGGAATGGATTATTTGAATTATAATAACAAAAGTCTTCATGTTCAGCTCGAGCCAAGTGTGGACATAGAAGTAGTCTTCGGTTCAAAGACTTTGGTGGTTTGAGTGATGCATTTGTAAAGTTGGGTTGCCTCCAAGCCAAAGTAAATAACATGATTCTTTTCACTAAATCAGAGATGAGAAATATGACCTCTCCATGTTCTTAACAGTCTATGCTCACAATTGCTAAGTTTAAATGAAAATTGTTATGAAAGTGAGAGATAAAAGGTACTGAGGATGCTGGAGAATCCGAGATAACAAGCATGGGGCTGGATGAACACAGCAGGTCAAGCAGCATCATAGGAGCAAGAAAACTTGACGTTTCTAGGCCCGAAACGTCAAGTTTTCCTGCTCCTATGATGCTGCTTGACCTGCTGTGTTCATCCAGCCCCATGCTTGTTATCTCATTGTTATGAAAGTGTTGCTTATGGGTAACAAGTCTGGATTGATATCTTGCTGCAGAACATTTTGGTCCCTGTAAGCACTGTTTCTGTGTCATGGTAGATTTTTTACAATCAACTTACCATGGTCATACTGTTTTCTGTCAATTATTTTCTGTCAGTTTTAAGTTCATTTGATTTCCTTATCATCTCTCTTATTTCAATAAATATCAATTGCATCCGAAAGACTGAGTACCTGAAAGTCTCGAACATTCCTCTCTCACCAATCATTGAATTAAATGAATATTGAACTTTTACCAACCCCTTCTCAATTTATTGCTTGCAGAATCTGTGACTCTTACACACCTAGTCATCTCTTTCTTGGCTGTGCCCATTAGATTCTTGAAGATAATAGCAAGTTTATTCCTGTGGCTCCTCCTGTTGTTGGAATGTGCCTGCACCTCTAGCTATGAACTTCTCTAACCAATGGAGTAGTGACATAAGCATTATCCCAAGCTTGATTAATATGATGCATAATTTTAAAATAATCAGTAAGGTTACAAACTTTTCCAGCAAACAATTTTGTTTTAGTGGCATGTGCTATGCTTATTTATTTGGACTTGGATAAAACTTAAAGGAGAACGTGGACTTTATGCATCTGCGTGAAGAGTAACAATTCCTCTTTTACAAGCTGAATTTTATCAGAAATTGGCTCTGTGACAAATTTGGCAAGTTTCCTGGCATGTTTCCCTTTATGGGTCCAAGTGGGTTTTCTCTCACAATTCTCCAAAACTTGCCTCATTAGCTACGCACCATGCCTCTATCATACCCCTTTTGTCTTACCTTTCCTTGTGCTAGAAACAGAACCACTCGCCACTGCTGGGACCTCCTGGAATTCCTGGCCATGGCAACATTTTTAAAGCTCAGCTGTGCAGGGGGTCAGACACTGCGAGCCAGGAGTTATCCTTCACCATACATGTAGTGGGAGGGGAACCAACACAAAATATTCCTGAGGGTACACAGGTGACATGCACTCCAAATGCAAGTGCACACTTGCAAACGTATTGCTATTTAAGAAACAATCTACATAGGTTACCTATTCTTACCCTCATCCCATCTTTTAACCCTGTGTAAGTGCTACTATTCCACCAATGTCCAGGATAGCCCACAGCTTAGTAATTCCAATCATTGTGGTACACAGCCACCCCATCAAAGTCTAGGGGGATGTGACCATCAATAATCCCCATTTCCACTGTTACTGATACAGCCCAAGCTGTCATCCTCCCCTCCAACCTACAACCCCCTTTGACTTTGATTCAGCTGACCCCCCTGATTGTGCCCCACTACCCTGACTGATTTGGATGAAAGCCCTGACTATTGACTGACCAGACCCTGACTGATCGATGTTCAGCTTCCTGACTGACTGTAGCCCCGTCCTAGACTGTAGAGGGTAAAGACCTCTGACTTTGACTGCCCAAGCCAACTTACCATGTCCAAGCCCCTGAACTGATAGTGTATGCTGTCTATGACTTGCTGTGTCCGGATCCCCTAACTGAAGGCTGTTTTCCTTGGCCTGGCTGAGGTGTAATCTCCATTTGTTGAAGCATATGCAATGTATTTACCTTGTAGGTGCTGGAACATGGTACACGTGTGAGATTGTCATTGCACGGTGCTGTACAACAACATGGCCCTTCTTTTGACTGATCACAGATGACAAGCAGCCTGGTTCTGTATCTAAGCTAAACAGCAAGGCAAGACAGAAGTACTGTGAACCTTTAAACTCTAGCTGAGTGCGAAAAGACAAGGCAAGGCAGAGATGCTTTGTGCACCTGTGAGTAGGTCCAAAGTGACTGAGTGCTAAAAGAACAAGTAAGAAGCCCTGAGATTGACCCTGTTCCAATCCATGAGTTGGGTGTTAGTCCCTATGTGTAAAGTATTCTGGTAGCAGCTTTACAAAGATATGCTATGGTGCACTTCAAGGTGCAGCACTGAAGTACAGAACTGTATTGTAAGTGGGTCAGAGATCTGCCATGAGAGTGCAGTATGGTTAGTCTAAGACCAATGCCAGCCTCTATAGACATGGGATGCTGACGACCACTGCCCAGGGAATATGCCCTGAAATGCTGGTGACTGCTATCCAGGTCAGAGGCCCAGAGGAGCAAACAGCAAACAGCAAGCAGGATCTGTCAAGTACCAGCTGTGAACTTCATGTCATAGACTAGGACTGTGGTCCATTTTCCTTCTCAACTTCACTGCAGCCTTTGACACAGACTATCACCATCCTCTTCCAAACACTCATTTTATCATCAAGCCAAACTGGACTGCCTTTGTGTGTCTCCACACACCATAGTGTTATTTCCACAAGTTCCAATTTTGTCACCTTATACTTCTAACAAGTGTCATGGGAGTGGTATAAGTGTCAGCAGCAGTAATAGTGGCAATTGCAGCTGCAGCAGTGCTGGCCAGGCCACAGTGGGAGAGTTTTATTTGGAATCCTTGTAATCTTTATTACTCAGTTATGTTGGGGGTTCGTTTCTCCACGATGCCCTTAAGGCCAGTGTGCACTCTTAAATTTCCTAAAACCTGGATTGTTTCCTACATTGTGCCCTGTATTCAAGTAGCATGTGTTTAATATATCCTGAATGCCAACTGTCATTAAAACAAGCCTTTGATTTCTTTTCATGCTGAGAAAGCTAGTAAAAACTGTTTGGTCGTTATATGTTCATGGCTAAGAATCGTAGACTTGTGTCCTTAAACTCAGACGAAACATACAATATTTTGATTTCATTTATAACTGTATGTTTCTTGTGCTAAATATTATAATGTTTCTCCACCTCACCTATGCCGACAAGTTTCATACAGAATACTCCTATTGTACCTAAGATGGTATGCACTTGGCATTATCATATTGCATATTTAAAAAGGCTGCATAAAAACTTTGAAAGTTTTGGTAGTTTTAAATATGCTGATTTTTTTCCCTAAATTTGGCTACCTTTTGTTGTGATATTTGTCTGGTTTTATTTTGCTCTTTTGAATAGTTTCCACAACCTTTCTAATCAATGCCTTTCACAAGATACTAGTGATAATATTTAATTAGCTTAACTTGCTTTACGCACAATAAACTAGAAAATATTGCACGTCCCACTTCTTCAATTACAACTGCAACCAATAACCTTTAAAATGAAAACAAATCTATTCTTTACTAATTTTTGATCTGCTGTAACATATTGGAATTGAACCAGATTGAGGTATAACTTCTCTGTGCTCCGCCTGGCACCCTGAAGAAACCTATCAGAATAACTAAGAATGCTCTGAGAAACAGAGAATGAAACCGAAAAATGGCAGAAAAAGCATTTCTCCTCACTTTTTGCTTAATTTTGGAGCAATAGCCAATACCTTCTTTTGGAAAACATCCTGGGATATTCATTCAGACAAAGAATTAAAGACGTGCGAATCCATTGCTTTATTATTTCAAATTACTTGATAATTTGAGCTCCCGTAACAGTTTTTTTAACAGTATAATAATCGGGTGCTTCTTTACTTTCAAACAAAAGATTATGCAGTGACTTTTTTACAGATGCAAAATTAATGTCACAACCTTGCACCATCTTCCTTCTGCAAACTGTCTTTTGATTTGATTTGATTGATTTATTGTCACATGTACCTAACTACAGTGAAAAGCTTTGTTTACAGTACAGGCAGATCATAGTAAGCAAGGACATACAGATCATAGGGTGAAAAAAATAACTAGACAGCGAAATACAAGTTATATTGCACAGGGTGTGCTAAGCAAGGTCAACATTAGCAGGAGCAGCATTACTTAGCCCGACTTCTCTGCTCTTGGCCTTCAATCTTCCATTTTTGGGTCTATTTTGTATCTGTACTGCATCCTGGCCTTAGTAGTAGTGCCTTCAACTATTTCACTCTCCATTCTATAGTTATATTCCCAAATCTGTCCATTTGTCCACATTTCTTCTCACCTTCAAAAATTTTCTCAAATCTTGCTTCTTTGAGGCATTTTTTTTTTGTTACATCCTTTAACTCTATCAGAAACTGCTGCCCTGCATCTCAGTCCCTTTTTGGAAGGAACAACGAATGTTTCATTAAATTAAGTATGTATTTTCTTGGTTGTAATTCGAGTTCCCGCAGTTTTTGTTTTTGTTGTGAGTTATGCTATGAGTTGATTTCAGTGTTCCTTATTTAGTCAGAGGGCCACCTAAGAGGCAATGTTGACTTCCTGGCAATCTAGCTACTTATTGGATGTTTATTATTTACCTTATTCTATAATGCAGCAGTTTTTATTTAGGTAATAACCTTAGCATACTAAAGTGTCCCAAGGCACTTTGAAAGAAACTTATGAAACAAATGTTGACTCTGAACCATTTAAGAATATGTTAGAGCTGTAACTTTAAAAAAAACTTGACTAAAGAGTTAGTCTTTAAAGAAAGGCTTAAAATTGAAGAGAAAGATAAAGAGATGGAGAGCTTTAGGGCCTAGACAGCTGAAGCCTGGCTATCAATGGTGGAGTACTTAAAATAGAGGATACATAACAGGCCAGAATTAAGGGAGTGCAAATATGTTCGTGGGTGGCAGGGCTGAAGATGATTACGGGGATTGAGAGAGGTGAGGCCTTGGTGGATTTGAAAACAGCAGAAAATTTAAACCAAGACAGAAAAAACCAGGGAAAGGTAGCATTTAGGGAAAGAGAAACAGAGAAACAGTGTTTCCAGTTTAGAATGAGTTCTTCAGAACAGAACTTAAAAACAAAATTTGAAAATTGATGTCTTGATAGAATAAAGAATAAAGAACAGGAACAGGGCCTTTGGCCCTCCAAGCCTGTGGCAGCACAATTTGCCCTTTCAAGGTAGGTCAGGAAATGAGTGATAGGTGAATGTAATTTGATGCAATTTAGGATGTGGGCAGCAGAGCTTTGAATGATCTCAGGGTTATAGGAGGTGGTCAGGAGAACATTGGAATAGTCATGCCTGGAGTAACAAAGGCATGAAAATGTGTGTTAACTGCAGACGGGTTGAGGCAAGAGTATAGTTAAGCAATGTTTATAGATGTAGATGTATGTGATCCTAATGATTGCAAATATTTGTAGGAAAGTCATCCTGAATCCATGTATGACACCAATGTTGTGAACAGTCTGATTCAGCTTCAGGTAATTACTAGGCAAAGGTTGGAGTCAGCAGTGACACTGGGCTCAGTTTTCCAAATATTGAGTTGGAAGAAAATTTATCTCCTCGAGTTTTGAACATAGGACCAGTAATCTGACAATTCAAAAACATTGGATGGTCGATAGAGATGGTAGTATGGTAGAGCAGCGTGTCACCAGTATTTATCAACAGCGAACATGTGCAGCCTGGAAATGGATTTCAGATGATGTCACTGAGGGACAGCATGTAGATGAGAGGAGGTAGATTCAGAAGAAACGTTCCACATATTCATATCATACAATTTTAACTGCAATCAACTGCGTATTTACCATTTTCAACAACATTACTGGGCATATACAGATTTCATTTAGTAGTATTGGCTTGGTTTACATTCTGTCATCTTTATCATTGGTTGGATAAACATCCTGGGAGGTATCTTAATTGAAGCAATGATTATGGTTACCTTTCTGACCCAAGGCAGCTAAAATCATATGATGGGAAACCTTCTAGTTTGAACATGATTTCAGCTAATCTGAGATAGAAAAGTAGAGATAGAAAAGCTGTGATTTCCTGTAACATCCTACCTCACACAGTTTCACTTTCATACAGTGTTGACTCTGAAGATACCGCAGATGCAGGAAATCTGAAATATAAACAGAAAATGCTGAAAATATTCAAGGTCAGGTAGTATCTGAGGAGAGTTTATGAACTCAGTTCATCTGGGATGATGATCTTTTGTCTGTGTATGTGAGTGTTTGTGTAAATGTGTAGACATACGGGGAGTTTCATTTTAAGCTGAAAGTTTGCATCAAGTTTTAACTGAAATTGCCTTTTTAATTAGCACTTAGTCCATTTGCAGCTCCACAAAAACTAATTGTCACCATCAGCCTTTTTAAATATTAAGTACAAAAATGGAATACATCAATTTGTAAGAATGAATGCAATCAAGCAAATGTTGTTTTATAAAATTAGAAAATGTGAATAGCTTATCAACATGCTTAATGTGAATAGCTTATCAACAAGCTTGTTCACAACAGTATTTGCACTTTATTGTTCTTTTTTGAATAATTATTTCGGATTTTGACATTGAGTATTTCCCTTGTCAGCCTTCCGCAGGGACTGTTTCCTCTAGGACATCCTTGTCTACTCCTCCTTCATTCCCAACACCTCCCCACAGCCCAATAGCACCTTCCCTTTCACCCGCAGAAGGTGTAACACCTGTCCTCAGTATCTGAGGGCCCAAACACACCTTCCAGGTATTACCTGCACTTCACTTAACCTAGTCTACTGTATTCACTGCTCACAATGTGGTCTCTTCTACATTGGGCAAATGAGGTGTAGACTGGCTGACCACTTCACAGAACACCTATGTTCTGTCTGCAAAAAAGATCCTGAGCTTCCAGTTGCCTGTCGCTTCAATGCATCACCTTGTTCCCTAGCCAACATCTCTATCTCAGGTTTGCTGCCCTGCTCCACTGAAGCTTGGCACAAGCTAGAAGAACAGAACCTTGTTTTCCACTTAGGAACTCTGCAACAGTATGGACTCAATATCGAGTTCAACAACTCTAGCACCTGAGCTTCTCCCATGTCCTTACCCCAATCCCGAGGCCTTATTATCACATAGCCTGCTATTACATATCACCCATTGTTAGCCACGACCAGTCCCTAATAATAGCTGTTCATTCTCCGAGCCTGATCGTTATCCACTCATTTGTCTGTCCAACTGTTGTTCTCTCTCTTTGGGCTCTATCCCCACCTATCGTTTACTCTTTACCCCTTCTCCTCACCCCATCTTCTGCATAAAAACCAACATTTTCCTAGCTACCATCAGTTCTCTGGAAGGGTCACTAATCACGAAATGTTAACTCTGCTTTCTGTCCACAGATGCTGCCAGACCTGCTGAGTGTTTCCAGCAATTTCTGTTTTTGTTGTTGTTTATCATTATATTTAGCCTTTAACATGCTGAAATATTACACAAATTCTTTATAGAGTAAGGGGAATCAAGACAAATGCTGGAGAAAATCAGCAGGTCTGGCAACTTTTGTGGAGAGAGAATCAGAATTAACATTTCACGCCTTCAGCTTCTCTTCTGAAGAAGAGTCATATTGGATTTGAAATATTAACTGCATTTCTCTTTCCACTGATGCTGCCAGACCTGACTTTCCTCAGCATTCTGCGTTTGTTTCAAGCTTCCAGCTCCTGCAGTATTTTGCTTTTATTAAGGAGAATTAGGAAATGATCTAAGATAACAAGGTTTAGAGCTGGATGAAAACAGCAGGCCAAGCAGCATCAGAGAAGCAGGAAAGCTGACGTTTCGGGCCTAGACCCTTCTTCAGAAGTGGGGGAGGGGAAGGGAGTTCTGAAATAAATAGGGAGAGAGGGGGAGGTGGATAGAGGAGAAGATAGGTGGAGAGGAGACAGACAGGTCAAAGAGGCAGGAATGGAGCCAGTAAAGGTGAGTGTAGGTGGGGAGTTAGGGAGGGGTTAGGTCAGTCCAGGGAGGACGGACAGGTCAAGGGGGCGGGATGAGGCTAGTAGGTAGGAGATGGGGGTGGGGCTGGAGATGGGAGGAGTGGATAGGTGGGAGGAAGGACAGTTTAGGGAGTTGGGGACAAGCTGGACTGATTTTGGGATGTGGTAGGGGGAGGGGAGATTTTGAAGCTTGTGAAGTCTACATTGATACCATTGGGCTGCAGGGTTCCCAAGCAAAATATGAGGTGCTGTTCTTGCAACCTTCGGGTGGCATCTTTGTGGCACTGCAGGAGGCCCAGGACGGACATGTCGTCTGAGGAACGGGAGGGGGAGCCGAAATGGCTCGCGACTGGGAGGTGCAGTTGTTTAGTGCGAACCGAGCGTAGGTGTTCCGCAAGGTGGTCCCCAAGCCTCCGCCCGGTTTCTCCGATGTAAAGGAGACCACAACGGGAACAGCGGATGCAGTACACCACATTAGCAGATGTGCAGGTGAACATCTGCTTGATGTGGGAAGTCTTCTTGAGGCCTGGGATGGGGGTGAGGGGGGAGGTGTAGGGGCAGGTGTAGCACTTCCTGCGGTTGCAGGAAAAAGTGCCGGGTGTGGTGGGGCTGGAGGAGACTGTGGAGCGGACAAGGGAGTCACACATCCTAAAACCAGCCCAGCTTGTCCCCACCTCCCTAACCTGTCCTTCCTCCCACCTATCCACTCCTCCCACCTCAAGCCCCACCCCCATCTCCTACTTACCAGCCTCATCCCGCCCCCTTGACCTGTCCGTCCTCCCTGGACTGACCTATCCCCTCCCTAACTCCCCACCTACACTCACTTTACTGGCTCCATCCCATCTCTTTGACCTGTCTGTCTCCTCTCCACCTATCTTCTCCTCTACCCATCTTCTATCTGCCTCCCTCTCTCTCCCTATGTATTTCAGAACCCCCTTCACCTCCCCAAATTCTGAAGAAGGGTCTAGGCCTGAAATGTCAGCGTTCCTGCTCCTCTGATGCTGCTTGGCCTGCTGTGTTCATCCAGCTCTACACCTTGTTATCTCAGATTCTCCAGCATCTGCAGTTCTTACTATCTCTGGGAAATGATCTAGATCTATTAATCTCAAGTCCACATGTTATTCAGTAGTACTTTGATTTAAAATGTCTGTCAATTTGATTATCTGCCAAAGTTTTCCTGGGATATAGCTCTCTTGCCAGTCATTTTTGTTATCCATTGAGGAAGTTCCTTCCTTTCTGTGATAATGAAATTATAAATAAAGTTAACAACTGAGTGAATGTATGATGTTAACTTTAATATGGTTTTTTTGTTGCCCAGTAAATAGATTGTTTGTGTATTCTATCATGGGATGTAAGCACCTCTAGCTAGGCCAGTATTTATTTGAACCTCTGCAGCCTATGAGTTGCAGATGCACCCACAGTCCTTTTGGGAAAGGAATCCCAAGATTTTGACCCAGTGACTGAGAAGGAATAACAACATAGCTCCGAGTCAGAATAGTGTGTGTCTTGCAGGGAATCTTGTAGGTGCTGTTCCCATGCATCTGCTTTCCCTGTCCTTCCAGGTCAGTGATGGCCAATCTTTGCATGGAAGGTGGGCTGGGCACATTAAGGTTCTGTCATCCTCCAGGGCCACAACAGGAAATGTGAACTCAATCAAAAAAAATTCAGAACCAACAAATTGTTAATGTAAACGAGTAATTAATAGAAATGACCATTAAAAATTGCCAAGTACCGGATCTTAATAATGAAGCCAATGTCTGCATTTTTTAGAGTCGTTGAGTCATCAGCACAGAAAATTGCCTTTCAGCCCATGAACAAACACCAAACTACACTAATCTAATTTTTTTTCTTTGTTCATTCAAGGGATGAGGGCAGCACTGGCTGAGTAGCATTTATTGCCCATCCCTAATTGCCCAGAGGGAATTTCAGAATCAACCACATTGTTGTGGGTCTGGAATGATATGGTAAGGATGGCAGTTTCCTTCCCTAAAGGATTTTAGTCAACCAGATAGGTTTTCTCTGACAACTGACGATGAATTCATGGTCATTGATAGATTCTTAATTCCAGATATTTATTGAATTCAAATTTGAACCCTGGTCCCCAGAAAGTTATCTGGGGGTCTGGATTAACAGTCCAGCGATAATAACACTGGGCCGTCGCCTTCCCTGCAATTGATCCACAGCCTACTACACCCTGGCATTTTAAGTGCTCATCCAGATGCTTCTTAAATGTTACAGGAGTATCGGCCTCTACCACCTTCTCAGGCAGTGTGTTTCATATTTCTGCCACCCTCAGACCCCCTCTAACTCACTTACTCATTACCTCTAATGCCTGCCGTCTGGCCAGAGACACATTAGGAAGCAGATCTAGAGAGAAAAAGAGAATCATCCCTAATTCATGATCACCATGAAAGCAATAGTGACAGGGCTGAGCTGTGAAGTTAGGTTTAACTAACATAGAGCTTATGTCACCTTTGGTAGGCTGGCCTCACTGGAGTTCATGTGAAAGAGGGGATTTAAAGTGAGTTGACTTTCAACCTGGTGATCCTTTCTCCCACAGCCTGATTTCCCTCTCTCCTGCTCCCGCTCTCTCATTCTTTACCCTTCCTCTCTCTTTCTCACCTTTTCCCCTATCTCTATATCCCTCTCCCTCTCTCTTAACCCTTTCACTCTGTCTGTCCTATCTTCACACTTTTACTTCAAGAAAACAATCCAAGCAGCTTTGCACTCCAAAAATTCACTAATCTTAAAGTGAACTTTTTCTCAAAAAAACAACTCTTGCCAGGAAAATGAATGACCATTAATAGCAAAGCTGCTTCAGAAAGTTGTTGAAAAAGCCTTGCAGCCAGGTTCTGTGCCATGGCAATGCCACGGGTCCTCAATGTGGCAGTCTACTGCGTGAGCTTCAATATGTACCACCAGGCTGACTACCTGCTAGGCAAGTATCCAAGAGCTGCCAACCCTCACCAGCAGCTGAATGGTGCCTTATCTGCACAGCCAAAGTCCAGGCGCCTTCCTATGGCAGCCCCCAGAAGCAGTTCCTGCCCGTCTCTCCCTTGGCTTTCAGCAGTGGCAATGATCTGGACTAGCTGTCCTTGACTAGTCAAGAAGAGCTGCTCAAGCTGGAATAGTCCCCTGTAGTCTTACTAAGCTCTGATTGTCATAGCCATACATAATTTCCCAGACAAGATGACCCTTGGGCAGTACATGGCCAAGGACTTCCCCGGCAGTAAGGCAGGTTGGTAGAATCCCCATCCTCCACAACCTGCTCTTAAACAACTGCCTCAAGAAGGTGCCCAGGGACGAGCATGATCTGGGTGAGAGGCCCACCCCCTCCAGCTCCAGACCGCACTTCTTTCTGCCTGTGAAATACTGTGACAGTTGGAGATCTGAAACAAAACCAAAAAGTCTGCTATTCACAGAGCCAGCCCACAGTCTTACTACGATGGCTCCAGGTCTCCTGCTGTTCACTGTCAATCACAGACTAGCTGTCTCCTACATTTGCTACTGATCGGCTTAAAGGAAGCATGGAACAGCATATAAGGGAGAGAAAGGGCTTCACTTTAGAGGAGTAGCACCTTGCAAAATCTATGAATGAGCTGTAAATGCAGCCCACGGGATGTAAGTTGGACATCCCTATACTAGATGACAGGGGTCTATAGTTTGGACCAGTTTCCAAGGTTCCATTTGTGTTAAGCATCAGCAGTTATGATAAAAGCTCACTGGGCTAAAAGTGACTTGAAATTGTAAATTTGGATGTAGATTGGTGAAATTAATGTTTCCCTGCAGTCTTCAATTGCAAATTTAAGAATTAACTGATGAATGGTTTTTAGTCCAAATTAAGGTTAACTTTAATAATGCCAGAGTCTGCTATTAAGAGTCATTCAATTTGACTTATCTTTAAATTGCACCCAAGCAATAGTAATCAATATTTTATTGCTGTTGGCTTCTTGCCACATTTTATCAACTAGCTATTAATTAATCAATTTTTATATGAGCTTGTAACACAGATGAAGAAGTGTAACCACAACAAAAAAGAACTAGGCAGTGTAAGATTGCTAAAGCCTGTGTGTAGATTCATATTTTGTAACATGGCAATAGGAAATGAATGCTTCCTATTCTCTGCATTGATGTTATAGGTGATATCTGTTCATTGATATAAAAGGAAAGTATTGTGGATGCTAGAAGTTTGAAATAAAAACATTTAGTGCTGGAGAAACACAGTGGGCCTGGCACCATCTGTGAGGGAGAAACAGAGTTAATTTTTAGAGTCTGTTATGATTCCTGGTCAGAACTGTTGTTTTTATTTCAATTATTTATTGGTGCTTGGTATACAGCAACAGATGGAACAATCAGAGTTACAGAAGTACACCTAATTTGTGTAAGACATCAATTACAGCAAGACTGCTTTTTGCTTATCGCAGTTGAATGAGCATCAGCCTTTAGTTGATTGGAGTGTTGTGTCTGGTTCAAGCATAGCAGTGGTGTGGATTTTACTGTAGAAATGATGGTGGGGCTAAGAGCACATACAATTGTTCAAGTGCAAATCACAATTTCCAGTGATTGCATAAGTGCAATTAAACGTCAAAATTAGAATGTTGCTGGCCAGCTGCCCCTTTTCCTTCAGAAGCCATGCTATAATTGGCAAGATAATGGGCATTGAAATACATAAAACAACATGAAGTTACTGTACATATTTGATAGCTATCCATTCTCACACTTGATTCAGGGACCGGGTAATAAAAGGGTGTTGTGACCTTAACCTTCCATTTTTGATTCATGTTGGCTATGATCATGCTTGGCAATGTACTGCAGTGATTTGCTGTTACCTTCTAAAGTATGGTTGACCAGGGCTCCCTCCAGTCCTTATAGCCTGTATTCAGGCACATTGGAAAGATTTACAGTTTGATAATCAAGGCTCCCCACTGAGCCATAAGATGTTTCTAGATGTCCAACATAGTCATCAGAAGAAACTAAGGCTTCTCCAGTAAGTACTTTTTTTAATTGTTGTGATATGTCTTGATTACTGCCAAATGACTATTATGTCAATGAAAATGAACTTTCTCAAGTGTGAAGTCTTATTCCTCCAGATTTGATCATGTTTTATTTTTCTACTTTTCTCCCTTAATCCCATCTCTCTTTCACTCTGTTTCAAAAAGTAATTAATCAACTCTGAAACATATAAGGACATCCTGAAGATATGTAAGGTGATATGTAAAACTTATTACTTTCAATGAATTGCTTATGCATTATGATTACCTTATTCTTGTTCTGTATCTTCAGTCAGTATTCTATGTGTGAAGCCCACCAAAAAAGATTGACATCATTCTGCACTCCATGGCACTTGATTGCACTTATTTGCGATGATCTGAATTCAAAAGCATTTAATATGCAATTCAAAGTATTTATTCGTTAATTGCTTGACATCTAGTAGTGGCCTATTGAAATCGATGACCACAAAATGAAATCACACAGCACACCGAACAGATCAATTGCAAACATTTATTTTCCTTTAACGTGCTCTACTGCATTCAACTGAAATCATCAGAAGTAAGCTGAAACAAAAGCTTGATCAGCGATCAGAATTTTTCTCAAGTCTACCTATGACTTGTAGTCATGGTTTATCACAAAATGGAAGAACATAAACAAGTCTCCAACATTTTTCTAAGTCTCAGTTACAAGTGTAATTGTTTAACATAAACAAATCACTACAGTGATCATTATAATGTCATTGGTGTTAGTTACAATGGCTTTTGTAATTACTGTAATTAGTTATTATATAGCAGTGTTTTTATTATTATTTATTGCTATAGTTCTGCCTTCTTCACTCCACCTCCCACCCATTCCACTTCCTCTGTTGTCCCGCATCCACTTATTCTTTCCTCTTCTCCCCATTTCCCTTCCCTCATCCTACTCCATTCTGCTCTTTTCACCCTTTACCCATCGATCTCTGCTCTCTCTCTCACTCTCCAAATTCTGTGCCCCAGACCCTTGGCTTTCTCATCCATCTTGCTCTTCTCCACCTCCAGTCTTCTCTACCTGTTCCCTTTTCTCATCTCCTTCATCCACTTACTCCTCCCCATCTCCTGACTCCTCCTCATCCCTTCCCCTGCTTCTCCCCTTCCCTTCCTCTTTTCTCTTCTCACTCCCTCACCCCTCTATTCTCTACTAGCTCACTTGACAGCAGCCTCCTCCTCTATTCCTATCCCTCATGTTCCCTACCCCCAGCCCTCTCTCCATCTCCCTCGCAATACCCTTCCTCCTTGTCTTCTACCCTCCATTTTCACCTGTCTTCCACCATCGTCTCAACTATTCTCTTCTCAACCCTCCCCCATTCTCCTATAATCTCACTCATCTCCGCACGCTTCTACTCCTGTCCTCCCCTACCCTCTCACTATCTCCCATAACCCGGAACAGCAGCCAAAAATACATCTCTTCTTGATCTGTCTAATGCTTTTTATGCTCGATTTGAGCAGAAAGTCAGTGAAACGTCACCTGCACCAACAGCCCCAGATGCACCAGTTCCCTCAGTCACCACTGCAGACATCAGATCTGCCTTCTTGAGAGTGAACCCATGGAAAGCGACTGGCCCAGATAGAGTTCTTGGCTGTCCACTCAGATCCTGTATGGACCAGCTGGTGGTAGTATTCGCTGACATCTTTAATCTATCCTTGCTGCAATCTGAAGTCACAACCTGCTTCAAGAAGACCACCATGATCTCGGTACCAAAGAAAACACATGCAACATGACTCAATGACTACCGACCGGTAGCTCTGACCTCCATAATTATGAAGAGCTTAGAGAGGTTAGTCATCGCTCACATCGACTCATCTCGGGTAACCACCTAGAAACCAATATCCATTTCAAGCCCACGACTCCCACAGCTACCTAGAATACACCTCCTCCCACCCACCGTCGTGCAAAAATGCCATCCCCTATTCCCAATTCCTTCGCCTCCGCCGCATCTGCTCCCAGGATGCGGCATTCCACTCCCGTACATCTCAGATATCCTCATTCTTCAAGGACTGCAACTTCTCCCCCGCAGTGGTCGAGAACACCCTCGACCGTGTCTCCCCGCATTTCCCGCAACTCATCCTTCACACCCCATCCCCGCAATAACAACCAAAAAAGAATACCCCTCGTCCTCACATACCACCTCACCAACCTCCGGATCCAACGCATCATCCTCCGACACTTCCGCCATCTGCAATCCGACCCCACCACCAAAGACATTTGTCCCTCCCCACCCTTGTCTGCTTTCCGGAGGAACCACTCTCTCCGTGACTCCCTTGTCCGGTCCACACTCCCCTCCAGCCCCACCACACCCGGCACTTTTCCCTGCAACCGCAGGAAGTGCTACACCTGCCCCCACACCTCCTTCCTCACCCCAATCCCAGGCCCCAAGAAGACTTTCCACATCAAGCAGATGTTCACCTGCACATCTGCCAATGTGGTATACTGCATCCGCTGTACCCGTTGTGGCTTCCTCTACATCGGGGAAACCATGCAGAGGCTTGGGGACCGCTTTGCAGAACACCTGCGCTCAGTTTGCAACAAACAATTGCACGTCCCAGTCGCGAACCATTTCAACTCCCCCTCCCATTCCTCAGACGACATGTCCATCCTGGGCCTCCTGCAGTGCCACAATGATGCCACCCGAAGGCTGCAGGAACAGCAACTCATATTCAGCCTGGGAACCCTGCAGCTTAATGGTATCAATGTGGATTTCACAAGCTTCAAAATCTCCCCTCCCCCTACCGCATCGCAAAACCAGCCCAGCTTGTCCCTGCCTCCCTAACCTGTTCTTCCTCTCACCTATCCCCTCCTCCCACCTCAAGCCCCACCCCCATCTCCTATCTACTAACATCATCCCACCCCCTTGACCTGTCCGTCCTCCCTGGACTGACCTATCTCCTCCCTACCTCCCCACCCACACTCACCTTTACTGGCTTCACCTCGCCTCTTTGACTTGTCTGTCTCCTCTCCACCTATCCTCTCCTCTATCCATCTTCTATCCGCCTCCCCCTTTCTCCCTATTTATTTCAGAACCCTCTTCCCCTCCCCCATTTCTGATGAAGGGTCTAGGCCCGAAACATTAAGCTTTCCTGCTCCTATGATGCTGCTTGGCCTGCTGTGTTCATCCAGCTCCACACCTTGTTATCTCGGATTCTCCAGCATCTGCAGTACCTATTATCTCTGCCTCAATCCCTTGCAATTTGCCTCCCAGCGCAACAGGTCAATGGCAGATGCCATTTCCCTAGCCCTACACTCACCCCTAGAACATTTGGATAATAAGGATACCTGCATCATGCTTCTACTTATTGACTACAGCTCCGCCTTCAATACCATAATCCCAACTATAATCTACAATCTCCAAGACCTATGTCTTTGCTTAGCCCTCTGCAACTGGATCTTTGACTTCCTGACCCACAGACCGCAATCAGTGAAGATAGGCAACAGCACCTCCTCCATGTCAATCCTCAACACAGGCACCCTGCAAAGATGTGTAATCAGCCTCCAGCTGTACTCCCTGTACACTCATGACGGTGTGGCCAAATTTCATCCGAACTCCATCTACACGTTCATTGATGACACCACCATTGTAGCCAGGTATCAAACAACGAAAAGACAGAATACAGGAAAGAGATAGAATGCTTGGTGATGTGGTGCAAAAAGAAAAATCTTTCCCTCAATGTCAGCAAAACTAAATAGCTGATCATTGACTTAGGAAGTAAGGAGGAGGACACACATCAATGGAGCTGAGGTGGAGATGGTCAAGATTGTCCAGTTCCTAGGAGTGATGACCACTAACAATCTGTCTTGGACTACCCATGTTGATACAATGTTCAATAAAGCACAGAAATTCTGCATATCTGTTAGGACCATCACCAACTTTTATAGGTGCACCGTAGAAAGCATTCTGTCTGGATGCATCACTGCTTGGTACAGCAACTGCTCTGCCGCAGATCATAAGAAGCTACAGACAGTTGTGAACATGGCCCAGACCATCTCGCAAGCCAACCTTCCATCTATTGACTCCATCTACACTTCTTACTGACCTGGAAAGGCTGCCAACATTATGAAAGATCCCTCCTACCCCAGTTATAATCTCTTCTAACCTCTTCCATCATCAGGAAATACAAAAACTTAAACACACATACCAACGGGTTCCAGAGCAGCTTCTTCCCCAATGTTTATTAGACTTCTGAATGGACCTCTCAAATGTCAAATCTAATGCTGATCTTGCTTTTACTACATCTTCTTTACAGCCATAACTTTGTATTCCTCACTCTGTTCAATCACCCTATGATCTTTGTGTCCTTATATGTTATGATCTGCCTGTACTGCATGCAAAACAAAACTTTTCACTGAACCTAGGTACATGTGACAATAATACATCAAATCAAATCAACCCTTTCCTCTTTTTTCTCCTCCACCCACTTTTTCTCACTTCCTACCCTCTCTTCTCATGTCACTCTTGCCCTGCCCCTCTCCCACTTCTCCCAATCCCTTGACTTCCCTCCACTCCTGTCCCTTCTTCCCTTTCTTGTCTCCCTCCTCTAATCTCATTCTCCCACAGACCTTTCCCTCTCTTCCATCCTCCGTCCTCCTCTCTTCTTCCCGCTGTGTTGTCTTCTCCTTCTCTCCCCTTCTGTGTCCCCCTTTCTCAATCGCTTCTCCCCTTTATCCTCTTTTCTCCCTGTTCTTCCCCTTTTCCCTATTCCTCATCTTTTCTCCTTCCTCCCCCCTTTAGTGTCCCCCTCCAACCGCTTTACCCCACCTTTCCCCCTTATGCCTTTCTCCTTCCCCTCCTCTATTCTCCACTCTTTCTCCACTTTGTCTCTTCTCACTCTTGCACCTTTCCCCCTCTCCTTCCCTTTTCCTCCCCCTTTCTCATCTTGCCCCTTTAGGTGTATAACTTGTAGGGTTGTTTGGTTTTCTTGGGCAGTAGCTAAATGCCCTTTTTTTCCCGTAGACTAGTGGTATGAATAGAAATGATCAATGTCGTTAGTTCAGTATGAAAAAAAAGGCTTTTTGCAAAGCAGCTAGTAAAAACTGAATAACCTTAGATTCTTATCTCCAGAGACCATAAGATCATAAAATGTTGGAGCAGAAGTAGGCCATACAGCCCAATGACTCTTATCTGTCATTCAATGAGATTATGGCTGGTCTGATAAACATCAACCCCACTTTCCTGCCTTTCCCTATAACTGTTGATTCCATTACTTATAAAAATCTGTTTATCTCGGCCTTGAATATATTTAATGACACAGCCTTGACAGCCCTCTGTGGTAAAGAATTTCACAGAGAAAAGAAATTCCTCCTCAACTCCTTAAATGTTAAATGTTCAACCCCTTATTCTGAGATTATGCCCTGTGGTCATGGACTCTCCCACAAGGGGAAACAATCTTTCTGCTTTTGCACTGTCAAGTCCACTAAGAATCTTTTGTGTTTCAATAAGGTCTCTTCTAATTTTTCTAAATTCCAATGAACACAGGCCCTACCCACTCAGTCATTCCTCATAAGACAGTGGTAATATACCTGCGATCAGTCTAGTGAACTTTCATTGAAACGCATCCAATGCTGGTAAAGCTTTCTGATAAAGGCGCCAAAATTGTGCACAATACTCCAGCGAAAACTGACTAGTGCCTTGTATCGTTTTAGCAACTTCCCTCCTTTTATATTCCATTCCCCTTGGAATAAAGGCCAACATTCAATTTGAGGAATCCCAAATCCTCCAATGCTCTACCTTTCTGTAGTCTTTCTCCATTTTAATAATATTCAATTCTTGTATTCTTCCTGCCAAAGTACATAACCTCACATTTTGTCACATTGTATTTCACCTTCTAAGTTTTTGCTCACTCTTTTATCCTGTCTATATCACTCTGCAGACTCTTTATGTCATCCTCACCACTTGCTTTTCCACCTATTGTTGTATCATCTACAAACTTGGCAATAGTACATTCACTTCCTTCATTCAAGTCTCAACTCATTGATATATATTGCAAATAATCGTGGCCTCAGCATTGATAACTGTGACACTCCACTAGTTACAGGTTGCCATCCTGAAAATTTCAGCTCAGTTTTCTATTAGTTGGCCAATCCTCTATCTAGGCTAATGTACTACCTCCATCACCATGGGTTCTTAGCTTATGAAGTAGCTTAATGTGTGGTACCTTGTCAAAAGCCCTCTGACAATCCAAATGTGTTACATCCAATGCTTCCCCTTTTATCCTGTTTGTTATCTCCTTAATGAATTCTAATTCCCCCTTCATGAAGCTATGCTGATGCTGCTTGATCATATTATGTACTTCTAAATGCTCCGTTATCACATCCTTACAATTGGCTCATAACATTTTCCTAAGAATTAAGCTAACTGGCCTAAAGTAATTTTTTTTTTAATCTGCTGCGTTTTTAAATAAAGATGTTATGGTAGAGGTTTTCCAATGCTCTAAGACATTTTCAGAATCTAACGATTACTAGAAAACTTCAACCAGGGCAACCCTATCGTTGTAGCAATTTCCTTTGATATCCAAGGATGCATCTGATCAGGTCTAGGGGACCTATCTCTCTTTAGCTTTACTACTTTCCCGAGCACTGTTTTTTTACACTAGTGATAGTTATTGAATTAATTTCCTGACCTCCTTTTGCCCCTTGTTTATTTGGTAATTTTGGAATACTATTATGAAAAGTGTTGCAAACGTTTTGTTCAACTGCTCTGCAATTTCCTAGTTTTCCATTATTTCTTCATCCTCATTCTCTAGGGGGCTTATGTATACTTAGACTTCTTTCTTCCTTTTATATATTTATAGAAGCTGTTGCTGTTCTTCTTGATATTAGATGCAAGTTTACCCTAAATTTTCTTTTCCCATTTTTATTTGTCAGTTGTTGGTTTTAAAAACATTTCCAATCCTCTGGCTTACCATTATTATTTGCTACAATGTATACTTTTTTTTCAATTTGATTCTATACTTAACTTACGTGATGCACCATGGTTGGCTATTCACTTCCTTCTTCCTCACTGGAATATGTCCTTGCAGCGAACAAAGGGATGATCTAATTGAAATGTTTGGAATCATTCAAGTATTTGTTAAGATAGATGGAATGAAACTATTTTCATAAAAGTCTGCCGTTGATTCCCAACTGTCTTTGCTGCTAAACTCCTTTCCCAGTCCACTCTAGTCAGCTCAGCCCTTATTCCTTTGCAATTACCCTTATTTAAGTTCAGTCGAGTTGCTTCCAACCCAAGTGCCTCCCTTTCAAACTGAATGCTAATTCTACTGTGTTATGATCACTGTTTCCTATGGGATCATTTACTCTGATATCATTTATTTAATCTGCCTTATTACATATCACCAGATCCAAAATAGCTTGATTCCTGGGTGGAACATACTGTTCCAGGAAACCGTCCTAGATACAGTCTGAATTCTTCCTCATGGCTTCCTCATCTAATCTGAATATCCCAATTGATATGAAAGTTGAAGTCTCCGGTGATGAAGATATTCCCTTTGTTGTATGTACTGATTATCTTTTAAATTCTGAAAGATAGACAGAGAAGTCATTGGTGAGATCGTTTGAAACTAGAAGCCATAATTATAAATCCAACAAGGTATTTTCAAAAGCACTCTTCACCCAGTAAATAGTTAAAATATCAAATTTGCTACCACGTGATGTGGTTGAGGCAAATGGTATGTATGCTTTTACAGGAGGATACAATGCAGATTTACTGTTGCTAAAAGGATTAAATTATCTGGACAGGTTGCATAGACAAGGCTTGTATTCTTTTGGATGTAGAAGATTAAGGGATGATTTAATTGAAGTGTTTGGGATGATTCAAGTCCTTGATAGGATAGATCATATGAAATTATTTTCTGTGGTGCTCGTGTTCAGAACACAGGACATCGCCTTCGAATTAGAGCCAACCCATTAAGAGTTGTCAGAAAGCATTTATTAACACAAGACACAGCAGAAATTTGGAAAACTGTCCCTAAAAGCTATCAAGACTCATCCAATTAAAAACTTCAAAATTGAGGTTGCTTGATTTTTGTTAGGCAATGATATTAAGGAATATTATGAATCAGAGAATGATTTGAGTATAGGTACAGCTCAACCAAAACTTAAATAAAAGGTGAAACTAGCTCAAAACCAGTTCTATGTTCTATGTTCTATGTTCTGTTCCTATGCTTCTGTAAATGAATAATGTTTGGCAGATATTTTGAGATGAAGCAGAATGAGACCTGGTTTATGAGCTGCATCAAAAAAGTTTTGCTGAATGGACTATTTCTGCACTGTAAATCTGATGTTGTTGTAATTCTATGAATCACTGTAGGATTAATTTGATGTCCAGCAAAGATAGAATTGTTTTCAACATAGAACATAACAGCGCAGTACAGGCCCTTCGGCCCTCGATTTTGCGCCGACCTGTGAAACCAATCTGAAGCCCATCTAACCTACACTATTCCATTTTCATCCATATGTTTATCCAACGACCATTTAAATGCCCTCAAAGTTGGTGAGTCTACTACTGTTGCAGACAGGGCATTCCACGCCCTTACTACTCTCTGAGTAAAGAACCTACCTCTGACATCTGTCCTATATCTATCACCCCTCAATTTAAAATTATGTCCCCTCGTGCTAGCCATCACCATCCAAGGAAAAAGGCTCTCACTGTCCACCCTATCTATTCCTCTGATCATCTTGTATGTCTCTATTAAGTCACCTCTTAACCTTCTCTCTAACGAAAACAGCCTCAAGTTCCTCAGCCTTTCCTCATAAGACCTTCCCTCCATACCAGGCAACATCCTGGTAAATCTCCTCTGCACCCTTTCCAATGCTTCCACATCCTTCCTATAATGCGGTGACCAGAACTGTATGCAATACTCCAAGTGCGGCCGCACCAGAGTTTTGTACAGCTGCAACATGACCTCATGGCTCTGAAACTTAATCCCTCTACCAATAAAACCTAACACACCGTACACCTTCTTAACAACCCTATCAACCTGGGTGGCAACTTTCAGGGATCTATGCACATGGACACCGAGATCTCTCTGCTCGTCCACACTACCAAGAATCTTACCATTAGCCCAGTACTCTGTATTCCTGTTACTCCTTCCAAAATGAATCACCTCACACTTTTCCGCATTAAACTCCATTTGCCACCTCTCAGCCCAGCTCTGCAGCTTATCTATGTCCCTCTGTAACCTGCAACATGCTTCCGCACTATCCACAACTCCACCGACTTTAGTGTCATCTGCAAATTTACTAACCCATGCTTCTACGCCCTCATCCAGATCATTTATAAAAATGACCGACAGCAGTGGCCCCAAAACAGATCCTTGCAGTGCACCACTAGTAACTGAACTCCAGGATGAACATTTTCCATTGACCACCACCCTCTGTCTTCTTCCAGCTAGCCAATTTCTGATCCAACGGCTAAATCACCCTCAATCCCATGCCTCTGTATTTTCTGCAATAGCCTACCGTGGGGAACCTTATCAGATGCTTTACTGAAATCCATATACACCACATCAACCGCTTTACCCTCATCCACCTGTTTAGTCATCTTCTCAAAGAACTCAGTAAGGTTTGTGAGGCACGACCTACCCTTCACAAAACCGTGTTGATTATCCCTAATCAAATTATTCCTTTCTAGGTGATTATAAATCCTATCTCTTATAATCCTTTCCAACACTTTACCCACAACTGAAGTAAGGCTCACTGGTCCATAATTCCCAGGGTTGTCTCTACTCCCCTTCTTGAACAAGGGGACAACATTTGCTATCCTCCAGTCTTCTGGCACTATTCCTGTAGACAATGATGACATAAAGATCAAAGCCAAAGGCTCTGCAATCTCCTACCTAGCTTCCCAGAGAATCCTAGGATAAACCCCATCCAGCTCAGGGGACTTATCTCTTTTCACACTTTCCAGAATTGCTAACACCACCTTCTTATGAACCTCAATCCCATCTAGTCTAATAGCCTGTATCTCAGTATTCTCCTTGACAACATTGTCTTTTTCTTTTGTGAATACTGACAAAAAATATTCATTTAGCACCTCTCCTATCTCTTCGGACTCCACGCACAACTTCCCACTACTGTGTTCATCCAGCCCCATGCTTGTTATCTCTCTTTCCACTACTGTCCTTGACTGGCCCTAATCTTACTCTAGTCATTCTTTTATTCCTGACATACCTATAGAAAGCTTTATGATTTTCCTTGATCCTACCTGCCAAAGACTTCTCATGTCCCCTCCTGGCTCTGCTTAGCTCTCTCTTTAGATCCTTCCTGGCTAACTTGTGACTCTCAAGTGCCCTAACTGAGCCTTCATGCCTCATCTTTACATAAGCCTCCTTCTTCCTCTTGACAAGAGATTCAACTTCTTTAGTAAACCACGGTTCCCTCACTCGACCACTTCCTCCCTGCCTGACAGGTACATACTTATCAAGGACACTCAGTAGCTGTTCCTTGAACAAGCTCCACATTTCAATTGTGCCCAGCCCCTGCAGTTTCCTTCCCCATCCTATGCATCCTAAGTCTTGCCTAATCGCCTCATAATTGCCTTTCCCCCAGCTATAACTCTTGCCCTGCAGTATATACCTATGCCTTTCCATCTCTAAAGTAAAAGTGACCGAATTGTGGTCACTATCACCAAAGTGCTCACCTACCTCCAAGTCTAACACCTGGCCTGGTTCATTACTCAGTACCAAATCCAATATGGCCTCGCTCTTGTTGGCCTATCTACAAGAAAGCTAGGGCTCATTTTTGCTTGTTGTGATAACCGTGTGTGAACCCTATGTGATCACTTGGTTCTTAAGTGAAGACACACAGTGGGCAGAATCTTCTGAATGGTGGGAAATTTGGGAGAAACCTTTCTCAATGTTGGGAAACACAGGATACATTTCCAACTAAGTCATGGACATTGAGATGTGATTCTCGCTAGTGAACATTGAGACACTTTAACAAAGATTATTGCTCATTTTCACTCCACTTACTACTTTATCTCACCTCATTAATATGCACTCTTATATTCTACCACCTGCTGGATAGAAATTAGAGGTCAAGCTTTCTGGATGTGAAAGTAAGTGTAATTACCTGGTGACTCCAGCTCAGCACTTGCTACTTATGATCACAATCTTGGATACCTATCACCAGCATAGGTATGTTCTATTGTCAATGGCACATACACAGACTCCGGCATCGATTGATTTTCAGCCCCTCTGTATTATCGTAGCACGTCTCCAATCCACTTAGATTACGCTTCTGCACTTTAGTGCTGCACTCTGGAACACACCAGAAATTATCATTGGAACGTTTCTGCAAAGTCATTTTTTGTGAAGGGACAGACACCCAGCTCACAGATTCGATCAGGCTGTATTTAAGGTTGCTCGCTTCCTTTCTTGATGCTCATTCACTTAGCAGGTTATCCTGGCAGTATGATTACTTCTGGTGAGTGGGAGAATCAAGCCAACATCAGATGAAAGGGGTGCCATAAAGCCAGGGAAAATATTTAATGAGGCAAATGTAGAACAATAGTACAAACAAACTTGACAGGTTTTGTTTAGAGAAACCCCCCATGAAATCCAATAAAAATGACACTGTCAAAATACGAAAAGGTTCAGCCCAATGTGTTTAATGCCAACCTGAGATTTCCCACATGGATTTCAGTACTAAATGTACAAATCACCCATTTTGGTCAGAATAACAACCTCAAAATAAGGGGGAGCAGATTCAGTACTGAGTTGAGGAGGAACTTCATCTCCCAAAGGGCTGTGAATCTGTGGAATTCCCTGCCAAGTAAAGCAGTTGAGGCTACCTCCTCAAATGTTTTTAAGGCAAAGATAGATTTTTGAACAGTCAAGGAATTAAGAGTGGGTGGGTACGTGGAGCTGAGTCCACAAAAAGATCAGCCATGATCTTATTGATTGGCAGAGCAGGCTCAAGGGATCAGATGGTCTGCTCCTGCTCCAGTTTCTTACGGGGGTTTTTATGAACCAGTATATGCCGTTAAAGGACTATATTTATGAGGAGATTTGGTAGTAAGTTTGCTTGCTGATTTGGCTTAATTTAAAAAAATACATCAAAAATACCCCCAGAGCAAAATTTTGTGTTGGTAAAATGTTTTCATTACCGTTTCTAAAATGCAGCATAGATTTAAAAATTAGTAATCCCCTGTTATCCATCAGCTCATTATAGCTCCAACCAGAATCATTTCCACAAGTTATGACAAGCTGTCCAACTTCAGCATAGGCAATACATGTTAATTTTCACACACGCCCATGTATTTCCCATTATGCATTGAATTGTTCAAAAATATTCAATACCAAAACGCAAAGTTTGTTTATTTTACTTGCTTGCAATAATATAACAATTCTTTCAATTTGAATTGACAGCATTGACAGCAGGATAAGGAGACAGAGGATGTGCAACTTGTTTTCAACAGTGTGCTTTGTCATTTATCAGTGGAGAAGCAGGTCTGACAGGTAGACTTTGGCATGCACTCAGGTAGAGGAGTGCTAGTAACCATGGATTCTGCTGATGTCACAGTTGAAAGGGCATGTTGGTGCAGTTTGTTGCATATGTGCCTGTGAGAAAGCCCTATAGGCTGGGAGGGAAGTTAATGCAAGCATGTTCCTTCTGATTGCCAAAGTAGCTAGTTCGTTTGATGCATGTAGAAGGTAAAATTTCTGTCCTCTGTAGGATTACCCTGAAATACATGGAAGTATTCTGAAACGTTTGGAGATACAGAACATCAATCGGGAAATCACAAAGAAATTACAGGTATAGAGAGATTGGTTGTTAGTGCTTTGAAGTATAATTTACGTGCTTGCTTTGAAGTACTTCAGGCACTTTTTCTGTTAGACTTCTTTTGCGTTCGGTCCTTTTGAAGATGTTTCTCAACAACATTTGAACTTATAATCACAAGTTGTGCTTACAGGCAAAGTAACATCAATGTTTTTTCAAAAAAAAAAGCAGAGTTTCATAGTTAAGTAGAAACTAGAAATGTAAAATGACCTTTCTTTTGCGCTTCTCATTCACCACTCGAGTTCACAACAAGCAAACAAGCTCATTCCAGTGATGAAGCCCCAATGGGCAATTCTGATAACATCTTGTGCTAGAGTGTTAACTCTGCCAGTTTGTGTGTAAAAGGTTACTTCAAGGCCAAATGGGAGGAGTTTGTGTAATTAGGGTCTAGCAAAAGATAACTGAAGTTCTAAAATCAAAAAGTCAGTTTACAGACACCTGTGATGTGGAAACGCAGCGTAGAAATTTGATCTGCTGTATGCAAACTCCCCGAGGTGAGTGCCTGGATTGATGCCACATATTTTAGCCATTTTAACTTCAATTAGATTTGCTTGAAGTGCAAAGTGGATGAACTGCAGCTAGTGTAGTAATAAGTCACAAGTAACATTTTTTCAGAGGTAAAGTTCATTGAAGCAGCTGTCTCAGGATTGTTTTGATATCTGGCAGTGGTAAAATGATCTTGGTTGGTGCCATCTTTTGTGATCATATAGGTAATACATAGATTCCATGTAATTTATAGGATTTGATCAATGACCTACAAACCGAACAGCTGCAGCTCTGATTGTATTTCAATCCAGTTAGGATTCCACTTACACAGATATACTTCAGAGTGAATAGTTCAATAATTCCCTGCACAGTCTGTGTTGTGTTGCCAATTTATGCATTTGGAAGTGCATTATTTTAGTACAGGTAGTGAATTTATGAATTCAAAAAGTTAGTGATGTACATCGTCATAATTTTTTTGGCAAAATCCTTTCAACTTAATTTTGACATTATTAAAGTGGAGCGTATTTTGGAGCTTCCTGATATCCAAGCCTATTCATTTTACTTGAGTTTAAAATGGCATGTTTCATGTGATGTGCATAATAAATCTTTCAGTTTCTGCACATATTTTGTTACTTATTAAAACAAAGACAAGACAAAAATGGTTCAAATCCTTTGCAAGATTGATGATGTTCTTGTTGAGTTAGTGGACATATTTCTTGTCATGGATTGAGAGATGAAATAATGTATTTTTGATTATATTTAACAAAGAAGACACCCTTGGGCTTCTGCCCCATCTTTTATGTGTTTTTGTGATTAGATAACTATTGTATGTTGTGAAAATAAGTAAATTGTTTCCTCTGCAGTGGGAGGTTACTTGATACTTTGCGATGTGTTCAGCTGTCTGACTTCAAGTAAGCTTATGTTTTCTGTTCTGAGTCAGTTTTGTATCAGAGAACTGAGAATGATCGGGTAAGATTGAAGAGACAGTTTTTTGGATTAGTAAACTGTTGACCTGAGAACTGCATTTCAACTTCACTATTGCATATCTTAATGTGATATTTTGATTGAACTGAATTAATTAAAATGCTTGCTGAGAGGTTGTGCTTTTTGTTTGAGTGTAGGCACAGATCTTTTGTTAATGTTCTGTTTTTCAATCAGCTGCCCCTAATTTGCAGTTGTTATACCAATAGAAATTGTTCTACTGAAAATCTTGGAGATTTTTTTCATTCAGTAGGTGTCTTTATAATATTAAAGATAGTTCTAAAAGCAGTGGGTCCTTTGTTTGTCAATAAGCTAGTCAATATGATAATAAGTGATCATGAAACCTATAGTAATGCAAAACTATATATCAAAGTAAGGATACAGTAAGTTAATATCTGGCAGTGGGTTTTAATTGATAAGTTCTGGTGACTTATTAAGAAATTGGATAGTAACACATTGATTATTAGAACTATGGTCAATATTGGCTTGCAGTGATGGGGGTTGAAGGGACATGATTTGAAGAATTAACAATTTTCATTGCAGATGATATCATGTAGTTCAAGTATATTTTTAAAAGCAAAAGCATTATCATCTATATTTGTGGTATCAGTATCCTGTCAATGCCAGTCATCAAACATCCCTCTATTCTAATCCCATTTTCTAGCACTTGGCCATAGCCTTGTATGTTACGCCATTTCAAGTTCTTAATAGTCGTTAAAATCTGTAGTGTTCCCACCGTTACCACCCTTTTAGCCAATGAGTTCCAGATACCTGCAAATTCTCTATGTGGAAAAATGTATTCAAAACTCCTCTCAACCCTCTGCTCCTTACCTTAAATCTGTGCCTGCTGGTTATTGACCTCTTTTCTAAGAGGAAAATTTCTCCCTGTCTACGCCCCTCAAAGCTTGGTGCATCTCAGTCAAAATTCCCGTTAGCCTTTTCTGCTATAAGGAAAACCCTAGCCTCTGTTCATAGCTGAAGCATTTCAGCAAGGGCAACATTTCACCCTCTCTTGTGCAATCACATCCTTCCTTCATTGTGGCAACTAGAGCTGCATGCAGTACTTCAGCTGTGACCTAACTAATGTTGTATAGCTCTGTCATAACTCCTTGTTCTAGTCCTCCCAAAATACATCAACTCTCACTTTTCAGGATTAAATTTCATGCTGTTCAGTCCCTCACCAGTCCATTGATATCATCCTGTAGACAAATGTTTTCCTTCTCAGTATTTACCACAGTGCCAATTTTCATGTCACCTGTGAACTTAATAATCGTATCTGCTACATTCATGTTCATTATCATTAATGTACACTACAGCCAGCAAGCGACCCAGCACTGAACCCTGTGGAACACCACTAGACATAAGCTTCCAGTCACCAAAACACCCTTTGACCATCACCCACTGCTTCTTGCCACTTAGCCAATTTTGGATCCAGTTTACCAAATTGCCCTGGATTCCATGAGGTCTTGGCTTCTTAATCAGTCTGCCAATTGAGGCCTTGCCAAAACCTTACTGATGCAGTGTAAACTGCACTGCTCATATCTACACACCTAGTCACCTTCTTGTGAAATTCAATAGAATTTGTTACACCTGATCTCCCCCTAACAAAGCCAAGTTGACTGACCTTGGTTAATTCTTAGAACATAGAACATAGAACAGTGCAGCACAGCACAGGCCCTTTGGCCCACAATGTTATGCAGACCTATTATCCTACTAAGATTAATCTACCCCGCATACCCTACATTTTTACTATTCTCCATGTTTAAAAGTCTTTACAGTATCTGACTCCACTACCACCGCCGGCAGCGCATTCCACATGCCCACCATTCTCTCTGTGAAGATCCTACCTCTGACATCTCCCCTATACCTTCCTCCAATCACCTTAAAATTATGCCCCTTTCTAATAGTCATTCCCGCCCTGGGACAAGTCTCTGACTATCCACTCTATCTGTGCCCCTCATCATCTTGTAAACCTCTATCAAGTCACCTTTAATCCTTCTTCGCTCCAAAGGAAAAAGCCCTAGCTCCCTGAGCCTTTCCTCATAAGACCTGCCCTGCAGTCCAGGGAGCGTCCTGGTAAATCTCCTCTGTACCCTTTCTAAAGCTTCCACATCCTTCCTGTAATGAGGTGACCAGAACTGAACACAATATTCCAAGTGTGGTCTAACCAGAGTTTTATAGTGCTCATAACCTCACGGCTCTTAAACTCAATTCCCCTGCCAATGAAAGCCAACACACCGTACGCCTTTTTTACAACCCTATCAACTTAGGTGGCGCTTTGAGGGATCTATTGACGTGGACCCCAAGATCCCTCTGTTCCTCCACACTGCCGAGAATGCTGCCATTCACCCTGTATTCTGCATTCAAATTCGACCTTCCAAAATGTATCTATGTTCTGAGCATTAATCAAACTTACCTCTCCAGTTGAGATTAATTCTGTCTCTGAGGTTTTTTCCCCCGATTGTTTCTCTACCACAAATGGCTTGTAGTTTCCTAGTTTATCCCTACCACACTTCTTAAATAATGGCACCACATTAATTGTCCTCCAGTCCTCTGCCACTCTTCTTGTGGCCAGAGAAGATTTGAAAATTAATGGCAAAGCCCCTGTAATCTGCTTCCTTGCCTCCCACAGAGGCCTTTGATACATGTCATTTGGGTCTTGGGATTTATCCACTTTAAAGCCTGTCAATACTGCTAACACCTCTTCCCTCTCAATGTTAATTTGTTCAAGCATATCACAGTTCCCCCTCCCTGATTCTTAGACCTACTTCTTCCTCCATTGTGAATGTAAGTGGAAAGCATTCTTTTAAAACTTCAGCTATGTCTTCTAGCTCCACAAACAAATTGCTGTTTTGGTCCCTAAGGGGCAATGCTCTTTCCCTGGTTTTCTCCTGTCCCTAATATGCTTCTAAGATGCCTATGGACTTGCCTTAATGTTGTCTATCAGTGATTTTAATGTCCCCCCCTTAGGCCACCTAATTGCTTCTTTAAGCAACTGTTGGCACTTTCTACACTCCTGGAGGGCAGCAGCTGGTTTCAGCCTTCGGTCTTTAAGCTTTATTTTTCTTATTCAATTATGTACATCCTTTGACATTCAGAGTTAATCCAAACATTGGACCCACCGTTCATCTTTTTCAGGAACATGTTGTTCCTGCACTCTCGCTATCAACATTTTCAATGTCTCCCAATGCTCTGAAGTAGATTTCCCTGCAAGCATCTGCTTCCAGTCCACTCTGGCCAGATCCTGCCTTATCTTATTAAAATCAGCTTTCCCCAGTTTTTAAAATCTTTATTCTGATCCATCTTTGTCCTTATCCATAATTACCTTAAATCTTACTGATTTTTGGTTATTCTCACCGAAATTCTGCCCCACTTTCCTAGCTTCTTTTCTACAATTAGGTCCAGTATTACTCCACCTCTTGTAAAACTTTCTACACACTGTTGAAAAAGCTCTCCTGAGCCCATGAGAAATAGGAACAGGAATATGCCATTGGACCCCTCAAGCCTGCTTTGCCATTCAATAGGCTCATAGCTGATTCAACACTCCACATGTCCACTTTCCTGCCCTTTCCCCATAACCCTTGATTTCCCTTGAAAAGGAAGCCCTCCTCATGTCAGTATTAAATTGGTACCCCTTGATTCTGAGGTTATGCCCTCTGGTCCTAGACTTTTCCCATGAGGCACATATTTTAAGAATTGCATCCCTTTAAGCCTTTAAGCATTTTGTCTGTCCCAGTTAATATTGGAGAAGTTGAAATCCCCTATGATTATTACCTTTATTATTTTTATACCTCCCTGATATTTGCCTAAATACCTGTCTTTTAGGTGCTACCTGACTGTAATCTCCTCAGCTATCTCCTTCAGAATTCTGGAGTGTAGTCCATCCAGTCTGGGTTTTTTATTCAGTCCTTTCAGCATCCCCACCAAGTTCTCCTTAGTGATGGCCACGATACTCCCCTCTGCCCCCTGACTCTGTTGAAGTTCTGGTATGCTGCTGGCATCTTTCACTGTGAAAACTGATACAAAGTAACTAATCAGTTCCCCCGTTACTTCTTTATTCCCCTATTACGACATCTCCAGCCTCATTTTCCAGCAGTCCAATATCTACTCTTGCCCCTTTCTTATCTTTTATACATCTAAAAAACTCTTGCAATCTTCTTTAATATTACTCTCACATTTCATCTTCTCTCCCTTATTGCTTTTTCCAGTTATCCTTTGCTGGATTTTAAAGGCTTCCCACTCATCTTCACTGTATTGTGTGCTTTCTCTTTTGCTTTTATGCTGATTCTGACTTCCCTTGTCAGCCATGGCTGCCTCATCCTCCCCTTAATATGCTTCTTCTATCTTGTAATGAATTTCTGCTGTGCCTCCTGAATTACCCCCGGAAATGCCCGCGGCATGGAAACATAGGATCCACGGTGAGCTGATAAGATAGATGGATATAGAACTGGCTTAGTCATAGAAGACACAGTAGTGGTGGAATGGTGTATTTCAGCTTGGAGATCTGTGACCAGTAGTGTTCCGCAGGGATCAGTGCTGGGACCCTTGCTGTTTGTAATATATGTGTATATAATATGATTTGGAGCAGAATGTAGGTGGTCTGATTAGTATGTTTGTAGATGACATAAAGACTGGGGTTGATGCAAATCATTGGAAGAATTACGAGAGGATATAGTAGGATATAGATAGGCTAGAGACTTGAGTGGAGAAAGGGCAGATGGAGTTTAATCTGGGTAAATGCAAGGTGTTGCATTTTGGGAGATCTAATGCAGGTGTGAAGTACACAGCAAATGGCAGTACCCCTTACTGGCATCAACAAATAGAGGCATCTAGGCAGACAGGTCCACAGTTCCCTGAAAGAAGCAACACAAGTAGTTAAGGTGGTCAAGAATGACTATGGCAGGCTTGCTTTCATTGGACAGGGCATAGAGTACAAAAATTGACCAGTCATGTTGCAGCTGAATAGAACTTTAGTTAGACCATAATTGGAAAATTGTGTACAGTTCTGATCACCACACTACCAGAAGGATGGAGAGGCTTTGGAGAGGGTACAGAAACAGTTTGCCAGGATGTTGAGGTAACACAGTGTGGAGCTGGAGGAGCACAACAGGCCAGGCAGCATCAGAGGAGGAGGAAAGTTGACATTTCAGGTCCCAACCCAAAACATCAACTTTCGTGCTCCTCTGATGCTGCCTGGCCTGTTGTACTCATCCAGTTCCACACTGTATTATCTCTGACTCCAGCATCTGCAGTTCTTACTATGTCTTGCCAGGATGTTGCCTGGTTTTGAGGATATTGGCTATGAGGAGAGATTGGGCTTGGTTTGTTTTCATTTGAATGTTGAAGGATGAGGGACGACCTGATACAAGATTATCAGAGGCATGGATAGAATGGATAGTTAGAGTCTTTTTCTCAGGATAGAAATGCCAATTATTAGGGGACATAGGTTTAAAGGAGGTGTGAGAGACAAGTTTTTTTTTGCATAGAAGGTGGTAAATGCCTGGAATGTGCCACCAGAGGAGGTAGTGGATGTGGATACAATAGTAACGTTTAAGTGGTGCGTGACAGAAAAAGTGAATAGGCACAGAACAGAGGAATGTGGACAGTGTAGAGGCAAAAAGTTTTTAGTTTAGAAAGGCATCATGGTTTGACTCAATCCTGCTGGGCTGAGGGGCCTGTTCCTTTGCTGTACTGTTCTTTGTTCATTAGAGTAAGCCCTTCCTAATTTTACAAATTGTTTTTGATAATTTTGTTACTGGGCCTGGCAGTTGCAGAAATGTTCTTCAAAGATTTAAAGCTGACCTTTCTGCGTTCATCTGTAGCTCCCACTTGTTGTTTTGAAAACAAATTTATGTTGCAAAGGTGGAAACTGAGCATCAACATGTGCACTTCTATGCCTCAGGCTTGTGACTAGATTTGAGAACTATAAAAAAATTCCTGATAACTCCACTCACACAACATACTATTGCAAAGTAACTTAAGGCAATTGTTGGGCATTCCACCTTGAATACTCTTTTAATAATCTTTATTAATCAAATTAATGTGAATTAGTGGGAGCTAGGATCACTGGCAAGCTGTGTTGAAGTCATATGGTACATAAGCCTTGAATCAGAAGAATTGAACTTTACCAAGGTACAACTTTTTTTACAAGCAACATTGACCTATTCTCTGCATTATCTAATTGTTAAAACATTGGCATGGATTAACTGTTCAAAAGCACTGGTAGTCAACTGTTCACACACAAGCACAAAACACATTTAGTGGTCCATTTTCTGAACTGTACTGACAATCAAATCAGGAAATCATAATCTCTTTATTGTGAATTTTTTCTGTTGGGAAATGTATGTTGACATAACAGAAAGTCACTTGCTAGTTTTCAGGCTATTTCAAGATTAGAAATTATGCTTATAAATGGTGGGTGTTATTTCCTTGAATTTACATTGTTAATTAATCTTGAAGTTAGAATAAATCCAGATACAAAAGCATAATGAGTTGCTTTGACCTCTTTTCAGAATCCACAGTAAGACCCTACTTTTGGTGCCCCAAATGCTGAGACTTGTCATAATAAAGAAATTACAGCTTTGTTAATATTTCAGAAAATTTGTTTGTCTCTTGTCTTAGACATTATTTTTCCTGTACCTGTAAGCTAGAAATCATTGATGTGGAGCAGATGAAACATAAGCAACAGTGAAGCCCAGAGCATTAGTAATATCCTGTCAATGCTGTAGCATGGTTATCTGTAGTATTAATCACAAAACATTCTTTTGTTTTAAAAATGTGTGAATTTAGGGTTTGATTTTTAATTGTGATTTTATTTTTGTCTGATTGTGTGTCAAGACAATTTAGCAATTCTGGAGTGAAGAGACCGTTATTTAATGAAATATTATGGATTGAGACTGTATTCATTGCATCTAATTCAATGGGAACTCAAAGTCCAGCAGCACTACAAAGCAGTGTTTACAAGACTCTTAGTGGCTTGGTGACCAATGCATTAGCTAATGTTAGAACCATTGTTGAGAATCTGACTCGCATTTTCAAACTCAGAGATAGTAAGAACTCCTGATGCTGGAGTCAGAGATAACACAGTATGGAGCTGGAGGAACACAGCAGGCCAGGCAGCATCAGAGGAGCAAGAAAGCTGACGTTTCGGGTCGGGTCTGAAGAAGGGCCCTGACCTGAAATATCAGCTTTCCTGCTTCTCTGACGCTGCCTGGCCTGCTGGGTTCGTCCAGCTCCACACTGTGCATTCTCATTTTCAAACATTATTTTTAAGTATAAACCATAGCTCAGTCATGGAAGATTTACTGCTAAGCTATTAGGTCATTTGATTTCAGATCCTACTCCACAGACAGGATCCGGGCTAAGGATTTAGTGCAGTAATGAGGGAAAGTCCTGGAATGTCAGAGGTGCCGTCTCTTGAATATGAGATTAACTTGAGAGCCTTTCTAAGTGGTTGTAGAAGATGTTATGGCATTATTTTGTGTGAAGAGCAAGACCTGGTTTCTTAGCCACTATTTCTCCCTTAACCATCATAACAAAAACAGACTATGTGGTCAATTTATCATTGCTGTTTGGCGGACTTTGTCTATGCAAAATAGTGCTGTATTTTCCTACAGAATAACATGAATGGAATTTTAGCAGCCTGCCGCAGCATGTTGCCAAGGTCGGATAGTTCCTTTTTCTGGCAGCTCCATTTCTCGATCAGCCATGATTGTATTGAGTGGTGGAACAGGCTTGACAGGCTGAATGGTCTGCTCCAGTTCCTGTGCCCCCAAAGGGGCGATTTCAGAATGGCCAACAGCTTCAGGGTGCACCATTCTGAGAGCCAGGACATGTCCACCTGGTCCTGGCACTGCCTTGCAAGGGAGCTTCAGTATGGAAATTCTAATAATTACTCATAACCTCAGAAGATGCCAACTGTATTGGGTAGCCCTCTGATTGTGGGTACCCCCCAACCCTCTAGCCATTTCCTCAAAACAAAATACATTTAGCTGAATATGATTTTTTTAAAAATTGAGGTCCAGACTGTCTTTTGCATATGTTTTCAAAATTTTCTTTTAGAAAAGACCTCCTTCTGTTATTCAAACAATACTCTAGAATGTCTGTAAATCAGCAGTTCAAGGGTGTCTTGTGCTGCAGAACTGAATGGAAACATTTGAACCAAGCTAACTTTTATGTGATGCGTGGAGGATGCACCTGGACAGGTGTCCCTTAATACTGAATGAAGAGCACGAACCAGCTGTATTTGACTTTAAACTTTCTGACTGCATTAAAGCCTGCCAAAAAGCTTTTAAATTTCTTTTCCCCATGAAATGCATGTAAAAACAGATCTTGCTCCTGCTCCAAACAGTTCCTCTTTAGTAGTCATCTGAAATAATTAGTGTGATGTCTGTCACAATTCTAGATGTATAAATTTATATGTGATTATACCTTACAGATACATATTGTCTATGTGACCTGCACATCTGACAGGTTAAACAGGAATGAATGTCTGTTGGGCTAAAGTACTTTCTGCCAGCTTTTGATTGAATCAAAGGATTTTCCACTTTTACCCCGTCATCCTGTTGTTTTCCTAAACTCCCCACCACCACCCATCCCCCATACTCTCACCATGCCTTACCAATGCATTTAAGGTCAGCATTTCTTTTCTCAAAGTCAAACTGGTACAACCAGTTATGTGACATAGCCAGACCTGATGGCACAGAATACTTGATAAACCATTTATTAGCTGCAAGCTTCAATGATCCCCAAATGCTGCTTGCTTGCAAGAAGTGTCTGTTTGTGTACTGCATGCAGATCCTATCTTTTTTGACCTAGCTGAGTCTAAGATGGAAGACTGTAGGGAGACACTATGATTAGGAACAATTTGGATGTTGTCATTTGAATAGAACAAAGAACAAAGAGAATTACAGCACAGGAACAGGCCCTTCAGCTCTCCAAGCCTGCAACGACATGCTGCCCGTCACAACTAATACCCCCTACCTTTCTGGGGACCGTATCCCTCTATTCCCATCCTATTCATGTATTTTTCAAGACGCCCTTTAAAAGTCACTATAATATCTGCTTCCACTATCTCGCCCGGCAGTGAGTTCCACGCACCCACCATCCTCTGTGTAAAAAAAACTTGCCTCGTACATCACCTTTAAACCTTGCCTCTCGCACCTTAAACCTATGGCCCCTAGTAGCTAACTCTTCCACCCTGGGAAAAAGCTTCTGACTGTCCACTCTGTCCATGCCCTTCATAATCTATCAGGTCCCCCCTCAACTTCCCTCATTCCAGTGAGAATAAGCCAAGTTTCTCCAACCTCTCCTCATAGCTAATGCCCTCCATACCAGGCAACATCCTGGTAAATCTTTTCTGTACTGTCTCCAAAGCTATCGCATCCTTCTGGTAGTGTGGTGACCAGAATTGAACACAATATTCCAAATGCGGCCTAACTAAGTTTCTATAAAGCTGCAACATTACCTTCCAAATTGTAAACTCATTGCCCTGGCCGATGAAGACAAGTATGCCATATGCCTTGTTGACTACCTTTTCCACCTGTGTAGCCACTTTCAGTGACCTGTGTATCTGTACATCTAGATCCCTCTGCCTATTAATACTCTTGAGTGCTCACTCATTTACTGTATATTTTCATCTGGATTAGACCTTCCAAAATGCATTACCTTACATTTTTCAGGATTAAACTCCATCTGCCATCTCTCTGTCCAAGTCACCAACCAATCTATATCCTATTGTATCCTCTGACAGTCTTCATCGCTATCCGCAATTCTACCAACCTTTGTGTCATCAGCAAACTTACTAATCAGACCAGTTACATTTTCTTCCAAATCATTTATATGTATTACAAAGAGCAAAGGTTCCAACACTAATCCCTGAGGAATGCCACTAGTCAGAGCCCTTTATTCAGAAACGCAACCTTCCACTGCTACCGTCTGTCTTCTATGACCGAGCCAGTTTGCATCTTGCAAACTCACTTCTGACCCTGTGGGACTTTACTTTCTGTATCAGCCTGCAATGAGGGACCTTGTCAAAGACTTTACTGAAGTCAAGTTTAATTTTCTTTCCTTGGTATCTCAAATTTTAATTTAACTTCTTGTATTGTACCTGTTTTCGCTATATTTGAAAGAGTTAATTTTCACAGGTACTCCTTCATTGCTTTAGATATTATATTTCATGACTTAGGATTTTCCTAATATAGTGAGCATTCACATGCAACTTTCAGCATTGCCACCTTAAGTATTACGACATTGCAGCATTACCAGGAGACGACATCATTCTGTATTCTTCACACTGGACCTGCAGAATCTGGTGTTTTCAGATCCGCACTGCAGATCTTAGAATATAGTGTAAATGTGGACTTTGGAAATTCAGGATTCAAATGGCAAAATCAAACAGGAAATGGGAAGAGAAGAAATGTCAAGGTCATAAGCTTATGTCCCAGTTTGTTGTCCCTCCTGGGGCAGTGCTAAAAATATTTTAAATGATTGACCAAATTGTTGCATCACCACCCTAACAGATTGCAACTAAATTAAATCAGGTTCTGGTGTGAATTTTTCTTTTGCATTAGATTAAATGCCTGGGTTGCACTTCCAATTAGTTCTTCTCCCCAGCAGAAATGTAAAACTAACCTCTGCTGATGGCAGTTCAAACACGCCAAAGGGAGTGGCTACCCAAAGTGCTAGAGACATCTTGCCTCTCTCCACTGCATTGCATACAAAACCAGAAATCTTGTTTTTCAATTTCTAGTCTGAACAAAACATTTAAAAAAAACTAACTTTACATTTAGTCAGCCTTGAATAGAATTAGATCCATCCAAACCTTAAAAATGTTCAAATCTTAACTGTCTCAAGGGACTTGTAAGTTCAGAACACAGGGAGTCAGATATCTCTGTTACATTCCTACAAGTAGTATTGTGATAAAGGCAAGACTCTGCTGTTACTTTTAATCAAAAATTTTGGCATTGTTGCAGAAATGATAATTACAGTGCACTTAATTCAGTTAGTACCATTACTTTAAAACTGCCTCACAAACCTGCACAATGCTAAAAAAGTAATTAACTTGAAGTAGCACAACTAAAAAATTTAACTATCCTAAATACCTGTGAACAGTATGTGTAAAAGGTGAGGGATGTCTGAATATATAGTTTGTACATGTGCTCTACATCAAGAATTGAGTTGCAATTAATTAGATGCCCTCTTTAGTTTGGAATGGCTGTGAGAAAAATGGCAAAATCGTGAAGATTGGAAAGTCAGCACATTTAGAGTAAACATTGAGGCATTGTAAACTAGCTAAGAGATTATTATGCTCATATCACTGATCTGGTGCTGTGGAAGATAGTGGAAAAGTGCAATTTAGCTGCCATCCTGTGATTGAGCAAGTATCACCTTAAATTCTCTTGTAATATAGACTGCAATAGGGAAGCGGTCCGCCACTGAATTAAAGCCTCCATCTTATATTTTCTTACTAGAATTCTTGGAGAACTGTCCCTTTTAATTTGCTTCAAAGAAGTGTTATGTGCCAGCTTTGATTAAACTTTGAGCAAATAAAACCCGTCAGTGCTGCAAGGGTTTACCAGACTCAGTTAAATTCCCACTGGTCTTGGCTCTATCTGGATTAAGTGTGACCTTAATTGTAAAACCAGTTCAGTGGCAGGAAGTTGCACTCGCGGAAGCGCGCATGCTGGTCAGAAAAATTATGTTTACAAGGATTGGTTTCCCCTGCTTCAATCTGTATTACATTGAGAAATAATAAAAACAGATCAATATGATAAGAACCTATTTCTGTGCTTCTGTCTGTCACAAGCTGGTTGCCAAGTGTACCAATCCGCTATACCAGGCACATTGTTGCCTTTTGCAATCTCACGACTTCTTTCACAGATTTGTTTTGGCTGTAGACAGAGTTTGATTGAACCCTTTGTGGAGGTGGTGTTCTGTTTAGTCAGCAATGAGTAACAACATTCCTTGTTAGTTTGCACAGTCGAGTACACATTCACAGTTCACATAGGAAGCTCTCACTGCTGGGTGTGTCTGTGTCAAGACTAATGAGGAGACACAGGCAAAGTTTTCATGTGAGTTGCTTTTTCTTTCAGTTACTTAGCGCAAACATTATATCAAGTATGCTCTTGTCTCAAAGATAAGACACAAAACTATATGCTTAAGTGATCAGTATGTTTAGGACTTAAACAGTTATACTGTTCAAGTTGTTATCTATTTTAAAATTGATTTCTTAAAATATGTCATTTTTGTCACTGTTTTGATCTTGGAGTTAGGTTTCACTCAATGTATTTCTTTTCCAAAGTTTGTCACTATTCTGTTTAGATTGTTTTCTTTATGTTGCACTAGTAGACTGGTTCTTTTATTTTTGATGCAATTAACAATGGGGCCTTCTTCAAATGTTTTTCTGTTTGCCAGATCAATGTTAACCTTCAGTGATATTCCCTTTTAGTTGATGAATAATATCTCTTTTCCAATACATACTCCCTGCTGCCATTTGCCTCATACAACAACTGCATTTTATAGCTGATGTCCTGTGCTTGGCAATTCACCAATGCTGCCCTGGATCAGGAATTGGGAACTACATTATACTATGGTTCAGATTCAAGAACTTGTAACATTTTCGTTCTCTACAAGGAGATGCTGCTTCATTTAATCGCATTATACCTTCATCCTGTCCATTCTCCTGGTACGCACAAATTTCTTTTCTTGTCCCCCAAATCATCAATCCCAGCATTTGTCATAGGGTTATAACTCACATGCTCCTTCTCCTCTTCATGCCATCCATTTTCCCTTCTGTCTCCATATTGCGACTAATCTGAGTGAAGTTGCTGATGAAAATGATTCTGGGTCAATGTTCCAATAAGATTTTCTGTTCACAGCATACAACTCTCAAACATTTCCAGTGGCAAAAGGATTTGGTATGAAAAAGCTTTGGTAATGCGGTGCATCATTTGCGACAATGTGTTTTTCTCTCGACTAGCATTAATGTATGCTCTGTGCTCCCGAGTACTGCCTGTCAGTGTAAAATGCTGGCATGTTTAATCTGCTGTAATGTTGATGGTGCAGAATTTATTTTGGCTGCAGTATGAAATTGAATGCTTCTATACTGAACAAGATTTAATGTGCATCTCACTTAATATGTGATATAATAACATTGTATCCCCATTACCTACTTAACTGCTGACCATTCCAAATTCAGATCCTGGCCTCAACAATGGCTGATAAATGGCCCCCTCTTCTAAGCTTTTGACTATTCCCTCCCAAAACCACCACCATCAAACCTTGTTGAAAAAAAACCTTGAATTCTGTGTTTGTACAATCTACCCCTCCATTTCTAACCTGTCTTTCCTCTTCAAAGCCTTTGAAAATAGGTACTGTGCAATGTAGATAAATGTGAGGTTACCACTTTGGTAGCAAGGGTAGGAAGGCGGGTTATTTGAATGGAATTATACTGAGAGTGGGGAATGTTCAATTGGGAACTACATTATACTGAGTGTCCTTGTGCACCTGTCACTGAAAGTAAGCGCGCAGGTTACTCCTTGAGTGGTTTCCAACATCACAAATGCCAGTGTTCAGCCAATTTGATTCACTCCACATGATATGAAGAAATAGTTAGAGGCATTGGATACTGGGCTGTGACTACATTCTGGCAATAGTATTGAAGACTTGTGCCAATTCAGTTTGTTCTATATGATATCAAGAAACATTTGGAGGCATTGGATAGTACAAAGGCTGTGGGTCCTGACAACATTCCAGCAATAGACTCAAGACTTGTGCTCTAGAACTTGCCACTCCCCTAGCCAAGCTGTTCCAGTATAATTACGAGACTGGCATGTACCCAACAATGCAGAAAATTGCCCAGTAATGTCCTGTAGACAAAAAGCAGGACAAATTCAACCTTTCAGTCTACTTTGATCATCAGTGAAGTGATGAAAGGTGTCTTCAACAGTACTAAGAAGCAGCACATCCAGGGTGGATGCTGGGAAGTTGTTTCCGTTAGGTGGGGATACTAGGACCCGTGGGCACAGCCTTAGAATGAGAGGGGGTCGACTTAGGACGGAAATGAGGAGACATTTCTTCAGCCAGAGAGTGGTGGGCCTGTGGAATTCATTGCCACGGAGCGCAGTGGAGGCCGGGACGTTGAATGTCTTCAAGGCAGAGATTGATAAATTCTTGATCTCGCAAGGAATCAAGGGCTATGGGGAGAGTGCGGGTAAGTGGAGTTGAGATGCCCATCAGCCATGATTAAATGGCGGAGTGGACTCGATGGGCCGAATGGCCTTACTTCCACTCCTATGTCTTATGGTCTTATGGTCTTATGTTTAGCAATAACTGCTCAGTGATCTCCAGTTTGGGTGCTGCCAGGCCCACTCAGCTTCTGACCTCATTGTAGCTTTGATTCAAACATAGACAAAAGAGCTGAATTCCAGAGATGAGGAGGGAGTAACAACCCTTGACATTAAGGCTACATTTGAGCAAGTGTAGCATCAAAGAACCCTAGTAAAACTGGAATCAATGGGAATCAAATTCTCCACTGGCACATTGGAAGATGGTTGTGGTTGTGGAGATCTGTCATCTCAGTTTCTGTGCAGGAGTTCCTTGGGGTAGCGTCCTGGGCCCAATCACCCTCAGCCAGTTCATCAATGATGTTCTCTTCATCATAAGGCCAGAACTGGGGATGTTCACTAATAATTGTATAATGTTTAACACCTTTCATGACTCTTCAGATACTGAAGCAGTCCGTATTCAAATGCAATAATTGCTGGATAATATACAGGCTTGAACTAACAAGTGGCAAGTTTTATTCACTCCAGACAAGTGCCAGATAATGACCATCTTTATACAGTATTCAATATATGGTCTCTTGAATGCCCTGTATGACAGAAGCTTGACATCTTTATGTTCAATTTCTATCTCAGTGAAGGGTAGGATTCTATTAGCCTTTTTAACTACTTGCCATTGCTGCAAGCTAACGTTTTATGACTCATCCATTTGAGCCTAGATTCCTTTATACCGTTGAATTCTGCAGTCATTTAAACCAAGCTCCTAAATATACAAACTTGATCTCTGCCCCACTCAATCAAGCAAAGTCTTTCGCTCTCTCCCATACTGACTAAAATTCTTGTTGTACTATACAACATAGATCTATCCCTATACCATGAGATCTTAACTTGCTCAGTAACCTTTAATGTCATGCCACACTGGAACTGAAATCTCACTATTCCCAGAGTCACCGTATAAATTAAAGATTAGAGAAAGAACAGAAAGGTTCCCAATTTGTCTGTCTTGTAGACCCAGATTGATGGGAAGCATGGACCAGGTTTCTGTACTTAATAAAAGTTACATATTATTGCACATGATTACACTCTAGCTGCAGGTAAAGACCTATAAACCATAAACATGTAATTCTATTAATTAAAACTCCATATAATTTCCCTACAGTGCAGATAGAGGTCATTCTCCCCATCGTACCTGCACTGACCCTTAGAACAGCTTCTCTCCCAGACCCACCCCCTCCCATATCCCTGCATTTCCCGTTGGCTAATCCACGTAGCATGTGCATGCCTGAACACCACGGGCAATTTAGCATGGCCAGTCCACCAACCTGCACATCTTTGGACTGTGGAAGGAAACCAGAGCACCTGGTAGAAACCCAAACAGACACAGGGAGAGTGCGTAGTGACTCAAGGCTGGAATCGAGCCCAGGCCCTTGGCATTGTGAGGCAGCAATGCTAACCACTGTGCTATCTTGCCACCCTTATAAACACCGCTTAAAATACGCACTCTCACTACACAAGGAAGAAAGTGCATTATGGTTGACGGGGAAACTGGGAAAGTAGTTTAGTGGCCTCTGATCATAGGATCTGCTGAAATTGTACTTGTGGTGGTTAGAAAGTTGTTTAAAATTTTTGAGAAGATTTGTAACTCAGGTTGTGGATGAGGTTGTAGACTTGCTTGCTGAGCCAGTGTGTTTGATTACAGAGATTTTATCACCCTGCTAGGTAAAATGGTCAGTGCTCCTCTGGTGAAGCGTTGGTGTTCTATCCCGCTTGTTATTAATGTGACTCAGTTTGCTGGGGTGGTTGTCATCGCTTCCGATTTTGATTTTCAATGGCTTGTATATCGGGTCCAGTTCAACATGTTTGTTGATGGAGTTACAGTTGGAATACCAGGCCTCCAGGAATTCCCTGGCATGTCTCTGTTTACCTCCGTGCTATTACGCATGTGTTGTCCCAGTCGAGTTTGTGTCCTTCTTTGTCCATGCATACTGAGACCAGTGAGAACTGGTTGTATCTCTTGGTGGCTAGTTGGTGTTCGTGTATCCTTAATGTCAGTTTTCTTCCAGTTTGGCCTATTTAATGTTTCTCACAGTCCTTGCATGGTATTTTGTATATTATGTCGGCTTTTATTAGTTGTGGGTATGGGATCCTTTACGTTCGTCAGTAGCTGTCATAGGGTGGTTGGTAGTTTGTCTGCTACCCTGATACCTAGGGGTCTGAGTAGTCTTGTGGTCATCTCTGATATGTCTCTGATGTATGGGAGGATGACTAGTGTGTTTGGCCGTGTTGTGTTTTCTTGTTGTGGCCTGTCGTTGAGGTAATGGTGGATTGTGCTTTTTGGGCATCCATTCCTTTTAAAAACTCTGTATAAGTGCTCCTGTTCTGCTTTGCGCAGTTCCAGGTTGCTGCAGTGTGTTGTGGCTCATTTGAATAATGTCCTGATGCAGCTCCATTTATGGGTGTTTGGGTGGTTGCTGGTGTAATTAAGTTTCTGGTCTGTATGGGTGGTCTTTACCCACTCATACAGACCATATACTTAATTACTCCAGCAACCACCCTAACAGCCATAAACTAAGCTGCATCAGGACATTATTCAAATGAGCCACAACACACTGCAGCAACCTGGAACTGCGCAAAGCAGAACGGGAGCACTTAAACGGAGTTTTTAAAAGGAATGGATACCCAAAAAGCACAATCCACCATTACCTCAACGACAGGCCACAACAAGAAGGCACAACATGGCCGGACACACTAGTCACCCTCCTGTACGTCAGAGACATCTCAGAGATGACCACAAGACTACTCAGACCCCTAGGTATCAGGGTAGCCCACAAACTAACAACCACCCTACGACAGCTACTGACGCACATAAAGAATCTTATACCCACAACCAATAAAAACCCATAATGTTCAAAATACCATGCAAGGACTGTGAGAAACATTAAGTAGGCCAAACTGGAAGAAAACTGACAATAAGAATACACGAATACCAACTTGCCACCAAGAGACACAACCAGTTCTTACTGGTCTCAGTATGCATGGACAAAGAATTTGACTGGGACAACACATCCATAATAGCACGGAGGTAAACAGAGACATGCCAGGGAATTCCTGGAGGCCTGGCATTCCAACTGTAACTCCATCAACAAACATATTGAACTGGGCCTGATATACAAGCCATTGAAAAACAAGACTGGAAGTGATGCCAACCACCCCAGCAAACCGAGGCATATAAATAACAATTGGGACAGATCACCAATGCTTCACTGGAGGAGCACTGACCATTTTACCTAGCAGGGTGAGGAAACATCTGTAATCAAACACACTTGCTCGCGGAGCCGGTCTACAATCTCAGAACGTTGTTTCTTGGTCTTTCCTTTCTGGAAGCTTCCATTAGTTTGCAAAAGACACAGGGTGGCTTGTTTACTGCTGAAAGGTTTCTGGTATATTAAGTAAATATGAGTTTACAGCAATGGCTGAAGGGGAAATAATCTGGTTTTCTTCGGGTTTAAAGTGATTTTGACTGCTGAGAATGGAGAGAGCTGGTGGAAATCTTATGACTTCTCTGTATTTTGTTCACAGCCTCAGGCTGTTCAGTTACCTCAAAACCAATAAAATTGTTGTTAACAGACTGAAGGTCTTTATTATGATAACTAGTCACAAATCCATGGACCAATCAGCTATTTCTACCAACCGAATTTCCATCTGGACACAATCCTTCTGCGCCAGTTTGTCTGTAACCAAACTTTAACCAAGAGTTTACAATGAGTGGCAGTCTACTTGGTTTCAAAACATGTAGCAATTATCTGACCATCTTGGGTTTAAAATGGTATTTTTTTCCTCATTTCAGTCCACTATTAGAAATGCAGGAAGAATGAAAAAAGACTTTGTCTTTGTACGTTTCTGTAAAATGCTTTCTCCCCTTTAAGCTCAATGCATGTTACTCTTCAAAAAAAGCACTCAAATAAATTGGTTAATGTGATTTCCCTTTCACAAAATTATGCTGATCCTTCCTGATTGTATTGACATTTTTCAACTGCCAAACAATAATCTCCTTATTGATCAATTTTCTAGTTTCCAAATTAACTATATCATTTCAAACCTAATGTAAAATTCTGTTACATTATGTTCATTTTGTTCTAATGGTTACTTTATGTCAATTAGCCCTTTCTAGTTACATAATGCTATACCTAAAATAGCCCAACTATTTGAAACAGAGATAATAGGTACTGCAGATGCTGGAGAATCCGAGATAACAAGGTGTGGAGCTGGATGAACACAACAGGCCAAGCAGCATCATAGGAGCAGGAAAGCTTGACATTTCGGTTATCTTTCAGTCTTTTGAATCAGCTTTCAATCCCTGCCACAGAGATCACTGAGCATTTAATCATTCACAAATGTGATTCTCTGTGCCTGTGATTGTCATTCACTATCGCAACTTACCTTTCCTATGGCATTGGCATTAACCACACGATCATCTACTAATGCCTCTGCACCATTTCCAGCTCAGTGAGATCTTTATTGGTTACTCTTAGGTATTGAAACATGCCTGTCTTGCAATGGCTTCACTAACTGCACTGTCCCTGGAGCTTCCTTCATGTACCATCAGTTCAATTTTAAATCCTCATTTTAGATATATGAATAGTCATGACAATCACTCCAACCTTCCTACCACAAAAACATATCTTGCGTTTACTAAAGTAATACCAGAAAATACTGGGAATACTCAGCAGGTCTGTGAAATAACTCCACAGAGGCCAGTATCCCATAACCAAAACAGCCTTTATTTACATGCGTAGTGTCTCCCACCTATCCTCCTCCTCTAACAAAATAAAAGACTGTGTGGATGGCCGGTAAGGGAAGTTTTTGTTTCCTTTATTCTTTTGGTAATCGAGAGCAGAGGTGATGGAAGCTGGGGCGGTTGCTTGCTCCTCTCGTAGGATGTGGGAGGTAAGGGTTACTAGTGTCCCTTCTGACTTCACCTGCGAGAAGTGCACCCAACTCCAGCTCCTCACTGACTGTGTTAGGGAACTGGAGCTGGAGCTGGATGAACTCCTGATCATTCAGGAGGCTGAGGGAGTGATAGAGAGGAGATATAGGGAGGTAGTCACACCTAAGTTACAGGATAAAGGTGGCTGGGTGACCGTCAGGAGAGGGAAAGGGAAGAGGCTGGCAGTGCAGGGATCCCCTGTGGCCATTCCCCTCAATAATATGCCGCTTTGGATACTGTTGAGGGGGACAACCAACCAGGGGAAAGCCATAGCAGCCAAGTGTCTGGCACTGAGCCTGGCTCTGTGGCTTGAAAGTGAATAGGGGAGAATAGGACAGCAATAGTGATAGGAGAATCAATGGTTAGGGGAACAGACAGGAGATTCTGTGGTTGCGAACGAGACTTCCAGATGGTATGTTGCTTTCCGGGTGCCAGGGTCAGGGATGTCTCGGATCGAGTCTACAGGATTCTTAAGGGGGAGGGTGAGCAGCCAGAAGTCGTGGTACACATTGGTACCAATGACATAATTAGGAAAAGGGATGAGGACCTGAAAAGTGAATATAGGGAGTTAGGTTGGAAGCTAAAAGGCAGGACAAGCAGAGGAGTAATCTCAGGATTACTACTGGTGCCATGGGTTAGTGAGGCTAGGAATAGAGAGCAACTGCAGCTGAACACATGGCTACAGAGCTGGTGTTGGAGGGGGGGACTTCAGATATGTGCATCATTGAGATACCTTCTGGGGAAGGTGGGACCTGTATAAGAAGGACAGTTTGCACCTGAACTGGAGGAGCACCAATATCCTGGGTGGGTGGTTTGCTAGAAGCTGTTCGGGAGTGTTTAAACTAGTTTGGCAGGGGAATGGGAACTGGAGGTACGGATCAGAGAATAAGGTAGCTGGTGTACGGGTAGATACAGCATGCGGAGAGTCTGTGAGGAATGATAGACAGTTGATAGGGCAAAGTTGCAGGCAGTGTGATGGACTGAAATGTGTCTATTTTAATGCAAAAAATGTCAGGAATAAGGGTGATGAACTTAGAGCATGTATCAGTACTTAGAGCTTTGATGTTGTAGCCATATGGAGATTTGTATATCACAGGGGCAGGAACGGTTGTTGGATGTTCTAGGGTTTAGATGTTTCAAAAGAAATAGGGAGGGAGGTAAAAGAGGTGGGGGAGTGACATTGCTAATCAGGGATGGTATCGCAGCTGCAGAAAGGGAGGTCATCGAGGAAGGTTTGTCCACTGAGCCAGTATGGGTGGAAGTCAGAAACAGGAAAGGAGCAGTCACTTTATTGGAAGTTTTCTATGGACCCCCCCAGTAGCAACAGAGACACTGAGGAACAGATTGGGAGACAGATTTTGGAAAGGTGCAGAAGTAATAGGGTTGTTATCATGGGTGATTTCAACTTTCCTAATATCAACTGAAACCTCCTTAGTACAAATAGTTTGGATGGAGCTGATTTTGTCAGGTGTATCCAGGAAGAATTCCTGACTCAATATGTAGATAGGCTGACTAGCAGGAAGGCCGTAATGGATTTGGTGCTTGGCAACGAACCAGGCCAGGTGTCAGATCTCTTGGTGGGAGAGCATTTCGGTGAGAGTGATCACAACTCCCTGACCTTTACTATAGTCATGGAGAGGAATAGTAGCAGACCGTATGGGGAAGTATTTAACTGGGGGAGGGGGAATTACAATGCTATTCGGCAGGAACTGTGGAGCATAAATTGAGAACAGATGTTCTCAAGGAAATGCATGAGAGAAATGTGGAGGTTGTTTAGGGAGCACTTGCTGCGAGTGCTGGATAGGTTTGTCCCACTGAGGCAACGAAGGGATGGTAAGGTGAAGGAACCTTGAATGACAAGACATGTGGAACGTCTAGTCAGGAGGAAGAAGGAAGCTTACTTAAGGTCGAGAAAACAAGGATCAGAGAGGGCTCTAGAGGGTTACAAGGTAGTCAGGAAGGAACTGAAGAAAGGACTTAGGAGAGCTAGAAGGTGGCATGAAAAAGCCTTGGCGGGTAGGATTAAAGAAAACCCCAAGGCGTTCCTTACTTATGTGAGTAACAAGAGGATAGCCAGAGTGAAGATAGGGCCAATCAGGGATAGTAGAGGAAATTTGTGCCTGGAGTTGGAGGAGTCAGAGGAGGTCCTTAATGAATACTTTGCTTCAGTATTCGCTAGTGAGAGGGACCTTGTTGTTTGTGACAGCATGAAGCAGGCTGATATGCTCGAACAGGTTGATGTTAGGAAGGAGGATGTGTTAGAAATTTTGAAAAACATGGGGATACATAGGTCCCCTGGGCCAGACAGGATATACCCAAGGTTCCTACGGGAAGCGAGGGAAGAGATTGCTGTACCTTTGGCAATGATCTTTGCGTCCTCACTGTCCACTGGAGTAGTACCGGATGATTGGAGGGTTGCAAATGTCATTCCCTTGTTCAAGAAAGGGAATAAGGATAACCCTGGGAATTACAGACTGGTCAGTCTTATTTCTGTGGTGGGCAAATTATTGGAGAGGATTCTGATAATTCTATCTCCCCTAAAATTCTGTATTTTCAGACTGCTTGTCTGACAACCAGTCCTGGATCGGAACAGAAGTAGGCCATTCAGCCCATTTGCGTCAACTTATGGTATATAGAACATAGAACATAGAACAGTACAGCACAGTACAGGCCCTTCAGCCCACGATGTTGTGCCAAACTTTTACCTGAAACCTAAGGTCTATCTAACCTCCACCGCTACCTTATACTATCATCCATATGCCTTTCTAATAGCCACTTAAATGCCCCTAATGAGGCCGACTCCACTACCCTCTCCGGCAATGCATTCCACACCCCGACCACTCTCTGAGTAAAGAACCTACCTCTGACGTCTCCCCGATATCGACCTCTTTTCGCTTTAAAACTATGTCCCCTCATAAAAGCTACCTCCACCCTAGGAAAAAGTCTCTGGCTGTCTACTCTATCTATACCTCTGATCATTTTGTACACCTCTATCAAGTCACCTCTCATCCTTCGTCATTCTGAAGAGAAAAGCCCTAGCTCTCTCAACGTTTCCTCGTAAGACCTTCCCTCCATTCCAGGCAACATCCTGGTAAATCTCCTCTGCACCTTTTCTAACGTTTCCACATCTTTCCTGTAATGAGGTGACCAGAACTGGACACAATACTCCAGATGTGGCCGAACCAGGCTTTTGTATAGCTCGAGCATAACTTCACGGCTCTTGAACTCAATCCCTCTATTAATGAAAGCTAACACACCATACGCCTTCTTAACAACTCTATCCACCTGGGTGGCAGCTTTCAGGGAACTGTGAACATGAACCCCAAGATCACTCTGCTCCTCCACACTGCCAAGAATCTTTCTGTTAACCCTGCATTCTGCTTTCAAGTTTGTCCTTCCAAAATGAATCACCTCACACTTTTCAAGGTTAAACTCCATCTGCCACTTCTCAGCCCAGCTTTGCATCCTATCAAAGTCCCTTTGTAACCTAGGACACCCCTCCGCACTGTCCACAACGTGACCCACCTTCGTATCATCCGTGAACTTGCTAATCCACCCTTCCACTCCTACATCCAAATCATCTACAAAAATCACAAATAGAAGAGGACCCAGAACAGAACCTTGTGGTACACCACTCGTAACTGAGCACCATGTGGAATATTTTCCGTCCACTACCACCCTTTGTCTTCTAAGGGTCAGCCAATTCTGAATCCAATCTGCCACATTTCCCTCTATCCCATGCCTCCTTACTTTTTGCATGAGCCTACCATGGGGAACCTTATCAAACGCCTTACTTAAATCCGTGTATACCACATCCACTGCTCCACCTTCATCCACGTGTTTGGTCACCTCTTCAAAGAATTCAATAAGGTTTCTGAGCCATGATCTACCCCTCATAAATCCATGCTGACTACCACGAATCAAACTGTGCCTTTCCAAGTGATCATAAATCCTGTCTCTCAGAGCCCTTTCCAATAATTTGCCCACCACTGACGTAAGACTAACTGGCCTGTAATTTCCGGGGTTATCCCTGTTCCCTTTTTTGAACAAGGGAATGACGTTTGCCTCTTTCCAATCTTCCGGCACTATACCCGTGGACAGTGAGGACGAAAAGATCATCGCCAAAGGCCGTGCAATCTCGTCCCTTGCTTCCCATAGAATCCTTGGATAAATCCCATCAGGCCTGGGGAATTTATCTATCTTCAACTTCCTTAGAATTCCTAGCACATCTTCTTTACTAACATCAACCTCCTCTCGCCTACCTGCCTGTTTCACAACGTCCTCCTCTACAACTAAGTCCCTCTCAGTTGTGAATACTGAAGAAAAGTATTCATTAAGGACCTCTCCTATCTCTTTAGGCTCTGTGCACAAATTCCCTTTACAATCCTTGATCGGCCATACCGTTTCTCTGGTCATTCTCTTGTTCTGCACATACGTGTAAAAAGTGTTGGAGTTTTCCTTGATCCTATCCGCCAAGGTTTTCTCATGCCCCCTTATAGCTCTCCTAAGCCCTTTCTTCAGCTCCTTCCTGGCTAACTTGTATCCCTCTAGAGCCTTTTCCGTTCCTCTTTTCCTCAACCTTACATAAGCCTCCTTCTTCCTCTTAACCTGTCTCGAGAACCACAGCTCCCTCACTCGACTGCATCTGTATGCCTGCTAGGGACAAACATATTGAGCACATGCAGTATGCATTCCTTAAACAATCTCCACATTTCTGTGGTGCTCTTCTCTGACAGCATCTGTTCCCAATTTATGTTACCCAGTTCTTGCCTAAATGAATTGTAATTACCCTTCCCCCAATTATAAACTTTACCCTGCCATATGTACCTATCCTTATCCATGACTATCGTGAAAGAAACAGAGTTATGTTTGCTACCGCCAAAATGCTCTCCTACCAACACGTCTAACACTTGGCCCAGTTCGTTGCCAAGCACCAAAGCCAAAGTGGCCTCTCCTCGTGCTGGTCTATCTACATAAGTATAAGTATATAAGCATATATCTACTGTGATGACTAAAGCAATGTTATCTTAGCATGACCCGACAACTGATTCCATTCCTATTCTGCACCCATATCTCATTCATTCAAACTATTTACAAACTACAGCCTGATCTGGGTTTCCAATCTCATTTCCTCGTCACCATATTAGTTTGCTTATATCCATCTCTGTAACATTCACCACTTCAACTCATTAGTCCCTGAAACTTTCATCCATGATTCATCCCCCCCAATATCAACTATTCCAACAGTGTTTCTAAGGTTATCAGTTTTTATCCTCCATAACTCCCACTCCAGCAAAACTCTCAACTCTTTTTAGTCTCAGACTGAGCTTCATGGTCCTAGACCTTTACCCTTGCTATTAAGCTACATTAGCTGCTTTTCTGCTTAATATTCAAATGTAAAATTTTCGCTCCCACTGGAATGTGCAAAATTGATAGGCCAGTGTATATTATTTGGTTTTTTGAACTGCTTCACATCATGATGAATGAGCAGCCTTATCAAGTCTTTCTTTCCACCGCAGCCCTCTTTGTCCCGTTTCCAACTATCCATTCCTGTGACCCTGGGCACTTGTACCTCTCCCACATTTTCTCCCCATTGTTAGAAACCATGCCTTCAGTTGCCTAGTTTGCACTGTCTAGAATTTCCTCCTTGGATCATCCCATCCCGATATATCCTATGGTGACAGTTTTGTAAAGTGCACTGGGGTATCATTTCCATGCTAATAGTACTATATAGATACAAGGTGCAGTAGAATAGTTGTTGAAGTTGCTTGCAGGAAGACTCTGTGCTCTTCTTTGAGTAGATCCATTGGATTGATGAGACCTCCATTTAGTTTTTCATCTGAATGATAGATAACATCTCCTGCAATGTCGGAGCAATAATTTGATAGCACTATACGGAAGTGTCAGTATGGATTGTATTCCTCAGGTTTGGAGTGGGCCTGTACTTGTAACATTCTGAACAGGAGAAAACAAGAATGTGTTTGGATTTATGTTTTTTGTTTATAAGGCCATGTTAGGTGTGGTCCAATATATTCACACCAGCAACATTATATGTAATAATGTACCATGTTAATCTCAAATATTGAGTAGCATATACACTTTTAAACTCTTTATTTTTGAATGACAAGATAGCTTCTCAGAGTGTTCTCTGAGAAATCTGAGAACCTCTGAGAACCAGCTCTACATCTTGTTATCTCAGATTCTCCAGCATCGGCTGTTCCTACTATCTTTATTTTATAATTAACGGCCCTTTATTAACGCTGCTCATGTGAGTATGTGTTTTTGTTCTCAACATTAATTTTGCAGACTGCTAAATTATCTTTCATTGCTCTCTCCTATTCTGTCAAGCAATGTAATTACAGGGTAAGAACCAGTCTTAATTATTTGCATTTTTAATTAGCAATGCTGGAGATGGGAATATAGACTATTTGTTTGTTTTGCTCGAGAAAGCAAATTTATCATAGTAGGAAAGAACAGTGAGCTTGATTTTAACTGGGAACGTGTTCTGACAGATGGTAAAAAAGCCACCATGGGAGCTCAGTGTGAGGCCAAAGCTACTTTTATTTCAGGCCTTATTTACACAATAAAAGACTTGGCTTGCTGTATACTCCACCTCTCACCCTTGCTGCACCAATCATAATCAACAGTAACATGCGTAAAGTTGACATTAGACATGGGATATGGCAATTAATTATGGCTCTGAGAGGGAGAATCAAGTTTGGGACTTAATAAAAACCAGAAGAACTGTGGATGCTATAAATCAGGAACAAAAACAGAAGTTGCTGGAAAGGCTCAGCAGGTCTGGCAGTATCTGTGAAGAGAAAATCAGAGTTAATGTTTCGGGTCTGAAAGTTTTGAGGAAGGGTCACCGTACCCAACATATTAACTCTAATTTTTTCTTCACAGAAGCTGTCAGACCTGCTGAGCTTTTCCAGCAACCTCTGTTTTTGTTCCCAAGTTTGGGACTTATTCAACTGCATGAACCCCATTTATTGCATGTTTACATCACACCGTTTACCCCAGCCACGGTAGGCTTTTTGGGGACACTATATGAATAAACAAATAAATTATTGACTCCTCAGACCCTGCCACTCCAACTGAACTGTCATAAGTTAACTAGAAGTTGCTTGCTTTCCCCTTTTTTTATTCCTCAATCATGGTGGTTTGAAATTTATTGCACCAAAATTTGCTGTGTATGTTGGTTGCTGATCAATCACAGAACTTGGTTAAAATTGTTGTCGTCTCTTGTTTGTGACTGTTTGTTATTTCTTGTTCAATGTGTATATGTGTATGGAAATTCAGAAGTTACTTAATATTCGGAGGCTTGAGGATCACGTGTCAATAAATCTTTTGGTACATAGAAAGTAGTGAACTTCAGTAATTTTGATAGAAAATCTGCATGCAGTGGGCTAACCTAGAAGTGGCGTAATCTTTTCAAAATTGAACTGGGAATTGCATGTGTTTTCCACAGAGGTGAAAACAATTGAAATCAATATCTTGTGCTGCAGCTGACGTGTGGTTGGGGTGTGTAGGGATGGAAGTTAGAAATTAAGAGGGAATGTCCATAGAGTGGTGGAGATCTGAGGATATACCAATATTTTGGCATTTTATCTGATTACATTAGGAGGATCATCATGAATTGCGTTGAACTTTCCTCAGGAGATTAAGTAGAATTTTTGATAGAATACATTGAATGCAGTTTGTCAAAAACCACAGTCCTAATGGGATTAATGATCTTGTATGTTTGTTCTTGCTAATATTGAGTCAATGTAAAAAAGTAAAACTTTTACACGAACGGGAACGATGCAAATTTCTCTCTCCAGCACTCAGTGGACATTTTGTATTCTGAATCACATAATTCTTTACACATTTATCTGTCTGCACATCATTTAGAGAACTTAATGTTGTAGATGTGCTTTTCTAATATGTTCACATTTGAAGTATCACTGGAGTGAAAAGTGCTTTCACTTCTGTTTCACTCCTTTTTCTGTCCCATCTATACTCTCCATCTGTATCGCTTGACTGTGCACTTTTTTTTGTTTTTTTACTTGCCCTAGCAAATTGTTGCACTAATTGCAAAAGCTGTGAATCTGGCAGCAGCAATTGAAAGCACATGACAGCCCAGCCTTTTGTGAAATTCCATTTCTGTTTTAATTCAGTCCAAATGTCTGATTCAGGATAGCCTCAGTACTATTTAATGCTCACCAAAGCTTTGAATTAACCTTTTGGTAACAAAGGAAGTTGATTACATAGCTAGTGATCTTGATCTTTTATGGATGCATTTGATTATTGTGTATATTTGAAAACACAAAATGATAGTAAACAGACATTCTGATTCAGGTCAAGAAACTGTGAAATCAGTCAGGGGCAAGCTAAATGTTCTTTGGAATGAGAGATATAAGGTACTGCAGATGCTGGAGAATCCGAGATAACAAGCATGGGGCTGGATGAACACAGCAGGTCAAGCAGCATCACAGGAGCAGGAAAACTTGACGTTTCGGGCCTAAACCCTTCATCAGAAATGGGGGAGGGGAAGAGGGTTCTGAAATAAATAGGGAGAGAGGGGGAGGCGGATAGAGGATGGATAGAGGAGAGGATAGGTGGAGAGGAGGCAGACAAGTCGAAGAGGCGGGGATGGAGCCAGTAAAGGTGAGTGTAGGTAGGGGGGTGAGGAGGAGATAGGTCAGTCCAGGGAGGACGGACAGGTCAAGGGGGCGGGATGATGTTAGTAGATAGGAGATGGGGGTGTGGCTTGAGGTGAGAGGAAAAACAGGCTAGGGAGGTGGAGATGAGCTGGGCTGGTTTTGGGATGCGGTTGGGGGAGGGGAGATTTTGAAGCTTGTGAAATCCACATTGATGTTCACCTGCACATCTGTCAATGTGGTATACTGCATCCGCTGTACCCGTTGTGGCTTCCTCTACATCGGGGAAACCAAGCGGAGGCTTGGGGACTGCTTTGCAGAACATCTGTGCTCAGTTCGCAACAAACAACTACACCTCCCAGTCGCGAACCATTTCAACTCCCCCTCCCATTCCTCAGATGACATGTCCATCCTGGGCCTCCTACAATGCCACAGTGATGCCACCCGAAGGCTGCAGGAACAGCAAATCATATTCAGCCTGGGAACCCTGCAGCCCAATGGCATCAATGTAGATTTCACAAGCTTCAAAATCTCCCCTCCCCCAACCGCATCCCAAAACCAGCCCAGCTCATCTCCACCTCCCTAACCTGTTTT
>JAHRHZ010000034.1:33375338-33422577 GCA_024137785.1 Ginglymostoma cirratum | reverse complement strand
CTTTTTCTGAAGAAGGGTCTAGGCCCGAAACATCAAGCTTTCCTGCTCCTATGATGCTGCTTGGCCTGCTGTGTTCATCCAGCTCTACATCTTGATATTCCAGATGTATTAACTGAATTTAATCTCTGTCAGCTGCTATATGAGATTTGAACCGAAATCCCCAGAGCATCAGGCTGGTCCTTTGGATCCCAGTGACATCACCATTATGCCACCATCTCCCCAGATACTTATTAAGTTCTAACTTTGGAATTTATCTTTCAGAAACCAATGGTTAGTATTAATTATCTTTCTTTCATAAAAGGTATTAAACAGTCTGCTCTCTCTGCCAGAAGCCCTCCTGCACTCCAATATAGAAAAATCCCAAGCCACTACCCATAGAGATGTTGCAACATTCTCTTGGTGTCTATCCAACATGTAACCCTCAACCAACTGCGTTAAAAAAACAAATAATCTGATAATAAATTGCGTTCTTGTTTCCGGCATATTTCTGTCCTAAAATTGACTGCTAAGTTCCTTCAAATCACAACAGTGATATAACACTCAAAACTACTGTCCAGTTTATGCACTTTGGGAAGTTTTGAAATTTGCTCAAGGTGTTCAGTCAAATTTTTTTTTCCCTTAACCCTAAAATCAAAAAGCTTCATGCTAGGCTATAATAACCTAAGCCATTTGGTAAATCACTGTCAGTGTGGAGACTGGGATGAGCATTTGACTTAATTTTACACTTAAAATATTCTGCAGACACTCACAGAACTACATGGGTGTGTATATCACATGGGAAAAGAAATGAAAAGAACAAGGCTGTAGTTGCCAAATTACCCATTTTACCAGTAGTGTGTGATAGTCATTTATAAAAGTTGGCATGTCTGTACAGGCATACATCTGAGAAGCCATTTGATGATCATTTGCATAACAGGAGAGTGTTCAAAGAGATAAAGCATGAATGTGAGAAAAGGTACATTAAATGTCTTTACACCAGTTGCTGCAGTTGGGGCACTTGCTTTTGTTTATATATTTTTTGCAATATTCAAAGACAACTTGTAGGGCAATAAACATACAAATTAGGAAAGGAGTGGGCCACTCAGCCCCTTAGGCCTCCTCTGCCATCCAATAAGGTCATGCCAATCTGATTTTAACCTCAAATTCATATTCCTGTTTCCCCTGATAACTTTTCAACCCCTTGTTTAACAAGAATCTATTTAGCTCTGCCTTAAGAATGGGCTGCTTTTGCTGATACATGAAGTCCAAATGATTACGTCTATGCTTGGAACGGTGCGTTCCTACTGAGCGCACATGCGCGGTTGCCCGCAGTTGCTGGTGTCAGCAAATGCAGCCTAAAAGATATTCAATGACTCTGGAACTCTCTCCCTGAAAAGCAAAGACCTTTGATCTTTAAATAGTGATCCCTAAATCTAGATTCTCCTATAAGAAATATTCTCTCTACATCTACCCTATCAAGACTGTTCGGGATTTGAAATGTTTCAATCACATCACCTCTTACTCTTCCACTTCTAAATAAATGGGTACAATCCTAGCCTGTCCAATCTTTCCTCATAAGACAACTTGTCCATTCCAGGTGTTAGTCAACTAATTCTTCTCTCAAATGCTTCTGACTTATTTACACTGTTCCTTAAATAATGTTATGGAACAGACCAAACCTCTTCAAAATATTTTAACAAAATAGCCTAGATCCCAACTTTTTTTTTAAAAGGCAAGTGTTCGGGATGCAATTTGATTGGTTAAACTACCAGGCTTGAAGCAAAACACACTTTATTTTTACACGATGGTTAAAATGCAAACAATAGAAAGAAAAATCGGAATAACTCAACTCTATTGGAAAACTTAACAGAATAATTGATTATTTAATCACTAAACAGCACCTGTTCCAATACAGTAACATCCCATAAATACACCATTGGCAAAGGGAAATTCGGTAAAATAGATTTTCTGGCGCGCAATTCTAGCAGTAGGAAGAGAACACAAGCTTTTAGCTGTAATAGTGAGAAGAATAACAGCTTCCACATCCATCTCCAAGACCCCAGCAACTGTTGAAAGCTAAGACTGAAACCCTGGTTCAGTGGGGCCTTGACTTATCCCTTCATACTGCCTCTTTTTTAAAACTTCCAATTTTAAAAAAAATACAATGCTGGCTGGGCTCAGAGCAGATAGCTCTACTTCAAGTTTGCAACACTTGCTTTCAAAAGCATAACAGAACAAACCCTTCTTAAAGGCACATCTTATACCAATAAGCTGACCAATTCTGTACACAGTACCCCAGATGTGCTGTCACAAGTGGTCTGTATGACTAAAGCACAACCTTCCTGCTTTTGAATTCAGTTACCGTTGTGATGAATGATGGTATTCTGCAAGGTTTCCTAATTATTTGCTGGAACTCCATACTATGCTTTTGCAAGTCATGCACAAGGACACTCAAATCCCTCGGCATTTCAGAGCAATGAGATCTCATAGCTGACTATCTCACTATAATATCTCACTATAATATGCTTTAATACATTATACTCCATTTGCCACCTCTTTGCGCACTCACATAACCTATCTATTCCTTTCTGTAACTTATTTTGTGTCTTGATTGCAACTTACTTCACAACTTAGTTTCCTATCAATAAATTCTTGGAGTGACCACATTCATAATAGAACAAGAGCTCTCTTTTGTAAATTCAAGCATCAAATTGCAATTGTATACTTAATGGCATATTTTGGTGCCAATGAAAGAACAGAATTTAACATTATGAATGAGTGGGAGCAGATGACAATCCAGCATGAGAATGAGTCAGAGTCCTGACAATTTTTAACTGCTAGGCCACTTTTGGTGGAAGCTTGTCACAATCTGTTATCCTTCGATTCAAGAATAATATCTAGACAGGGTTGCAGTTTTCTGCTATGTTTCTTCATATGATTCTGTTTGGGAGCATGCAACAGGATATAGAGTCATAGAGTCATACAGAACGGAAACAGTTCCTCCGGTCCAACCAGTCCACGCTGACAATGTTCACAAGCTAAACTAGTCTCAACTGCCTGCACTTGGTCCATATTCCTCCAAACTTTTCCTATTCGTGAACGTATCCAAATGTCTTTTAAATGTTATAATGGTACCTGCATCCACCACTTCCTCTGGCAGTTCATTCTACACATGAACCACACTCTGTGTAAAATGGTTGCCCCCCATGTTCTTTTTAAATCATTTTCTTCTCACCTTAAAGATATGACCCCTCGTTTTAAACTTCCCCCACCCTAAGGAAAAGACCCTTGTCATTCATCTTATCAATGCCTCTATGATTTTATAAACCTCAATAAGGTCACTCCTCAACCTCCTAGACTCCAATGAAAAATGTCCCAGCCTATCCTTATATCTCAAACCCTCCATACCCAGTAACATCCTGGTAAATCTTTTCTGAACCCTTTCCAGTTTAATAATATTCTTCCTATAACAGGGTAACTAGAAGTGCATACAGTACTCCAGAATAGGCCTCACCATCAAACCCTACAATCTCAACATGATGTTCCAACCCCGAGACTTAATGGTCTGAGCAATGAAAGCAAGCATGCGAAGCACCTTAACCACCCTGTCAATCTGTGACACAAATTTGGAAGAATTATTTGAACCCCTAGGCCTCTCTTTTCTACAACGTGACCCAGAGTGCTACCATTAATTGAGTAAGCCCTGTCCTTGTTTGTACCAAATGCAATACCTCACATTTACCCAAATTAAACTCCAGCTGTCACTCCTCAGCCCATTGATCCAATTGATTAAGATCTCTTTGTAATCTATATATTGTGAGGTTATGTGATCTGTAGTGCAGAATTTCTTTTTATTTTCTTCTCCTCTCTACCAGTGCTCTGTCTCAACATGAATATGTTGGAACATGTGGTGTGATTTAAATGGGTGGACAAGTTATTGTCATGCTGAAGGACTGGAAGTGAACTCCTTTAAGTCGTTAATGATGGAAAATTGTGGGTTTGAACCAAACTTATGTGGATCAGAAACTAAATGTTTATAATGGAAGGATACCATGGTCCACAAAAGCAACCATTTACTTTTACAAATACCTGTAGCATAACATCATATAATGGAACAAGATATTTAATTGGAGCTTCATAAAGCAAAATTAGACACTGAGTCAGATAATGAAATATTTGGCTAGGTAGCCAACTATTCAGAGGCAGGCCTTAAAGGAGCTTATTAGAGGAGTGGGGAGAGGTATTTGATATGAGAGATTTATGGAGGCAATTCCAGAGCCTAAGACCTAGGCAGCTGAAGCCCCAGCCTCCATGGATGAGGCAATTGAAATGAGGAAAGTATAAGGGGGCAGAATTAGAGGAGTGCACATGTCTTGGGAGAAGAGTGCAGGGGAAGCCAAGGTCTTGGAGAGATTTGAAAACCAGAATAAGAGTTTTAAAAACAAGAAATTGCTTGACCAGGAGATAGTGTAGATTAGTGAAAATAAGCCTGATAGGTGAATGGAACTCGGATTGAGGAAGGACAACCTTGAGTTAGAAGGCAAAATGTAGGAATCCAGCCATAGTGAATTGGAGTAGTCAAATCCAGAGGTAACACAGGGGACAGATGAGGCTTTCAGCAGTAAATGAACTGAAGCAATGACTAAGTTGGATGATGCTATGAAATGGAAATAGGTGGTGACGCTATGTATGTGTTGTTGGAAGGTCTTGTTTGGGTCAAATGTGGCACCAGAGTTATGAACAGTCTGATTTTATCCTCAGGTGGTTGCCAGGAAGATGAGTGGAAGTGGTACTTAGCAAATGGAGTTTGGAGCAGGGACAAGGTAATAGTTTCAACATTTCCAGTATTTGGTTGGAGGAAGTTTTTGTCACAGCTGTAAAGGAAGTGACATAGGCAGCAAAGATAGTGTGAGAGAAATAGTTTGACGATATCAATGCTAGGGGTGGGGAGAATGTGGTTGAGGTGTCGATGGTGGTAGCAAAGTGGACTTGCTTTGTGATGTCTGAACAAGAGTGTATTTTTAAGGAATTATCTTTGATTTCTGGTTGGATTCATCAGCATCCTGCCAGTTCTTATCAGAGGGCCTGCTGTGATTTGGAATGCCATATGGGATGGCAGGCAGACCATGGCAGACTGTCATTTTTATTTATCACTGAGACTCCTGATGGAATTGCACTTACTGCCAAAACCAAGCTTGAACATTAGCAGCAAATGGAACTGCTGCATTTTATTTGTCCCTCTGCTCTGTTTCCTCCAGCTGAGAAGAGTTAGTATTGCCCAAAGTGGCCAACCGTATCTCATGGAAAACATGCTGCAGTCGCCAGAGGCTGGAGCAGCTTCATGTTGCACGGTGCTGCAGTGAATGGGGTGAGAGAGATGAATGTACAGTTGATGGAGTGACCTCATGTTTTAAAGTGACTTTAGCAAGTTGATTGTTAACTGCACACTGTTTGCAACCGTGCCTGGAATCCTTTCCTTTTTCTGGAGTTTGTGATTCGTTCATTCATTAAGTGTTCAACAAATGTATTTTTAAAAACACTCATGGGAAGTGGGCATCACTGGTTGGGCCAGGATTTTATTTGAACCAGTGACACTGAAGGAACAGCAATGTATTTCCAAGTTAGGATGGTGAGTGGCTTGGAGGAAAACTTGCAAGTGGTGGTATTCCCATATATCTGCTGCCCTTGTAGTTCTAGATGGCAGTGTTTTGTGTGTTTGGAAGGTGCTAAGGATCTTTGGTGAATTTCTGCAAGAACACAGTTCAGGTACTGAACGCAGTGATGGAACGATTGAATGTTTATGGATGTGAATTCAATTAAGCAGGTAGCATTTTCCTGGATGGTGTCAAGCTTCTTGAGTGTTTTTGGAGCTGCACTCATCAAGGCAAGTGGGGAGTATTCCATTTCACTCCTGACTTGTGTCTTTATAGATGGTGGACAGGCTTTGAGGATTCAGGAGGTGAACACAAAACCTTTAGCGGTAACCTAAATGCAATGCATTTCTTGCTGTAAACAGAGGGTTCCAACAGTGGAAGCAAGGCATGGAGTCTGTCTTTGTCCAGGTGCATGTTTGCAAACAATGGGGCTTTTGAAGAAGGAAATTGGTCATATGCTGGAGTATAATCCCGAGATTAAAGCTGAGCTAGGGAAGGAATGCTGGACTGCGAGAAGGACAAGCTATGGGTGGGGAACTAAATAAATTAATAAACATTCTTGTGTGTGTATATATATGTACTTATTGTTTGCACTTATATTTTTGATAAAAATATTTCCTCATACAAGTGTGTTCATAGAAAAAGTCTCATTGTTGTCGATGTTTTGTGGCTCCTAAATGTCTGAAAATGTCGACGTTAGAATTATGTGGTTCTAAAGTTCCGAATGTTTGGCTCCTCCAGCTATTGCAGCTTAAGTGGTTTTAATCATTTTTGAGAGACAAGTTTAATTTTGGTGTGGTGGACAGAAAGAAGAGGACTAAATTGCTCAAGCACTCCGTGGTAATGTTTGGTGAAGATCATTGAAACAATTCCAGACCTGTTTCTTGAAATTTGAACTGCAGCAGCAATAATTTTCATTTTTGCCTGTCTAAACATGGGCCCATCTTCTGGGGGGCCTTGAGTGTAAACTTGATGAGAATGCATGAAGCCTTTCTTGAACAATTTCCAAGAAGCGTTTCTTTAAAAATAACCATGAGTGAGGCCAGTCTTTAGCTCTGAGTACTGCACAACAAATGTAAAAATAGCAATTGAATTATTGTTGACAATGACCATTCAAGCAGTTGTTAGTTTATGTTATTTTGTTGCTCTTAGAATGGTTGCGGATCTAGTCTTTGAACAACTTTTGCACATTTTTTGGCACCACTAAAACTGGATTTAACCTAACATTGGGCTGGAAATATCATTTTCTTTCAATTGGTTCAAACTAGAACTTGGGCATTTGTGGATATGCAGGTTAATTTTGCCATAGCTTGCTAGTAAGAACTGCAAGTTGGGAGCAATTGGCATTAAAACAATGATTAAAATAATTTTAACAATTTCATATGAAATGGGTCATTCTCTAAATCAAGTGGGCAGATCGTCTCATTGTACCAAAGCCATGATAGTGAGACTAAAAGGGTCCATAAATTATCTGATTTTGATATATTATTTCACTACATTGGCACTCCTTTGTTTTAAAATGAGAGTGTTTTCACTACACAGGGTTAGCTGTGGGACTTCCCATCCATTCTGTAGAGAAATACCATTCTGTTGTGAAACCTGAGATGTTTTTACTTTTACATCAAATATATTACTGAGTCATGTGGTCATAATTTGTACTGTGACTTCATTTACCATTGGTATTTTGGAGGTTACGGAAACAAGATGCATCATTGTTCTTATAGCAACAACAACGTATTTTCATAAAACGTCTTTCGTGTGGTAAAGCATCCCAAATGTTTTTACAGGCTTGTATCAAATAAAACATGACATTGAGGCTCATAGGAGATATTAGAACAGATAACCAAACCTTGGCCAGAGTGATAGGTTTAAGGACGGTCCACAAGGAGTAAAGATTCAGGGGGATCATTTTTTAAATTTATTCGTTGGTGGGATGTGGGCTTTGCTGGTTGGGCCAGCATTTATTAAGAATTCTTGATTGCCCGCGCGAGGATGGTGGTGAGTTGAGTTCTTGTTGCAAATGTTGTCTTGCTTCCTCCAAACTTATGTGCAAGCTGTGAAAGTTGGCTTCAGCAGATAAGTCAACTTTACAGGATAAACCATTACATTTCATTCAGTGTAGGTAGACCCACAAGGGGAGGGAGTGCCACAGTTTTAACCCAGTGACACTGAAGAAACAGTGATATAATTTCCAAGTAGCGTTGATGAGCAGCTTGGAGGGGAACTTGCATGATGTGGCATCCCCATGTATCTGCTGCCTTGTCCATCTAGATGATACATTTTGTGAGTTTGGAAGGTGCAATTAGAGGAATCTGGCTGAGTTACTGCATTGCATCTTGTAAATGGTAATAGTTATAGATTTGGAAGGCACTTTCTAAGAAGTATTCGTGAATTCCCTTGTGGAAATGGTCATTGCCTGGCACTTGTGTGGTACAAATGTTACTTGCCCCTTGTCAGCCATAACCTGAATATTGTCCATTTGCTACATTTGGAAATGGATTGCTTCAGTAACTGAGGAGTGACAGGTAGTGATTAACAATGTACAATTATCAGTGAACATCCCTACTTCTGACCTTACTATGGAAGGAAGGTCATTGATGAAACAGCTGAAGATGGTTGGTCACTATCCTGAGGAACTCCTGTAGAGATGTCATTTCAGCTCCAGGACTAATCTTCAATGACCACAACCATTCATCTTTGTACCAGATATGCTGGTAACTAGTACAGAGCTTTCCCCCGATTCCCATTGACTCCAATTTTGCTCTGGCTTTTTTATGCCACCTTAGATGAAATGCAGCCTTGATGTCTAAGGCTGTCACTCTTAACCTCATCTCTGGAATTCAGCTTAATGCCCACGTTTGAATCAAGGCTGTATTGAGGTCAGGAGCTGAGTGCTCCTGGAGGAACCCAAAATTAAGGTCAGCCAGCAGGATATTGCTAACCAGGTGCTGTTTCATAGCAGATGACAAGGTGTAGAGCTGGATGAACACAGGCCAAGCAGCATCAGAGGAGCAGGAAAGCTGACGTTTTGGGGCATGGCCTGATGGCCATCCAGCTCTACACTTTGTTATCTCAGATTCTCCAGCACCTGCAGTTCCTACTATCGCTGTTTCATAGCACTTTTGAGGACACATTCCATAACTTTACTGATGCTCGAGTGTAAACTGATGGGGTGGTAATTGGCTGAGTTGGATTTTGCTCTTTGTACAGGCAATACCTGGGCAATTTTCCGCATAGTTTTGTAAATGCCAGTGTTATAGCTCTAATGGAAGAGCTTGGCTAAGTTGTGGCAAGTTCTGGAGCACACATCTTTCAGTACTGTTGCAGGGATGTTTTCAGTGCCTATTGCCTTTGCAGCCTTCAGGGTAGTGAAGAAGGTGTTTGGTATACTTGCCTTTATGGGTCAGTGCACTGAATATGGGAGTTGGGAGGTCATTTTGTGGCTGTACAGCACATTGGTCAGGCCACTTTTGGAATACTGTATTCATTTCTGGTCTCCCTACTTTTGGAAGGATGTTGTGAAATTTGATTGGGTTCAGAAAAGATTTACAAGCATGTAACCAGATTTGGAGGGTTTGAGCTGTAGGGAGAAGCTAAATAGGCTGGGTCTATTCCCTGGAACATCGAAGTTTATAAAATCATGAGGGGAATAGAAGAGTGAATAGTCAAAGTCTTTTCCCCAGGGTAAGGGAATCCAAAACTAGAGAGCATAGGTTTAAGGTGAGAGGGGAAAAATTTAAAAGGGACCTGAGGGGCAACTTTTTCATGTGGAGGCTGGTGAGTGTATGGAATTAACTGCTAGAGGAAGTGGTGGAGGCTGGTAAAGTTACAACATTTAACAAGCATCTGGATGGGTGCATGACTAGACAGGGTTCAGAGGGATATGGGACAAATGCTGGAAAATGGGATTAGGTAAATTTAAGAAGTCTGGTTAGCATGTACAAGTTGGATCGAAGGGTCTGTTTCTGTGCTGTACAATTCTATGACTATAACTGTTTCTTGATATAATGTGGAGTGAATTAAGTTGGCTGAAGGTTCAATGTGCTGTTGTGGATTTCTGGGGGAGGCTGTGATGGATCATCTACTCAGTACTTCAGATTGAAAATTGCCCTAAATGCTTCAAACTTATCTTGAAGTCTGTTTTGCTGGTCTCTCACATTGTGGAAGATGTGGATACTTGTCCAGCATTTTCATCCAGTGAGTTGTGTAACTGTCCACCTTTGTTCATGACTGAGGCAGGACTGCAGAGTTTAGATCTGATCTGTTAGCTATAGAATCGCTTAGCTATGAATGTCATTTGCTGCTTACTCTGTTTGGCATGCAAATAGCCTTTTATTTGTAGCTTCACCAAATTGACACCTTATTTTTAGGTATTCTTGGTGTGGGTTCTGCCATGCTCACTTCATTGAACCAGGGTTATTCCTCTGGCTTGATGGTAATGCTAGAGTGAAAATGAAACTAGATTGCAGATTGTGTTAAGAGTTAACCATTTTGCTGTGGGTCTGGAGTCACATATAGGCCAGATCAGCATCAAGTAAGGATGGCACGTAACCTTCCTCAAATAAATTAATCAACCAGATGAGTTTTTATGACAATTGATAATGTTTTATGGTTAACATTAGACATTTTAATTCCACATTTTTGTTGATTCAATCTCCACTATCTGCCTTCGTTGAATTCAAACCTGGGTCATCAGAAACATAGGAACTAGGAGCAGGAGTAGGCTATTTGGCCCTTTTAAGCCTACTCTGCCATTCATTATGACTGATCCTCTGTCTCAATGCCATATTCCCACTTTCTCCCCATACCTTTTGATGCCTTTAATATTTGAAAATTAATATATCCCTTTTTTGAATATATTTGGTGACTTGGCCTTCACAGCCTTCTGTGGTATAGAATACCACAGCCTCACAACTTTAAGTGAAGACCTTTCTATCATTTCAGTCCTAAATGGGCCTACCCCATATCCTGAGACTGTATGTTATAGTTCTAGATTCCCTAATCAGTGAAAACATCTTTCCTGCATTTTGTCTATTCAGCTGTGTAGAATTTTGTGTTTCAATCACATTCCCTCTCATTCTTCTAAACTCTTGTGAATACAGGCTCAGTTGAACGAATCTCTTCTCTTAGGACAGTACTCTTTCAGCCTAGTGACCATCCACTGCACTCCCTCTCTTGCAAGTATATCATTTCTTAGGTAGAGAAACTACAACTGCGCTTAATATTGCATGGTCTCTGGACTACTAGTCCAGCAACAATACACTATGCCACTGCCTCCCCAATTCCAGAGCTAAAGGTCTCATCAGCTGAGGGCATGGTGCAGATGATGAAAAGTTAAAATTCAGGAAATGCACGAGAATTGGAGGAGTGTAGAGATGCCAGATGATTGTGGTGTTGGAAGAAGTTACAGAGAAAGTAAAAGGGCAAAGTCACAGAAGGAAACCAAGATGAAAGTTTTAAAATAGAATCAATGCTCAACCAAAATCCAGTGTAGGTCAATAAGTGTAGGAGTGATAAGTGAATGGCACTCATGTGTGTGATCGCATCCAGCCAGCGGAGTTCAGGTTTTGTTGGATGCAAATGATAGGTTGGCTAGGAGGATATGGAAACAAGTAAGTTGTGAAATAACAAGGACATAATGAGGACTTCAATGATGTTGAAGCAGTGCACAGTTGGTTACTACTATGGAGGTGATAGAACAGCTAGGTTGTCAGGAACTCACTTTGGTTAAATATAGTACTAAGGCTTCAAATGACTTGGTTCAGCCTCAGGCAGTTACCAAGGAGGGTAATGATATTAATGGCTAGGGAGTGGTTTTCGCAACAGATTATGAAGGGTATGGCTTCAGTTTTACCAATATTTAGTTGGAGAAAATTGAACCTGTTCTGTGATTCAATAAGATTATGCCACTGATCTGTTTGTATTTCAAATTTCATGTTCCTATCTATCCCTGTTAACCTTTGATTTCCCTTCCATAACAAGAATCCTCCTATCTCCACTTAAAAGTATTCAATGGCCCTGCCAGCACTACCTTCTGAGGAGAGTATTTCAGTCATGCAAGCATCAGAGAAGCAAAGAACAATCTCACCTCTGCCGAAAAGAATGACCCGTAATTTTAAAACAATGCCTTCCATTTCTGGACTCCCACTTAACAGGAAACATCATTTCCATATCCACCTTGTTAAGACAATTCAGAAACAAAATGTCTAAGAAGAACTTGGGATTCCCTGCTGCCAACCAGAGATCTTTGGAGCTAGATGTCTGAAAGACATCACCACCAATGATGGTCATGTCACTTGTTTCCATCTTTGGCTTTGTGTCAACTGATATTTCCACTTGTGTGGTAGACTAGAACTATGAGCTGTAAATATAAAAGAAGCAGATATTGTTCTGGTAGACCTCACTCAACTTGTGAAGACAGCTTTTTATACCATGAAACTGATTTTATCCATTTTTCATTGTCATTTATGGAAATGACAAAGGTATGGCTTTTAATAAAAAAAAAGGCAATTGGACAGATTGAGCAGTTCAATAAATTCTTCGTACATTAAGGTATGATTGCCTTAGCTTCTTAATCCAGTCATTAGTGGTGAGTTAATGCTTGTATCAATTGCAGCAGCAAGTTAGTGTACTTTAATTAAATTTAATGAGCCTGGATTCTCACCAGTTTATTATGTTTTCTAATGATCTGAAGAATTTTGACTGTCAGGTTAAAATTTGAAAAGCCTTGCATCTTAAAGTTATTGATAACCATGATAACACAGGTGTGCTCAATATAAGTAATGGATCTGCATCACCAAAGAAAAGTACAGATTAAATTTTGAAAGAACTGTGGATGCTGTAAATCAGAAACAAAAACAAAGTTGCTGGAAAAGCTCAGCAAGTCTGGCAGCATCTGTGAAGGAAAAAACAGAGTTAACGTTTCAGGTCCGGTGACACTCCCTCAGAACAGGGTTTTCAAGCAACTTTGTTTTTGTTCCAAAAGTTGGTGAATCATTTCTGTCAGTAAAACCTTTCTTTGTGCAAACTACCCATTTTACTTTGCTGCATAACTGTGACTGAGTTTTAGGTAATGAACTATATGTAAAGTACCTTGCAGCATCTGGAGATAAACGGTCATGAACCACCTAAATGCCAGTGCACACACTGGCTTTTCTATTTATGGGTACAGGTCTGGCATCCAGCATTGATGACTCTTTCCAGCTTTTGAGTTTACCTTCAGGGAAGGAAGTGATGTCTAAGACAAAGTCAACTTCAAGCCTCTTCATATTCATTAGTATCTTGTGGAAATTAGCCACCTGTATGCTCTGACAGTTGGGAAAATGTTCCAAGATACAAGGGGACACAGAGATTTAAGATAGATCTTTTCACAATGTACAAAACAGAAAATGATCAAAATGCACATCAAGATTTTGATCACCTCTCCAAATATCTTATGTGGTTCAGTGTCAAGATGCTTAACAACACTTCTCTAAGGTCCCATATTTTATCATTTCATCACAAAACAATTGTACAAATGCAATATGCTGCTATGGTTAGTATCTATTCAGAGGAAACATAGGATGTTTTTGATGGGTACCCTTTTTTCAGAATACTGCAGAGGTCAACTTATACAGTACTAAATTTGTTCAGCTGCTAATTTTAGCTCCTTGCAATTCTGTTGGAATTTTAATGAAATTTTTATCTTGCCATGGTGTGGAAGATACAGTTTATAAAAGCATCTATTTAAATGAAATGTGTGTCATCATGAATTGCATGCAATGACCTTGTGTATATTGATGTAAATGGTTTGTATGAACAGCATGGCTTATCTGCAATGCCCATCATCAGACTTTAAAGATTATTTTTTCCCTGACTCCAGCAAAAACATAATTAAAGTGCTGAGACTCAGTGATATTTCTCATGTCAAAGGCTCTACAAAGGATATTCTGTCGATTCTCTGGTTGGTGGATTTTCCAGATCTAAAGCGAGGCAAGATGGAGGAAGAATTCTAAGCTTTGCTCTGTTGCTGATGAAAATTCATAGAAAATCTTATTCACCTTTGAGCTTGCATGTATCCCTGTAATAAGGCAAATGGTTATGTGGGAAGAAATAACAGGATATTATTTTCCAAAGCAGACATTTTGGTATCTGATTTTATATTTTAGATGCTTTTGAATGGCCGGTTCTGAAACCCAACTATCTGTTTTAAAATTGTATGGTGACAAACCCTGTCTGCATCTCCAATTATAACTAATGACCATGTCTGTAAAAGTAACAGTAACTGAAATGCAGATTATTATTGAAGGCTATCGTTTTTCACTGGGCTGTACGTGTGTGTGTGTGTGTGTGTGTGTGCATATATATTTTTATGTAAATGTAGATATAAAAAACTTATCCAAAGAGCATGAGGAAGAATTCTTAGAATGTAATCAGGACAGTTTCCTAGAACAATAAGTTGTTGATTGAACTAGGCATCAAGTTATTTTAGATCTGGTGATGTGTAATGAGGCACGTTTAATCAGTGATGTCAGATCAAAATGTCCCATAGGAAACAGTAACCATAACATGGTAGATTTAGCAGTCAGTTTGAGAGGAAGGAACTTGGGTCAGAAACAACTGTGCTATGTTTAAATAAGTCTAATTACAAAGAAATGAGGGCAGAGCTATATGGAATGTACTGGGAAATGGGTTTAGAAACAAAGATGGTTGAAGAACAATGACAGACTCTTACGAAAATAGTTCATATCCCCCAGCAAAGATACGTTCCAGTGAGGCAGAAGGATTCTAGGAAGGGGATGAGCAACCATGGTCAACCAGGGAAGTTGAGGATTTTTAGAATTAATTAATGGGACATGAGTGTTGCTGGCCAGCCAGCATTTATTGCCTGTCTCTAATTGTCCTTGAGAAAGTGTAAGTGATTTGCCTTCTTGGAATTCCAAGACTTGAACCTGGTGACAGTAAAGGAACAATGATATATTTTCAAGTCAGGACGGTAAGTCACTTGGAGGGGAATTCCCAAGTGTCTGCTGGCCTTATCCTTCTAGACGAAAGTGGCTATGGGTTTGGAAGGTGCTGTCAAATGATCTTTGGTGAATTTCTACAGTGCATCTTGTAGATAGTACACACTGCCTCTACAGTGTGCCAGTGGTAGAGGGAGTGGATGCTAGTGGACATCTTGCCAATTAGGCAGGCTGGTTTGCTCTGGCGGTGTCAAGCTTCTTGAGTGTTGTTGGAGCAGCGCCCATCCAGGCAAGTGGAGGGTATTCCATCAGACTCCTGACTTGCCTTGCAGATGGTGGACAAGCTTTGGGGAGTCAGGAGGTGAGTTACTTGCTGTAGTATTCCTAGCCTCTGACCTCATCTTATAGCCATTGTGTTTATGCGCTCAGTCCAATTGAAGTTTCTCAATGGTAACTCCCCCCCACCCCAGGATGTTGCTAGCAGGAGATTCAGGGATGGTAACAACCATTGAATGTCAAGAAGCAGTGGGTGATGGTCATTGCCTGGCATTTTTGTGGTGCAAATGTTACCAGCCATTTGTCAACTCAAGCCTGGATATTGTCCAGGTCTCATTGCAATTTGAACATGGACTGCTTCAGTATCTGAGGAGTCACAAATGGCGCTGAACATTGTGCAATCATGGGTAAATATTCCCACTTCTGATCTGAAGATGGCGAGACGTTTGATGAAGAAACAGCTGAGGATGGTTTAGGACACTGCCCTGAGGAACTCCTGCAGAGATGTCCTCGAGCTGAGATAACTGATCTCCAACAAACACAACCATCTTCTTATGTGCCAGGTATGACTCTAATCAGATTAGAGTTTGCCCCCGATTCATATTGATTCCAATCTTGCTTGGGGTCCTTGATGCCACAGCTGGTCAAATGTGGCCTCGATATCAAGAGCTGTCACTCTCATTTCACCTCTGGAATTAATTTATTTTATCTATGTTTGAACCAAGGCCATAATGATATTAGGTGCTGAGTGGCTTTGGCAGAACCCAAATTGGGCGCCATTGAGCAGATTATTGCTGAGCAGGTGCTACTTGATAGCACTGATGACAACACCTTCCATCACTTTACTGATGATCGAGAGTAGACTGATGGGGTGGTAATTGGCTGAGTTGGATTTGTCCTGTTTTTGTGTACAAGATATACCCAGGCAATTTTCCATATTGTTGGGTAGATGCTGGTCTTGTAACTGTACAGGAACAGCTTAGCTAGGGAAGCAGCAAGTTCTGGAGCACAAGTCTTCAGTCCTAATGCCGGTGTGTGGTCAGAGCCCATTGCCTTTGCCCTATCCAGTGCCTCCAGACATTTCTTGACATCACATGGAGTGAATTGAATTGAAGACTGATATCTGTAATGTTGGGGACCACTGGAGGAGGCCAAGATGGATCATCCACTCAGCACTTCTGGCTGGAGATTTCTTATGAGTCAGTACTCCTCCATGTTGAACAACACTTGGAGGAGAGTGGCAAGGGCGCAAAATGTAATTTCAAGATGGACAGCAAGAGCTTCTTTAAACATATAAAAAAGAAGAGAGAAGCCAAAATGAACATAGGCCCCTGAGAGAATGAAGATGGAGAAATAGTAATGCGGAACCAGGAAATGGAAGAGAGTTGAATAAATACTGTGCATTACATGATGTCATTGAATGGTGGAGCACCCTCAGGGGTTGAATGGCCTACTTCTGTGTTACATCTTATGGTCTTTTGGTCGACTGCCCAGAATTATTGATTTTTTGGAAGTGTTGAAAATTTGCTATTTATCAAAAATGAAGCTAGAAGCCCCTCCCGAGTATGTTTATATTTCTTTCACTGCTGGATATCTTCCATCATGCACGCTGTTTACAGATATTTTCGTGCCTTTATGCTGGTCTTGGCTTCCTGATGAAGTACAGTTTGGAACACAACATACATGAGAGGATCTCCATTGTGCTAATTTGCAAAGGAAGTCCCTAAAGAGAATTAGAATTTTCATTCCCAACTGGGACCACCTAATGCTTTAGTAATAGATATAGTTCAGCAGTCAAATTGGAAATAAAAATTTCCATTCTCATTCAATACCCTGACAAGTTAAAACATTTTTTTGTTAGCAAGTATTGTGAATTACAGGTCTGCAGGTATATATTTACCCATGAGTAAAGGCAAATGATGTTTATGGTCTCGTCAAATAATTATATTTCAGAGCTCCTACTGTTGTCAAGTGTGTCTGTTAACAGTATCACAATGTCCATTTTACTTACTGGAACCTATCATGTAGTGAATCTAATGGAGCTTACAGAGCTCAAAAACGTCAGTACATTTTTTAAAAGGGAAGAAACATTTCCTGTTAAACAATTACTTTATTGTAAAAGCTACAAAGGAAGATAGTTGTTCTTCTAACAGTGTACCTATTTCCTGTATTGTATGCCGTTAAACAGGAGAACAGCTGTAACATTTATTTTTGTAGAATATCCACAGTAGTGTCAAAAAATTCAGAATGCTCCTTTTATCTACCCCTCATCCTAAAAAAAAGACTAACTGTAATAAATAGAGATCTTCCTCCATAGCAACTAATACCATGTAGCAAATATTTAGAAATCTTTTTGTTCTCAAGCAGCAATTAAGTTAGAACAGATATGATTAGAATTGTCATGTGAAATACGGTATATCAATTGACATCAAAGTAGGTGCTAACTTCCAGTTCCACATCAACTTGAGGTGGGGGTGAGTTGCGGGTCCTGTGTATTAGAACACAGAGTTACAGTGAGACATTTTAGATACCCCAATATCTGGCATCCCATGTGTGGGTTTCTTGCTGTCAGGTTTCCAATGATTAAGTATTTTACCACTACCTTGCCTTCTCCACTTGTTGGGAGGTGCTTTATCTTGAGACCAGTATTTTGTTACATTCTGAAACCAAAGCAGAAATTGCTGATGAAACTCAGCAGGTCTGGCAGCATTTGTGAGAAGAAAGCAGAGTTAAAGTTTCAAGTCCAGTGACTCTTCAGCAGACCATACTCAAAATGTTAACTCTGCTTTCTTCACACTGATGCTGCCAGACCTCCTGAGTTCCCCCAGCAATTTCTGTCTTTGTTTCAGATCTCTAGCATCTGCAGTTCTTTGATTTACTTTGTTACTTTCTACCTGGTCAGTCTAAGTACCATTCTGCCATAGCTGAATTGTTGCCTTATAATCATTGTGTTAAAAATGATTATCTTCTCATGATTGATTGCATTTTCTGCCCAGTGTAAAGCTGCTGCAACATATATATAAGGTGTTGTACCATAGAATTACTGCTTTGGAATCAATGACTGGATGCTGTAGTTTCTGTGTCACCATGCTTGTATTCAGGAGATGTTGTTCTCTTTCAGTGTTGCTGCTTACTGGGTAATGAGTACATCACAACTTACATGAATGATTGATTAATGCACTGCTAAGTTTGTGTCGCCTCCGACACTCCAGAGAAAACTGTCTATTCAGCCTCTCCCTATAGCTCAAACTCTCCAACACTGGTAACATCTTTTTAAATCTTTTCTGAACCCTTTCAAGTTACACAACAAAGGGAGACCAGAGCTACACACAGTATTACAAAAGAGGCCTAAGAATGTCCAGTACAGCCTTAACATGACCTCCCATCTCCTTTACTCAGTGCACTGACTGATAAAGGCAAGCATATTAAACGCCTTCTTCACTATCCTATTTATTTCAGAACCCCCTTCCCCTCCCCCATTTCTGAAGAAGGGTCTAGGCCTGAAACATCAGCCTTCCTACTCCTCTGATGCTGCTTGGCCTGCTGTGTTCATCCAGCTCTACACCTTGTTATCTCTATCTACTTGTGACTCCATTTTCAAGGAACTATGAACCTGCACTCCAAAGGGTCTTTGTTGTATCGAATGATCTGCCTCTATAGGACGCAAAACACTTTTTACTGTATCATGGTACATTTAACAACAATAAATCATATCAATCGATCAATCTGTCTTTCATTGATAGAAGATATGTGTATTTTCTTAGCAATAGGCGAATTATGTCTCTGGACTATTCTGAGAGGCCCTACCGTAAGGCGGCACAATTTTATGCTTGCCAATATTTATCTCCCAACCCAACATCACAAAACAGATTATCTGATCTTTAAGGCATTATTTTATGTTGAAGCTTGCAATGTTCAGATTTGCCGTCATGTTTCAGTGAGGGTCCCAGACGACCGGAAAATGTAACACCCTTATTTAAGAAGGGAGGGAGGCGGATGATGGATCATTAAGAGAAGGTCATTGCCTGAAATCTGTCAGAGGATGAAATGATCAAGTTAGACAAAGGGGACAGAAAAAAGAGACCTTGAGGTTCAGGTTCATATTTCCTTGAAGGTGAAGTTGCAGGTAGGCAGGTTAGTGAAGACGGTGATTGGTATGCTTGCAGTTATTGGTCAGTGTGTTGAGTGTAGGAATTGGGATGTAAGTTGAAGCTGTACAGGACATTGGTTAGGCCACTTTTGGAATACTGCATTCAGTTCTGGTCTCCCTGCTGTGGGAAAAACATTGTGAAACTTGAAAGGATGCAATAAAGATTTACAAGGATGTTGCTACGGTTGAAGGGTTTGTGCTATATGGAGAAGCTAATAGGCTGGGGCTATTTTCCTTGGAGCATCAGAGGCTGAGGGGTGACCTTGTGGAGGTTGATAAATTTATGAGGGGCATGGATAGGGTGAATAGTCAAGGTCTTTCTCCAAGGGTAGGGAAGTCCAAAACTAGAGGGCATAGGTTTAAGGTGAGAAAGGAAAAATATAAAAGGAAGCTAAAAGACAACTTTTTCACACAGAGGATGGTATGTGTGTGGAATAAACTGCCAGAGGAAGTGGTGGATGATGGTAAAATTATAACATTTAAAAGACTTTCAGATGGGTATATGAATCAGAAGTGTTTAGAGGGACATGGGTCAAATGCTGGCAAATGGGCCTAGATTAATTTAGGATATCTGGATGGCATGGATGAGTTGGACCAGAGGGTCTGTTTCTATGCCGTACAATTCTAGGACTTTGCATTTAATTTGAAGTACATAACCTATTGGGTGTGACTGCCCCCTGAAATATGATGTCCAGGTAACTCTCCCCCTCCCTGATGTGTCACAGTGCTCAAAGCTCAGACATGAGCGCATCAGCTGAGCCAGAAGTCCTTGAACAACCAACACCCACTACTGATGTGGTCAGTATGAACCGCAATGGAGTACACCAGCTTGCACATCATGCAGCTACATTGCCTGGCTCTATATCTCCAAATTATTTAATTAGTTTTTAATTTGTATTTGTAAATTTCCTACTGATCTTTAGTGTTTAATCTCTAAAGTATTTCTCCAATTTACCTTTAATCTGAAAGCAATCTAGAATAGCCACTTAGTTACTTACCAACCAATGAACTTACAACTTTTCTGTGATGTCAGTCTTTCTTTCATTACACTGTTTCTCATCCCTGAATCTCTTCTCCACTGCCAATCCCCCACCCTCATCCCCTCGCTGTCTCTTGACTCTTGTCTGTCTGGGATTTCAGCTAAGTTTGTAGGCCTTGAGCCTTGTCCTCTGTTTTTATTCCCTGCTCAGCCTCAGTGCTCACTCCCGCTGGCTCCTGTTTTTCCCTTATGCCCCAAATTCCCCAAGACCTTACTTGGCTATTATAGAGCAGAAGTTTTTCCCTTAAGAGAAAATGGGGGACTGATCATCTCCCTCCCTCCCTCTTTCCACGTAACTCCATTTCACCAAACTCCAGTTCCATTCTAATGCAACAAAGCAGCACTTCCAGTCAAGTTTTACTGCATTTGTATCCGTAATATGTGGAAAGTAAAATGAAGTTTAAAAACCTCATTAGCTGGTGCGCTTCTAGAGCAAATGCTTTCAGTGTTTAGTTTCTTATGTTGCTGCATTGGAAACTGAGTCAAGGTTGAATACTTGTTTTACATAAAATTTTATGCACTGTAATCCTGTAGAAAAGCTCACTAGCGATAATAAACTAATCAACTACAATGTAATAGTGTTTGTGAAAGTTCTTTATTTAACCTCCCCATGTCACCTACAGAAGAGATGAGGACTAACCATCTTGGTATGTACCTTTTAACAAAACTTAAATAGCAGCCCTCAGGGTTCGTCATAGACACCAAAAGACAGGACTGGTGTTATCTAGTTCATCTGGAGTGAAATGCTTTCAGCCGGGTTAGCGCTTGGAGCCACTGAAACACACAAAAAATACAGCACTAAAAGAGGCCGTTCAGCCTGCCATGTCTGGACTTGCTGAATAAACTAGCTGTCCATTCTAATCCTACTTTCTGGCACCTGGTCCATACCTTGCAGGTTGAAGTGCCTCAGGAACAAATTCAGGTTCCTTTTAAATGAATTGTGTTTCCGCTTCAACCTCCATACTGGATGGCAAATTCCAGACCTTCTGGTGAAAAAGTATTTCCTCTTGTCTTCCTGCTAATCACTTTAAATCTGTGACCCCCTGGTAGTTGACCTCTCCATTAGGTGAAACTGGTCTTTCCTGCCTGCTCTATCACAGTCTGTCATTATTTGTCTAGCTCAATTAAGTCACTCTTCAACCTCGTCTGTTCTAATAAAACAACTTCTAGTCTACCCAATCTTTTTCCATAACAGTAAAGTTCAAGCCCTGCCTTCTGGAGGAGTAAGTATACATGTTTTTATTCTAAAAGTCACATCAAAGACATATCACTCTTTGAAAAAGATTCTATTTAAACTTGCCAATTCCCGTATCTTGTCCACCTTAAATATACTTTGCCTAAGTACCTTTGTTATTCTGTTCTGGGATCAAGGCAGGCAAGACCACTGTTTGCTGTCCATCCTAATTGTCCCTTGAACTCAGCAGCTCGCTAGGCCATTTCAGTGGGTTGTTGAAGGTCAACTATATTGCTGTTGATCTTGAGTTACATGTGGGCCAGACTGGGTAAGGATGGCAGATTTCCCTTCCTGAAAGACTGTGCTTTTAAAAAAAGCTATTTAGTTGATACCTATATTTTTTAACCTGTAATTGTGTATAAAAATTGTGTTTATTTGAAATTCGTGTTTTTTTTTTGTTCGGCATTTTTTTTGCTCAACATCCAGGAATGTTTCTATTTTCCTGTTTAATGGTCCTGATCCTTGTTGTGATACATTTTCATAACCGTTTCTGTTTTTACACCCAAGTGACCATTCTTCAATTGATACATGGGAAGTCTTAGCAAGCTGGCTGTAGCAGGCATCATTGCTAAGGTATATGTATTAATTCTATGTTCATATGTATCTCCCGAGTGCTCTTTCCAGAGAATCTAGATAGTGATCAGGAACATGAATAAAGGCAATTTGCTTCATTTCCAACCGAGGGTAATGATGCCAATTTTACTTCAATTGCTAATGTTAGTGAGATCTGGTGACTCAGTACAGGCAGTTGGCTGTGTGACCTTCAGCTTAGTATTTCTACGGATTTCATCAAGGAGCTACTGAGGCAAATGTATTCAAATGTCTGAACAAAAATTAATGGAGTCATTCCAGCTTAGGTGGTTGTTGTTTTATGCCTCATGATCAATACACTTTTAAGAGACATGCTCATGATATCATTGCTGTTTCATAACATGTGACCCGAAGATATAAAATTCTCATACACCATTATATTGTGATTCTCAGTTGGAGCATATACTTCTGTTGTACTAACCCAGACACTTGTGTATCTGTGAATGTAATAATTTATGTCAGTTGTAATAAACACCTTTCAATGCTATGTTATAGAATCCAGAAACAGGCCCTTTGGCCCAAACAGTCCATGCCGAACATAATCACAAACTAAGCTAGTCCCACCTGCCTGCTCCTGGCTCATATCCCTCCAAACCTCTCCTATTCATGTATTCATCTGAGTGTCCTTTAAACATTGTAACTGTGCCACATCCACCACTTCCTCAGAAAGTTCATTCCACATGTAAACCACCATCTGTTAAAAAAAATTGCCCCTTATGTCGTTTTTAAATCTCTCTCCTCTCACCTTAAAAATATGCCCCCGATCTTGAAACCCCATCCTTGAGAAAAGAAACCTGCCATTAATCCTATCGATACCCTTCATGATTTTATAAACCTCTACAAGGCCACCTCTCAACTGCCTGTGCTCCAGTGAAAAAAGTCCCAGCCTATCCAGCCTTTCTTTATAATTCAAACCTTCTGTATTTGGCAACATCCTGCTAAGTCTCTTTTGAACCTCTGTAACTTAACATCCTTCCTATAACTGTGAGACTAGAACTGGACACAGTACTCCAGAAGAGACCTTACCAATGTCTTGTACAACATCAATATGACTTCCCAACTCCTTGTACTCAAAGGACTGCGCAATGAAGGCAAGTGTGCTAAAAGCCTTCTTAATCATCTTATCTATACGTCACCCATAGGCCCCTCTGTTCTACAAAACTACTCAAGGCTATACTATCAATTGTATAAGTCCTGCCCTGTTTGTTGTACCAAAGTGCAATACCTCACATTTATCTAGATTGAACTCTAACTGCCATTTTTTAGCTCATTGACCCATTTGAACAGGATCCCTTGGTAATCTTCGAAAACCTTTTTCACTGTCTACAATGCCACCAATTTTGGTGTTGCCTGTAAACTTACTAACCGTGCTTTCTATATTCTAATCTAAATCATTTACATAAAAGACAAACTAAAGAGGGCCCAGAATCGATCACTGTGGAACACCAGTAGTGACAGGCCTCCAGTCCAAAAAGCAACCTCCACCACCATTTTCTGTCTCCTGCCATTAAGCCAATTATCTATCAAGTTGGCAAGCTCCCCAAGCCCCATGTGACCTAACTATACTAATTAGTCTCCCATGCAGAACCTTGTCAAAAGCTTTACCAAAGTCTAATTAAACCATGTCTACTGCGCCCTCATCAATCTTTTTGGTAACTTCCTCTAAAAACTCAATGAAGTTGTGAGACATGATCCTGCTTGCACAACACCATGCTGACTTTCCCTAATCAATTTTTGTCTCTCTAAATGTCTATAAATCCCATCTTTTCGAATCACCTCCAACAATTTACCCACAACTGAAATCAGACGTACACAGGTCTATAGTTCCCCGGTTTGTCCTTCCAGTCCTTCTTAAACGAAGGCACAACATTAGCCCCCCCTCCAGTCATCAGGCATCTCACCCGTAGTTATAGAAGATGCAAATATTTCTTCAAGTCTTCAACCTAGTTTATTATGTTACGAGGGATTACATAACCATTGCTGAATCAGGTAAAAATACCCTGCTGGAAGCAGCTTCAGCAAAAATTCAACAGTGGGCTGCCTGCCTGCTGTACTAGAGGGGTCAGCTCAAAAGGATTAAGGGACAGAGAGCACTTTTCTTGGAAAAGATTGGTCATTAATAAGAGTAAACAGATGATCTTGCTACATGTATGAAAATGTGAATTTTGTCATTGTGAATAAATGATCTTTAGCTAGTCAACATTATGACACAGCAGTCAGGGTGATATAATTTGGCACTCTACGGCTCTCGGTAACATAACTGTTTATGTTTGAAATTGTGAAGGATATGGTCACAAACATCTGCTGGCTGTCACTTCTATCTCCATGTTATAAAGTATCATTAGAGATAACTCTCACTTTTTAGTGTGTGATACATTCAGTGACTTGTCATTTAATTACTGCTTATCCTGACATTGAACTAAGTGAAAACTTTGATGTAAAGCTACAGCTCACAAGGCTGCTTACCATTCCTTGCATAAATGGAAAGTATTGATTGAGTTTCTATAATTTAACTGCCATTCCACAGCCATGTTCAATTGAACTAATGTCTTTGCAGCCAATTGATGAGTGATGTCAAGTATATTTTTGTTTCTATGGCATTGGACTGATGAGATGGCACAATAAGTAAAAAAAACACTGTAATGGGCCATGAGCTCACCATTCATTAGATTGAAATCTGAAGTAGATTTTCAACATTTTTGAACGGAATCAGTTGAAATGTTTTGACAAGCGTCCAGCCTAGTGATAAAAGGGAATTTTAAGTGTTGAAGAAATTGACTTATTTTGCTGCTTGCTAAACATGAGGAGTGTCAGACCAGTCTGAAATGTTCCTATCAGCAAGTTGCTGCTGATGCCTGAACTGCTAATTGTGTCTGGAGGATAATCAAAGCAAGAACAAAACATTGCAGAGCAACAAATCAGTTAGAACCTAAAAAGTGAAAAGGCAGGGTAGCATTTCAGGTACAATGCTTATTGTATCTGTGGAACTACCTCTCATCTAAGGCTGACATTGATGTAGAGATTCAACTCTGTGTCGACAAGTCATGATGTAGAGGTGCTGTTGTTGGACTGGGGTGGACAAGGTCAAAAATTACATGACACTAGGTAATAGTCCAACAGTTTTATTTGAAAACACTAGCTTTTGGAGCTTTGCTCCTTCCTCAGTTATAGTGTGGAAGAGGAGGTATACCGACACAGAACTCATAAGCAGAAAGGTATCAATCCTAAAAATGGCTCACTGACCGCCTCCTCTTGAATCCTTATCAGTTAGAAAGCAATAGAAGTCTTTTTGTGATAACAAGCATGGGGCTGGATGAACACAGCAGGTCAAGCAGCATCATAGGAGCAGGAAAACTTGACGTTTCGGGCCTAAACCCTTCATCAGAAATGGGGGAGGGGAAGAGGGTTCTGAAATAAATAGGGAGAGAGGGGGAGGCGGATAGAGGATGGATAGAGGAGAGGATAGGTGGAGAGGAGGCAGACAAGTCGAAGAGGCAGGGATGGAGCCAGTAAAGGTGAGTGTAGGTAGGGGGGTAGGGAGGAGATAGGTCAGTCCAGGGAGGACAGACAGGTCAAGGGGGCGGGATGGTGTTAGTAGATAGGAGATGGGGGTGTGGCTTGGGGTGAGAGGAAAAACAGGCTAGGGAGGTGGAGATGAGCTGGGCTGGTTTTGGGATGCAGTTGGGGGAGGGGAGATTTTGAAGCTTGTGAAATCCACATTGATGCCATTGGGCTGCAGGGTTCCCAGGCTGAATATGATTTGCTGTTCCTGCAGCCTTCGGGTGGCATCACTGTGGCATTGCAGGAGGCCAAGGATGGACATGTCATCTGAGGAATGGGAGGGGGAGTTGAAATGGTTCGCGACTGGGAGGTGCAGTTGTTTGTTGCGAACTGTTCCTGATTTACAGCATCCGAAGTTCTTTCGGCTTTTCGATGAGGCCATAATCATCTGAAAGTAGCTCTGTTGCACTAGCCAAATGCTTAGGATGTCTGCCTTTCAACTCCAAAAACAAACCTTTTCTCCCAGCTCAAGGAAGGAACTCAAATGAGAGCCGGGGGAGTGGGGGGGAGTGTTTCAAAGACTTTCCAAAAGCCTCACGCAAGAAATGCAACATTAATGTCAACGTGTGGGAAACCCTTGTTAGGATGAAACTAACTTTGGAGGAAGCTCCTGTGTGAAGGGGTACAATTCTTTGAGAATACCCATCAGGAAGAGGAGATATGGAGAAGGAACCAGGGAAAGAAATGGCAGCAATCTCAAGGCCAGGGGCCTATTCCACCTCCCAGAAGCACCTGCCAAATGTGTGATTGAAGGTACAGCTGTAGGATCAGCTCATCAGTCATTCAAGGACCCACAGAACCCATGGTAGATAACCATGCTCATTAATCAGTGATTGCCCTTCATTGGAATGGATTTTTTCTTCATTTAACAGCTTCCCTTGCTTTTATATTGTGTAGCCTCTTGTTTGCATGTGTACTTATTGGATCAGTGGGGTTTTAGAATCAAAGCTTGCAAGTTTATGAAACTAGTTTTGGTGGGGGAAAATAGCAAAGAACATTTTGCAAGCAATCGCTCTTGGGCTGGATTCTGAATCAAAAGAGGATAAATTTTTAAGTCAGGCACAAGAGACTGATTTGTGATCCTCCCGTTTTTCCTAATTGACAGCACCATGCTTGAATGTCTCAGCTGGCCTTTTTTTTCAGGCAAGGCTCCATATCCTTTTGTAATTACTACACATTATAATCATGGTATGTCATTAACATATGGAATAAAATCCACAAACAGGAGGATAAAGTGCAAGTGGAAGATGGCTTATGTATCTGATAATTGCCAATTGAGAATTCAACATAGTACACTTGCTCCTTTTTTCATTTATCCTGGGACGCCATTAACTGCTATGTGCAGAGTTTTTAATTTTTCTAATGTTTATTGAATACAAATTGAAAACAAGTCACAAATTAATCTTCTTTGGTTTGATGTATCATTCCTCTTCATTCACCTCTTTACAGGTTGACCACATTCCTCTCCCTAAATTCCTTTCCAGTGTTTATTCAATAGAATTGTATTGGATATGACTTCTCCTGGATTAAAGTTTTTTTTATGTGCTTCTCTTAGCATTCTCCAAAGTCCATCAGGTTTCCCACTGCTTCCTTGCTGGCATCGTCACCAATTACCCCACTCTGCCTTTCTCTGTTTACCCATCTCCCCCACTCCCTCCAGCTGAGGGGGGGATTATCTTCTGTCTTGCTCTGTTTACTCCATTAATCATTTCCCTCGTGGATTCCATATCATCTCCTGTCTCAGATTGTCTTTGCAGGTGTCTATTAGGTCAAAATTAAATGTTTGCCATCCATAATCCAAACCAAATCAACCTCACTATCACTGGATTCCTAACACTGTAAAATTAAAACATTTAATGACCCTTAAAATAGGTCAGTTGTTCCTCAATAGACTTTACGAATAACAGATCTTGGACACCAAGTTTATAACTTAAACAAAAATTAAAAGTGTACTATTGATAATATACCTTAAGCAGAGTAAAGATAAACAACAAGGCAATCTAATTAATATCTAAAATCTAAAGCCTAAATTTCTTTGATCGTAAGAGCATAGGAAGAGGAGAATGCCATTCAGCCCTGGGCATTCGTGAGACTACATTTACATAATTATGTGCAGTTTTGGTCTTGTTTAAGAAAAGTCATCATTTGTAGAGAAGCAGTTCAGAGAATATTCACTCAACTGATTCCTGGTAGGAAGGGTTTATGTTCTGAGGGAAGTTTGGACACATTAGATCTGTATTAATTTAGAAGAATGATAAGTGATATTGTTCAAACATGCTCTGTACAAGATCCTGAGGAAATTAGACAAGTTAGATGCTGAAAATATTTCATCTTGTGCGAAAGATTAGAACAAGAAGGCAGTTTAAAAATTAACACTTTCTGGTTTAAGAGGGAGATGAATAATTATTTCTAAGGATTGCAAGTTTGTGAAATTTTCTTCCATAGAGAACAGTGGAGGCTACCTTTTGAATATTTTAAAGTCAGAATTAGATTCTTTATTAACAACAGAGTCAAAAAGTGTAGGGAGTAGGCAGGAAAGTGAAACTGATATCTCAATTAGATCAGCCATGATTTTATTCAATGATGGAGCTGAATAGAGAGGCCGAATAGCCTTACCTTCCTAATTTGTATGGTTTTATCTATGTTCATATGTTCAAGTCACAAATTAATCTTCTGTGGTTTGATGTGTCATTCCTCTTCATCCACCTTTTTACAGGTGGACCACATTCCTCTCCTTAGATTTCCTGTCCAGTAAGTGGAACTGACCTTTCCTGGTTTCCCTTCCTCAATACAATCAAAACTAGACAAACTGCAGTAATGGCTCCTCTTCCTCTCTCCCATGCTGCCACTTCTGGAATATCAGAGGGCTGTAACCCATTTTTCCCTCCACTTGCTCATCTATGACATCGTTAGAGACATGGGGTCAAGCATTGGCACCAGGATGTATCTCTCCTCCAAGTTTTTTGAATATTTTACTGTTCCATGTTGTCAGCCTGAGGGTTGGATGTCCAGTCCTGGATGAGCTGCATAATTTTCCAGTTAAGCATTCAGAAGAGCAAAATCATCATCTTTGACTCCTATAACAAATTTCATACCCTTGCTATTGATTCTATCCCCTACTTGGTCAATGTAAGATCATACTGCACTGCATTATATTTCAAGCTTCCTATCTGACTCTGCGTTGAGACGCTGATCCTATAACCTTTCCATAACACAGAATGTCTTTCCAACCATGTAACGTCACCCAGGTCTGTCCTTGCCACAGCCAATCTGCTGCTGAAACCCTAATCCATATCCTTCCTAAATGTTTTTTCTCTTTGTTTTGCTAAGCTTTACATAGCTCTTCTAGTAATCTCTTCTTTTGTTTTGCACCAATATCTGCCTGACTATAATTTCTCTGTAGTGCCTTGAAACATTTTTCTATTTTAAAATGCAATATAAATACAAATTGTTTTTGTGGAAAAGGTAGTCTGCATGCAGTAAATTGGATACAACCAATGTTGTGTGCGGGTCTGCAGGTATGGCAACAAGAGCTACGAACCTGTCAGCCAGTGGATGGAGGCTTTGCAGGTGATTAGGGTTTGGTGTTCCACCATGATTGGTGGGAGGCCAGGACTGAGGAGCACCAAGGCCATTGTAAGGGCTTTAAGGAAGTTCTAAGAGGTGCAGATTTTTAATGATTACATGGCTTCTACCTTAGGCCTGCTGCCAGATCACTGGGCTGCAACACTTGTTTACCTTTTCATGGGAGCTTTGCAAAAGGGGTGAATTGGGATGGTAAAAATTTAAACAACTGGGAAGGTGGTAGTTCTGGGCCAAGGGTAATCATTCCCAATAGGAGGTGTGATTGGACAGGGTATGTGGAGAGTTAGTGGGGAATGGTGTGTGGATGGGAAGGGAAAGGATTAAAGCCAAGGCTCAGATAGACTTGAAGTTTGTTGTTTGTTTCTGGATGTTTATTACTGAAAGCTGATAACTTTAGATAGGAAGTAGGGATGGTAGAGTGAGTCACCTCCACTGCTGAGCCAAGACCTACTTTCTTAGTCTGAAGCTATTTTAAGGTTGTTTTGCAGATCAAATGTTGATGCTGAAATTATGATATGATTAGACTTTTCTCCTCTTACTTTTACACCTGTTACAAATCCAACAAATCTTGCTGAACTATAGTTCCATCCACCCATTCAGCCACCAAAGTATAATTTTTCAAAAATGAACCTCAACACGTAGTGAAGCCTAGATTTTCAATTGGTGATATTCTGACACTGGCCTCAACCCATTTAGTGAGAATAAGTTTTGATTAACATGAGAACAACGATAATCAGAAAATGGAGGCTCTTCAGGTATTTAAGGTACTATAGCTGACCCACTGATCACAAAAATCGTTTTCATAGAAACCCTACAGTGTGAAAACAGGCCCTTCAGCCCAACAAGTCCACACCAATCCTTGGAGCATCCCACCCAGACCCACCTAATCTACACATCCCTGAACACTACAGGCAATTTAGCATAGCCAATCCACCTAGCCTGCACATCTTTGGACTGTGGGAGGAAACCGGAGCACCCGGAGTCAGTAGGATTATTGGATAATGATCAGAAACAACAAACTTTTCCAGATTCTTCCCCTCCCCTTATCTGAGCCACCTGAGTTTAATTGCTGCCAACACAGCTGAGACCACCAAATCCTGAAAAAACTGGGAATTGAACATTTGTATGGCTCAGTGCTATTTTCATGAGTGCTTTTACTCATTAGAGTGAAGCTCTCAAATTCATCTTTTTGTTTACTGTACACAAAGTAGAAGATTAGGTTTTATTCACAATGACTCAAGTTTAGTTTTTGTTCTATTTTCTAACCAAAAGAGAAGTAAGTGTCCTCCTCCAGCATGTCTTTATGTAGCTAGTTACTGGGGAATTGTTTCGGTTCATGGAATATTTTATTTGAACCTCTTATTCCTTGCACAGGAGCACTTTTGATTCACTTTGTGTCTAATCAAGTAACCCTACTGAGATGGGAAATTCCATGTTCAGGAAGTTATGAATGTTACCCTGTGCTCATGTTAATAAACTTTACATCACTGCCCTGCCAGTTTTACTTTGATCCATTGTTGCCAAAGTAAGTTAGTAAATCAAAAATTGCTTCTATAATAAACCTGTTATTAATTGTTTCAGAGCAGAATTCTTAGCAGAATTCCAGAGGTGAACATTAGTCCACATTGAAACTTGTGTTTGAATTTCAAGACTTTGCCAAGATTTCTACATCAATAGAGGCTGTATTCTACATGTTGCTTATAAATTCTGTAGACCCTACATTTGATCTAGGATGCCCTAGGAGGCTGTGGAGTGAAAGGAACTGATGGAAAGTTGATGTTATATGGTAAATCAACCATATGCCTATGGGGCAACATATAAATGAGAGACCACAAGTGCTTTTTATGGATAAATGTGCAGGGAGGATAAGTTCACCATTCTGAAGATATACTGGCTGACTTGGAGCAGGTAGAAGCAGAGCTACGCGTGGATGGTCCATTTCGGGTCAACCAAGGATGAGTGATGATAGAGGAACATGGAGGTCCACCATTACAAATAGTGCATTGAGATGAATAGTGGCCAATATTTACAACAACAATGGATTTTGGTGACTACAACCAGAGTCATCTTGCTGCTGTTTGAAGGGCAGAAATTGGTTTAATGGAATTCCAACAGAGAAATGAGGATATGTGAGCTTAGAACCAGGCGATGACAGTTATCACTGTAGAAAAGAAAGGTAATGAATTTGTGTCAGATTAAATGTTGACTTTGATAATTTATAAAGTAAGTTAATAAATCCTATAGATCAAATAAGCATGTGTCTTGCTTTTTTTTTTGGGTGGCTTATACTTACATCTTCAGGTTTATATACTATCATCACTTCCCTGGGATTTTGAATGATCTCCAGTATTCATTTAACTCTGCTCCCTCCATTTGTAGACTTTGAAATGTTTTTAGGAAGTGGTCACTTTTGCAGTACAGTAGTGTGTATATTTTTTAGAGTGAATAAACATCTCTTTAAAAAAAAACACATTCTTACATAAATCAGGACCAAGATTCAAGAAACCAAGCTTTGAAGGGGAACCCCAATTTATACAGCATATGGCATGGTGGCTCAGTGCTGACATAAGGCTGGGAACCTGGGTTCAATTCCACCCTCGGGTGACTGTCTGTGTGGAGTTTACATATTCTCCCCATGTCTGCATGGGTTTCCTCCCACAGTCCACAGTGCAGGCTAGATGGATTGGCCATGCTAAATTGCCTGATGTGTTATAGGGGGATGGTCTGGGTGGGATGCTGTGACATGTTGGGCCAAAGGGCCTGTTTCTCACAGGGATTCTATGAGAAGAGGATGCTGACTGGTTGGCATGGAGAGGCAATTGAATGTGTTAACTTTTAATCAAAGCTAGCTGATTAATGTCAGATGAGGCAGGTAGACTCTGATTTTCAAATTCCTTTATTGCAAGTTATCTGGGAAGGGGGAAGTTAACAAGCATGATCCCAGACTGCCCTTTTGCATCTTCTAGTGATTAGTCACAGATCACCAGTGACAAAATTTGGAAGCTTCCTAACCCAATTGATGAGAACAGAGAGAATCTGAAGAGAAAACAAAAGCTTTTTCAGAGGTGTCAAAGTAGAGTTAATAGTTAAGAGTATGTGATTTACAATCTGGAATAATAGTTGAGGAACATGTTAATAGATTTGCCAATAACAGTTTTTAAAACATGCTGCCACACTTTCATTGAAAATAATTGTAAAATTTTATCATATTGCATGAATTTTTAAATGTCTGCCTGTTATATAAGCAGCTGGTTGTTAAGCTCTGTTGTAGGAAAAGTATATACATCCTAATATAATTTATAAGTTGTCTAGACAGGGGAGAAACAAAAGCTTCAGTGCAGACATTTGCTTGTAGAGGTTAGCCTGATATTAACTGTTCCATAGTGTTACATTTCTGACAAAAGCAAGCTCTTTACTTCAGTACTTGCAGAACACTAAAAGTTTGGTGCTTCTTTGAATACACAATATTTAATACTGGTCATTTATCTTAAAACAGATCCCAACTGAATGAAACTCCAAGACAGAGCTGTGGGCTCTTGAATTGTTTCAAGACCGTGGTGGGAAGCTATACATTTTAAGTTGTTTAAATTTCAACAGTATTCAAAATTCTTGAGCAAACTTGTGAGCCTTTAGCTCTACACAGCCTAATTCTCGAGGTTTAAGTAAATCGGTTGTGCCCTTCTGGAAAGAAAGTCATTTCTTGTATAAGACAAACAGAAAGAAGTAATGCAGGATCCTTAGTAACTTCGTTTGGAAATTTTAAAGCATATTTATCACTCCTAGATGCCTTGTTGGCTGAACCCAACCCTCAAGTCTTGGTCAACCCTCAGCTGAGCCTCAAACTCAAGCCACTCTAGCCACATCAACATAATTTAGTTAGAATCTCAACAGTGCATATAAAGATCATTTGGCCCATTGAGTCTGCACTGACCCTCCAAAGGGCATCCCACCCTAATCCCACATTTATCACATCTAACCCATCTAGCACACTACAGTGCAATTTAGCATAGCCAGTCCACCTAACCTGCACATCTTTGGTTTGTGGGAGGAAACCAGAGCAGCAGGCAGAGACCCACACAGACAGAGGGAGAACATGTAAACTCTACATGGATAACCACCTGAGGCTAGTGTCAAACCTGGGTCCTTGGCACTGTGAAGCAGCAGTGCTAACCACTGAGCCAGCATGCTACCCTTAAAAAGGAATTGCCTCAGTACAGCGCAGCATGCAACCTCACCCCTCATATTTGTTAGAAACCCAGTTGATATTAATATAGTTAAAGTATTTTCTGTTTTTGGTTTCTTTTCCAATTGTACAATTGACAGAAGATTTGAAAGCTGTGGCCAAACAAGGACTTGTAGGTTGGATTAATTCTTTTAGGACTTTAATTCAAATTGTACCATGGTAGCTGGTGGAAATTGAATTTCAATATTAATCAGTTCAGTTAATTAATCCAAAGTTGAAATCTTGTTTCAGTAATGGTGATAATGAAACTATTATCAATTTTCATAAAATTCATTTAGAAAGTACATCAACCATCCTTAGTATGACTCCAGGCCCAGAGTAACATTATTAATTATTGATTGAAAAAAAGCAGTCTACTCCTTCTGAAGGGCCATTAGAAATAGGCAATAAGCACTGTCCTTGGCCACATCCCATGGAAAAAAAATCATTTACTGCAGGAATGCAAGAAAGAACATGCGGTTAGAAATTGATTACTGCAGGCCACATATAGCAAGTCAGGATATTGCGATCATTTGAGACGTTGGGGTAATGGTTGTCTCTGCCCTTTCTGAATCTGCCTAGGTCCGTGTAAAAGTTCCAAATTTGAGGTTATCAACAATGACCAGAATTGGAACCCATGGATTTTCAGTGGTAATGTTGGAAGTGTCAAAATATCAAGGGACAATGGCTACTCACAAATGAAGGATCCTCCCGGAAGAGGACCCTGGACTCTCAAAAATTTGAATCTGCTTTCTTTCTCTCAATGCTGCCAGACCTGCTGATTTTCTCGAGCAATACCTGTTTTTGTTTCTGATTTCCAGTATCAGCAGCTGTTTGTTTTTATCCAGAGCTTAGGCATCAGCAGCTGAAGGCATAACCACCCACAGAGCTATTAAAATCATGGATGCAAAAGGTGCCAGACTGGATGAGTGCAGATATGAGTTTTAGGACTGGAGGAGTTTACAGAGATGAGAAAGGGCAAGGCCATGAAGAAATTTGAATCTAACAATAAATATTTCAGAGTTAAGATGTTGTACTGCAAACCAATACAGATCAGTAAGCTGTTCGGCGATGGTGAACTGGATGATGCTATTGAAGATAATTGCTCAATTTTTTTGTAGAAAAGTTCATGTATTAATAATCTGAATTGGTTGTTGTGCTATCAAGTGATACGTGTATCATTTTGAAGAGCATGCTGTGTCGTCCAGCATGTTGGAAAGAATTGAAACCTAAGCTCTCGTTGAATAATTAGATGTTACTTCCTGTTGTTCAAATATTTGAATACACTCAACCACCCACAAGAATTCTAATCTAATGTTGGTACAACTTTTCAATTTGATAGTATTATCATCATAATGTGTGCATATCAAGAAAAATCTAAGTTTAGAAGAAAAAATTGAATATTCTGCAACAGGCTTCCCAATGTAATGATTATCATGTTAATACATTCATTGTTCCTTATTGAACATGAGCCACACTGCCTCACTAGGTTTCAATATTTTTGAATGTTCATTCCAGTTTTCACCAAATTGCAAAGTAGTATCATCTCTGTTAAATGAATTATTACCAGATAACTGACTGAAATTGTTCAAAGTTGGAGAGTTAATGCAAGTGGTTTGGAAACCTAACTCAAGCATCTAGGAGGAATTATTCACAGTATACATGATACTGATCATTATGCTGTATTCAAGGCAACAAATATAAGTACAAAACAACATTGCTAAACAAGTTTTCCCATATAGACAGCACAGGAATTAATGTAAACGTTAAGACCATATAATTACCGGTGTACTTTTATATAAACTTGAATGTTTTAATAAAAATCTGTAAAAAGATACAAAGAAACAATTTATATAGACAGGTTATCAGACAGGCTTTAAATTTAAGAGGAAACGTGTTGAACTGTATTTTAATGTAGAAATAGCAATTGTAACTTTGTCTTCATGAATTGTCTGTGACTGGGTTCATTTGATGAGCAGCCAACAGGTCTTGTAATTGGGCTCTTCCCATTGGATCAGATATGTGCATACATAATCATTGATTCATTGTCACCTGATATGGGTTGTCTGCTCTTTAGAGGGAGAAAGAGAACTTGTAATGATGGATGTCTTTCTTTGAATGATATGAATTTTTGTAGTTGTTTCAAGGACTAGTAGTGTTGGAATGGTGGTATGAAAAACAACTCTGTTTCTTCGAGGGATTTAATTTTTTTTTCAATGCAATGATTTCTCATTGATTTGAACTTATGTTTGAAGATATAAAGATTATAAAAATTTAGTTCTTCCTGAACTGGTAATGTCTGCAAGAAAGTGACCTGACCTGTAAGTGGTAGGAGGTAAGTTCTGATCAAATGTGAACCTAGTCTTGCAAGAAATGAAGGGTGGTTGTATCTGTTTACTTTTTAATCCTGTGTAGTGGATGAAGTGAATTTACATATACTAATAGATGAATAGATCTTAAAATTGCAAACTTTACATTCTTGTTATATGAGCTTTAGATGAAAAGGAATATCTTGCTATGGATTCTAGATATAACCTTTAATTATATGGTATTTTTGTCAAGTGCTTTCTGAAAATCTATACCCCTGTGATACTGCAGTATCGTATCAATCTTCACTTTAGTTATTGTAGGCCTTTTAGCAAAAATATGTTTACCAAGTTACATCTAACCTGAAATTAATTGTAAATAATTCAACCTTTTCTAAACTTTTTTTGAGAGTAGATAGGAATGCAGAATTAAGTGCACAATCACATTAGCTGCGGTTTTAAAGTCGAGCAGGCTAGAGGGGGTGAATGGTCTACTCTTGCTCCCAATTCATATATTTGGACTTGTTTGTGCAGAGGTGTGATGAAGTATTTTATGACAAATAACTGTATTTTGTGGGCATTGGTTCACTTTTTTCACTTCACATTCTAAAACTGATGTGAAAGCAAAATTACAATAAGTACCTAAGACTGCCAAAATCAAATTATCAACACTTCCTCACTATTTGTGCCCTGAGAATATCTTTTGATAGAGTTAACACATGGGCAACTAAGGACGGCAAGGCTGTGATTTCCTGAAATGTGTTTATAGATGTCAGTAAAGGGCTCTTGTGGTGGAGCAATGGTAGTGCCCCCACCTTTGATCCTGGAGGCCTGGATTCAAGCCCCACCTGCTCCAGAAATGTGCTGTAGCATCTCTGAACAAGTTCATGCGAAAGTATGTCTAAGAACATGCAGCCTGTCTACAGGTCATCGGCCGGCAGAAATAACTTTATTTTTGCTTCTCCAGAGGTACTGCCTAACTTCCTGAACACTTGCAGTGTCTTCTGTTTTGTCACTTGGATGGGGTATCAACTATGTGGAAAGATCAGAACAGCTGGGATTATTCTTTAAAGCAGGGAATGTTAAAGGTGAATTAATTGACTTTCAAAATTCTCAACAGTTCTGATAGAGCAAAAAAGAAGAAATGACTTCCACTGACAAAGATTGTTAACTGTGCTACTTTACAAAAGAATTGATAGATGAAACTTCTTTTTCCACATTGTGTTATCGTACTTCGCGCGGTTTGTTAGGTGGAAAATGCGTATCGTAACTTTCTAAAGGAAATCGAGTCACTGAAAACGGCTTTAGAGAAGAGAGGACAAGTGGAATTAGTTGGATATCTGTTACAAAGACGTGACACTGCCGGGACTGACTGGTCACCTTCCGTCCTGTCAAGATCTCATGGAATGAGTTTGTGTATATTGAATAATGTTTTTGGTTAATGGGAAGATACATTTACCTCTGGTATTTTGTTTTCCTGTTTTGTTTTTTAAGCCTCCAAGATAATATCCCCATTCCTGTAAAATGTTGAGTCTGGTATTTCCCAGGTGGAGCTATATGCTGGTAGGTGATTTATCTAACAGCCATGATACTTTTGATTTTGTATATGTCTCCAGGCTCCGCTAAACGTGTACGTGCATAATAGGAGGATTTATAATTTGAGCTGCAGTTCTTTTTTAACATTATGGGCTACATTGCTTACAGTGTACAGGATAAATGCTATCGTACTGAATGAAACATTTGTTTAGATTCATTAAAAGTTGGCAGATGTAGTTGCATTACAATGATGTTAAATTGTAACAGATAACTAATCCCCTGTCGTGATTAGTGTACAAAAGTCTGTTTTAGCAACTGCACATTGCTGCTTGACACTACTTATTTTTCTTTTTCCATCCCTTAGATATGTGCTCGTGAAAATGTATTGGTTTCAGTTATTTGCTGGATTTAGTTTATTTACTATATGAAATGCAGAATCTCTTTAAATACTTTACAGAAGGAATGCAGGCAGTACGCTCTGGCTTCAAATTGAAAAGAAGTGCAGCTTTTGGAATCTTTTGAAAATATGACCCTTTGCTAATACAAAACTTGTGTGCAACCATGCTGTTTGAACTGAAAATTGAACTTTCATGTGTTTGTTTTAACTGTCTGTGTTCATATATCATCTGTATGGTATAAGAACTGTATAGTCTACCAAAGCAGTAATGGAGCACAGCACCTTGAAATGCCCAAATTTAGAAAAGCTTCAAATATTTTCTATAAGTAGCTTTTTTCCCATAATCCTTACAATTAAACTATGCAAACCCAATTCTTTCTCTATAGGTTGTGATTTTGAGGTGAATCTCTTTATTCTGTCACTAAAAGTAGATTAATCTCCTCACATTAGCATCAAACATAGATAAAAGATCTAACCATTATAAATTGGAGTACTTCAAAATTACTGTGCTTGGATTTCCCTCAGCTTGTTTTTCACCACTGCTTATTACACTTCTGTTTGTTTAAAGTAGACTGCAGGTTGTTTAGTATCTGTCAAATCTGTGAAATGTTTTACAGGCATATTTTAGAGCATATATTGTTAGTCTTTTGCAAAGCAAAATTGTGGGTTTTTTTCCCAAAAAGCATATTACTTAAATTTCATAAATCTTAATCCACGTCACTGTGAAAATGTTGATGTTCTGAAACATGCATTTTTGATGTTAGGTACATTGTAGCTTTAAAATGTTTGCAAAATAAAAATTGGTGTGCAAGCATCTTTTTACTAAATGGAAGTAAAGTTTTCTCTTGACTTGCTGGCTTACCATTCCAAAACGTCAAGCTTTCCTACTCCTATGATGCTGTGTGGCCTGCTGTGTTCATCCAGCTCCACACCTTGTTATTCCAGGTGGATGTTGTTTACTACCCTACCTAATCAGATTAGGTGGTGAAATAATTATCAGCATATTGGGAAAAGTTCTTTCAATTTGATCCAACATTTTATTCCTAAACTTTCACTTACGGAGAGCCCTAAATTTACACACACATCCTAAATGAATTCCTAGAGATACAAAGGAAACTGAATCATGACCAGATTTGAATTCTTGAGGAAGCTTGGTAATGCAGAGTGCCTCAAAATTAAGAGGATGATTTGCTTCATTGTCTATTGTGTAGATTAATGACCTGGATTTCACTCTCAATGGTGAAGGAATTGCCATTTACCTTGCTGCCAACTGCCTGCAAATGCTTCATAGGGTGGAGTAGGGATATTCCCTAAACTAGCATCTTGTCTTGGATACTGCCCTGTTAAGGAAAGCTGTGGTGTACGTGTGTAGAGAAAGCAACCGTGAGTCTCTTCAACCATTCAAAGTGCAGCATCCATGCTGAGACATGCAGAGTCAAGGCCAGGAAATAAGTTTAAATTTTACTGAGTCTAAAAGCAAAATGGAAACTGAGAAAATGCTCATGGAATTAAGGGTGAGAGTAAAGGGCAGAGTTTGGGGGGTGGGGGGGAATTCCTTGCACCAGTTTTCTTGAGGTTCAACACATGTCTATATAATGTTTGGAAGTCCAAAGGTATTGTTTGCTAATGATCACCCAGCTAAAAGTTCACACTTGAATTTGCCAGCACTAACATTTTGTGACTTGGATTTTGTGGTGTTTTCTGTGATGTGCGTGTTATGTGTCTGGATTGATGTTTATTGTTTATGATTTGTGTTCATTTTTTTTTTATAACCATCACTTATCTTTCTGAATTTAGCATATCCTTCACCACATTTCTTCCTCCGAACTTGCCAGCCTCCCCTCAAACATATTTGTGCTATTTGCCTTAGATATTCCATTTTCACTTTTTTTAACCACTCTCTAAAGAAGTTTCCCTTGAATTCCTTTTTTCGAGTTATTAACCACTATGTTATGTTTATAACTTGGGTGTGGACTTCCTGCAATTGGAAATACATTTTCATCTACCTTTTTTTTATCCTGTTCCTTCACAAAAGTTGTATTAGGCTATTCATTTTAGCTTTGCCTTTTTCAGAGACAAGACAAAAACTTTTCAGTCTTTTTACTGAAAGCTATATCAAAGCCTCTTAGTTCTGTTATCATCCTTGTGTGTGGGCAATGAGCAGCTATGTAGGACAATCCTTTAATAGGACAAAGGAAATTGTGAACAGAGCAAAATAAAATTGTCTTATCTAAGCAGAAATTCTGCAACTGGGGATGGAGGGGGTGGAGAGGTAGGGTTGTGGGATGGTGGGGGAAGAGGGTGAAGAGAGAGGGGATAATTGGAAATTAAGGGAATGGCTCAGTATGCTGATCAGTAAGAACATGATGTCTAATGATACATGGTAAAATAATTCATTGAGAATTGTAAGAGTCTTTCTTTTAGCTGATTTTTGCAGAAATAGTTGGCAGAAGCAATATTTTAACTCAGTTTTCAGTCATTTCAATGCCATTTCTATTAGTGAGGACTACAACACTGTGCCCTATGGAAGGGCTGGTTATTCTGGCAACTTTTACGTTTTCACATATATTGGCCCATGCATGCTGTTGAAATTGGCATCAGATTTCCTCCAGTAAAACTGAGCACCATTTCTTTTCATAGCATTCTCTAGGCCATTATGATTATAAATACATTTGAATATGTAAATGTACTGCATGTGGAAACTTTCTTGCGCTCCTGCAGCAAGAAAAAACCGCTTGCAACATTTTGTGTTCTGAAGGGTAGACCAAATTTGTAATGGGTAAATTTTAAAACCAGCTAAGTCTTTAAGGTTGTAATGTCATCTTTGTATAGCATAACTTACCATATTTATGCATTAACCTGACATCTCACGGTTCATGAGCACAAAAATGTAGGTTGAAATTAAAAAGGCAAGCTTAAGATCTTTTTCAACTCTAATTTCAGGCTATGCAGCGTGATATTGATCTTTTTATAATAAGTGAATGTGTCAAACAGAATCTAGTGGGTTTCTTTTCATAAAGAATACCTATCCAGAAATAGGGTAAAATACTGTTGTTATTCCCCCCCCCGCCCCCCATGGATATGTTTGTAATCTGTAGTAACAACTTTCTGAGACGTGGTATTTAGGTTGTTTTTGTTGTGCTTTTGATATGAACTGAGCTCCTATAAAGGGACCACCACCAGATGGGTGACACATGACCTCTTGTAATAATTTGAGGTCAGCTAATTTCACTATAGAGGCTTATTTTATTCTAAATTTAATGTATTTATGTTTATTTTAAATGGTCCCCCATTCCACTTCCCTGAACCCTTGCTCTGATTGAGGGCTCTAAGTATGAGGAAGTGGTAAAAGGCAAGTGGAACATCTTGGGCCATCACTTGTTTTTAAAACGTGTTTTATAATGGCACCGGCTTGGCATGCCTACACCATCAGGACACAATTATGCAATCCTGAAACTCGAGTATCTGATTTGCATCTGGGAGCACAGGTTCAAGAGAGGAAAATGGTGAGACGCTGCAAGATAGAGTTGGAGAGGCCGCTCCAAGGTGAAACCAATCAGGTCATGTAGGAAGTGATACTAAAGTTGTGACTCTTGGCAAGATGGTGGTTTCTATTACTTTTGTTTTGCTTGAACAGTAATGTTAACCAGACACATGTTGTGGCTGAGGCTTCAGTGAAGGTTCATGTTGAACACTGCAAGTCAGTTCCTTCTAATTTGAATGCATGGCATTGCCCTATTTTGTCTTCTATTCCTAAACTAATTTTCTAACCATTTCAATAAATTAGCTTTTTCTTTGAGTTTTAATTTTAGCAAATGGCTTCTTTTGTGGAATCTCATTGAATGCCTTCTGTAAATTAAAATATGGTGTTCCGAACCATTCCACTGCCTACTGCTTGAGTTACTTTCTCAACATTCAGTAGGGTTTTTCCAATATAACCTACCCTCTAATCAGCTCAAGTTTCTATCATTATTGACATGGACAAAGAAAGTAAATTTAATTCCTAGGATTTATTTAAATTTTTGGCCTGGATTTTCTTTTGGGGGAGGTATGCCACAGCTTATTTCAAACAGTCTGCTTTAATGGCCCAAATCTCTCTTAAATAACCCACTCTCGCTCTCATAAAACATTAACTGTGGACAGTGGGGATCTGAAATGAGCAAAAAGAGAAATGCAGCATTGGCACTGTTTTCTCTGCACAGACATAAAAGTTTCTCCTGAAGTTGTCTCTTTGTAGGATATAATACAGAAGTATGAAGTTTTGGTGCATTCAAATCTGAAATAATTGTTGTATCATGTGCCTATAAGGAAGAAAATGGTGGTGGTGGTGGGGGGAAGAATGGAAAATAATTACAATTGAGAATAACTTAAAATCCAAATCTTTGATTTATAAGTTCAAGTGATTTTTGTCTGACTCCAGGAAGTCACTTCTTTTCTTTGGGAACCTGGGTTCAGGTGAGTGCAGTTGACTGAAATTGATAGAGCCGTACCAAGATGATGTCGGTGTGCAGACTTGGTCTGCTTTTCAGGCAAAAACAGGAGGCTTCCAGAAAACTAAGCTTTGAGGAGATATCAGACCTGAGGCAGGCTTGGATCAACCCATTCAGTCTGCTTGTTCACGTAGCTTCTGGATGTTAAGTGGACTGAATTTTTACTAAATGCACGGGGATCCAGAGATTAGTCAATTTCTCACAGGTGGGGACTGGTATGTTTGGGCATGTTATAGGCCTGTTAAGTATTCAGTTACAATTTACAACTGGCTTCTGTCCCTCCTACCAGGGTTCCATTGTCTCCACCTTGGAAAATAAATAGGCCTTTTTTTTGTTTATTTTTGTCATAGAAAAAAGACGATGAGACACAAACGCCATTTCAGGTATAATACAATTCAATAAATTTGCTTTAAACCCCCGTTTGGAGTGATGGTGTCTGCTGTTCTTTGTGTTTGATAGCGAGGTTCACACAATGCGGAAAGATGACGGTTTTAGTTCTGTCTTACAAACCTGCTGCAACTTTCCAGAAATTGAAGTCTGCTTGTGCCCATGACAATAGTTCAGACCATCAAAATACTTTCTAAAGTTTTAAACAAGAATGTACAGCTTCTAAAACAATTCATGATCTAACTTGGTGCCTGTATGGTGTCATATCTAGAAGAGCTTCTGTCCTTAATTATAGATAACTTCCCCACGAGATCTTGAACTGACATTTCTAATTTCCTGGCTTTTCTCATGTCTTCCTTTTTAAAGAATGAGGATAACATCTGCAAATCCCTACTCTAAAGGGACATTGCGGTTGAGCCAAAGCCATTTAACTGATAAATTTCATGCTGTAAAATGTGTTTTCAGTTGAGAATGGAGAATGTGTATTTCTTGCCATCTTTGCTAGAGGGGTACCTTGGCTAATATTGTCAAACCCTCAGTTGAGAATAACTAACATGGTACAGTGTAGGGATTGAGTCTAGCTCCTGTGTAATCTGTGAGCTAGTGCCATACTGCTTGGTACATGTTGTTCACTTCAGTCATCAGGAATCTATTTTGCGTTTGTTTTGTATTTCTGCAAGCAGTTGCTTTTCATTTAAATCTGTGGCTGGAGATTACAAAGTATGATTTGAAACAAAATTAGCCCAGTGCTGCAGAGTATGATACTTTAATTTCCATCACTAATTCTTCAATTGAAGCTGTACTCTTTATGGTGGCAAAAGAGTAATAACAGTCTATGTAAGTCCGAGGTAACATAATTACTGTTTCTGAACTAAACGGTTGACTATCCTGCAGACATTTAATTTCTTGGTGCGGTTATAAAAATTATTCCTTGACTTGTCCCCATTAACAAACTGAATTTTTACTATTTCAAATGTAAATTAATCCCTTAAGATTTTTCAGTTCGCAAGATTTGATGTGTAACGTGATGATTAATACTTAACAATTGAAACAAAATAGCTAAATCCACTACTTATTAATCCATATCATAAGACCATATTTGTGTTTTCCCCATGACCCTTGATTGCTCTAGTAATCAAGAATCTAACTATCTCGGAGATGCAAGGACTCTGCCCCCATAGATCTCTGTGGCATGGAGTTCCAAAAAAAAAACTTTTTTGACTGAAATTCCTCTTTATCTCGGTCTTAAATTGGCGCCCCTTTATTCTGAGACTATGCCTTCTTGTCCTAAACTCTCCAATGAGGGGAAATATCGTCTCATTCTTCCAAGAAGCCCAAAAATATCATGTTACCATGCTCAACATATTTTGAAATGTGAATGTAAACAGAAAATGCTGAAGAAGCTCCCATCTGCCAGCATTTTTTTTTTTGTTTTTGGAGAGAGGAACAGAGTTCACTTCAGTCTGCTAACTTGCTTTGGAAAAGTGAAGGAATGGCAATACCACTCTAATGCAGGATAATGGTATATGGCTTTTTGTTTTGTGACCTCTGTCAACACCTCCAAAGACTAATTTTTTAAAATTCACATTCTGTATATAAAACTCTGTTCCATTTTTGTACTTAATTACATGGACAGTAATAAAAAGCTGAATATGAGAACATTCCAAAGGTTTTCAAACTTGTGGTGAGGAGATATATAAACGAATCCAGGAGAGTACAACCAAATGAAGCAGCTAAGGGGGCCTAGAGAACAGGAGTTCAGGAACCTTAGCCTTTGCAACTTGTTTGCGTGAACTAACTAAATGATTGGTTTCCTGTACAATGGTATTACATTTAAGCAGTGGGGAACAAAAAGGAATGCAGTAGTACCAGGATGAGGTATAATGAGGGGAATTGACACAGTTTATCACCTATCCTCCAGAAAGCAGTGTTGCTCAGGGCTGTAGAGGGCCTTACAGTGGACTGTGGAAGACCCAGTCAACATGGTTTATGTAGGTACCAAAGATACTAAGCCAGTCAAGAAACTGGTTCTATGTAGGAAGTATGAGGAGTTGGATGCCAAAGTAAGTAGCAGATATTCAATAGTCAGAATCTCTAGAGCATGACCTAGGCCACTAATTAATTCCCATTGGGCAAATCAGATTAGAGAGATGAATGTATGTCTCAAAGAATGGTGGAAGAGAAATAGATTTCAGTTTATAGAGTACATGCATCAGTCCTGGGGAATGTGGGGCTTGTACCTATGGGGTGAACTGTACCTGAAACATGCTGAGGCTGGTGTTCTTATTATAGACATGCAGCACAGAAACAGACCAGACATCCCAATCTGGCATAGTCCCATGTGACAGATTTTAGTCCCCTCTAAACCCTTCCTATCCATATACCCATTCAGAAGCATTTTAAATGTTGTACTTGTACACATTTCCACCAGTTCTTTGGCAGCTTGTTCCAAACATGCACCACCACAGTTATCCCTCGGGTCCTTTTTTTGGGTTTTTTATTTTTTAAGTCATTCCCCTCCCACCTTTTTAAACTTTTATACTGTCTAGTTTTAGACTACCCACCCCCCCCCCCAACATTAGGAAAAAGACCTTGGCTATTTACCTTATCAATGCCCCACATGATTTTATAAAAACCTCTAAGGTCACCCTGCAGCTTCCGCTCTAGGGGAAGAAAGCCCCAACCCAGTCAGCCTCTCCCTATGACTCAAACCCATCAGTCCTAGCAACATCCTTTTAATCTTTTCTGAATCCTTCACATTAACAACATCTTTCCTTTAGAAGGAAGATCACAATTGTGTGCAGTATTTTAAAAGTAACCTCACCAATATCCTGTACGGGCGCAACATGACATCCCAACTCCTATATTCAACGCACTGAACAATAAAAGCAAGTGTACCTAATGTCATCTTCACTACCCTATCTACTGTGACTCCATCTTCAAGGAACAATGCACCTGCACCCCAGATCTGTTTGGCCGTGCTCCCCAAGGCCCTTACATTAAGTGTACAAGTCCTGCCCTGATTTTCCTTGCCAAACTGCAACATCTCACGTTTATCAAAATTAAATTCCATCTGATCAAGGCCCCATTGTACTGAGATCTTCACTGTCCACGACACCTATTTTGGTGTTGTCTGCAAACTTCATTTAGCTCTTATAGTCACATCCAAATCACTTATTAAAAATGACAAAAAGCAGTGGACACAGCGCAATCCTTGTGGCACATTGCTGGTCACAGGCTTCCAGTCCAAAAAGCAACCCTCTACCACCACCGTCTGTCTCCTACCTTCAAGCCAATAATGTATCCAATTGGCTAGCTTCCCCCTTACTAACCAGCCTGCCGTGCAGAATCTTGTTGAATGCTTTGAAGTCCATATAGACAATGTCCAATGCTCTGCTTTCTTCATTCTTCTTTGTCACCTCTTCAAAAAAACTAAATCAAGTTATTGAGATACCACTTTGTGCATGGGAAGTGATGTTGACTGTCCCTAATTGGTCCTTCAATATTGAGCCATAAACATTGAAGTAAAGACTATTTTAAAATAAAGAGCAAGGGATCAAATTTGAAGAATGTAATAAATTGAAGAATAGACACCAGGCAAGAGAAATGCTTTAGTATAAAAAATGATCAGCCCATTGTGACAAGAAGGGGTGGAAATTACAAACCTAGGGAAAATCAACATAAGGCTAGAGGTTAAAAACGTTTTTTTTTTTAAAAAAGAAAAATGCTGAAGGTTCTGTATGTGAATACCAGTAACACTTGGAATAGATGAATGACTAGTGCAGATAGAAATAAATTTGATCTGAAAGCCCTTACAGAGATGTAGCTGCAAATGATGTAGTTCTGGACCCGAATACTGAAGAGTACGTGAAATTTGGGAAGGATGAGAAAGCAGGGAGGATGGCAGGATGGCCTTGTTAATGGGAAGAAAAATGGTATAATCTCAATAGAGCGGGATGAGTAAAATTCATATCTCTATTCTCAAACCAATTTTTTTGATCTTGCTGAAATCTGATATATATCTCGTGTATCAGGAATGATTCTTTTTTAAGAAAAAGTACTATAGGACTCTGTGTACAGGCCCCTGACAGTAAGTACTCAGTCAGATGGAGTATAATGGGGCTTGTCAGATAGGTACAGTGATAATTATGGGGGATATTAATTTGCCAACAAACTCAAAACCAAATGGGCAAAGGTAGTCCAGATGGGTTCATACAAAGTTTTTGGAATGGTTTGTTAGAACAGTACACTAGTGCCAACTAGTGAGCCAGCTATACTTGACCTGGTATTGTGTACTAAGCTGTATGTAATAACTTCATAGGTAGCAGCAAGCCAATATGATTTGAAGTGTATGCTCAGGTTGAGGAACAGAAGAGGATGTCCAAAACTGATGTCTTAAGCTTAAATAATTACAATTATAAAGGCATGAAAGCAGAGCTAGGTGAAGGGTTGTGTAATTCAAGATGTGGTAGCAGCTATTTCAGAATATGCAGAACAGATACATTACATCATCCATGATCAACCAAACAAACTTTAGAAAGTAGAGAAACACATCAGGCAGAGGTTCACCTGCACATCTGCCAATGTGGTATACTGCATCCGCTGTACCCATTGTGGATTCCTCTACATCGGGGAAACCAAGCGGAGGCTTGGGGACTGCTTTGCAGAACACCTGCGCTCAGTTCGCAACAAACAACTGCACCTCCCAGTCGCGAACCATTTCACCTCCCCCTCCCATTCCTCAGATGACATGTCCATCCTTGGCCTCCTACAATGCCACAGTGATGCCACCCGAAGGCTGCAGAAACAGCAAATCATATTCAGCCTGGGAACCCTGCAGCCCAATGGCATCAATGTGGATTTCACAAGCTTCAAAATCTCCCCTCTCTT